>OW119931.1:55882957-57082957 GCA_933210815.1 Meta bourneti | reverse complement strand
ACGCGCGTTCTCTTTTTCTTTGTTACGAGTTCAAGTCAGCAGCACTTTTCATGCACTTCCAAACTGCAATTTCAATTCTACAATAGTTCTTTCAAATCGAACCGGGCATTCAAGGTGATTTTTTTTGCAATGAATTATTTTTCGAGTTGATAAGAATGGGTAACGTTGTTTTCTTTGGTCGTTGTTCTTGGTGTCCAGCGTAAATAGGAGTGTTTCCAACCAAATAGGCAAGACTTGTTTTGCCCAAAATATGTTGAAATGTCTGATAAAGATTTTAAAAAATATTTTCGAAAAGCGTTCGATATTTCTTGGCTTGAGCTATTGTTTTCGCAAAAACTAAAGTTTTTGTTCGAGCGAATCTGCTTTTCTTTGTTTATTTTCAATAGAAATATCGCATGCATGCTTCTGCATTCTGCAAGGGGCCGCGGTAGCCCTGTTGGAAGAGAAACGAATTGGAAACCTAAGGGTTACGAGTTCGAACCTCGTTCCAACCAAAGACAATTATGTGGGATGCTGAACTTTAAATCTGTTGTGAACTCAAATGCCCTCACGTTGGTGTGTGTGAAAGTTTGGAGAGTGGGGTGCAGGCTAAAGTGTTGACCTCGTCAACTGACCGTGATTCAAAATTACGAGGCGTTGTCCTCGAATCCTTCATTTCGGGATTGATCCCGGACCGTCGCCAGTAGCCCACTGTGTTACTCCAGTGGGACGTTAATTCCTGCTACTAATTAAACTACCTTCCTGCATACTGAAAAACTGCCAAACTGTAGATGATATTTGGCTCCAATAGAGGACAGTTTTGCAGCATGCAGAAGCATGCATTTGCACTCATTCTACTCATAAAACTAGAAATTCATTTTTTATATTTATGGGATATGGTTTTATAAAAAACTACAAAATTGCGATGCGAACAGTAAGTTACAAAAGTGTTCAGCAGAAAATACAGTTAATTCACACCTGTAATTTTTGAATAACTCCTGGGGACCCAAACCCTGTGCCTCCCCCAATATTCTTATAATAGGACCCGGCTCCTCAAAAAAGTGAGGAATACAAATTATAAAATAGACGTGTGTTATCATGATTAAAATCTTTCCCTTTTTATCCAGCTTAAATTCTTTAGTTTTTTACCTATTTTTGCCTATGAATACAGAATATCATGTCCATTACCATAATAGTACAGAAGTAAACCTGAGCTAAATACTGTCTAGTATATTTAATTGTCTTAGTTAAGTTATTTACAATTTTTGAAAACTCGAAACTAAAAGTTAGCTTGGAATTTTCGTTTGTTATTCGCTTGTTATTCGTTTGCTTTACATTTATAGTTTTAATTGGTAAAAAACAAAGTTTTTCTCACAAATCCCTTTTTCCCCCTATATCAGTGTAACATCTCTACAACTCCGATATAGGTTACTTAATTTCTTATTCATGTCAGAACTATTCACAAACTAAATACCGTCGGCTTAGAACAGAAACGCATTAGCTGAGAACAAAAAATTATTGTACGACTGTTCAAAGGCTAACTATTAACTTTTAAGTCAAAAAAATAAAAATTATAAGCATTATGATAGTATTATATACGTATCTTTGAAACAGATTGCAATATGATAATGCATTTTTCATTCTCATAGAAACAACCAAAATATATCAGTTAACGAGTTTCTGCACTAGGGCAACGATGTTTATATTTGTGATTTCATCATTTCTCGTTCTATATATCCTTACATAGCGCGGCCGTCGTGGCTCAGCGGGTATGCTCACTGCGCTAGCAACCTTCGAGTTGTAGGCGGCGCAGGTTTGATTCCTGGCAGGTGCATTCCTCCCTGAGTGTATTTCTCTCTTCTGTGTCAGTATAAAAACTTTCATTGTATGTCTATTGTAGTATGACGATATTGTATATCTTGTGTCTGGCGCAGCATGGCCAAATATGGCCCTTGCGCCTTAAAACCCCCAAACCAACCAACCTTACATAGCGTACTTGCAATGATTAATAAATATGTAAGCAAATTCCATAAAGTAGATGGTAGCTGAGTGGTAACGCTCTGGCTAAAAATCATCGTCTAGACTTGAATGTTCGCAGCTGTTCGAAATCCATTTTAGGCTGTAAGTATTGGCCTAATTCCCTCGAGTAGCAAAATAAAACGACAAGAGGCGAACAAATCAAACTCTTTAAACAGCATTCACTGTACCCACCGAAAAGCACTTCTCAGGTCGTTCTCAGTCATAAATTTTGTAATTGCAAAGAGCTGCCACTGCGATACTCAACTTTTCAGTTCTGTTAAGCGCGTGTAAATTGTGAATATTGTGACAAAAATAAAAATGTTGTGAAATATGTCCAAGATTAAAAAAATGAATTATGCCATTCTAAAAATACATAGCACTAACCTCTAGCAATATCTATTGTGTGTATTTTTGTTCAGTACCTAAAATAGCAGCTGAGACAAGTACCCTGAAAAATCATAGGTCCTCAGGTTAAGTACCTCTACTATTATGCCCACAAGCATTGTCAAGACTGTGGCATTGGGTGGGTTGCTTGTTTACGCGTTCTCGTTATACTTCCACAGTTGTTTTCACATGGAGGATTAAGGTCGCAACAAGAACAGTCTTTTTATGCCTACATTCTGAAAACCGATAGCTAAACAGAGAAGGGCGTTTTTACATTTCCCTTTGAATCTGCTTCCTGCCTCTTAACCCTCTTGATGGTTGTCTCGACGAGATATCTCGTCATTAGCAAAACTGACCAGACCTTGATGGACGAGATATCTCGCAATTGAAAGAAAGCTAACCAGATCTTGATCTCGTCCTCATAAAAAAATCGGCAATATCTTGATGATGAGATATCACATAAGCAAAATTGGTCAGATCTTGATGGACGAGATATCTCGTCGAAACCACTGGGAGGGTTAACCCTCTAAGGGGGTCCACACGCATAATTCCATCTTGCAACCTGCAGTCTTCCCTGCGTGACTTCTAACCAAATTTGACCTTAACCAGCCAGAATCTTTTCAAGCAATTCTAATCTAAGAAAAGAACAATAGAATCTTCCCAAATAATTCCATTCTAAGAAAAGAACCAATAAAATCTATCCAAATAATTATATTCAGAGGAAATGAGCAATATAGAACCTTTCCAAGATATTATATTTTAAGGAAAGGAGCAATAGAATCTTTCCAAAGGATTCTGATCTAAGGAAAGTAGCAATAGAATATTTCAAATGATTCTATTCGAAAGAAAGTACACCAATAGAATCTTTCCAAATTATTGTAAAGAAATGAGTAGTAGAATCTTTCCAAGGGATTCTATTCTAAAGACAGGAGCAATGGAATATTTTCAAATGATTCTATTTAGGAAAGGACCGATAGAATCTTTATAAAGGATTCTATTATAAGGAAAGGAACAATAGGTTATTTTCAAAGGATTCTATTCTACAGAATGAACCGATTGAATCGTTCCAAAGGGATTCTAATCTAGGGAAAGGACCAACATAATCTTTCCAAAGGATTCTACTCAAAGGAAAGAGTAACGGATTTGCAACCGGAGGGTTGCGAGTTCGAATCCAATCAAAGACCGTAGTGTACAAAGGGGGCTGGTGCACGTTAAATCTATCGTGGCCTCAAATTATCTTACGTTGGCGTGGTGTAGAAGTTTAGAGAGTGGGATGCCAACTCAGGTGTTGACCTCGTCATCTGAGCATGATTCAAAATTACGAGGTGTTGTCCTCCGATCTTTCTCTTCGGGTTTGATCCCGGACCGTCGCCAAAAGCCCGTTGTGTCGCTTCAGTGCTACGGTAATTAAATACCTACCTACCATCAAAGGAAAGAAGCAATATAATATTTCAAAATGATTCTAACCTAATGGAAGGATCAATTGTATCTTTCCAAAAGTCTATTCTACAGAATGAGTCAGTAGAATCATTTCAAAGGATTCTATTCCAAGGAACGGACCAATAGAATCATTCCAAAGGATTCTATTAAAAGAAAAGTACCGATAGAATCCTTCTAAAGGTTAAAAAAATCCATGGATTCTATCTGCCAAATGATGTGGTTATTTAGTCATTAAGTGTGCAGTGAGGTAAAAGAAATACCACACTACTCGGAAATCTGACGAGATTAGAGGGTTAAAATTCGATACCATAGGATATCGGGTTAACCTCATCACATCGATACAGCCGAAAGCATTGTTGTACACTGCTGGCCACCGTAAATGCAACATCCTGAAGGAAGCATGCAAATAATATGAAATTTACAACATGCATTAGCGGATGTGAGCTATGCAAATGATTAGAATTTCAGCGCAGACGCACATCACGCGCGCCTGTGGCGCCACTTCAAAGCGCTATTTAATGCTTGGAGATTTCGACGATTTCAAGTACGGCAATTGTATTTTTCTTGTGGTTTTTTCAAAAAAAACGATCAATTATGCCTCGCAGAAAACAGCGATCATCTTTTTATCAAGTATCCGAGTTCGACAGAGGAAGGATAGTGGCCTACCGAGATTGTGGATTATCTTTCAGGGAAATCGGAAGTCGTGTTGGACGAAACCAAACAACTGTAATGCGGAATGTGATCGTTGGATGCAGGAGGGTACGACGGACCGACGTGTTCGATCGCATCCACCTCAGTGCACCACTTCACGTGATGACAGGCATATTGTGCGTATGGCAGTGACGGATCGCTCAGCCACATCACGAACCATAGCACAGCACATTCAGTCTGTACCGCATCATCCAGTGTCTGCGCGTACCATTCGACGCCGTTTACAGCAGAGTGGTCTGTCCGCAAGACGTCCATTGCTTCGTCTACCCTTGACGCAGAACCACAGACGTTTCCGCCGCCAATGGTGCGATGAAAGAAGGATGTGGACGGCAGAATGGAATGAAATTGTCTTTACTGACGAGTCACGCTTCTGTCTGCAACACCACGATGGTCGGATTCGAGTCTGGAGACACCGTGGAGAGAGGATGCTGAACAGCTGCGTTATGCACCGCCACACTGGTCCTGCACCGGGTATTATGGTATGGGGCGGTATTGGATATCACTCTCGCACTCCTCTAGTACGCATTGCCGGTACTTTAAACAGCCAGCGCTACATCTCCGAGGTGTTGGAGCCAGTTGTCTTTCCTTACCTTCAGGGCTTGCCCACAGCCATATTTCAACAGGATAATGCGCGACCACACGTGACACGCATTGTCCAAGGGTTCTTCGTCAATCGCCAGATTGAATTGCTTCCCTGGCCAGCTCGCTCTCCGGATCTTTCGCCGATAGAAAACATGTGGTCCATGGTTGCTCAACGATTGACCCAGAATACATCCCCAGCTGCCACACCAGATCAACTTTGGCAACGTGTGGAAGCTGCTTGGTCTGCTGTACCCCAAGAACACATCCAAAGTCTCTTTGAATCAATGCCGAGGCGTGTGGCAGCGGTGATCTCCAACAATGGCGGCTACTCTGGCTACTGATTTTGGCAGGAACCACACTTCACAGAAGTCTATAAATTTAATCATTTGATACTTGGTCAACATGTTATCTACAAAATAAATTTTGTTGTGATATCTCTTGTCTTTCTTGGTGTTGCAATTTGGGTGGCCAGCAGTGTAGATAAATTGACGAGGCGAGATGCTACAAATCCTTTTGATTTGAGATTTCATTCAGGATAATATTTACTAGACACATTCATTTTTATTTACAGCATATTAAACAAGTAGACATTACAACACATAGAAAAATAATTAGAGCGGAGAAAACATCTTTCGAACAGCATTATTTTAATTTGGAAACACAAGCACGATTTTTGATCTGCAGTTGGGAGTTGAGTTGCATACCCGCTGCAGCATCTTTCCAAAGATTCAATTACAAGATAAAGGACCGATAGAATCTTTCCAAGTGATTATATTCCCCAGAATGGGCTAATATAACCGTTTCAAAGGATTCAATTCCATGGAACGTACCAATAGAATAGTTCCAGAGGATTCTATTATAGGATAAAAGTCCGTTAGAATCGTTCCAAAGAATTACATTCTACAGAATGGGCTAATAGAATCGTTTGAAAGGATTTTATTCCATGGAACGGACCAATAGAATCGTTTTAAAGGATTCTATTCCATGGAACGTATCAATAGAATAGTTCCAAAGAATTCTATTATAGGATAAAAGTCCGTTAGAATCGTTCCAAAGAATTACATTCTACAGAATGGGCTAATAGAATCGTTTCAAAGGATTTTATTCCATGGAACGGACCAATAGAATCGTTTTAAAGGATTCTATTCTATGGAACGGACCAATAAAATAATTCCAAAGGATTCTATTATAGTATAAAGGTCCGTTAGAATCGTTCCAAAGAATTACATTCTACAGGCGTAATTCCACGGAATAGAATCGTTTCAAAGGATTCTATTCCATGGAAAGGACCAATAGAATCGTTCCAAATTATTTTATTCTGAGGAAAGAACCAATAGAATCTTTCTAATGGTTGAGAAAGAATCCTTGGATTCTTTCCACTAACCGATGTGATTATTTAGTCATTAAATGTGTTGTGGGGTAAAAGCAATAATACACTACTCGGAAATCTACCGAGCTCAGAGGGTTAAAAATCGATACCATAGGATATCGGTTAACCTCATCGCATCGATACAGCCGAACGCTCGTAATTACAAAAGGATGCAGGTCCCACAAAGGCTCCGACCCAACGGTCCTTCCCGTCCCCGAACATAAAACAAATGCAAAACAGGGGCCAGGAGAGTGAAAACGAAATCACTTCCTATTGTTGAGACACCCACTCTTTTGTTAGCCGACGATTTCTTTTTTCTCTTTGGGAAGGCGAAAACTGTTTTAACAAGCCATTTCAAATCGAGGCAATATGAGGTCACTTACTGCACTACTCATATCACGCTTTGTTAATTCTATCTGCCCTGCGGGCTATTGTCTGCTGGGGTGTTCTTTTTTTGTTTTGTTTTGAGGGAAGGTGGCAGCAAACGGAAGTGGACCGACAAGGTATTTATTAAATCCAATTTGGAAGGATAGGATGGAAAACGTGCTGTTGCTACCTATGATACCCGAGAATGAATCTATGTAAATTAGATTCAGATATGGAGGATTTTTATTGTTTTACCATTGCAGCTGAGAGTATATTTTGTGTTTGTTATTTTTCTTTCTTTTTTCATCGACTCGTGCGTTTTTATTACGGGATTTCAACACTTTACTTGCTGTAAATGCTTGGGGCAAAAACGTGATGTTTTTCTTTGTCGGCAATTTATGTTATAATTTCGCAATCTATCAATAGGAAATGGCAGTCTCGTAAAAAATAACCAATGTAACTTGTGTTTCTTAGTCTTTATGGTTTCAATCTATACTAAATTGTTCCAGATGTACTGCTTTTATCGAGCCTCATGCTCCTTAAATTTTGATTTTAAAAGTTTCGAAATAAATTATAAACTATCATGCCCGTGCGAGAATTCTCGCATGAACAATTCCACCCCCCCCCAACTCCCACCCGTTGTAAGGGTGAAAGGTAAGCGAATTTTTGATATCCAAAATATCAAAAAAGTTTATTCAATCACTATTTACAACACTTCCTCCTTGAGATCACTGTTAGCGTTGTTCCAACCATTTGTGTAAAGCACGTAATTCTTCCTCCAAAAGGCTTAATAAAGTTATCTTAACTCTTTAGAATTCACAAAAATTGTTAAGTTGTATATTTTTCAATTTTTTTTTCAAATCTTAACCTCGCGTGGAACATGCGTCGTTTAATATCCTTATATCATCAAATCACATATTCATAAATTATTGATATTATGGAAAGAAGTGAAAAACCAGTTCAATACATAAATAATTCGTCGCGTGTCAGAGGCGTAAAAGGGATCTATACTATAGAAATAATATAGATGATTATTTCCAATGCGAAATTTGATCTCGGACCGTCTCCAATAGCCCGTTGTGTTGCTTCAATGCGACATTAATTAACTGCCCACCTACCATTGCGAAATTTAGATTACATTATCAAATAATTGGGTATATGAAAGGGTAGTTGAATTTCCGTCGCACTGGAGCAACACAACTTGCTATCGACGACGGTCAGAGATCAACCCCGAAGGTATATGAAAGGGATTTCAGTGAAAACAAACAACCCAGACGGAATGCAAAAGTTTTGCTCCCTCTGCCCAAATGCTCACATATTGGGTGCCTTAAAATATAGTTTATCACTGTTTTGCCGACGTTTGGCTTTAATCTAATTAGCGTTGACGCAACAATTATCACATATCAATTCGACTTTGGTATATTTATTGCCGAAGTGCTGAAATCATTGGAAAAGCAAGCTAAATGAGCTTCGTCGTCTAGGAAACACATTCCACCACATACGTTTAACTTAGCAGAAGAAAAAACGTACAAAAAGGATTTTCGATTGCTATTATCAAATAGAAAAGAAACTTTTTTTGCCCCCGGATACAAATAAATTTATTCATTTTTAAAAGAATCCTAGATTTAAACCACATGTTAAAGAGCGGGTACATCAGTTTTTAAATTTGTTGGGTTTTTCTGTTGATTAAGACTGGATATTTTCCTGATTTTTCCTACTTTCTCTTATAAAAGGAATAAAAAATTCCTCTATTCAAAATTAGGAATTAAAAAGTATATGCTCTAGCAAAAAAAAACAATTTTTTATACATGTCTGAACTTTCTATTTTGATACATGAATCAAAAATTGTATTGACAATGAATCAAAAAGAGGAATTGCACGTGTTTGCTGCAGTGATGTTTTTACTAGAACAAAAACAAATTCATTTGTTTTGTTCCACACAAGGTAAAGCAAGGTCTTTTCAGAATGCACCTAAAAGTGAGTCATTCATCAGTTATTCATGTCATACGTTTGCAAAGAGCATCTGTCGGCTGTCTGCTATTAATCACCAGACGATATTAATCAGCAAAGCACAAAAATATAAAAAGATTTATCATTCCGTTTGTGTATTCCCCCATTATTTGCTGTCCAACATGTTTATCCGTTAGTTCGACAACGGTAACCAAGGGCCGACTCAGCAAAATGATTTTTGCAAAAAAGACCCATTTTTTTAATACCAGAAAACGTGATAAGATTAAGAAATAGAAGAAATATAGTTTCTTTTAGGATAGGAAATGTTTTTTCTTTTACTTTCAGTACGACAGATAATACAAACAATGATTAATTTTTTTAACACTTCAATAAAACATACTGCTTAGATTATTCGACTCTCAAATTTTTTAAATCGTTTCATTGTATCCACACAGTCAATCATAATTAAACATAAAACTAAGTAATATGGACGAAATTAGCAATGTGTATCATAAAATTACTTACCATCAACACAAAATGAAACACAATCTAGCAAAACAAATTCTTTTCCTACGATTCCATAGAAAACGATTTTATTCTTTTTTGGCATCTAATTTTATTCATCGTAATGCTGCCACAAATATAGATAATTAATTTAAAAAATACATTTTTTAAAGTTATTTGCAGTTATCGAGCTCATTCATAAATGCGAACCAATCGCACGGTTTTCACGTGTTATGCGCATCGAGAGTTTTAAGTCAGTTTTTCCAGTGTGCAAAACTAACCATTCTCCCACAATCCATCCGCACCGAAAACAATTATGCGAAAGATTACGATTTTTAGTGTGAACAAGCAAACCAGATGGTCTTCGAAGATTTTACTTCTGTCGTGTTTACTTCATGTATTCCTATAATTGCCCTAACTGTTAGGCAAATTTTGATTTTAAATTTACGTTACATATCGCTGTTCCGGAAGAACAATGACGCAAGTGCAAAATATGGTGTTTTGAGTTATATATGTTACCGGCAATGTATGAAAAGCAGGCATTGTAGAGAATGCCTAGGCAATATACAGAATGCTTGGCATTTTGGAGTAAAATATGAAATATCCGAATTATTTTAATATTATATATATTTTCCCTATCCATTATATAGAATGACGAATGCTATTTAAGAAAAGTATTAAAAGATAGTCAAGAAAAGGCTTTTATTGAAAAGACGGTTAGGAAAACACTGTTTTTTGCAGCATTGCCTCGCACTTTAGACAGTTCATCGTAGAATCGTCATTGCATGTCAACATGCTATGATTCCTTCTCGGGCACTTCACCTGCTCTTCCATTTTCATACAGCACAGTATGGGGTAAAGTCTTTGCTGAACAAATTCAAAGTAGCGTATTTCGTCACTTCCGATCAAAGACTGAAATACAAATGGAGAATTCTCCATCTGAGAATAGTGTTGAAAGTCACGTGACTTGCCACGTGACATTAGAAACGTCATTAGCGGGAGTATTTAATACTTTGCCGGTTTGTCTTTTGGCATTGATTGGAATGCCTAGGAAATGTGGGAAATATTATAGAATGCCTGCTTTGCATACTTTGCAGGTAACATATACATCACTTGTCTTTTACACGTTTCATCCTTCCAATGGGACAAGGACAGAACTTTTGTTACACTCAGCTCCTCTAGACAGCTATGTGTCACTGTGGTGCAAATTTCAACGGTTTCTCATCCTTTAGAAGAACGATATAGGTGTTGACTCAGGTTTTGACGAGGGAGGTTGGCTCTTGGGTGCAACGACGACGCAAGTCTTACGTCCACCGCTGATTCTACGTAAGGACTCAAATGTCCTACAAATTTCTAAAGTAGACATATTGCGAAATAGTGCATGTAGAAGTTACACTGAAATTCAAAAACTACAAAACCCCCAAACAAGACGTTTATTAAAACTGCATATTTACGTGGCACATACTTCTCTGAAACTGAAAGAACTCTGTTCTGAAAATTAACTCCTTTTTCGTTCTTCCAAATCAGAATTCCAATTCCGGTTAAAGATGAAATTAAAATTGCACGGGAAAGTTGCACGCGAAATAAATATTGAAATGAAAATAAATTGAAACGTCAATAACGAGCTCGTTCTCTCAGTCCAACATTCTGATTTGAGAACAATTATATAAGAAGATCTGTGTGCTGAATTTGCGACTTGGTGTGGAACGACATCGTAAGCGTATATAGTGTCATTAAACTAAACTCTGTCCATTTGATGATGTAAATAAAAACGTCAATAAATATGTTGTAAAAATAATATATTGTATGTAAATTTAATAATAATGTTTTGTATAATGACTCCGCTTTAAATTTTAGGAGAACAATGTAATGCAAATTGGGGCGAATTTTCATAAACCTGCATGAGCGTCATTATTTAAAAATAACATAAATATGCTAGTATTAACCCACTATCATTACTTTAAGTGTGGTAATAAAAAGTTTTATTTAGGAAAATAAAGCTGTAGGAATCGCTTGCTTTCTTCTTGCCGGACATAACTACCTACAAAGACACACAGTATTGGAATAGCGAGATCAGCTATCTGTCCGCTTTGCGAACTGAAAGAAATGACTGGAATCCTCCTCAAGGACTGCCCTACAATTCCTGATATCATTGCAAATTTTATACTGTTGATAGTGTTTTTAAACCATGTTTTATCAGAACTCTATTGGGCTGCTCGTCGATTGATGACCGATAGACCACAGACGAGCGTAGGATAAAATTAATCATGACTGTTATTCTTAGTTTTCGTTTTCTGAACAAATCGATTAATTACACTTGCGTCATTGTTCTTCCGGGACAGCGATATCATGACTAAGTGTTTGGAAATTGTGTTAGGTAAATTGAATATAATAGATTAGCTGCATCCTGTGTTTGGCCTGGTGGTCAATTACTTTAAGAGAGGTGATCAATTACTGGAATACAATATGTAAATCGTCAGCAGTCTGAAAAATTCAGGATGGCGATGTCGAGAGAAACTGAATTGCACGACTGGCAAGATGATTACTGCCAAACCAAAAATGAAGGGGAAACTGCATTAAACAAGAGAATGAATGCGGAAGCAAAGAAGTAGTACACTGATTTTCACTAAACCTTTTAATAATACATTTCTAGATCTTGTTCTATGGCCTAGAGAGTCCCCTTAAAAGAAAGGTTCAAAACAGAAGAGATTGTCTCATGCAGCTTCATCTAAAAGCAGCTTCATCAATGCAGCTTCATCCAAACCAAGAAAGATAAAAGAATTTCTGACTAATAATAAAAAAATACTTTCAAAGACAAAGGAGATTGAATTTCTGAAAAATGTGAAGGTAGCTTTCAAAATAAAATCAAATGTGGAATAAAAAGCACATTGCTGCAAAACATAAAATGCATCCCTAAAAACATGCTTTACAGGTGGGATTAGGTGATTTGTCCAATGATGTCAAATTTGTTGTTTTGTAGAAACAAGAGTGAAGTGGCTGACGTTAGTTTCTGTTATCATTAATATTAAGAATTTCTTGTTTGCATGAATACTTGTTTACTTGTTAAATATCTGTTATTAATAACCATTATCATATTTATTTGTTTAATATTAAATAATTTTTTAGTTTTATCTAGTTTGTTCTTGTATTCCTAACATTTTTACTTAGAATATCATGTAAGAAATGTTCAGTCTAGCTATTTTTGATAGAAAAATACATGTGATGACTGAAATATTCTTACTGATGTTCATATTTTTTATTTTAAAAATAAATAGGTGATAAATTACTGGAAAGAATGTGGTCAATTACTGGATGCGGATTGATCAATTTCTGATCAGAATCTCAATTCCTATTAAACTGATTAAATGTGAACTCAAAATTAAAAAATATTCTATTACATGCGGTTTTAATATGCGCTAGAAAATACCCCAATTCAAAAATTGATAGATCTCGAATAAAGATAACATTTAAGACTACAACGATGTGGGACACTTACATTAAAAAACAATTTCATAGCTCCCGGAACGCAGTTATTAGTCGATTCGAGAATATCCTTAGGAGATATGTACAGGTTATTTATCAAATTGATTAAAAACTATGACAATCTCTATTTAAATAGTTTTTATAAGAGGCATTTCAGATCCTGTAAGAAAGATCGTTAGATCTTTGTAGTTTATTTTTAATCGGTTTTTAAGAATCGTGTAGAGTTAATTGTAAATAGCCTCAGAGATAAGAATTTTTAGAGCTGTTGTGGTAAGTATTATTTGGGTTTTGGAAAGAGGCGTGACGAGGGAGGGGCTTAATCCTTTGCTGCCTGAAAGTTAAAGCATAAAATTAGCCGATTTTTATGAGAAACATTTGCTGTCAAGCTAAATGTAGGTGGCGGTTGTGTTTGACATGTGATAGTTTTGATAAAAGTATTTAAAATATAACGTAAGCCATGAAATTAGAAACACAAAAGTGAAAAAGTGACCACCTTCCGTGAAAAGTACAAATAGCGACCCCCCCCCCATAACATTGGTGGGGATATTGCCGTTTTGTGGTATTAGACAGGCTTGGTCTCTATTTCCCTAAGTACGATTACGAAAAGATTTTATAAAGTTCCATAGAATTCTATAGAGAAACGAAATTTCGTTTCTATAGAGAAAACGAACTCTGATTCTATAAATATGTATTTGTCTTAGAGAAGTTCTATCGAAAAGGAAAGTGAAAGAAACGAAATGAGCTTCTATAGAAGTTTCTACGGCCATTCTGTAGACTTTCATTAGAGGTTGCTTTATAGAACTTATAGAAAAAGGGACATAATTCTATAAAGCATACTCTATAAAATTATATGGAAATTTTTCGTAAGGTTAGATACTGTTTTGGGCATGCTTCCTGCGGGCTTATACTAAAATGGACGATTTTTGTTGATACAATTGTTATTGAAAAAAATATATTTTATAGAGCGGCTCTAGTAAGAACGCACTATAAAATGGCCTTGGGGAAGTTCATTTCTAAAATGGTAGAAAGCTCGCCTGAAAGAAAGGGCCAGTCTTACTTAAAATTATATATAGTACCTTGGGTGATTATTTGTTTCGTCAACTCGTAGTCTGCTATCGGTTTCGGCACCGAACGATAAATTCAGAGCCAGAATCCGAACTAAAGACGCCAATTGTGAGAACGCATCGTTTATGTTTAACCTGGTCCCTAATTTAGCGAATAGATTCGTTCGACACCACGTGACAGATTCCAATTGACCATAGCCGGACTGTGTGCACATACTTAACCAAGGGACGTTTCTTCATGTGCAATCTGATTCCGAATGAAACATCACAACCACTCTGATTAACAGGTAAAATGACATGAAAAACAAGTCGTATTGGTACTTTTTTCAATTCTGAAAGTTCTATTTCGCATTATGAGTTATTTATCACGTTTCGAGATACCTCATCAATACTATCGCACAGTACCTCCCTACCTGCACGCGGGAGTAGGGTAATAATGCGTGTACTGGACCATCGGTGCCGTTGAGCTGTTATCCTCCTGCTGGAGCGTGGTGGTGCGTCTTCTGAAGTCAAGTTGCTTTCCTCCTGCTGATGGAAGTGTTTTGCAAGCAATAAGTTATAGAATTTCTCAATCCAACTTTTGCAATACACAACTAAAACGTTCTACTACTTTTAACTAAAAAGTTCTAAAACTCATTGCTTGCAAAACAATTTTACTCCATCAGCAGAAAGAAACTCCACTTGTAACGGGGCACCTCTACACACCAGCAGAAGGGAAACATCCAATGGAATCGCATCACCGCTGGACCAAGGCATGCAATTATTACCCAAAGACCCCAACACTAGGTTAGATGGTACGCCCCTATCAAAATATGAAACAGTAAGTACTTACACAAACGTAAAAATTTTCCTTGTTTTTCTTTTGCACATTTTGTGTGCTTTTTCATCATAAATACACTGAGAAGATTTGAAGTTTTGTGAAAATATTCAGTTAAAAATAGAGTTGATTTCTGCTCTAAAGCACAAAGTTATGGTAGTTTTTGAAGATTGGAGGAAAGTAAAATATTTTCACATTTCCGAAGTTCCCGGTTCCATAGTACCGCTTTCGACCCTCGGTGGAAGTTGGATAACCAGAAAAGTCTAGAATTTGTGTACGTTGCCGGAAACTATAACCAGAAATTATAAATTCTCCGGAATTTTTAGAGAAATCATCGATTCAATTATATTGTATTGCTTGAATTGCTTTGTATACAAAATATTTGTCGCTAACGGCAGTTTTTGGAATTGTATGTACCGAGACAAATTATTTTCTCTAATTAAGAGGCATTTTTTGTTTGTAATATTGTTGTTTCTTGTTTGAAACAATGTTTTTAACACTTTCGATGTAAAAAGTTTTTTTAAAAAACGCCATCAATTGAATTTCATTTGACCGAAATATCAGATATTATAATAGAGGTTTTGGGGAACTTATTTTTAGGTCTGTTAACCCCTATGTAGGAGACCTGCTTGCTAAATATCTCCCTAAAGTAAAAAGTTCTTTTTTCCTTTACGATGAAAATCTTGATACTGTTAATTCCGATCAAGAATCAAAAAGCCAATTGAAATATTCAAATGGTGTGCATTATTCTATATCCGAATTTATTAAGAATTCATTTTTAGGTATCGCTAATCGTTCTCGAATCGCCGATTAAGTCGAATTAAAAATTCCTCAGAAAAAGAATAGTCAACCGCTACTTGCTTGACCTACAAAGACATTGCCTCGAGTAGAAGAATCTGGGTAATAATTAGCCTGACAACCCATCAGTCTGCGATCTTATCGGTAATAGTTATGATAATTAAAATCTGATCCCTAACTAATTTAAGGGTTGGACCCCAGACGACCTACTAAAAGAGGCGAATTTTTAGAATAGGATGATAAATACGAAAAGCAAGACATAAAGTCAAAGTCCCACTTTTCCTATCGCCGCCATTGTGTCAGAGCGCCATTTTGTTCTGAACTTATTCCGAACTCGTTGGCTTGGCGAATTTGACCTAATAAGTGAAAGGCCGAATTGCCTTCCGTTCTAGGATAAAGAAGAGAAGAAAAAATGTAGGAAGTGTCAAAGGGATCGCACACATGGGGATAGCTTTTTAAAATGGTGTTTCGAAATTAATTATTGTTTGATGAATCGATGTCGGTTCTAGATCACACTGATATGTCTACGTGACCTGGGTACATTAGCTTTCGTGTCTTCCATAATCACCGGAATTCACTGGAAGTTGTAAATTCGATGTATTACAGCGCTTGTAAAAATTAGTTTCCACCTGTGTTCATTCAATTAACGTATGTAGCGCAGAAACTGATATTATTTGCATATTGGCGAATGATAACAAGCGGATGGAAACGATATGATCTCAATAGTGTGTGTGACGGATTCATTCACCAATTTTGACGCTTAGTTTAAATATGCTTAATCTGAGCTATCGAGTTGCATAATGTAAAAACTACACGGACTGCTTGGACCACTCGGCTACTGCAGACATTCTTTTTTTAAAATGCAGTTTCCATTTTTAGAATATAATAGTTTTTAGAATAGTTTTTGGTTAGCAAGTAACAAGTTCCAATCATATTTATTTTCCTGTAATTTTAATAGCCAAAATATAATTTCAATAATTGAAATCTTTATTTGTTTTTAAAACAATTTTGTTTTGTATTTGATTATAAAAATTTTCTTCGAAAATCATGTGCTTGAACTATTTTTATCGAACATTACTTTTTTTATTTAACTTTAGACTAAATTTTATTTAAAAAAGGTTGTTTTACTTTAACTAAAAATTAAATGCTATTTAAGTTGATGGATTACCAAAAATGAGCGGAATATCTATATAAGTTCGTTTCATAATCAGAGGTGGATTTGTTCCAGAAATAAACACATTTTGCTGCTACACAATTGACCAAATTTATAAAAATACTTGACAAAAATAAAAGTCTGAAGTTCTTAATACTATATTTTAAGTAGCAGTTCATATAAACTTTTAAAATTAATGTCAATTTCTAACAGTTGATAACCATTAAATTTTGTTACTAACTGTTAGCATCAATTCCTAACTCATTACAAAACTATTACTATTAACAGTTCGTGAGAACTGTTATCGCAAATTAGTAATAACACTTGACACTGTTATAGTAAAACAGCTTTGCCTATCTTTAAAGAACAAATCAACCTGCAACCTTTTCAGATACCTTTCAAACGGGCAGCTTAATTTGTTATTCAATGCTGTTTGTACAATTCACCCATAATGTATTCAACTTCGTTTTCATTCTACTTGAAGAGTTCATTTCACTATCGAATATAGAATGTGAGAATTGGTGGCTTGCTGAGAATCAGAAGGAAGAAAACCCCCCAGCAACATGCAATCCTGAAAATAGCGGTGTCTCATGCGAAGTATTACACCTTGAAAGAGTTACTGGTCACGATATCGTGTAAGAACGAATGTTCTCAATTCTCATTTACTTCGCAGCTTTCGTTTTTGTATGCGCTGCTGGAAAGGCTACCAGAAAGTTTCAGAGTAGAGTGAATTCGAGCGTGATATCAATTAACAACGAAAGAAGTTCATGATTGATCTTGGATGGTCTTTTCTGTCAAGGCGGGGATCCAGCTGCAGTGCCAGTAGATGGCGGCTACAGTGCAGAGTTCGAATGCAGCCAGATTTTTCTGACCACGAGTTAAACACGTGCTTTCATAACTTAGCGACAAATTCTTGGAGTCTTGAAACCCTGGAAAATTATCAACTATCAACAATCTCAATGAAAATAAAAATGGCAAACTTGGTGAGATTCGTGACAGCAATTTTACTCATATCCTACATATCGACAATAACAATTATTCAATATGTAGAATTCTAATGTCGGAAACAAGTTTTCGATTTTTGATGTAAATACACCAGCTCATTGGGTTAATATTTATGAAAAAAGATTTTCTATATGAAACAAAAGTGCGATTTTCCCCCTCTTTTATCATACCTGCAGACCAAATTTGAACCTCTGGACAGGTTTACCTGGCCAGCAGGCCAGATACGCCACTCCAGCTATTTTTATCACGCCCGGAAACCTGATATGATCTTCCGGATAGGTTCAACAGGCATGCTGGTCACATACGGTTCTCCGATCAGATTTTACAAGCCACCGGTCTGATACGGCCCTCCAAATATTTTTATCAGGCCCACAGACCAAATACGGGCCCCAAGATAAGTTTAACCGGCTTGCAGTTCAGATATTGTCCGTCTGAATAGGTTAATCCGGTGATCAGACCAGATGCGGATAACAGATATTCCTATATATAGAGGATACTCATTCACAAAAATAATTTGAAAGTAGCAAAGCAGCCTATCGTTATTTCGCAAATAGCTACGCTGAAATTCGAGCAAATAAATTTTTATGTATACAGGGAATAATGTTCTTTCGTCTCAACTAAAAGAAAGAACCATTTTGATAAGGTCTGAACCTTTTATTTTGATCAAATTAGTTAATTACAAACTATATACACGGTTTAATAATAACAGCGTATTGTTTCAGAGTAAGCAGCGAACAACCGCCGGTGCCATTTTCACCCCGCGCCTTCCTTTTCCCACTTCGTTTAGGTTTTAGGGAAGGGGTCAGTCCCACACTAAATCACGGCTCTGCACTGACGGCGTGACGTCTTCTTACCTTACACAGGGTGTTTCGAAAATATCTAGCCAAATTGTGAAGGGTGGTAGAGGGGCCCAAAATAAACATTTTAATAATTTAAAAATGGGTATGCGTTAAAAATCTGAGGGGAGAATGACGCCTTACGTCACAAAAACGATGTTATCCACTGACTTAAACAGCGCCATCTACCACCTAAACGCGGTATTTCCGGACACAACATTCTTCGACAAAAAATGTTTATTTTGGGCCCCTCTACCTTCTTTTACAATTTGGCCAGATATTTTCGAAACACCCTGAATACCGGGTGTCCCATACTTCGTAAACACTTCACAAATTTGTAGACACTGAAGGAATTGTTATATTTGAATGCGGTTTGCGAAAAAATTATTTTCACGAAGGGGGAAGTTTTTTTGGTAAAGAAAATAATTAGTTAAGATTTTTGTCGATCGCATTCAAAACACAGTAAATATGCAAATCAGAGTCCAAATCAGAAATTTGTGCCACTACACGCTGCAATCACTTCTATCATCTATCGACAAAAATTTTAGCTAATTTTTTTTTCTCTACCAAAAAGACCACTTCCTGAGAATGTTTTTGCAAACCGCATTCAAATTCCTTCAGTTTTTACGAAATTTTTAAGTGTTTGCCAATTTATGGGACACTCGGTTCTTGTTTCACTTTTGTTTGGTTTTCTAAAAAGAACGTTCAAACGTCTGTTCCTTCTAAAAGTGGGATGATAATACAATAATTCCACTGAAATATAATAAACCAGACTTATTCAATATCAAGACATGACTCAGGAATTCCAGAAAAGTGATCATTCGCCTTTATGGTATCCACTGGTTGCTTCGACGTACATATAATTCAATGATATGCTTGCTCCCTTGACCGTGAAACCGCAATAAAACTGAATCACTGTCTAGTTACTCTAACCACAGACAAAACACACAGATTTATTCACTTCACTTTATTGTTTTTTGTTAGGGGAACAGAAAATCGCGACGTTTGTTTCTCACAGAAGTGGAGAGGGAGACACGGCAGACGATATAAAAACAAAATTCAGACTAGTCCTGTCTGCGCTGAGACTTTAAAAAGACAAGAGAATGGAGGATTTTTAGAACAGCTGTTTTGTCTGGGCACCCCTTCTTGAGCGAAGGCTTGTTTGTCCGTTGGATAGTCTGGAATAATAAAAGGGGCCTTTAAATAACATTGTTACGAAATATTTTTACAAGCTAATGAGTTTGTTGCAAAGACATGTCTGAAGTGTAACACTTTTTGTCCTTGGTTGTCTTTCTTGAGATACATTGTGTTAGTAACGCAAGGCAACAGAATTATCACCTCCTGTAAACAAAACTGAACACTCAAAATAAAGCTTTTATTCTCTCAATTAAAAAAACGATTCTGCAACGACAAACCATGGAAAATCAAATAAAAAACAAGCTACACATTTTTAATAAAGACTATAAGAAAATTCTACAAGTTTCATCGACCTCCTAATGGACATACAGAGCATGTGAGAACAGTTTCCATATTATTTCTTTTCGATCGCTCGGTTTGAAGATCCCAGAAGGTCACGTGGTATTGGGTGAAAGAACGAATCCCAATGTCGGATTGTTTTTTGCGTGGTTAATGTGATTGTCGGGCTTGATTAAAAATACCAGCTTTGCTCTTCAATAGCTAAACGGCCGAAGTTGATTCCCAAACCCACGTGACCAACATTTCTGAGATCTTACAACAGCTACTCTGCCCATATACTCTACCAATTTATGAAAAGGTTGATAACAAGTTTCAATTGAGTAAAATACACTTTATTACAATAAAAAAAAAATTAAAAACAAAAGTCCCTATAGTTTAGAACATACGGATGAAGCTGAATGGGTTGGTTGGTTTTTTTTGGCTCAAGGGTCATGTGGACAAACAACGTCAAGTAATGAACGTAGACACATAAGGAAAATTTTACTGACAGAGAGAAATACACGCAGGATAAGTGCAGCATAGTTTCCCAAAGTAGTTACTACCGCCTGCCTGTGGGCGTGTTGGAGAAATCTTGGAGGGAGTAATGCTGGACCCAGAAGAAAATAGGTGGGCATTGAGAAGGAGCTGGCAATAAGATGCTAAAAAATTTGTCACCTAAAAATGTTTCGAGCAAACACTTATTCATTTGACCACACTCACTATAGTGATATTGTCATTGATTATTTTAACTGAAAAGAGGAACTAGCTGCAAATTGTTGACTCGAGATTTAAGAATGCTGCTCAAAAATAGTCTCATAAAAATAAATTGGTACACCAACACCAGGCTCCTCTTTCCTATTAGTGATTATTTACTGATTTGATTTATATTAATCTATATACATAAAAATGGAGTTTAAGGTGGTAGTAAGGTATACACACACACTAGAAGATTTTTTTTCATTTTGACTTTAAAAATCTAATTTTTTACAATAGGTCATTTGTTTTTGCTTAAACTCATTTGAGTGTGAAAATTTCAGATTAGGCTAGTCATTAATTATCTGATTTAGATATAATGAGCTAATTATCATGTTTTGAAGCGATATCTCAAATTCTAATTTGTTCAGAAGGACAATTCCTGTTCGAAATTATTCCTAATATTATTCTTCCTGTCTTGACCCTCCATCAAGTTTCTAGAAAGAATGGGTGTTTGATCATTTTTTTCACCAAGGATGTCTAAAAGATCAAGATTCTTTCAAGAATTTCAACATTTAAAAATCAACTAAAAATTCATTTCCTAACTAATATCTTTGACTGAGAGTCAAAACATCCGCTGTATTATATGGATTATAATGACACAAAAATAATTATAATAGATCAATTCATTGTTGAGTTATCACTGTTTGAACGAAGTATCATATTGCAAAAACACGTTTCGTCAGAAATTGAGTTTAAAGTTTTGGAAACATATTTGAATATGGTGACAGTGCCCAACGAAAACCCTTGTAACTAGAAAACAATTTTACAAGATCTTGGTTTCGTTTGAAAGCTAGGGAGTAGGAAAAAATTTGGAATTGATAAAACAATTATTGACATTCTGGTCGATTTTCGTGATTTCTAGTGTAAACATACACTTTAAGGTGTCAAAAGTCGCCTTTTAGCCGCTTGTGGCAGCCCTATCTTTGTGAAATAAAGTGAAATATATAAAGTAGGTCGCATTTTTATATTCCACACCCAGAATAGTTATATATGCTACTTTGGAGAGAGCAGATTTCGTAAACTAACCTTCAAGACTCTGGACTCCTTTCAAAGACAACTAAAAAAGAAAAAAATATTAGTAGTAAAACAGAGTGAAGTATAAAAACACTTTTGTTAACTAGCATCCTTCCTAAACAGTTAGTTTGCGTATAACAACAATGTTGAGTTTTTCTAATTCATAAAAGAAACTTTTTATATCGTATAAAAATGCAGAACGTTTATCGGTTATAAACTAGAAGAAATAAGGTAACGCCATCACTGAACTCCCTTTGGCGATGGTTCTTCCTCACGTCAAGCTCAATAGCGCCAACTTACTTCGCCAAAAAGTCACAAGACACTGCAAATTCCTTTCCAGAAACAGAACAGTCATGTGCATTAATTGCATAATGTGTATAAATTTATTACATAAGAGTGCCATCTTCCGTGACTAGGTGCTCTGTAAAAAAGATCTTTCGCCCAGAATCCGGAAAATTCCGGCTTTATTTAAGCAACTGCTTCCTATTTCGCCAGCACTGGTTATTATTACTCGTGGTGCGGTGGAGCATTTCTCAAAACATTCAGAAACAACGAATAAAAACATATAATTTATTGCGACACATAAATTCTTAGTACGTGGGAAAATCTATGAGTAATTTTTATATCTATCGCCAGTCTCTTATAAGTTACCGAGGAGCATTTTACGATTTTGGATGATGAATTGTCGGAATTCTAACAGCGTTTATGAAGAAAAGAGTCAAACGCAAATATTGCCTGTTTTGAGAGGTATTCTGTTTACAATTGACGGTTATTTTCGGTTAA
Organism: Meta bourneti; assembly: GCA_933210815.1. Taxonomy (NCBI): domain Eukaryota; kingdom Metazoa; phylum Arthropoda; class Arachnida; order Araneae; family Tetragnathidae; genus Meta; species Meta bourneti. Next base: position 57,060,489 of record OW119931.1, on the reverse strand, counting down.
AACAGGGATGCACAGACCGCGGCGTTGACCCTCCGTTGATTTGCTGGCGGCCGGCCTCACCATGTGTTATTTTAATTTTAACAAGTCGATACATAATTTTTAAAAATTACACATCACAACAAAATAGCTGTGGCGTCCATTTTCCTAATTTCAAGAAAGTTTCTGAAAAGTTCAATGCCAACTTCAAGACAGTATATGTTGAAAAGATTGATAATTTGATATCAAAAGATCGTTTTTCTGATTTTCAAAAAGTAAAACCGCTGCTAGATTTATTTAGCAACCCTTTTGCCATTTTGTCTGAAAACGCACCCGAATCGGAACAGCTTGAATTCGCCGACATGCAAAACGATGAGAACTTGCGAAACAAATTTAACGAAGACAATTTATTAAACTTCAATTGTGTCGATAAAAACAATTATAAATCGTTGTTAGATAATGGATTAAAATGCGAAAGCCTCTTTGGGTCAACATATATCTGAACAAACCTTTTCAGTCATGAATGTTAACAAAACGAAAAATAGAAACCACTTGACTAATGAAAATGTAGTATCAATTTTGCGCTTGACCATTATAAAAAGCGAACCATTATTAAAACAATTTTTAAATCAATGCAATGTCACGTATCAAACTAAATTCTTCTTTTTATTCTCTTTCTTTGTAAAAATACATGATACATATGAATAAAATAAATAATATGATTGATAACTTTCGTGTCTTTTTGGCGGCCTTCCATAGGTCGCAATGAATCTGTGACCCTTGGTCTTAACAAGTCTGTGCATCCCTGTGTTAGAATGTCTGTTCTAAGTTTCTTGAAAACTTTTTTCACAATAGAATACGACCAACAGTCATAACAAAGAAAAGAAAAATGTGTTCTAATGTAATGAAGCATAAAGTGTAGTCAGTGCTTTATATTTTCGGTTCGTGTTTAGTTTAATAGCTTGCAGAAATGATTAAGATATGTTCCTTTGGCGGAGGATCAAGAACTTTTTTTTTTAATTTACTTAACTCTTTCAGGATTTATGAGTTATTTTTTCTCTATGAAGACCGTCCTTGACACGGATTCTGTTCACATGAATTTGTTTTCAATTCAATGCCAAAAAGCATCTGACATTTTCATTCGTTAAAGAATTATCGAAAATATTTTCGATGAACCTGAAGGCTGGAAATATTCAAAGATCTAGATCAAATTTAAGGTCATTAACTTAATACTTTTTATTCAATTAAAGTAATCTTATTTTCATAGGAAAATAAAAAATTGCTAGATTTTCTATACGAAAGTTCTTTGAGATATGACCTAATTGAACAGCAATCTATCATAGTTTCAATTATGTATGGTATCAGAATACTAAGCGTTTGCAGGCAGATGTAAATGCTTTGGAACTGCTAGGGTTTCCAGACCTAAAAATGAAAGTTCCTGACAAACTCTATTATAATTCCTGACATTTCAGCGAAAAAACCGGACAAATGAAACTCAATTTGATGGGAAATTTTTTTTTTAATTCCATGAAACGGTCAAATAAACGATGTTGCAAACGACGAATAGTGCTACAAATAAAAAATACCTCTTAAATAACAAAAATCTGATTTTAAAAAATACAATTCCACAAAAGTAGTTGACGACTAACTCATTTTTTGTAGATAAAACTATTCAAGTAATACATTTTAATACAATTGGTTTCTCCGAAAAATCCGGACAATTTATAAATCCTTGCAACGCGCGCATTCCGGATGTTTCCAGACACCTGGCAACCCAATGTGGGAATAACACACTCAAATATCCAGTCTGAAAATGTGTTCTGTTAGAATCAAAATGTTGCCACTTTAGGTCAAATACTGAATACACAAGGTCATGCTCATTTTGATACACGGAAAACCCAGTCTCTACATTTGAATCTAACAATTGTGCGAACACTTGTTCATTTCCTTGATTTTAACCCAGTTTCGGTTAGTTACCAAGACCATACCATAAGGTTAAATAAAAGGTTCCGGAGGTCTCAGCTTCTGAGCTGTTTCGTTTAGTTGCCAAGACCTCACCATAAGGTTATAAATAAAATGCATGCGTTCCTGAGGTCTGAGCTGCTCACGTGCAAACAACCTCAGCTGTCCCTTCTCAAAAAACATTTGATTTTCTAAAACCACGCCCTTTATCACGTGCGGATTCAGAAAATAATTGATAGTCCAGTAATCTTTCTCATTTCTAAAAATATGAATTGAAAAATAGCGTATATTCTTGAATTAATAAGGGAAATAGAAGTGGCAAAATGAACAGTGTTTGATATCCTTCAAATAAATTGGTTAAAACAGTTTTTTATACTACCCATGTCAAGGCTTCATTAAAACAATTGTGTTAAGGCTAACATCGAATACTGAATTTGCATATTGGTTTCATGAGGTATCTAATCAAGTATTTAACTGAAAATAATTCTACGTTTTTGAAAAGCCACACGTTCTAATATTTCTGCTGTATTCTGCCCCATCCAGTCTGATTAATTTCATAAGCTCATATCCTACGGTTGCGTTTTCGTGATCGTCATTTTTGAAATAATAATGGGGAGGAGGTAGTTGAATTAAAGACGCACTGGAGAAACACAACGGGCTATTGGCGACAGAGTTTGCTTCGGGATGGTAAATCAATCCCGAAGGAAAAGATCTGAGGACAACACCTGGTAATTTGGAATCACGGTCAGATGACGAGATCAATACCTTAACTTGCACCCCACTCTCCAAACTTCCACAACACATCAACGTGAGGGCATTTGAGACCACGACAGAGTTAACGTGCAACAGGCCTAACGTTCAGGACGGTATTTGGTTGGATCTTATTCCGAAATTATAATGTATTAATTACAACTTCTTCCATGCTACCTAAACGAACAGAAGAGTGTTTCGATTCGGATTGACCCGAATTAAGTTAGCAATATTCCGTTATGTACAGCCAAGCTCAAATCAATGTTAGGGAGGGATTCCGTTCGAAACTGAACAGAGCCGAGCAAAACCGAGCTGACCGTTCGCCAAGCCCTTTGTTTGCAATTTGGCTAACCATGTTGAGCCGAAACGGCCGTTTCTTGGGTTACCTACATACGGGGTCCAATCCAATTCAATGGGTTTAATCATGTCACTTATCTAAAAAATCGTGGCCGTGGTAGCCCAGTTGGAAGAGTAATGGATTAGCAACTAGAGGATTGCGGGTCCAGAAAAAAACTCGGTCCAACCAAAGACCGTTGTGTACACGGGGCTAGTCACGTTAAACTTGTTGTGGCTTCAAATGTCCTCACATTGGCGTGGTGTGGAAGTTTGGAGAGTGGGATGCCAGCTCAGGTGTTCACCTCATCATCTGACCGTGATTCAAAATTACGTTTTGTTGTCCTCGATCATTCACTTGGGGATTAATCCAGGACCCTCACCGGTGCCGTCGTGACTCAGTGGAAACAGTATGCCCACTGCGCTAGCAACCTTCGGTATATAGGCGGCGCAGGTTCGATTCCTGTCAGGTGCATTCCTCCCTGGTGTCTCTGTGTCAGTAGAACTTTCATTGTGTGTCTATTACTTGATATTGTATGTCTTGTGTCTGGCGCAGCATGGCCAACTATGGCCTTTGCGCCATAAAACCCCAAAACCAACCTACCCGAACCGTTACCAATAGCCCGTTGTGTTTCCAGAACGACGGTAATTAATTACCTACCTACCTTGTCTGAAAAATGAAGTGTTACTTTCTATTTGCATTATCGAAGAAAGCGTTCATCTCGGAAATTCAAAGAAAATTTCAATAAGATCACTTCCAAGAACTTCGATTTGCCAATTAAAGATCATTATCCGCTTAATTTCCAATAATTGGTTTCCAGTGCACTCTGAAGCATCAAATGCTATTAATCAGTCTTCGGTCCATCTGTCTTTTTGTTTTGTTTAAAGCAATACAAGGCAAACAGAAGAACGTCTGTACGACCAGCCGTATCATCAGTTCCGAAAATCCGCAATGCTCCAGTGAAATTAGTCTCCCTTCGCCAGCCAAGCCTTCCAGAACAGAACAAAGCTCATAAAACAATCCCTCCTGCTCGAAAATCGAACGCCTAATTGACGCTTCAATAAATCAACAATCAATGTATGTCAAACACCTGTGAGGGGAAATCTTCCCAGAAAAACAACATTAGCGACCGCTTTGAGTGGAGTGAAACGGTTGAGGCAAAAAGGATCCAACCGGCCAGCGTGATTTAAGTGCCATGGTTTAACGATCTTGTGGAGGACACAATTTTTGGATGTATAGTTGCTTAATTGCAGGACAAATATAGGCGAATCGTGGGTTCGTTTCAGTGGCGAATTTCCTTGTTCGCTAAGCACGCCAACTCATTAAGCTATCGAATAAATAAATAAGAGTTTTCTTAATTATAAGCATGGGACTTGCATGCTATCCCAAACAACCCAGTCTTCTTGCGGTGTGTAATTAACCGTTCATATTCACGCCAGTTGTCCAGCCAAGCCTTAAGCCGATAAACGTAAATTGGGTACAATTGGTAATAATATCTGGATCTTTTATACTCTCTTAATCCAAACTTCATTATGACCGTCAGTTGGATTGCCTAAGTGGGAAACAGAAGGGAAACGACAATGACAGACTTGGATTAGTTCAATTATTGTACAGATTAGTACTTCCGGGATTTGGATCTTGGAAGTTGGTTCGCACATTAATAATTTATAAGTAGAGGAACTAAGCTAAATGTGTTTGGTACAGAAACTAGGAGAGTTATACAAAGAGTAATTAACAAATAAAAGAAAAAATGAAATAAGCCCACTTTATTATACGCATCTAATTATTTCGTTTTATTTGTCCATAAAGTATCATTTCTTATTCATTGTGTGATTGCCTATGTGCTCAAAACAAGACAAAACAGAAAGTACCCAAGAAATAAAAAGTTGAAGTTAAAAATCCATAGTGCTATCTTTCGCCATTGCTCTCAACTAATCCTTCATACACACATTATAACGTTTCGTGTCAAAAACAAACCATACCTCCAAAGAAGGTACCTTAATTACAACTCCGATATGCAGTCATTTTTCCTCTTCTGTTATTGAACGGTTACGTAAATATTCCTATCATAAAATTCTTTTTATATTTATTAGCTAATGATAATAATATATATGTATCTCGGAGGCATAGGACACTATGACACGAAAAAAAAATTTCAGGAGAGTAGTTTAAAACTTTTTCTACTTCTCCCTCAATGATTCAATTCTTTTTTAACCCTCCAAATGGTTTCGACGAGATATCTCGTCCATCAAGTACTGTCAATTTTTTGATGTGTTTGTGATGAAGAGATCAAGATCTAGTCAGTTTTTTCTATGACGAGATATCTCGTCAGTTTTGCTAATGACGAGATAGCTCGTCGAAACAACCATCAGGAGGGTTAAAGAGGCAAATCTTTATGTACTAAGTTGTATAATATTGTATAGGACAAGAAAGAGCAAGAATAAAAGTTTAACAATATTATTTTAGTCTACTTTTAAAAAAATTGGACATAGTGTCATATTTCTTCCATATGTATGAGATTTTCAGTGTAAATAAACAGGCCAGACATTGCGAAGATTTTACTTCTGCCGTCCAAATGCTATCACATCATCCTTTCGGGGGTACGTCCTTAAAATGTAGTTCATCGCTGTTTTGGCACAGTTTGGTGTTTGTAATCTAATAGGTGTTGACCAATCAACTAGAATTATCAATTCGGAATTTATTCTATGATATCTTTATTGGGGAAGAGCTGAAATCGTATTTTAAAAACAATCCAACTTACACTTTCAGAATACGTGCAGGAAATGCGTATCGCCGCAGAAACATTACGGCCATCGATATTAGACAGAAAATGCCTCTCATGAAAAGTTTATAATTGTTTTTATAATTTTGAAATTGTTTAACTGTTCAAACGATAAATTAATTTTTTAAAACTTTTTCAGGTTCAAATTCCGTCATTGTGTTGGATTTTTGGTTCCTGACGATATTTTCCAATAATTTTTTAATAAATGTTTGTGTTTATATATGGAATGACATAATAGAAGATTCCAGAAATATCTGAATCAAACATGAAACAATATTCTTTATTCTTTGTACTCTATTATTATTGATTCTCTGTTTTTGTTGTTTGCAAATAAATCTTTATATTTTCTCGTATATCATTTTTGATTATTTCTGCGTGACAATATTAATGTTATGTATTGCGTCAGTTTCATTATTCACTAAGAACTGTGATAAGCAAGTATTCAAGACATTTCAGTCATAAGGTTTCATTCCAAATCAGCAATATTCAAGATTACAATTTGTTTCAAACAGGTTTGACATTTCCTACAAAATCAACCACTTCCACAGGGTACACGAACAAAAATTCCAAAGAATGAAATAAATGTACACTACATTCAAAATGATTTCGCCTTAAACGGATCAAAAGGAGGGGTTAGAATTAGAATGAGAATAGAGCAACTTATGATGACCTAATTTTTCCGAATGTCTCTTCAAGAACATTTCTTAATGTTTTTGAAACTTATGAAAATCAAACTTTATATTTTGAAAACCTCAAATATTCTCGAAATCATTTATCTTTTAACGTCCAAGTACATTTTATTTCACTTTAAGTTCAAGCATATAACAAACAGAATCAATGGCGTTAAGTTGGTGAAGACATTGGAGGGAGCAGTTAGATTCCATTTCCCCATATGTATGTGTTTAGGAACAATTTATTTTGTTTATCCATTTCATCACCACCAACATACATTAGTTATATTCCTCAAGCCCGTGCGCCAACAATAAAAATATTGGAAACCCCTAGGAGTTGGCGTCCCGGCCTCCTGATATAGTACCTATACAGTGAGGTCAAATGACTGCATATTTAGGGCACACATGTCATCGGTATACTTATAATATCTCCCTAATAATTGAGGTTTCGGGCTCCAACAATAAAAATATCGGGGACCCCTAGGATTTGGCGTCCCTGACTAAAGATATAGTGACCAATTCAGTGAGGTCAAATGACTGCATATTTGGGGCACACATGTCATCGGTATATTTATAATATCTATCCCTAATAATTGAGGTTTCGTACTCCAACAATAAAAATATTGGGGACCCCTAGGAGTTGGCGTCCCGGCCTCCTGATATAGTACCTATACAGTGAGGCCAAATGACTGCATATTTGGGGCACACATGTCATCGGTATATTTATTATATCTATCCCTAATAATTGAGGTTTCGGGCTCCAACAATAAAAATACTAGGGACCCCTAGGAGTTGGTGTCCCGGACTCCTGATATAGTGACCAATTAAGTGAGGTCAAATGACTGCATATTTGGTGCACACATGTCATCGGTATATTTAAAATATCTATCCCTAATAATTGAGGTTTCGGACTCCAACAATAAAAATATTGAGTAGCCCGAAACCTCAAAAAAAATTTAAATTTTAAAATTAAAAAATATCTAATATTTTCTTAATACGGTTTTCAAGACAATCTAGCAACCACAGATTCCGACGTTTATCTTTCATGGTTGCCATGGCTTGGCGGAAACAATTCGAAATTGGCGTCCTCTGAAAAATTTTCTCAAGAAAGAATAGCCAGAAATTTTTTTTCCGTTTGCTATTAGTTTAAAAAAGGGGACTACATATTTGCTGATCTTTGGTGAATTTTCAAAAGTCGCCAACATTTTTTTAATTCGTAGCTTTTAAGACGAATTTGCATAAAAAGATACCCCTAGTCGCCAAGGCTGAAAAATAGCAGCTAAAGTCGCCGTTTAGTCCCCTGTGGCAGCCCTGAGTTGCTTCCGACAAGGTTGTCGTGTGACCATTGCAACAACTTTTCGCTCTGATAATAAAGTAGTACTCTGATAAAAGTTTAAAAAATGAACATAATTGTTTTCTAGGTAGCAGAAGAAAAAGCCATTTGATTAAGCTGATTAGGCCCATTTATGTGTTCCAAAGCAACGCTAAACGCTTGTAAAAACGAAGGGCGGAGCAAGTGTAAGGCGATTTTGCTCAGAGGGTATTATGAGACAATAACCCTCTCTGTGAATAATCCTTTTAGTTTTGACTTTTTGAATGTTCAGTGTAAAGTTTACATTGGAGGGGAAATTGTGCGATTAACGAGGCGAATAAGACTAATGTTTAGTTCTGGCTCTGTTAAGAAACGTTTTCAATAGTCTCGTTCTGGTTTGTCTACAGTCATTTTTGCAACAGGAGATTGTTTATGCATATTTAAACTACATCGATAGTCTTGAAATAACTTTTATGGGTAAAATAGAACCCCGCAAAACATTTTGAACATAGCGGATGACACCACATCGGTTTTTCAAATTCAACGTTAAAAAATGTTTTTTCGATTCTTTTTGTCAACTTGTTCGTGAGTCGGATGAACCAATCCACGGGTCGGATCGGCTGAGGGTCGCAGTTAGTGGACATTGATACAGGGCAGCGATTTTCAACCTGTGGTACCGAGGTACACTAATGGCCGCAAGAACAGCACTAATGTGCCTTACGGATGATAGAACGATACAAATTGCGTATGATTAATTTAATTGCAACGGTTTTGTTTTAAACTTCTGGCAAGTGTGTTCACAAATAATTTTAGGTAATACTCGTATTTTTGGGTATTCTTTTTTAATATAAAGTATCAAACCAATTGTTTCAAAAATATTTTTAAAAGCCAGTTTGGAGTAAAAAATTTAAGTAATTACTATTATACTTTTTAGTAAATCAAACTTATGGTATTATTTTGTCAGGTTGTGGTTGGTTGATTGAATTGTAATGGCACAAGGGCCAGATATTGGATATTTTTTGTCAAATCTTTAAAAAATTAAATACATTTTTGGTGTGCCGCAGAATTTTAATGATTCGGTTTTGGTTGGTAGTTAATTAGTGTCGCACTGGAGCTATTGGCAACGGTCCGGCATCAATTCTGAAGGGAAAGCACCGAGGACAACACCTCGTAATTTTGAACCACGGCCAGATGAGGTTAATAACTGAGCTAACATCCACTCTCCAAACTTCCACACCACACCAACGTGAGGACATTTGAGGCCATGACAAATTTAACGTGCACCAGCCCAGTGTACACGAAGGTCTTTGATTGGACCTAGTTTCGAAATCCAAATCCTGCGGTTGCTAATTCGTTACTCTTTCAACTGGGATACCACGGCCCCTAATTAGTTTATGTGTGCCATGAGATGGAAAAGGATGAAAATTGCTTATTTTAGGACTTGATAAAACTTCATGATTTAATTTTCAGCCCCATTCGTACACTTCCATTAAGATATTGCCTCAGTAAAAATGCCACAATTTTTTTATAAGAGCCGTTTCACTTCCTATATTAAATTGGTCTGATTCAACCTATGATTAAATCAAATGTACTGTTCCATAGTGAAATGTTTTAGAACATTCCTGTGCACTATTCCGTGGATTTAAATTAATAATGACAGGAAATGTCGTATATTATATCTCATGATCGGTCTGTCCTGTATAATTATTGAACACGTCTGTGGGCGACAGTACAGGGTCTATGAACCGAATTCCGAGCGAACTAGAACAAGAACGAATGCAACGTGATCTATGTAGAAGCCTGTGAATATTGTTCCACATGGACTAATAAATCGATTTCCATAAATTTCCGTCAACTCAGTGGTTCTAGTTCTGCTTGTTATTCCTTCTGCGTTCGGCTGACTTGGATTTCTGCTTCATCGCCGCTGCCACCGGGTGAACTGACCGATTGCATGTCCACCCCATTGTCACCAAGATTACATGCCTCGCGGTGGCAACGAGGTTGTGCTTAAGAATTCGCCCTCCAGGTAGATGTACAAGCTTCGATGTGTGGGTTTGTTGTGGGATTGCTATGAGCTGTTTGAGATCGTGAGATTTAAGTTTTTGTTTTGTTTTGCTTTCGCTAGGGTTGTGATATCAACCACATAAATATTGGCAGAAAGTGCCAGATAAAAGTGCATTTACGGCCCCCAAACTGCAAAAGAATGCCCTAAAATATACACATTCATTATTATTTTATTGAAAAATCTTTTATAAAAAGAATCTTCGTATGACAAAATATGCAATTTAACTTTTAGAAAATATTACAATGAACTTCAGTTGTTGAGATTCCAAGTAGACCCATCTTCTACAGAACCATAGAAATGTACATCAAGGAAAAAAATCAAAGTTCAATCAAGAACTAATAACTAAAACCTTGGCTTATTAACAGAATACATCTCAGATGCACCAAGTGGAGTAGCTGTTGCTATAAACCGTTTTCTGAATGGCCACGCTTGTTTATATAGCTAAACATCTCTAAACTTAAAAATTCTTGCCTTATTGGCACCTTGATTTTAAATCCCAAGAAATGGACGCCCTTAAGGACACACCTCCTTTAAGTGTGTAAAGGCTTCACGGACCCGAGATAATCTAGTGATCTTTTCTTCTCCCATGAGATTTACTGTCTAGTAAACACTGGAGTTGCGCTCCCGCTTTCATCCAACTACTGTCATTAACATCTCGACGGTTTGACGTGGTTTTAACACGTCTTCGCATCGGCCATTCTCGAGTCCACTCATAGATTTTTTATTGGTCGGGGAAACCGCTGCATCGTGCCAGCATTGCCAAGAACTGCTCCCCATCCATCATATTTTAACTTCTTGTACAGGTCTTACATTTTTATCGACAGTTTTTTAAAACTTCATCACCAATTTTATCAGACCTGTTGGGTAAACCTCCCCATCCATTACTTTTTTATATTTCTTCATCATTCTGGATTTTTACCACATATATAATTAAGCTTAGTTCTCTCTTTTTAAAAAAGTTCGGTTTCACATTTCTTTTGTTTAGGATTTTTAGTTCATATTTAACTTTTATGTACATCACTTGGTTTTATTCATTGCATTTCTGTTTTGATGTTGGTCTGGTTATTAGTTTCATGTCTTTTAAGCACATTTCCTAATTTTACTCTCTTGTGTTTGGCGCAACTTATCCTCTTTTGGATTTTGCGCTATAATACCCAAATCAACCAACCATCGCACTTCTCTGTTCCCCAGTCCCTCTTTTTCCCATTCACATTTTTTACTTGACATTGCCTTGTGTGTGGCGCAGCTTGGCGAAATATGGCCCCTTCGCCATAAAACTCCAAAACAACCAACCAACCCAAGGAATGGACATCCGCCACCTGCAAATTCGTACTGCGCTCTCTAGACGGGATCTCTGCAATACTGGAAGGTTAGAGGACGGATGGGCGACTATCTCTCTTGTCTTACTTTTCTTTCAAAATCAATTTCATGTGTTTGTGAGTACTTTTGTTACTAACCTTTGTGTATTTTGCTTTTCTGCCTACCATTAGAATTTAATTTTTGCACTTTGTCCCTTCCTAACATAAAGGTTTAATGATTACAATTCTGTAATCATTAAAATTCTCGCTTAGTAAATCTTCATCAATGTAATCTGCTTCACCGAAATGTTCCGATTTGATCTCTTATCTAACTGTGTCTTCTTTCCCATATTTTGGATCATTATATATATTTTTTCTGTTATTGGATATTTGTGGCAAAGAGCCAGCAACAATTAAATAAATAAATATCTGACCGTCTTTCAAGCTTTTAGATGAGTGAAATTATTTCACCCGGATACAGCCTTCGATAATTTTGCCACCCCATGAAAGAGATAATTCCAGCCCATGGCGCCTCTTTGGAACAACTTTTCCGCCTCAATGAAAAGGAAAATAGCATGCCTGACAGAATCCAATTAACACCTCCGGTTGGGTAATGTGTTTTATTGCTGCTTTCGTGTTGTCCAAAATCTTCATTGTAACACACTCATCCTTCCTGTTGCTTTTTAGCCGTTTCCGCCTTTCTGCTCGTAAATCGATGTCCACTCTATCGATCATGTGGTTTTTGCACAAAGTGATATAATTATTTTACAGCTTGTTGATGCAAATGCACCCGATTCTGGCGAGTCGGCATTTGAGTCAGGTGGTTTGGAACGTGTCTATTCGTTGAATTAGGGGTCAGGTTAAACGTAAATTACGCTTTCCAATCGTCGATGTCTGATGCGGATTATGAATCCGAGTTTATTGTCCGGTGGCGGAAGATTTTGCAGTGATTTTGAGTTGGCGAAATAATCCCCCATGGCGATCGCCATGTGGGATTTTGCGTACAGCAGCCCTTTCCCGTGGCTAGCTTACCACCTTTCTAAACATGAACATCCACTGGAGTCATCATCTGGGTACTCGTTAAATCTATCGTGGCCTTAAATGTCCTCATGTTGGCGTGGTGTGGAAGTTTGGAGTGTGGGGTGCCAGCTCAGGTGTTGTTCTCGTCATATGACCGTGGTTCAAAATTACGAGGCGTTGTCCTTGGATTGAGTCTTCGAGATGGCCAATAGCCCGTTGTGTTGCTGCAGTGCGACGTTAATTAACTTCCCGTACGTCGATGTCTTTGGTGGATCCGAGTTTATTGTCCGGTGGCGGATGTAACAGCAGTGTTTACGAGTTGGCGAAACAATCATCTATGGCGATCGCCATCTGTGATTTGGAGTACAGTAACCCTTTCCCCTGGTTAGCTTACCATCTTTCTAAAGATGGACTTCCTCATTGGCAGGTGAATCGTTCTCAGGAAATTTCCTCTATCTTGTTTTTCAAAAATAAATTTTCTTGAATCAGAGTTTTCCAGGAAGTTGTGAGTAATTAAGCTGCTTTAGTTCCCAAATTATGTCGATGTAAGTTTTTAGTTTATCGTCGGAAAAGTAATAGCTCTACTCCGTTCTTCATAATTTCATTCTCAGCAAGAATACAAATTGAATGAATTATGTGCAACTGAGCTTACTTATAGAAAAATCAATCTTTCGAGTTGGCCATACTAAAGCCTCCAGAAAATATTTTGTATGGAATTCACGTGTGCAAATAAAAGTTGTATAAAAGATAACCCCAGTAATCCGACTTCCGATTAACTGAGTCTCCGTGTAATCCGAGCCGAATTTGAAACCGATTTTTTTAATCTGAAAATAAAGCTTCGAGCAGGAATGTGCATATTTGGGTCTGGATTGACAGGCAGATGGTTGGGGTTTTATGGTGCAAGATCCAAAAACGGATAAGCTGCGACAGACAAAATCAAATTTAATAAAAATGGAATTAAAAATATCAGATTAACAACCAGACCAACATTAAAAGCATTTAACACGAAAACAAAATAAACACTTCAAAAGTATGAGAAAAAGTAAATATTTAAAAAATCTAATCAACATGAAATTTAAAATAATATTTAAATAACATGTAAAGTAAATATTTTCTGTTTCATATTTGTTTGACTCAGATTGGATAAATATTGCCCTTTCGCCATAAAACTCAAAAACAACCAATCTTTCGCATAGGCTGTTTTGTTACTGCGTCCGATTTATCCAAGTTTCTGGTTATCCGAGGTGGACTCGGTCCATATTACCTCGGATAATCAACGTTACTGTATTACAAGAGTTTCCTTATATCCTCAATTGTACAACTCATATTTCCTTAAAAGTGGGTCTACAGAAATTTAAACAGCACAATTAGTAAAACCAATACAGCATGTTCTTTATGACTCGGACGTGACAGAATTACCATTGCCTACATATAAAAACGTGTGCTTTGAGGTTATGGCCGTTAAACCAAAACATTTGCATATTTTATAAAACAGAGCATTCTCAGATTTTACCTCATAATTTGAAATCTTTAACAGACGTGATCCTAAAACCAGGAAACACATTAGGAAAGGCAGGTTCGGCTCGGCACAGCTCAGCTAGAACCGATCGTTTAATTTACTTACAAAGAAACAATTGAAAGTAATCCGGTTCGGCTTAGCTTGATAACGGCCGGAATCCCTTTCCTACCATTAACTCGGTCTGGACCGTTCATCTCCAGCCTATATCACCAACACAATCTGGGTCGATCCTAATCAAAACGAACCAAAGACCGTCGTGTTCAAAGGGGGCTGGTGCACGTTAAATCTATCGTGGCTTCAAATGTCCTCACGTTGGCGAGGTGTGGAAGTTTGGAGAGGGGGTGCCAGCTCAGGTGTCGCCTGACCGTCGTCATCTGACCACGATTCAAAATTACGTGATGTTGTCCTCAATCTTTCCCTTCGGGATTGATCCTTGACAGTCGTCAATAGCCCGTTGTGTTGCTCTAGTGCGACTTTAATTACCAATTACCAACCTAATCAAAACGCTTGGCGTGGTATGGAAGTTTGGAGAGTGGGGTGCTGGCTCAAGTGTTGACCTCGTCATCTGACCGTAGTTCAAAATTATGAGGTGTTGTCCTCGGATTTTTTCCTTCGGGATTGATTCCGGACCGTTGACAATAACTCCAGTGCGACGTTAATTGAACTCCCTACTTACCGAATCAAAACGCTCTTCTGTTCGTTTAGGCAGCATGGGATGAGACGTTATTAATACATTACTATTTCAAAAACGATGAACGCGAAAACGTGGTATGGTATAGTATTTTTAATTAACATCGCACTGGAGCATTACAACGGGCCATTGGCGACGATCCGGGTTCAAATCCGAAGTGAAAGATCCGAGGACACCACGTAATTTTGAATCACGGTCAGCGGACGATCGACCCATCGAAGAGATAGGACGACAGAATACAAGAATTCTCTTAAACCTGTTTGGTCTTTATAAAACAGAATTATTTTCAAAGTTTGAATTCACAGAAGTGGATATTTATTTCGTGGAGAGGAATTCTGTTCTGTTCTCTGAAAATTAATGTCAAGGTAACGCATGCCATTCTGAGCTGAGCTGCCTGAGCCAGCCGTTCGTAATTTGTTTTCTGCTTTAAGCTTCCCTTGTAGAAGTGTAAAGAACTTTAAATGAAACTTATCAATTGCAATCATAAATCTGACTATTTCTGAATAGAATTTTGTTTATTCAAAAAACACTATATTCTCGCTGAAATCTAGGAAAATTGTTTTCTGTCTACACATGTGACCTATTTCTCTGGCCGCAGGTATTAAACTTGATTAAATAAACAATCATAAGTTTAACTTTAAAGATTTAGGAAAATTTTTATGAAATTATTAAACTAGAATATTAATATTAAAGATTTTGTTTCCGTTCATAAAATAAAAATGAAAGAAAAACTGCATATGGAGACGGAAGTAGCAAATCATATTCGATAAACTTAGAAATAAAATGAATTCTCTCAATTTGGAAGTCGTGCTGTCTTCGGAACTTTATTAATGTAGCATCAGTTATACTAAGGTTTCTATTAGGTAGGTAGGTATTTTAATTAACGTCGCACTGGGGTGAACACAACGGATTATTATTTTTATTAGCAAAAATGAATTTTAGAATGGTACTTTTCGTATGAAAAATCATAAAATAAAAATTCCAATTTTCTTGAGAATTACGCAGATGTGCTTTATGAATTTACTTATATCATTTACAACACAAAATATTGTCTCCATGCTTGTACGGGTTGTCCAGGAAGGATCTGCTCCTATCCTATCCTTAATCTTATGCTCGGCTTGAACTTTTTAAAAGTGCATGAACTCAAGAACTTGGTCTAGCTTGTCTAGACCAAGCGGGATAAGATAAATAAAATATTACAAAAAAATTAACTTTCTGATGAGGAAATCTTTTATCATATATATATATATATATATACAATGACATATCTTGTTATCTATTATCATACATATCTATTATCATATATCTTGAAGATGAGATATACCGTCATATACCGTTGGAGTTTTACTCCAAGTAGTTTCGACGATATATCTCGTTCATCAAGATCTGGCCAATTTCTCTTATGACGGTATATCTCATCTTCAGGATATTGCCGATTTTTTTATGATGACGATATTAAGATCTGGCCAGTTTTCTAAAGACGAGAGATACCTTTTCAAGACAAACATCAAGAGGGTTAATATTTCCGATAAATTTTCGGATTCACGCTTACACCAGAAGTTGAAATACCACTTAATAAATCCATATGTTTAGTCTTACCAAAATAAAAAATATAACTGCCATTTACACATCTTATAATTTTTCAATAAATAAATGTTCATTTTCATGCACTACCTGTAGACCGTGTAAAATAGCTTTATATTTGACCCCCAAAAAGTAAATAATATAATGCTCGCCTGGATGAAGAGAAAATTTCTCCGTCATTTTAGGCTTTCTTGGTTGATACTAAGAAAGCATAATATAGTCCTTGGATTCTAGTTGACATTTCCCTTTCTGCGGACATGCCAAAACATTTCAAATAGCTATATAAAATGGATGGAAACTTAATGGGTGGGTCTCAAAACTTCACACACAAAAGCTTCATAAACACCAAGAAGTCACGTTTTTGGCTTTTCCTCTCGAATTGTTTTGATTATTAAGAGCGAGTAGAATAATGTAACATAACGTAATGTTACTGGGGATGTCGAAATTGGACCGAAAACAAAAATCTAATGCTTAGCTTTTGACAACCGTATAACATTATAAGTCAACTAGATTGGATGTTGTTTCTTTTCCTCAAGTACAAAATCATTTTTAGACCCAAGTTTAAAAAACCCAAAAGGCACAATTGCGCCAAATCCTGGCAACCCTGTGGGTGATCCCATAGACGTAAAATATAATTATACTGAGCATTGCTATTGAGAGGAGCTTCAAAAAGTATGACATGTCTACTAGTAGTCACGTGACAGCACTGAAAAATTGACTTGGTTTGACGATTTGGCATCTTATCGCCTTGTTTGGCGATATTATGACACGGTAGATGTGTGAAAGCGCATTTCTAGAGTGGCGACAAAAATAGCGAAATCTCCAAAGTCTACTACTATTTCAAGCGGACCAATAAGATGATGAATCAGTGGATGGGCGTCTTCTCCCTTTCCATGAACCAATTAGACAACGAATGTTTATTTCCACCCGGCAGACCAAAGTAGTGTAAAGGTCACGTTACTAGTTTTGGTCACATTATCCTGGGAACATAAAAGGGTTACCATTGAGCATTCTACTTTTATATTTCCTCTATTGGTGATCCATGCGCTGTCTTCAAAGACGGGAAAAAGAGAGAGAACAGGGAGAGAATGATAGGCTAGCGCAGACTAACAGCGGATGTTATCTGTCAAGCCTTAGTAGGTAGATCGGTACTTTAATTAACGTCGCACTGGAGCAAGACAACGGGCTATTGGCGACGATCCGAGCCTGAGTAGGAAGCATGGGATAGAGAAGAAGGTACCCATTCTTCTTTCCTATTCGCCTATCCATGTGTGCGGAAGGTATCCATTGCACACCCACATATGACAAACACCATTTTATAATCACAGTAAGAAACCATTTGAGGTTGAAAGGATAGGACATCAACACTCCTTGAATGGCTTTTACGGAAACTGACGTCTCACTCAGTTTTTACATTAAAAAATTGTGTTTTGCTTCAGGTTTTATCGATTATTATTTTGACGTGAATAGGGCTTTAAAACCGGTACTGCGGACATGCATGAAAAGTCGAGTTCTACAAAAAGCGTAACTGTTTTGTTTGATTTCAGAACTAGAAGATAAATATAGCGTCGCGACAAAGGATGTCCGTACCTGGCATGACCTTTGGACCGAGTGCGCAGGCGCGGGGAGAGGGTCTACAATATGTCGAAATTTTACGGTGTTGGGCGAACTTTGGGCTAGTGTTACTTTGGATTGAGTGGACTTGTATGTGGTGTCATTCGAAAGCTACCAAACCACGCTTCGATCCATTCCTTTAATCAATGAAAGTATCCTTCGATATTAATATCAAACTGCACTTTTACCGTTCAAACTGTAAATTAATCGTTGAATATTCACATTAAACAATCGTCCAAACTTCCTGTCTGCTTCATTCCACAATTAAATATCAGGCCCTAGTATTCATCTCGAAACTACGGTTTGTGTCCTCAACACAACCTACCATTTTTTTGGCCACCAAATTTCAATTGTTTTTATTAGGGGATGCAGGATTTCAGGGCTTCTACGAACGCAACGGAACTGCTAGTAACCAAAAACATTGTGACGAATGAATTGGCAAGCATAGACAACTCAGATGTCAAATTCCCAGTTTAAATACACAAATGAATTAACAAGCGTATTACGCAAAATAAAATGAAACCATTTAAATTGCCAGTTAAATTGTTACGCTAGAGTAGATAAATTACGTGCAAAATCTTCGAAAAGCAAAACCGATACATTGTACACGTTCAATCTGTTATTTATATACACATATTCAAAAACAAGAACTTCGTTGATGAAAGTTCTAGAATTGGTTTGCGTGCAAAAGAAAATAACGTAAACTCAAATGTTGCGATTATGAGGCAATTCTTCATCAAGATGGGTTCGTTAACGACAGATTTTTGGATTTATTCTAGAATCCTTCCTTCCTCTTAACTATTTTGATAGCTAATATAAATTCTGCCATTAAATCATGGCAAATAACGTCGTCTGAATCTACAGTTTCCTCTTTTAGTCGACAAGCCAATCAATTAAATAACCAGTTCATTCCAGGAAAATTTCCTCCGCCCATCAAATGCGTTACCGAGATTGAGTTGCTTTCCTTAATCTTAGCGAATGCGATCCTTTTCAATCAATTTCCCAAGATCAAAAATATTAATAATTATGTCTTGTGTTGCATTTCTCCAAAAAGCGTTCAACAAACAAAAGTTTCCAAGAAGCTCCTCATTATAAAATCGATCTTTAAAAATATTAATTGGAAGTAACGAGGGAATTAGAATATTGTTCGTTTGTTGGAGAATTGGAATATTGTTGTGTGGCTCCAGTGGGTTTTATGGCGCAAGGGCCATATTTAGCGATGCTGCGCCAAACACAATCCAGATATGGTTTCTCACGGATTGGGAAATGGTGCTCGTCATGCGGGTACCTTCCGCACTCCTCTTCCCTATCTCATGCTTCCTGGGCCGTGATAGCCGTGTTGGGTTGGTTGATTTTGGGGTTTTATGGCGCAAGGGCCATATTCGGCTATGCTACGCCAGACACAAGACATACAACATCAAGTAAGAGACACGCAATGAAAGTTTTACTGACACAGAAGAGAGAAATACACACAGGGAGGAATACACCTGATAAGAATCGAACCTGCGCTGCCTAGTTGGGAGAGTTACGGATATATTCCGAATTCGAAAACCGTCATATACACAGGGACTGGTACACTAGCCTCAAATGACCTCACGTTGGCGCGATGTGGAAGTTTGGAGAGTGGGGTGCCAGGTTTTGTTCCCATCATCTGACCGTGATTCAAAATTACGAGGCGTTGTCCTCGATCTTTCCCTTCGGGATTGATCCCGGGTCGTCTCCAATAGCCCTTTGTGTTGCTCCAGTGCGATGCAAATTCAACTACCTACCTACCTTTGTTAGAATACAGCCTCTAACTTAAAAAAAGCGCTTTCATCATCCACACAATTATACTCCTTTTAACTGAGGGCTAAAATTATTTGTATTTCCTTTGTCTGAAGAAAAACAATCGAGCGAATCTAGTTGCCTAACGCTAAGCACTGGACACTTTTTGCTTCCCATCTAATCTCAACAACACCAGTTATAAATGTCTCTACTGATGGGGACCTGAGCTGGTGTCTTCATTTCACATTACAGTCATTATCAACATAACTCTCCCTGGGGGAATAATAAGAAAATGGAATAAATACATTCAGGCAAAGGTAAGCTACATTTATTTAACTGAGATCTATTTGCATGTCTAACGCTATCTGATGGCTAATAAAACTCAAGAACGATTTGTTTAGGTGAATGACTTGAACAAAAAATTACGTTCTATTGGCTTCATCACTTTACTTTGTGTATTTTAATAACCATGCTTAGCTACACTTCAGGGTATTTGAATTTGCTGTTGTGTGTTTGAAACACCTGCTCTCACATTCTGCCTTATTATTACATCACTTCTCAGCTGTTCATCGGTCTATTTAGACCCCTAGAAAAATCATTAAATTCAATGCTCATTTAATATTACGGCATTTAGGGAACCGAGAGAAGGACCAGGCCATAGAATTGTTTTCTGTAGGGGAGACTGCTGTACCTACGGACAAAATTCACATTTTGATTTTTCTCAGCCGCTGGGAAACATATTTTCACCTAGTAAAACGCTCAGGTTATGCTCTAAACCTTTGTGAATAAAGTCATATTTTTTTAATCTAAAATTTTGAATATTGAATTTTTAAAAATTCAAAATTTGGAGATGTAATTTTCGTCCTTAGGTACAACAACCTGATATACCATGGACACACCCGGATCTGCGGACGTAATATAAAAAGTTTTTTCCCTCCTCACTCCGAGGCATTATAGCCAATTTTAGTTTTATATATATATATATATATATATATATATATATATATATATATATATATATATGTGGTGCCCAGACTGCCACTAGAGGGCACCTCCGCGCTGATGTCATCTCCGACCACTGCGCAGCCATTCCGCGCATTGGAGGAACGCAGTCAAAAAGCGACACAGAAGGAAGACGACGAAGCTACAAGACGGACGTAGCGTTAGACTGTGCAATGTTGACGGGCGACGAGCGCCGATGGAGTTTATGATGTCTGTGCTGTGCACTTAACTTTAATTGTCTAAACCAAATTCATTGTAAATATTCATAAATCTCATTAAATTTAGTTATTCTTTAAAACTTTCGTAATGTTGCCAATCGCCCACAAACCAGCACCCCCACATCTCAGAAGTGGGATAGACGCCTAGTAAGATTCCAGGCAGTATTTTCGAAAGGATATTTAAAAAAAAAAACCGAACTATGTTCTCCAGTCTCCAAGCTGCTCCTTGTTGCCAAGCATCTTAAAGGTACGTGAACATTCCATAATACAAGATGATATTGAATGATATTAAAGAAGTCAGCGTTGCATTAAAAAATTGCAAGACAGACAAAATAAAAATTTTGCATAGATTCATTTTCGAAAATGACGGCAATCGATCGAATAGAAGACACGTTAAAAATTTTTCTGGCTTTAATTTCGGAACGGATAGTGAAGAATTTGATGAGAAATTAAAAAATAAAGAAGATAGCTTTTCTCTAAACGAATTGATTGCAATATCTGATTTGCTAAGCATTTCTTTCGAAGGCACAAAAACGGAACTAGCAAAAAGAATTCTATCTATGTTATGTAACCTTGAAAGCTTCGTCGAGAACGAACGCGCCGATCTGTCTGAATCCGAATCAGAAGACATACGCAAAACAAACGATTTTTCAATGCAGTGCAATGAATGTGATGTTGAAAGTGTTACTCATAACTCTCAGTGTGATTATATGCATAGTAGTAGAAATAAGATTGATGGTAATGATTTTTCTATGCAATGTGGTGAATATGATTTTAAAAGTAATACTCATGTTTCTCAGTGTGATGATGTATATACAAGTAGAAATAAGAATAATAGTAATTATGCTATTCAAAATGTCAGTATAAATTACTCTGATATCGAAAGTACCCTTACTAAGTTCAATGCAGAACCGCACGAAAATGTTTTTCATTGGATCGAACATTTCGAGAATATTTCTCAGTTGTTTTGTTTGTCAGATTTACAAAAATTTATTTTTGGCAAGAGATCGCTTAGTGGTAACGCTGCTTTGTTTGTTAGAACAGAACCAGAAATAAATTCATGGTCAAAATTGAAACAGGCCTTGATCGACGAATTCTCTTTTGAGATAAACTCTGCTAATTTACATGAACTTTTGAGTAAAAGGAAAATGAGGGATTCTGAATCCACTCAGGAATATTTTTTAAAGATGAAAGAATTGTGCAGTTGCGGAAAAATCGATGACGCTGCTTTGATGCACTATGTGATTAAAGGAATAAATGACAAACAGGAAAACAAAACTATTCTGTACGGTTGTAAAAATGTCTTTGAGTTTAAGGAAAAACTGAAAGTGTATGAAATAATGAAAGCTGATTCTGCATATGGTAAAAGTGCTTTCGACAGAAAAAATTTCGATAGGATTAATTATGACAATAAGAATTTTGATAGAATGAAAACCAAACATGATGATCACGGTAAAATTAACTCTTTTGATAGAACGAAAAATGAGTACAGTAATAGATTTAATTCTAAAAACGAAACTGTAAATAGAGATAGAGTCAAGTTTGATAGAATGAAATACAATGGTCCAGAAAATCGTAACAATAAGATTTCTTTTAATTGTGGATCAAAAGATCATATTTCTAGATTTTGTATTCATAAAGATAAGGGACTTGAATGCTTTCGGCACGTTTGGTCACAAGGCTTCGGAATGCGGAATGAATTCGAAACCAGAAGTAGCCATGTTTGATGTTGGCGTAGAATCGAAAGTAAGGAAAATTGTAATGATTAATGGTTTAAGTGTTAATTCACTGATAGATACTGGAAGTCAAGCTACTTTGATTCGTAAATCTGTTTTTGACAAATTAAATGTTAAGGAACTATGCCCGTTGAATTCTACTTTGACTGGTTTTGGAAAATGCCGAGTAAAACCGTTAGGCTATTTTAAAGGAAACATTCAAATAGATAATTTTGAGGGAGATGCAGATATATGCGTAGTAGGAAACGATGTTATGACTTATGACGCTATTATAGGACTAAATGTGTTAATGTTGGGTGAAACACTAATTAATGAAAACGGAATTACTCTGAAAAATAAATCCCAGTGTGTTGAGGAAAAAAATACTTTGTCTATATTACCAATTGATTTGTCAACTGAAGACGATGTTGAAGTAAATATTGAACCTGACGTTCCAAATATCTTAAAAGATAAGGTACAACAGTTAGTTTTGAATTATGTACCACACAAAACAAAAAATGTTGAATTAAATATTTTGGTAAAAAATAATGAACCCGTATCTCATCAGCCACGTAGGTTACCATTTTCAGAGAAAAAGATCGTCGAGACTCAAGTTACTGAATGGTTAGATCAAGGGGTAGTAGAACCAAGTTCTTCAGAATATTGTAGCCCCATTGTAATTGTAAAGAAAAAGGATGGAACCCCTCGTGTGTGCATAGACTATAGAAGATTAAAAAAAGTGAAAATAAAGGGTCTGGACAAGTTCAAAGAAATTATCGAAGTTGAATTTCAAGCAAATTTTGAAACGCAAAGAGAAGAACTCAGGAAGCATGCAAAACAACAAATTTTTAAAATTCAAGAAGAAAATAAGAAGACGTACAATTTAAGAAGAAAGGAACCAAAACCTTATGCAGTTAATGATTTTGTTGCCATCAAGAGAACTCAGTTTGGTCCGCACTTGAAGCTAAAACCAAAGTACCTTGGACCCTATAGAATCACCAGAATTAAAGGAGGAAATACATACGACGTTGTAAAAGAGGGATGTCATGAAGGACCCAACCTCACTACAACATGCGCTGAATTTCTTAAACCGTGGAATTGGATTTAAGGGTTTGCTAAGACGTTGAAAGAAAGAAGTTAAAGACGAAAGAAGTTTGAAGACAACGAAAGAAGTTAAAGACGTTGAAAGAAGTTAAAGACGAAAGAAGTTTGAAGAAGACGACGTTTAAAGAAAGACGAGAAACGACGTTTAAAGACGACAAATGAAGCTAGAAGACGATTTGGCTCATTTAATAATTTCCAGAGCTGAAGGACGATTCAGAGCTCTATAACCTAGATACATTTGCTTTACAGAGACTGACAGATTTTGGAACTTTGCTTCTGCTTTTGCCTTTTTTTGTATATTTTCAGAAACGCCTGGTGGACCAGTCGAACCCAGGATGGCCGATCTGTGGTGCCCAGACTGCCACTAGAGGGCACCTCCGCGCTGATGTCATCTCCGACCACTGCGCAGCCATTCCGCGCATTGGAGGAACGCAGTCAAAAAGCGACACAGAAGGAAGACGACGAAGCTACAAGACGGACGTAGCGTTAGACTGTGCAATGTTGACGGGCGACGAGCGCCGATGGAGTTTATGATGTCTGTGCTGTGCACTTAACTTTAATTGTCTAAACCAAATTCATTGTAAATATTCATAAATCTCATTAAATTTAGTTATTCTTTAAAACTTTCGTAATGTTGCCAATCGCCCACAAACCAGCACCCCCACATATATATATATATATTTTGAATCTAAAAAAATCAATTTAAAAACTCTCTTGTAGGACCTATAACTTCTTTATAACTTTACAACTACGTTATTATATGGTTTTTACAGAAAACCAAAAATTAAAACACTATTTTGTAGGAAAATTTAAAGAAAAACCAAAAATACTGACGAACTAATAAAAATAAATTTTAAAAAATGGCCGATGTACCTGTGGACACAAACGATTGTGTCCGCAGGTACATCACCTTAGAGTGTCCGAAGGTACAACGTGAGCCATTTCGTTTTCTAAAGGGAGATAGCAACAGATAGGTTAAGATTTCGATAATTTTAAAATCAAAAGTAAGTAAATCATCAAAACCTCTATAATAAACTACGATTATGATAAATAATCATAAAAAAATTAGTGGGAAAGAAAAAATAAAGATGATATGCATTTTTTTACTTTGACCTTCAAAAAAGAGTAAAAATATCATGTTTACTTACCATGAGCCGGCTTCCCGTGAGCACCTGCCTATCACTAGTTTACATCCGCTAGGAACCGCCATCCTACATGCCCACCTGTTTTCGAATTTTAAAAAGAAATGTCCGTAGGTACAGCGGTCTCCTCTATAATGCTTGATAAAGAGCGTTCTTTCAGAAAATCAAATGTTTTTTCGGTGGTAGGTAGTTAATTAATGTCGCACTGGAGCAACACCAAGGGCTATTTGGCAACGGTCTGGGATCAATCCCGATGAGAAAGATCCAAGGAGAAAGCCTCGTAATTTTGAACCACGGTCAGATGACGCGGTCAACACCTGAGTTGGCATCCCACTCTCTAAACTTCCACACCACGCCAACGTAGGATCATTTGAGGCCACGATAGATTTAACGTGCACTAGCCCCAGTGTACACGACGGTCATTGGTTGCTCTTCTAACTGGAAAAATGTTTTTCGGTGAAAAGCAAATGAGGGCGGCTTGAGGTTTGTATAAGAGCAGTTCATACCTCTGGAACTGCCCTGTCGAAATATTTTCATAGTTAGAGCTCGGGCCCTACAACTTGAGGTATTAAGTACTAGAAATATATTGGTAATGATCAACACAACAATATAAAGGGCTTCGAAAAACACATGAAACAACTTGAGTTTGTACTTGACCCCTAATAATTGTACAAAGTTAACGCCACTGTTTACTATTGTGGGATATTATCCTCTGGACTCTCAGAGCACACCAGCGCCCTCTGTTGAGTGTAGCTACTAACTTGCTACTGTAAAAGTAGTCGCTGATGATAAGATGTATTGTTTAGATGTAATGTTCAGGTATAATTGCTAACTGTAAATAAATATATTTAGTCATTTCAGATGTTATGGTGTTGTGTCGCTCTCTCAGTTATGATGTATAAACTCCCTTGACTCCCACCCTATTATACTATTTATTGAATACTTGTTTCAGTCACCAACTTTATAAAGCATACAGGGTGATTCGGAACTCATGGGACACACTTCAAGGGGTGTTGGAGCACACTGAAACAATAATTTTTGTATAGCATTGTATGAGCGCAAGTGACGAATGTAGGCGCTAGAACAAGAATTGCGCAGGAAATGAAATAAATTGTTTATTTACATCATTATTTTACAAGTGGTTATTTGCAATTATTTTTTAAGATAACTGCTCAAAAGTGCCACCACCAACATTAATGCAAGCTTGATAGCGTGGAAAGCGTATCATTGCATCCATACTTTGCTATGCAAAAGATGATTGTTTTAGTGTGCTAACATGCCTTGAAGTTTGTCCCATGAGTTCCGAATCCGTTATTAAAACATACGCATCACCCCAACTCAGAAGGAAAGGTTACATCATGCTTAATCGCACAACATTCGGGTCCACACATCGCTCCAGTGTCATTCCTGCACAGTAAAAGTTGATCAGTTGATCGATCCTATCCTCTTGTCATCACCAAACCAACTGGGTGAGAAAACTAAAAAAAAGCAAATAAAAGGTTTCGAAAAATTAATGAAAGAACCGCAGTTTTACTTAGGCTGTAATTTCACCAAGTTGGTGCAACTGTTCATACTAATTTATTACATACTTATTTCAGTCACCAACTTTATGAAGCATATTCAAAAACGTACGCATCACCCCAACCCAGAAGTACACCATGCTTCACCGCACAACATCCAGATCTTAGACCCTACATCGACCGCTCCAATGTCATTTCCTCAACAGTAAAAGTCGATCAGTTGATCGATCCTACCTCCTTGTCCTCTCCGAACTAACTGGCCCTCAAAAGAACACATTTTCCACGCACCAAAAACCGATATAAAACCTCGATAAGACGCATCCAGCCGACAGTCACTGCCTCAAAGTATACACGGACTGCTTGCTTGCACATCCACACACTGCTGGCTGGTATAATTGACGTACCAAAGCCGTAGAGGTCTTTTGGAAGAATAACAGTATTTCTTCGAGGATTCCCCTTTTGTTCCCTGGGGACGAACAAGGGCTTATGTCTGCTGTCTGCCACGCGCCAGGTATAGCGTGGTCGACTGGTTGGTAATTGGCGACGCGCGTTCGCCTCGTGTAATGATGGTAATAACCGCTAAGGCGGACTTTGGGTATGAAATGTGAAACCGGTATCTTCCAAGGACAAGTTTACGGGTTTGTTGGATTTAGGAGAAACGCTTGGGGTGGAAGATAATAGGCAAAGCGTGCCTATTATCTTCCTTTTAAAAGTTTATTGCAAAATTTATTTGGATTAAATTACGCCGCACGGTTTTCTTCATGCTAGGTTCCTTTAAAAGTCGATGGCATTTGTGAAGGCAGAGCTGTTCCTAAGTGGTATGTTAAGTGTGCACTTGAATGTTATTAGGAATAAAATAGTGAAGATGGCAGCTTTTATGCATCCTTTATAAATATAAGCATGCCCAGCAATATATTTTCCCGATATTATTAGGGCCGGTTGGAAGAGTAGCGGATTAGCAACTGGAGGGTTGCGAGTTCGAAACTCGATCCAACTAAAGACCGTCGTGTACGTGCGGGATGGTGTATGCTAAATCTGTCGCGGCCTCAAATGTCCTCACGTTGGTGTGGTGTGGAAGTTTGAAGAGTGGGGCGTCAGGTTAAGTGTTGTTCTTGTCATCCGACTGTGACTCAAAATTACGAGTCGTTGTCCTCGGATCTTTCCTTTCGGGATCGATCCCGGACCGTAGCCAATAGCCCACTACGTTGCTCCAGTGCCACGTTAATTGAACTACCTACGGTAATATTAATTTTATAATTCGGTCTTTGTAGGTTCGTTTTCGAGTGCAATAAAATTAACTTTTGAATGAGCATATTTGGTTCTTGTTATACATGCAGAAAGCACCCATCAAGGCAGGGATGTTTTGAGGGGTGGACCTACGGAGATCGAATCCTCCCCAAAATGATTTTCATTGGTAGTTGGTAGGCAGTTGAATTTACGTCACACTGTAGCAACAGAAAATGGCTATTGGCGACGGTCCGGGATCAATCCCGAAGGGAAAGTTCCGAGGACAATGCCTCGTAACTTTGAACCACGGTCAGATGACGAGGTCAACACCTGAGCTGGCACCCCACTCTCCAAACTTCCACACCACGCCAACGTGAGGACATTTGAAGTTATGATAGATTTAACGTGCACCAGCTCCCCACGTACACGGCGGTCATTGGTTGGATCCAGTTTCGAACTCGGAACCCTCCGGTTGCTAATCCGCGACTCTACCAACTGGGCTACCGGAGCTCGTTACTCATTTGAGACTTGGAGAGAAAGAAGTATTTTCACTACTGATATTACTGATTCACAGGCCTTACTTATAGGATCTCCGAAACCATTGTACCCGGGCCTAAGGATTAGAGGTGACCCAGGAAACGTAAAAAGTTTTCGTACTTCCATTAATGTACCTAATGTGAAGTACATTTTCTAAGTTTAAAAAGTTATATCTTCATTGTATTTTCTATAGCTAGTAGCTCTATCATAGCATCTTTTGTTAGTTTCTTAACTGCTCATATCTATTGATGACAAAGCGTCGTTCTTCACATTTCATACTTCATTTCAATCCACTTATAATGTGTGAATATAGCATCCATATTCACATCAAAGGATTTCATACCTCGAAACGAAGTAAAATTATACAAAAATGTAAACAGCATTTCGTTTGCTTTTACTGTATGAATTCTTATTTTATATACAATTCTTCAAAAATAAGCAAAACACGCATCTCAGCTATAATACCATAATTAGATTCTGAACCACTGCAATTTCATCCCATCCTCTTGCTCAACGATGATTCGACTCTTTTTAACGCTAAACCTATTTGTGCTTATATATCCTTTCCTGCGCTGATTTCGATTTTGCAGATTTCTCGTTCCCTTCTGAAATCAGATTGCATAGAAATTTCATTAGAGCGGCGAGCTCTTCCGAGTAGCTGTTGCTGTATGATACAGCTCCATAGTTCAAATCAAGCATCTATACTATCATATATAGAAAGAGATTATTTATATTTTATTCCTGTGCACAACTGATTGGGCACAGGCATGAAAACAAATTAAGTTAACAAGTTAAATAATGCGTATTTGTGGGATGCATTTTGGTATTCCAAGGAAGTTCTACTAATGTTCAGAATGCAAATGAGGAGGGCCTGCAAACTCAACTTCATGAGAATGAGAATGTAAGAGATCATAGTTCTTAAACTTATCACGCTCCAGTAGTTAAGCTTAATTTATTCTACAGACATCTTAGTCCAGAGCCAGATACTTACCAAAGCATTTAATCATAATTACGAGATCCGTTATCAAGAGAAAAGGAGATTTAACGAAACACAACAGACGTATTTGTTTTACGAGTAAAAAAATCATCTAATTATAACTCACTTGGATAAGCATCAAATTCTTGCAGCTTTATTTGGAGTTTCTGCAATACATCAATGCATATCCAATGGCAATGCATAAAATGCTCTGGGCAGTTTTGCTACCTCGAGATAATAAATATCTAGACACACACTGCACCTCAATCACAAGGGGGTTTAAAAGCAACACAAAATAAAAAGCATAGTAATTATACAATTATTTTTTTGGCTACGCCAAAAACTAGCTGAAGTCCGAGCTTTGTTAATCCTCCAAGTAGTTTCGACGCGATATCTCATCCATCAAGTTCTGACCAAATTTGCTAATGAATAGATATCTCGTCATCAAGGTATTGCCGATTTTTTTATGATGGCGAGATCAAGATCTAGTCAGTTTTCTTCTGATGACGAAATATCTCGTCCATCAAGATCTGGTCAGTTTTCTTCTAATGACGAAGTATCTCGTCCATTAAGATCTGGTCAGTTTTCTTCTGATGACGAAGTATCTCGTCCATCAAGATCTGGTCAGTTTTCTTCTGATGACGAAGTATCTCGTCCATCAAGATCTGGTCAGTTTTCTTCTGATGACGAACTATCTCGTCCATCAAGATCTGGTCAGTTTTCTTCTGATGACGAAGTATCTCGTCCATCAAGATCTGGTCAGTTTTCTTCTGATGACGAAGTATCTCGTCCATCAAGATCTGATCAGTTTTCTTCTGATGACGAATTATCTCGTCCATCAAGATCTGGTCAGTTTTCTTCTGATGACGAAGTATCTCGTCCATCAAGATCTGGCCAGTTTTTGCTAATGACAAGATACCTCGTCGAGACAACCACCTGGAGGGTTAAATATTATATTTTAATCTTGTGGACTAATATTTTTATATTTAGTCCACAATACTATTCCAAAAGGTTATCTGCATTGCTCATCATTAAATACCATCAGTTGTATAAAAATTCCACACATCGGATGGATAGCAGAATATCCTACTTATGAAAATAATAAATTTTATTTCTTTTCTAATTAATTGCAACAATGTCTTTGTATCGAATCAAACGCAAACATTTTCAAAACTCAAGCAAGCAGAAAGGAACGTTTCAGTTGGTTATGAAAGTCGTGGGAAAGGGACAATACCTATAATTAACTATAGCCCAGTTTTAAAACTAGCAAAACTCCTTTCGGTATAGTTACACTAGATTTTCCGGCGCATTAGTTTACCTGCAGTCAATTGCAAAAGAAAATTCCCACGCAGATCAGTCACCCTTACAGATTTCGACAGGTTTAACGGAAAGCAAAGAACGAAAAGAACTAACGAGGTTGAATTTAACTAGCAAAAACTACTGATGTGGAAAGGTGCAAACTAATCGAGTACTTTGTTTCAAAAATAATTATCCTGGACAGGGATAGGTTAACTGATAGTAAAAAAGTCATGGAAAACATTCAAAACAACGACTACTAATTATTAGGATCGTCAATGACCGTTTTGATGGAACAAGATGTCCGCCATCATCAGGACAGAAATAAGTCACAAGAAACGTGAATTTAAGTATGTTAGAGTTACCACAACTAACTTTTTAACCCTCCAAAGGTTTCGACGAGATATCTCGTTTGTTCAGTTTTGCCAGTGACGAGATACCTCATGGAGACAACCACTAGGAGGGTTAGGGTTGCGGTAGCCCAGTTGGAAGAACAACGGATTAGCATCCGAAACTAGATCCAGCCGAAAACTCGTGTACATGGGGGCTCGTGCACTTTAAATTTGTCGTGGTCTCAAAAGTCCTCACGTTGGCGTGGTATGGAAGTATGGAGAGTGGAGTGCCAGCTCAGATGTTAACCTCGTCATCTCACCGTGGTGCAAAATTACGAGGGGTTGTCTTAGATCTTTCCCTTCGGGATTGATCCGGTACCGTTCCCAATAGCCCGTTGTGTTGCCCCAATGCGACGTGTTAATTAACTACCTACTTGACTGCGTGTAAAGGCGGTGTTCGTTGGCTGGATAGGGTTTTATAGAACAAAGGGTCATGTTTGGCCAAGTAGCGCCAAGCAACATCAAGTAATGATCATACACACATCGGAAAGTTTTACTGACACAGGAGACAGAAATAATCCCAGGGGCAATCGAACCTATACCGCCTACAACTCGTAGGTTGCTAGCGCAGAGGGCGAACTACTGAGTCCCGGTGACCTCGTGTAAAAGCGAGTAAGCACTAGTGTCTTTCCCTAGCATGTTCATCGACGTAAAAATAGATAAGGCTACTGTGATGTTCCCTCGAAAATAGATTTTGAGGATTGGACCACTTTCGCTTGTTTGATATCAAACTGGTGAGAAAATTCCCAACTGTGTCGAACGATGGTCCCTTATTTCTGGCACAAAGTATGTGTTCTTGCTACGGGAATTTCGAAGCTCGTTTAGTCTGACATAGTTACCCTGCACATGAAGTATAACCCATACATGTGCAGGGTACGTGATATATCAGCCACCTGTTAGTGATTTGAATGGAGGTACGTAGGTATTTGAATTAAACATCGCACTGGAGCAACATAACGGGATATTGGCGACGGTCCGGGATCAATCCTGTAGGGACAGAGGACAACACCTCGTAATTTTGAACCACGGTCAGATGACGAGGTCAACACCTAAGCTGGCATCCTACTCCCGAAACTTCTACACCACTCCAACGTGAGGACATTTTGGGACCACGAAAGATTTAACGTGCACCAACCCACACGTACACGACGGTCTTTGGTTGAATCGAGTCTCGAACGTACCCCTCTGGTTGGTAATCTGCGACTCTATCAACTGGGCTACCGTGGCCCATTTGTAGAAAGAAAAACAAGATAAAAGCTTATACATTTGGTGCACGTTATGTATTGAGATTGGGAAACATTTCTTTATTTTATGAGGGGCCTGTCATCTTGGAATGCAGACATTGGGGTCTGCTGCACCCCTAGATAATTTTAGACTCTTCCTCCTTAAAATTGTTTAACAAAGCTAAATCGATATGCGAAACAGAAATACCTGTAAGATCAAGAAACTAAGCTCAATTCCCTCTCTGGTGTTTTGAACGAAGCCTACAAAAGCAAATCAAAGCAAAACACCTTGGATCGTCAGTCGTTTAAATAATTTATTCGGCCATCAAGAAGTTATTGAACTGGAAAATGACTTGGTTCCTCTTTACGGGTTATTCCTAAAGCGAAAAATCTAACTATAACTCAAAGTAGGACGCTCCGTTTGACTGGAAATTTAAAAATAGTGAGTCAAACAAAGACATTCATTCCTACGATACTGCTTCAGGGAAAGGTCATTGCGAACAGGTCATCGCAAAATCTTTGTTAAAGAGGCTGTTGCACACACCGGGGGGTTCCCTTTTGAACAGTGTTCATTATCCATGTCCATTAGCAAGACATGAACTGCACTGACACTAGGACGTCAACTATTGGGCTGTCTGGTAAGACATTTTTCTTTCGGTTGGTTTTTACCCCTCTAATTTCCATCGCCATTCAAACAGGCGCTTTTCTTCGGGGTTTTCCAACTGGATTGTAATGGGGTTCACAATGCGAAGGAGAGTTTCACTAAGCAATCAGTGAGCCACTTGAGGTTCACTGAAGCCTTAATTGGATGACTCTACTCAATTTTGTGTCTTCCGTGTCGGGGCAAAAGGGGTTAAGTCGAAATGGATGTTTCTCGGAATCTTAAGTTGAATATTTCACTCTTTCTCACAAATATTCAGGAAGGAAAAGAAGCATGCCACGATACAAATAATTGTAGTTTAGGTTCGTAGATTAATTTAGATTTGATTTAAAGCACATATATTATTTTTTAATTGTAATGATGCGCTTGACTCCTTTGGACCGATAAGCCAGACTTAACCTCTTTTTTCCCTGACATGGAAGATTGTGTAAGGAAATAATCTGTCTAAAAATTCATATAAATGACTATTGTGCACAAAATCGTTCCCTTTTTTATTTATTAATCTAAGTCCTGATTGGTGCAATCACTTTTGACTGATCACTTATAAAACAGTCTCTAATTCACACACATATATAAGTTTTTGGTAATAATTAAAAATTATGTCCAAATTATTTTCTGCAACATTTAGGTTGTTGGCTTTTATGTTGCAAGGGCTATATTTCACGAAGCTGAGCCAAACGCAAAACATGCAACGCCAAGTAATGGTCATACACACACAAGGAAAGTTTTACTGACACGTAAGAGAGAAATACAACCAGTGTAATTTGCAGTAACATTTTAGGGAGTAAATTGTGAGGTATACGACAGAGTTAAAGATATCATCCCACGGGTTCTGAGACGAATACACGTTTTTAGGATTAAAAACCTTCCGTCGTTCACTTCTTTTTTTCATATATACTCAACTCTTAAATTCCCTCCTCTAGTTTGAGGTATTTAAATATTATTATAGGCCTTATGAGAGTTGGCAATAGAAGAATGAATACTTCCATACAGGCAATGCTTCGCGGCATAGGGATCATTAAAGTGAATTATTTGAAGAGCACTAAACAAAATTTTAAATGCTATATTGGCTTCCTAAATCACCGGATCTCAATCCAATTGAGCATCTGTGGGATGAAGTCGGAAGGGGAATCAGATGGGGGTCGGTATTTGCATTCCACAGAATTTGTCAAATATTATCTGTTTATGAAAATATGAATTTAAGAAGTATTAGAACAAAAGGTTGATCCAACAAAATGCTAAATATATAGTGATAGGAATATAGCCATTCAGCGATTTGCATCGCATGCCATAAGATGTTTCTTCTGCTTTGTCAACGCGTACATTATTTCTATAAGCTTTCTAAAACTTACGGTCTGCATTCGAGACTTGTTTCACACAACCCTCGCAGTTATAGAGAACACTGTTTTACTACTTGGAAACAACGAGTTTCAAGTTTTCTAGCATTCCTCTAGTCTAAAAATGAACCGTCTAATTAAAGTAAATAAATTCTCGATTTCGAAAGCATTTGAAAGGAAAACAATTTTGTTACCTACAACTAGTTTGCTTAGATTTGATGGCGTAAGGTCTAATACCGGGCAAAGTGTGTCAAGATGAACTAAACAAAACAGTAAGGGAAGCGGTTATACGAAGAGTGGAGCCCATGAATTTAATAATAAAATACAAACTATAAGAAAGAAATCAGACTAAGAATAAATTATAATATCGAAAAACGTGTTATAGTCAACAACAAGAATACATACATAAATCTGCATGCGCAAATTTCAATGAGAACTAACATTAAGCTTTGCTACTTTTTAAATATTCATTTTTTATGAATGAGTATCCTCTAGGAATAACTGGTATCCGTATCTAGTCTGATGGTAGTGTAAACTCATTCGGAGGGCCATACCTGACCTGTGGGCCATTTAAACCTATTCCGATGGGCATATATGGTCCATGGACCGGTTGACCTAATCAGAGGACCGTATCTCCTCTGAGGGCCCGAGAAAAATATATGGAGGGCCCTATCACGTCTGAGGGACGGTTAAACTTATCCATAGGGCTGTATCTGATCGGCAGACATAAGGTAAACGTACTCACTACACCTCGTATATCCTATGCGTACGGTCCTTTATCTTTACTCGTATGGTTTTTCTGGACGCCAGCAGATTCCAATTAGAAATATAGCTATTTCTCAAATAGCTAATAAAAACAGAAATTAACATGAAAAAGAAAAGGTTAAAACACAAATTTAATGATTATTACTAGTCCTACCTACAAAATCATACAATATATTTTTAAATTACGTAATGCAGAGTATTATAAGAGAGAAAAGAAAACGAAAGTGAAACAAGAAAGAAAGAAAGAATACATACATACATAACATATATTTGCGAACTAACGCTGTATAAGCTCCGATTTGTTACTTTTTAAAATTTCTTTTTTGTGAATAAGTATATTTATCGTAGAAATATCTGGCACCCGTATCTGGTCTGTAAGGCTGGTAAATCTACTCGGAGGACTTATTTGGCCGGCGGATCGAAAATTATTTTTCAGAGAACCGTATCTGGCTGGCGCGCCAGATAAACCTTGGAGGGGGGGGGCGTATCTAAACTTCCTGTCGGTTAAACCTAACAGGAGAGCCGTATTTGGTCTGCAGGCATGATAAAAATACTTGGAAGTCGTATTTGTTCGGCGGGCCTAAAAAGCGCTTTCGGAGGGCTGTATCTGGCCGCCGGCCGAGAAAACTTTTTTGGATGGCAGTATATCGTTGGCGGACCAGGTAAACCGCCTCGAGGAATCGTATCTAAACTGTGGACCGGTTAAACCTGCCCAGAGGGCTGTATCTGGTCTGCGGGCATGATAAAAATATTTGGAGAAAATATCTGGCCTTTCGGCCGGAAAAATCTTTCCGGTGAGCTGAATCTGACCGGCAGGCCGGGTAAACCTTTTTTGGAGGGCTGAATTTGTCCGGCGGGCCGGTAAAACCTTTTCGAAGGGCCGTATCTGGCCTGCGGAGCAATTAAACCAATCTGGAGAGACGTATCTCGTCTGAGAGCTGATAAAAACATTTCGATGCCTGTATCTGGTACGTGGGCCGAGAAACCCAGTCCGGAGTGCCGTAGTTTTTCTGCGGGTCGGGTAAACCTATTTGGAGGGCTGTATCTGGACTGAGGACCTGATAAAAATATTTGTAGGTTAACTTATCTCACGGGTACGGTTTTTTGTGACGAGCTGGTTAAACCTCATAGCTACAAGAACAGCCATTTCTCAAATAGCAAGCAAAATTTATGGGGGGGGGGGTATTTCAATTAACGTCGCACTGCAGCAACACAATGCAAAATTTATGGACAGGAAAGTCTAATCTGACCATGAATGTTTTGATTGTATTTTAATTTCAATGAATTCTTTTCAATCAGCTCTTTTTCTTTCCGGTTTCTTCATCAAGTCGTGAATGTGGTAAATTACGATTGCATTGTGTATTATGGCTCAGAAGTTAAAAGATCCAGAATCGGTGCTCAACACCTGCGTTCAGCCCTCCCCTCGTATTGTTCCATGTAGTTTACCTTGTTCTCAATTACCGAATCGCTGCTTTTGTCCCGATCATTTGTGCGTTACATTGTCTCGGGGAAGATCAAATGTCACTTCTATAATTCCGATTGTAAATCCGATTAATGCCAGGAAAAGAATGGAGTAACAGCGTCGAGCTGCAGTTTATGTCCTTCTAAACTATATAAAAAAAGGATTCAATGTTGAATTTGATTGCCGTTGTAAGAGATTGAAAACTTGTTTTTAAAATTAACCTGTTTGTTAAATAAATTAATTAAAAAATAAGTTTAAATACTTTAAACTTCCATGTAGTTTCAACGAGGTATCTCGTTCGTCAAAATTTGACCAATTTTGCTAATGACGAGATATCTCGTAATCAAGGTATTGCCGAATTTTTTTGCATGATGAGATCAAGATCTGGTCAGTTTTCTTCTAATGACGAGATATCTCGTCATCAAGGTATTGCCGAATTTTTTTGCATGATGAGATCAAGATCTGGTCAGTTTTCTTCTAATGACGAGATATCTCGTCATCAAGTTATTGCCGAATTTTTTTGCATGATGAGATCAAGATCTGGTCAGTTTTCTTCTAATGACGAGATATCTCGTCATCAAGGTATTGCCGAATTTTTTTGCATGATGAGATCAAGATCTGGTCAGTTTTCTTCTAATGACGAGATATCTCGTCCATCAGGATTTTAAATTGGTTGGTTTAAGGGTTTTATGGCGCAAGGGCCATATTTGGCCATGCTGCGCCAGACACAAGACATACATCAAGTAATAGACACACACAATGAAAGTTTTTCTGACACAGAAGAGAGAAATACACCCAGGGAGGAATGCACCTGACAGGAATCAAACCTGCGCCGTCTACAACTCGAAGGTTGCTAGCGCAATGGACATACCCACTGAGCCACGACGGCCCCTTCGTCCATCAGGATCTGTTAAAATTTATTCTAGTGACGAGATATCTCGTCGAGACAACCACCAGGAGTGTTAACCCTTATCACTCCAAGAATTTCCTTTGCCCCAATGCTTGCTTGTGATTGGTAGGGTTTTATAGCGCAAAGGTCTTCTTTGACCAAGCTGTGTCAAATAAATGTAAATCAAGTAATCAAGTAAATGGACACACGCACACAAGGAAAGCTTTAATAACACAGAGATGAGAAATACATCGAAGGAAGAATCGAACTTGCAGGTTGCTTGCGCAATGGGCAAACACACTGAGCACCGACGTCACCGATGCCGGAGGAGAGAACATACTTTATTTGACGACGCTAACAATTTCGCAGAAAGTTGTTAACATTTACTTGACCTTCCTGGTGGTTATCTTGACGACCACCAGGAAGCCCGACGTCATTAGCAAAACCATTAGCAGATCGTGATAGACGAGATATCTCGCCATTAGATGAAAACTGACCAGACCTTGATCTCGTCACCATCGAAAAATCGGCAATATCTTGTTGACGATAGATCTCGTTATTTGCAAAATTGGTCATATTGATGGACAAGATATCTCGAAACCACTTGGATTGGAATGGATGTTGGGGTTTTATGGCCCAAGCTCCAAAATCGGACAAACTGCGCCACGAAACTACTTGGAGGGTTAAGAATAACAATACAGAGAAGTCAAGTCATGGCTATGACCCCAAAAAACCGTAAATTCACTCGCATTTAACGCTGCATTAAGAGGAACTCAATTCTGGTGAAAGGAAGTTTTCCATGACACGATGGAATAGTCTTTTTATGACGGAATATTCTCTAAAGCAAGGAACCGCATTCCTGGTACTGGTTCTACGAGAACAAGATTCAACAGAAAAAAAATGTTTGAAGGGTATGGAATTCGCCGAAACTCTTTGTTCTCTCGAAGGTTTTGAAGATTCTTTTCCCAGAAAATGGAACTTTTACTCGAAGTTGACAGGCCTATGGAAATTCGACTTACAAAACTAGACTGTAAGGAAATTCCTCAAATGAGAATTGCAAAGAATGCCTTATCAAAAGCTAGACGACATCAAGTAGTCATTATTTTGTTGAAATAGATGATTTTAAGGTTTTCCAAAGAATCTGATTTATTCCTTTTATAATTTAGATAACACAGAACATTCAGCTAGTCATTCGGGGTAATTTTGGCCCTTTTCCAAATTTTATGCATTCTAATTCGTATTAATAGCAATTTAAATTGTGGATGTGGTATAAAACAGTTCATATTTCATAAAATTCTGTTTTTATTTATCTAAAAAAGATTTGCACCAGTTACTCAAAATTACACTCTGACTATGGGTAGTTGGCAAACTCATTGGGATTATTTTATTGGTGTATTTCATCCTACTAAACATAAAATTAATGTAACTTAAAAATTCCTTAAGTTCTGAATTTTTTTAAGTTTGAGAATAAGAAATGTAAAACACTCACTGCCAAAATAATGGGAAGAATAATATAGCGCATCTCCCACGAGAAGGCAGTCGACCTTGAATCAGATGATTTCTGAATAGGTGCGAAAGCGCGTTTAGAGAAGGCTGCCATACGCAAAATCATGAATGTTGATCGCCGTGATTTTTCCCTTCCTGCCAACTCGGTATGAATGCTATTGTTTTTGGCGCCGGATGATAAACTTAGAATCAAAAGTCACGCTAGACATCAACTGTGGAAGGAATTTGTTTACGTGACCACTAGTCCTCTAATTTAACTGTAATTTACAAAATAAATAATAAAATACATAAAATTAGACTCGTAATGTTTTATTGAAAATATAAATAGTTTAAATAGTGTATAATGGGAAATTCCTTAAATAGCTTCGTTATTTTCTTTTTAAAAGGCAGGTTTGTAAAAGTAATACCTAGTTCGGCACTAAAAAGATGAAATGGTGTTACTATCACATAATTTCAAGGATTTAATGCTAATGTGCTAGCTTAGTGAGACATAAAATTGTTTTTGCTTCTTTTGGAAAGCCTGTGGTATCTGAAAATGAAAATATTTGCATGGAGATTTTCCCCAATCAAGTTTTGTAAATTTATAATTACACTTTTAAATTATCCAATAAGCTATGATGATATAAAGGTGGTGTCCATCGTATGAAATTTTATGTAAGGACTCACGTGTTCTACAAATTTCTAGTAGACTTGTGAATTGCGCTTTTAGATGGTGTCCGTTATTGTTTTTATGTAAGGACCAAAGTAGTGTAATACAAATTTCTAAAGTGGACTATTGTAAATGGTGCATTTAGATGGTGTCCGTCGTTGTTTCTATGTAAGAACCCAAGTGTATTACAAATTTCTAAAGTGCACTGTATTGTGAATGGTGCATTTAGATGGTGTCCGCCGTTGTTTCTATGTAAGAACCCAAGTGTATTACAAATTTCTAAAGTGCACTGTATTGTGAATGGTGCATTTAGATGGTGTCCGTCGTTGTTTCTATGTAAGAACCCAAGTGTATTACAAATTTCTAAAGTGCACTGTATTGTGAATGGTGCATTTAGATGGTGTCCGTCGTTGTTTCTATGTAAGTACCCAAGTGCATTACAAATTTCTAAAGTGCACTGTATTGTGAATGGTGCATTTAGATGGTGTCCGTCGTTGTTTCTATGTAAGAACCCAAGTGTATTACAAATTTCTAAAGTGCACTGTATTGTGAATGGTGCATTTAGATGGTGTCCGTCGTTGTTTCTATGTAAGTACCCAAGTGCATTACAAATTTCTAAAGTGCACTGTATTGTGAATGGTGCATTTAGATGGTGTCCGTCGTTGTTTCTATGTAAGTACCCAAGTGCATTACAAATTTCTAAAGTGCACTGTATTGTGAATGGTGCATTTAGATGGTGTCCGTCGTTGTTTCTATGTAAGAACCCAAGTGTATTACAAATTTCTAAAGTGCACTGTATTGTGAATGGTGCATTTAGATGGTGTCCGTCGTTGTTTCTATGTAAGAACCCAAGTGTATTACAAATTTCTAAAGTGCACTGTATTGTGAATGGTGCATTTAGATGGTGTCCGTCGTTGTTTCTATGTAAGAACCCAAGTGTATTACAAATTTCTAAAGTGCACTGTATTGTGAATGGTGCATTTAGATGGTGTCCGTCGTTGTTTCTATGTAAGAACCCAAGTGTATTACAAATTTCTAAAGTGCACTGTATTGTAAATGGAGCGTTTAGATGGTGTCCGTCGTTGTTTCTATGTAAGAACCCAAGTGTATTACAAATTTCTAAAGTGCACTGTATTGTGAATGGTGCATTTCGATGGTGTCCGTCGTTGTTTCTATGTAAGTACCCAAGTGCATTACAAATTTCTAAAGTGCACTGTATTGTGAATGGTGCATTTAGATGGTGTCCGTCGTTGTTTCTATGTAAGTACCCAAGTGCATTACAAATTCCTAAAGTGCACTGTATTGTAAATGGAGCGTTTAGATGGTGTCCGTCGTTGTTTCTATGTAAGAACCCAAGTGTATTACAAATTGCTAAAGTGCACTGTATTGTGAATGGTGCATTTAGATGGTGTCCGTCGTTGTTTCTATGTAAGAACCCAAGTGTATTACAAATTTCTAAAGTGCACTGTATTGTGAATGGTGCATTTAGATGGTGTCCGTCGTTGTTTCTATGTAAGAACCCAAGTGTATTACAAATTTCTAAAGTGCACTGTATTGTGAATGGTGCATTTAGATGGTGTCCGTCGTTGGTTCTATGTAAGAACCCAAGTGTATTACAAATTTCTAAAGTGCACTGTATTGTAAATGGAGCGTTTAGATGGTGTCCGTCGTTGTTTCTATGTAAGAACCCAAGTGCATTACAAATTTCTAAAGTGCACTGTATTGTGAATGGTGCATTTAGATGGTGTCCGTCGTTGTTTCTATGTAAGTACCCAAGTGCATTACAAATTTCTAAAGTGCACTGTATTGTGAATGGAGCGTTTAGATGGTGTCCGTCGTTGTTTCTATGTAAGAACCCAAGTGCATTACAATTTTCTAAAGTGCACTGTATTGTGAATGGAGCGTTTAGATGGTGTCCGTCGTTGTTTCTATGTAAGAACCCAAGTGTATTACAAATTTCTAAAGTGCACTGTATTGTGAATGGAGCGTTTAGATGGTGTCCGTCGTTGTTTCTATGTAAGAACCCAAGTGTATTACAAATTTCTAAAGTGCACTGTATTGTGAATGGAGCGTTTAGATGGTGTCCGTCGTTGTTTCTATGTAAGAACCCAAGTGCA
Source organism: Meta bourneti (assembly GCA_933210815.1). Lineage (NCBI taxonomy): Eukaryota > Metazoa > Arthropoda > Arachnida > Araneae > Tetragnathidae > Meta > Meta bourneti. The sequence goes on along the minus strand of OW119931.1, from coordinate 57,019,409 downwards.
TTACAAATTTCTAAAGTGCACTGTATTGTGAATGGAGCGTTTAGATGGTGTCCGTCGTTGTTTCTATGTAAGAACCCAAGTGCATTACAAATTTCTAAAGTGCACTGTATTGTGAATGGTGCGTTTAGATGGTGTCCGTCGTTGTTTCTATGTAAGTACCCAAGTGCATTACAAATTTCTAAAGTGCACTGTATTGTGAATGGAGCGTTTAGATGGTGTCCGTCGTTGTTTCTATGTAAGAACCCAAGTGCCTTACAAATTTCTAAAGTGCACTGTATTGTGAATGGAGCGTTTAGATGGTGTCCGTCGTTGTTTCTATGTAAGAACCCAAGTGTATTACAAATTTCAAAAGTGCACTGTATTGTGAATGGTGCATTTAGATGGTGTCCGTCGTTGTTTCTATGTAAGAACCCAAGTGTATTACAAATTTCTAAAGTGCACTGTATTGTGAATGGTGCATTTAGATGGTGTCCGTCGTTGTTTCTATGTAAGAACCCAAGTGTATTACAAATTTCTAAAGCGCACTGTATTGTGAATGTTGCATTTAGATGGTGTCCGTCGTTGTTTCTATGTAAGAACCCAAGTGCATTACAAATTTCTAAAGCGCACTGTATTGTGAATGGAGCGTTTAGATGGTGTCCGTCGTTGTTTCTATGTAAGAACCCAAGTGCATTACAAATTTCTAAAGTGCACTGTATTGTGAATGGAGCGTTTAGATGGTGTCCGTCGTTGTTTCTATGTAAGAACCCAAGTGCATTACAAATTTCTAAAGTGCACTGTATTGTGAATGGAGCGTTTAGATGGTGTCCGTCGTTGTTTCTATGTAAGAACCCAAGTGCATTACAAATTTCTAAAGTGCACTGTATTGTGAATGGAGCGTTTAGATGGTGTCCGTCGTTGTTTCTATGTAAGAACCCAAGTGCATTACAAATTTCTAAAGTGCACTGTATTGTGAATGGTGCGTTTAGATGGTGTCCGTCGTTGTTTCTATGTAAGTACCCAAGTGCATTACAAATTTCTAAAGTGCACTGTATTGTGAATGGAGCGTTTAGATGGTGTCCGTCGTTGTTTCTATGTAAGAACCCAAGTGCATTACAAATTTCTAAAGTGCACTGTATTGTGAATGGAGCGTTTAGATGGTGTCCGTCGTTGTTTCTATGTAAGAACCCAAGTGCATTACAAATTTCAAAAGTGCACTGTATTGTGAATGGTGCATTTAGATGGTGTCCGTCGTTGTTTCTATGTAAGAACCCAAGTGTATTACAAATTTCTAAAGTGCACTGTATTGTGAATGGTGCGTTTAGATGGTGTCCGTCGTTGTTTCTATGTAAGAACCCAAGTGTATTACAAATTTCTAAAGCGCACTGTATTGTGAATGGTGCATTTAGATGGTGTCCGTCGTTGTTTCTATGTAAGAACCCAAGTGTATTACAAATTTCTAAAGCGCACTGTATTGTGAATGGTGCATTTAGATGGTGTCCGTCGTTGTTTCTATGTAAGAACCCAAGTGTATTACAAATTTCTAAAGTGCACTGTATTGTGAATGGTGCATTTAGATGGTGTCCGTCGTTGTTTCTATGTAAGAACCCAAGTGTATTACAAATTTCTAAAGTGCACTGTATTGTGAATGGAGCGTTTAGATGGTGTCCGTCGTTGTTTCTATGTAAGAACCCAAGTGTATTACAAATTTCTAAAGTGCACTGTATTGTGAATGGTGCATTTAGATGGTGTCCGTCGTTGTTTCTATGTAAGAACCCAAGTGTATTACAAATTTCTAAAGTGCACTGTATTGTGAATGGTGCATTTAGATGGTGTCCGTCGTTGTTTCTATGTAAGAACCCAAGTGTATTACAAATTTCTAAAGTGCACTGTATTGTGAATGGTGCATTTAGATGGTGTCCGTCGTTGTTTCTATGTAAGTACCCAAGTGCATTACAAATTTCTAAAGTGCACTGTATTGTGAATGGTGCATTTAGATGGTGTCCGTCGTTGTTTCTATGTAAGAACCCAAGTGCATTACAAATTTCTAAAGTGCACTGTATTGTAAATGGAGCGTTTAGATGGTGTCCGTCGTTGTTTCTATGTAAGAACCCAAGTGCATTACAAATTTCTAAAGTGCACTGTATTGTAAATGGAGCGTTTAGATGGTGTCCGTCGTTGTTTCTATGTAAGAACCCAAGTGCATTACAAATTTCTAAAGTGCACTGTATTGTGAATGGTGCATTTAGATGGTGTCCGTCGTTGTTTCTATGTAAGAACCCAAGTGCATTACAAATTTCTAAAGTGCACTGTATTGTGAATGGTGCATTTAGATGGTGTCCGTCGTTGTTTCTATGTAAGTACCCAAGTGCATTACAAATTTCTAAAGTGCACTGTATTGTGAATGGTGCATTTAGATGGTGTCCGTCGTTGTTTCTATGTAAGAACCCAAGTGCATTACAAATTTCTAAAGTGCACTGTATTGTGAATGGTGCATTTAGATGGTGTCCGTCGTTGTTTCTATGTAAGAACCCAAGTGCATTACAAATTTCTAAAGTGCACTGTATTGTGAATGGAGCGTTTAGATGGTGTCCGTCGTTGTTTCTATGTAAGAACCCAAGTGCATTACAAATTTCTAAAGTGCACTGTATTGTGAATGGAGCGTTTAGATGGTGTCCGTCGTTGTTTCTATGTAAGAACCCAAGTGTATTACAAATTTCTAAAGTGCACTGTATTGTGAATGGTGCATTTAGATGGTGTCCGTCGTTGTTTCTATGTAAGAACCCAAGTGTATTACAAATTTCTAAAGTGCACTGTATTGTGAATGGTGCATTTAGATGGTGTCCGTCGTTGGTTCTATGTAAGAACCCAAGTGTATTACAAATTTCTAAAGTGCACTGTATTGTGAATGGAGCGTTTAGATGGTGTCCGTCGTTGTTTCTATGTAAGAACCCAAGTGTATTACAAATTTCTAAAGTGCACTGTATTGTGAATGGTGCATTTAGATGGTGTCCGTCGTTGTTTCTATGTAAGTACCCAAGTGCATTACAAATTTCTAAAGTGCACTGTATTGTGAATGGAGCGTTTAGATGGTGTCCGTCGTTGTTTCTATGTAAGAACCCAAGTGCATTACAAATTTCTAAAGTGCACTGTATTGTGAATGGAGCGTTTAGATGGTGTCCGTCGTTGTTTCTATGTAAGAACCCAAGTGCATTACAAATTTCTAAAGTGCACTGTATTGTGAATGGAGCGTTTAGATGGTGTCCGTCGTTGTTTCTATGTAAGAACCCAAGTGCATTACAAATTTCTAAAGTGCACTGTATTGTGAATGGAGCGTTTAGATGGTGTCCGTCGTTGTTTCTATGTAAGAACCCAAGTGCATTACAAATTTCTAAAGTGCACTGTATTGTAAATGGAGCGTTTAGATGGTGTCCGTCGTTGTTTCTATGTAAGAACCCAAGTGTATTACAAATTTCTAAAGTGCACTGTATTGTGAATGGTGCATTTAGATGGTGTCCGTCGTTGTTTCTATGTAAGAACCCAAGTGTATTACAAATTTCTAAAGTGCACTGTATTGTGAATGGTGCATTTAGATGGTGTCCGTCGTTGTGTCTTGTAAGGACCGAAGTGTTCTACAAGTTTCTAAAGTGGACTGCATTGTGAATGGTCCGTTTAAAAACTATACTGGAATTTAAAACTACTAAAAAATAAGACATTTATTAAAACTGCATGTTTATATGAAGCCGACCGTTGAATTCTGTCCTCAAAACAAATTTTATCGTTCCTCCAAAAAAAGAATTCCTTTCGGGTTAAAACAAAAATTAAAATACCGAAAAACACGAGCATAAAAGCTGCACGCGCCAGCAATAAATATCAACGATGAAAATTAAATTGCAATATCAATCGCGCGCTCGAATTCGCACGTTCCAGCAGATGGTCAGGTAATTAAAATGTGATATACACCAAAGGGAGTACAGCATGATTGACAGATATAGAGGACTCTCTCCCAACAATAGATGCCGATGAGTCCAGAGAGCAGATGTGGGGTCCAGACCGCCTTCCCATGAAATTATTTCCTGATTACGTGCTGTGTTGGACAATCTATGAACACAGCAAGTAAACGCGTGGTCTTCACGGAAAAACGGTTATCACACATGAAACTAGCGTTACCACCATATGACGCGACTGTTACTAGCTCGCGGAAAAGATCACGAGCTTTTCTTAACAGTTTAACACCTTTTCACATCGACCAGTGTCTGTGTGGTGTTTCGTTTGGATCCTGAAGTATATTACTTCAATTCGATAAATTAATTTTTCCCCATTAAACAACATCTCTCAAATTCTGATCACCAATAACTAGGGCAATGGATCGTATGATAGGACCTCTAATTACATCACCACTTTTAAAGTAAAAATGCTGATTTCTTAAAATCTTTCTTTAAATTTCGCTTCTATCTCTTCTATATTGGGGCCGTGGTTGCCCAGTTGGAAGAGTAACGAATTGGCAACCAGAGGGTTGCGAGTTCGAAAGTCGGTCCAACCAAAGACTGTCGTTCACGCGGGATTGGTGTAGGTTAAATCTGTCGTTGCCTCAAATGGCCTCACGTTGGCGTAGTGTGGAAGTTTGGAGAGTGGGGTGCCGGCTGAGGTATCGACCTCGTCATGTAACTGTGATTCAGAGGTACGAGGTGTTGTCCTCAGATCCATCCCTTCTGGATTGATTACAGATCGTCACCAATAGCCCTTTGCGTTGCTTCAGTGCGACGTTAATTAACTACCCTACCTACCTCTTCTATATTAATTGTTAATGCTCTTCTTGCAAGGGTATTAACAATTAATATAGAAGAAGTAGGTAGCTAGGGGATATGTCCCCGAGCCATAACTGATCAGCTATGGCTCGGGGACGTATCCCGCTATCTATGATCTATATTTTTAACTTATAATCCTCTCTCCCTTATGTAAAATTCTTTAACTAAAAACCTTATGTAAACTTCTTTAACCTAAGTATTCCTGGTCGTGGTCAGTAGTTGGGCTGCTGCTTTGAAGTTTTATGGCGCAAAGGCCATATTTGGCCATGCTGCGCCAAACGCAAGACATACAGTATCAAGTAATGAGCATACACACATTGAAAGCTTTTACAGACACAGAACAGAGAGATACACCCAGAGAGGAATGGCCAGTAGTTAGGAGAGTCGCCTCTCGATTACCTTGCGATTCGGCAAATGCCATTTGGCTTTGTACCAACTTATTTTTATGCTTATTACGCCCCTATACCTATATTTTGAACTTAAAATTCTACCTCCCTGATGCAAAAGTCTTTATTTACATATGTAATATAAATAAAGATGTAAAGTTCTTTCTCTCATGTAAAATTCTTTATTTACATAAGGGATTCGCGGTCAGTAGATGAGAGGGTCACCTCTTGACTACCGTCCGATTTGGCGAATGCCTTTTGGTTTCGTGCTAGCTGATTTTTATACTTATAACACCCGCTATCTATGATCTGTATTTTTAACTTATAATCCTCCTTCCCTTATGTAAAATTCTTTAACTAAAATTTTATTTTTATGATGTGGAGATGCGGTTCTTTAGAAGGGGTAGTCCGAAAGTGATAGGCCCTGAAACTAGCAAGCGAACGTGTATCGTCGCTCGACACCTGATTGGAAAAATCCAAGTAGGTAGTCACTTGACAACTCCGTTGACGAAGCACCGCCGATTCCAACCGGTTTTTACCACGAATCAGCCCTCTTGTCCCGAAGAATCATAAACATTTATAAATCACTGAATAATCGCTTGGTAGTTATCTTTTATCGATGCCTGTTAGTTTGTAATAAAAATCCAATGCATTGCTTTGCGAAGGGCCGATTTCTGAGAATCAGATGCCCAGCGGTCGTTCCTCACCCGTTCGCAGAAATAAAAGTGGAAACGGCCGGCCAGTAAAGGTTTAAGAGGTTTGATGATTTCTGTAATGTCAATGTTAAAAGGCGATGTGAAGCTCAGAGACTTCAGATCACAAGATACAAAAACACAAACCTTTTAATGTACAAATATGTCATTAAATGTCTTCATATCACATGCTTGCAAATATGCTTGACCAATGTGCCCTACGGGTTGTTGGGTTTTTTGGCATGCAAATTTTGGCCAAGCTGTACCAAACTCAATGTAGGTAGATTTTGAATTAACATCGCACTGCAGCGGGGTAACGCAGCGGGCTATTGGCGACGGTCCGGTATCAATCCCGAGGGGAAAGATCGAGGACAACACCACGTAATTTTGAACCACGGTCAGATGACGAGATCACACCTGAGCTGGCGTCCCACTCTCCAAACTTCCATACCACGCCAACTTGAGGACATTTGAGGCCACGACAGATTTAACGTGCATCAGCCCTCTTTGTACACGACGGTCTTTGGCTGGACCGAACTTCGAACTCGGAACCCTCCGGTTGCTGATCCGCTACTCTTCCAACCAGGCTACCACGGAACGCCAAACTTAAGACTGACGTCAAGTAAAAGACATGCGCCCACACAAGAACGTTTTACTGGAACAGAAGATACTTTGCTCCATAAAGTAGACCAGTTGGTAAAGTCTTGGATTAGCAAATGGAGAGTTTCGAGTTTGAAAGTTAGATCCAATCAAAGACCGTCGTATACGTGGGGTCTGATACACGTTAAATCTGCCGTGGACTTTAATGTCATGTTGTAGTGGGGTGGAGGTTTGGAGGATAGGGTATCAGCTCAGGTGTTGTTCTCATCAACTGACCGTGGCTCAAAATTACGAGGCGTTGTCCTTGAATCTTTGCCTTTGGGGTTAATGCCGGACCGTTGTCAGTAGCCCGTTGTGCTGCTTCCCCAGTGCGACATAAAAGCAAATACCTATCCTGAATGTATTTCTCTCTTTGTCAGTCAAACTTTCCTAGCGTGTGTATTGCCCATTACGTGACGTTGTCTGTTTGGCGCAGCATCGTTAAGTATGGCCCTTGCGCCATAAAACACAACCAACCAAATCAGCTTCTCGAAATTCCAAAACTACACAGAGCTATGTAAATTGGTGATATCCCAAAATTGTAGGTTGGTTGGCAGATAGTTCTATTAACATTGCATTGGAGCAATACAACGGGCTATTGGCGAGGATCCGGAATCAATCCCGAATGCAAAGATCCGAGTAATTTTGAACCACGGTCCGAAGACAAGGTCAACATCTGAGCTGTCACTCCACTCTCCAAACTTCCACACCACACCAACGTGAAGACATCTGAGGTCAGACAGATTTAACGTGCATCAGCCTCGTGTACACAACGGTCCTTTGACTGGATCTAATTTCGAACTAGCAACCCTCCTGTGTCTAAACCGCTACTCTTCCAAACGGCTACCAAATGTTTTGGCACAGCTACATTTTCAAATTTATCATTAGTTGAGATAGTTTTCAGAAGGGGAAACAATGAAAAAAATTGGTCTTTGAAAAGGAAGACGTAGCGCCCAAAAGGCTTTGAAAACTATAAATTAAAAGAATGGTCACAACGTGGTCAATACGTTAGGATGGACGGAAAAAACACCCAGTTCTGCATCGGTTCTCTCGTAATTTCTGACGCAATCCACGAAATTATTCCCCCTGATATTTTCCGAAGAAAATGCGACGAACAGTCGGAAAACTTAATGATCTGCAAGGACGTGACTGGGGAATAATGAGGCAACTTTCGGAGATTATATCGGTTGGATCCCCCTCCTGCACCATCTCTCTTTGAATGCTATTATTCCTGTTTTCATTAAAAGGTTCTTTTGGTTGTTGCGTTATTCCCAGAAACTGGTTTGCGCCGGATATTCTTTGCATTCGACATCCTCTGGTGTTGTTTGTGAGTGAACTTGGGAAGGAAAAAAGGATCACTCCTTTGTGTCCGTGAAAATATCCGAAGGTGACAATGTGTGTTGGTGGACGCAGTTGAAGATTGAAATTGGCTGTTGCCATAGGCTCTGCCACACTTTTCCTATGGGACAAAGGGACAGGAAAGATGATGCTAGTGGTTCCTTACAAAACCTATGGAGCAGCTTGTCCGTCTTTGGACCTTGCGACAAAAAATCTTAAACAACCATCGTTGCAAAACTCACATACAATAGCATTGATGTGCCTCATATGAATATTAGATGCGTCGAAACAAAATATAAGTTTCTGTTCGACGAGAATCTCAAGATCAGTTTTTTTACTGTTTTTCTCTTTCACTCATTTGAGCAAAGTCTTGCATGTGTCATCTAGGCTCGCCCAGTGGAGAAGGATATTCATAGTACTATAATGGTTTAGATTTAGTTTCCATTGACCATATACCCTCCTAATGGTTTCGACGAGGTATTTCGTCCATCAAGATCTGATCAATTTTGCTAATAACGAAATATCTCGTCATCAAGATATTGCCGATTTTTCGATGGTGACGCGATCAAGATTTGATCAATTTTCTAATGACGAGATATCTTGTCCATCATCAAGATCTGGTCAGTTTTGCTAGTAACTAGATACCTCGTTAAGACAACCACCAGAAGGGTTAACACATAGGAATCTTTGGATGACTTAAAAACGAAACGATTGCATACCCTTTCATTAAGTATTTAAGAACTTCCGGTACCCTCACGTCCCTTCCTATCACTACTTGGAGGGCTGTGCTTGTTAACATTTCCTCTTACAAGCGTACTCTTATCAAGATAACTTCATCCTCTTCGGATACGTTATCTCTATGTCTATCTTACCACACTAACTTACAGCTGTAATGACATGGACTTAATTAATCTCGATAAAAAGTAGCTAACTAATTTAACCATTTTGTGAAGTAAGGAGAGAAGACAAGTGGAACATTCAACTCAACTCCACCTACAAGAGGTCAACTCCACCTACCTATCGACTCTACAATGGGTTTACGGTAAGAAAAATTTCCCTCAGCGTGTAAAATGCTTAGATGTGGGCGAGGAAAAATTTTCTTTTGCAATGCAAAGCAGAAATTTTAAGAAAAAAATGCACACGCAGATGCTGCTTTTGCAAAATTTTACTGATAGTTTTAGAGGCAAGAGACTGAATTTAAGTGTCATTATTTTTAGGGGAAAAGAGGTTAGGCGTAAAGAAATTTTTTTACACATAAAAGACGACTGAATGTAAACTGGTTGCTTCCGTTCGAACTCTGGAGGTCCCAAGTTATTTTGGAAAACATTTTCAAGAAAAACAAGACCTCAGTACTTCTGAAATATCGCCCCTCTAGACATTGGCGCCAGGGGAAGGTACGGGCCCGACATACTCCCCTTGCTGCTTCACTGGTTTTCGCATTTGTTGCTTCTTCTATGAACTGCATATTTCTTTGGAGCCATTCGCTCATAATTCTTTGCACTCGTCTTTTTTGCTTTTTAAGTCCATTCAGTCCACACGCGGCTGGCATTATCCCACTGATTTAAAGCACTCTTTCGCTGAAAGGAGATCTAGGATGTCTTCTAAATGAAAAGCGCTCATGAAATCTGTATGCGTTGTCGAGACAGTGGAAGTTCCATTAAATCCGTAGCAGATACCTTATGAATATAGATTAATGTAGTAAATCATGTCATGCATCCTCAGTTATTAATAGGCCCTCTTCACGTGGCAGCTGGCCTCCTGTTTTCTTTGAGACAAGAATCTGGATAGGAGTGGGTTAAAATTGATTACCTGGACTGGCTGAGGAAGCTGTAATCGCATCTGAAGGTGCAACGGTGAACATCCGAGGAACAGGATATTTAAAGTCCCGTGCATCCTTTTGAAGCGAATGTGCCTGAAATTATGATAAGCGGGATATTCTTTGAAATATAATTTTATTTTTTCTGAGGTTTATGGTTGGTTATACCTAGCACAGTGCCCCCGCATTGGGGTTTTTGTAACTTACAATGGTTAATATCGAGTTTTTAAAGCTTTAGGTAAAGCCTCCAGTGCGCGCGCTTTGTCCAGAGGCGAGAAATTGCTACACGGAAAAACGTTAGACTTTTCATGAGAGGTTTAAAAGGGGATACATATCTCGTCCAGATTTATCGTAAAATTACCGCAATATGTACATACTTATGACACAAATCAAAGTACAGGTAGGTATTTTATTAACGTCGCTTGTTTAAGATGTTATTTTATATTTTAATGTTTTTGATTTTCACCGCAAGAGACCAACCAGGGAATGCGGTAGGTAGGTATTTTAATTAACGTCGCACGGGAACAACAAAACGGGCTATTGGCGACTGTCCGGGATCAAACCCGAAGGGAAAGATCCCAGGGAATGCGGACTCTCGATCCCTTCAGCTTCAAATGATTTCTTACTATAATTGGTTAATGGTGTTTGTATGCGCAATGTATAACCTTTAGGACAGACCTTCCCCCTCTTCCTTATGCCTTCAATTGAGGCTAGCATCCAGTCACGAATGAGGCTAGTATTCAGTCGAGGTCATATGCGCAGTTGGTCCTTCCATATGGTCTATCATTCACTCATTTTCTCGCCTTTATTAGATACTTCTTCAAGCTCTAAGATAGCATTTTGGTCATACATACAGAGCTGCCAAGATTGGACGCAAATGCGCCATTTGGACTGCTTTTTGACTTAGGGCTAAAAATTATTTATGTTGTAATGCCTTTGCGGGTATGTAAGTAGATAGTTAATTAACGTCACACTGGAGCAATACAACAGGCTATTGGCAACGATCCCGGATCAATCCCGAAAGGAAAGTCTCGTAATTTTGAACCACGGTCAGATGACGTGGTCAACACCTGAGCTGGCACCCCACTCTCCAAAATTCCACGCCAACGTGAGGACATTTGATGCCACGACAGATTTAACGTGCAGCAGAGCCCGTGTACATGACGGTCTTTGACTGGACCGAGTTTCGAACTCGCAACCCTCCGGTTGCTAATCCGTTGCTCTTCCAACAACAGTAGTACAGTAAATCTTATCTGTATTTTGTACAGGCTGTTTTGTGTCACTTCGTCCGTATTACCCGAGTTTCTGATTACCTCAGGTGGCCTCGGTTTACATTACCTCGGATAATCAAGGTTCCCTCAGGATGTATATAACTAATAAATCAACAGGGGTCTCGTAAATGCCTCATAAATTGTCCATTACGGTATTCCTACTCTGAGTAAAATTCGTCCCCTACGACCCGGTTTTTGAGCGAATAATTTTTTTGTGCTGATACCGCATCAGGTGAAAACATTAAACTTTTGGTCAAATCATTTTTTTTGTCACCACAGCTGATAAAGATTAAAGTAAACCATTAATTTGCTCATGAGTATTCGGAAAAGAATCTACAGGCTTTACTCATGGGTGCAGTTATTTATTGCAAACTGTCACCAGTTTTTTTTACTGGTTGGTTTGGGGTTTACGGAACAAGGTTCGAAAACAGGCAAGCTGAGCCCGGCGCAAGGTCAGAAAATAAAATTAATAAAACAAACAGCAAGACAAAATGACAAAAAAGAAAGAAAATAGAGTCAAATGCGGGAATTCAGTTTAGTGACACGACAAAACTTCAAAAACTGGTATTCAAATCAACAATAAATTGCAAATTTAAAACCTGTGATCAACAACACGAGGTGTTGTCCTCGGATGTTTTCCCTTCGGGATTGATCTCGGACCGTTGCCAATAGCCCGCTGCGTTGCTCCAGTGCGAGAGACGTTAATTTACCTATTACAGTGAAACTTCGATTAACCGTCACTCTTTTAACCGTCAGTTTCTGTTAACCGTCAGTCCGTTTTTAAAAGTTAATTAAATATTAAAAGTTATATTTTTTTTTTTTTTTTTTTTTTTGTATTTCAATTAACGTCACACTGGAGCAACACAATGGGCTATTGGTGACGGTCCGGGATCAATCCCAAAGGGAAAGATCCGAGGACAACACCACGTAATTTTGAACCATGGTCAGATGACGAGGCAACACCTGAGCTGGCACCCCACTCTCCAAACTTCCACACCACGCCAACGTGAGGACATTTGAGGCCACGACAGATTTAACGTGCACCAGCCCCCTTTGTACACGACGGTGTTTGGCTGGATTCGAACTCGCAACCCTTCGGTTGCTAGTTCGTTACTCTTCCAACCGGGCCACCGCGGCCCTTTAAAAGTTATAAGTATGTACATACATACTATACTTCTACGTAAAGTACGGAACATTGTCGCTCAGAAAGCATGAGCATCGAAGAAACGAAAGAAAATGACAGACTATTTTAAAATTTGAATATATATGTACGTCTAGAGCGTAAGTTCATGTAACAATATGTACATATGTACTATACTGTACTTAATGTAAATTATATGTTGTTTGTTTCTATAAAATAAAATATATGTAGTGTATTTCTAGTTCGTAAACGGGCATTTTTTTATCATTCGTTCATATGCAATGGATGGGGTGGGTTGTTGTATAAGGTTTTTCTGTTATCCGTCTATTCGATTAACCGTCCCGTTCCCGATGGTTAATCGAAGTTTCACTGTACCTCAAAGGTAGAAGTTTTGGGCAAATCTTACGCACTTGGAGAGAGGAATACCGCTTTGCAGTTTCCCGAGTGACGCTAATCCTCCTTGTGGTTGTCTCAACGAGGTGTCTTCTTATTTTCAAAAAGTGACCAGATCGTGTTGGACGAGATATCTCGTCATTAGAAGGAAACTGACCAGATCTTGATCTTATCATCATAAAAAATCGGCAATATCTTGATGACTTGGTATCTCGTCGTCATCAAAATTGGCCAGATCTTGATGGACGGATATCTAGTCGAAATCACTTGGACGGTTAACCCTGTACATGTAAACCCTGTACATCTATCAATCCAAAAACTAATGAAAATCAAGATGATTTAATGCAGTTATTTTTAAGAAATTTGAAAAACCCTTTTGTTCCCAATCCATTGCATATTTTAAATCTTGCTCATAGGTTTCCTTCGGAACACGGGAGATTCTGAAATCTGAGGATTACAAGCCATTTATATCTGGCGGTTTAAAGGTTGTGCGGAGTAAAACACTGGTTTAGTTTTAATGGAAAGCAAACAAATTGTTTCCAAAAAATGAACTAGTAAACAACGCGTCATTATTGTGAACAATGAAAAATTGCTTTTCTGTGCAAAACTTGTCCGATCGATTTCCAATTTTGCTAACTTCATTAATAACATAACCAACAACTAAAGGGTAAACTTAATCGACATGTCAAGGTTACTAGCAACAAAATGTAATGAGTAGTGGCATCTGTAGATGGGCGTATTTTTTCTATCAACATTAGTCCACTTGAGACCCGGGTCAAAACTTATTTTTTGATAATTTGGTTCTCAAACTCGCTTCAGAGCGTGATTAGACTCGGTGCATGACAGGTAGCAATTGCTTACAATGCCTGACATGAGAAAGTAATTTATCGAATGGGGCTGGACGACCTTCAAATGTGACAGCTAATGGAACAGCTATCTATTTGAACTTGAATGTATCCAGTCTGTAATTTTTAGAATCACAGTAATCGAGAGAAAATGTTTTTTAATGGATAAATACTTTCTTCCAGTAAGTAGCACATTTTCAATTTGTATGCAACGCCCTATCATTATCATCTGTATCAATGTTTATGCATCCTTTTTCACAAATTAGAAGTTTAGTAAATATTGGAAGTTTACAGAGCAGTTTCGGGGGCGAGCTAGTCGAGTGGTCGGTACTCGTTTGGGAAAGTGATTAGCCCAGTGGTTCTTAGCCTGGGGTGTGTGCACACCTAGGGGTGCGAGAAAGCATTTCTAGGGGTGCTAGAGAAGTTTTGATGGACGACAGCGATTTAATAAAAGACGATCTTATTGAAATATTAGCCAATGCACGTATTCAAATGGAATTTGAAAAACCGAAAAGCAGCATTGCAGACACTTTCACCATTTGCTACCACGTACCTGTGTGAAATGGGATTAATCGCTTCAATGCAAGTGATGACTTATGCGTGGATCTTTCATAAAAAGAGCATAGCTTCAAAAGTATTATGAAGAAACAACAACGTAGCCATTAAAAATTGTGATATTGTTTTGTATGTATATGTAAATGTATGTGTTTATTTTTCAATAAATAAATTATCTTGCAATAGAACTAATTTCCTAAATAAAGAAATAGAAACATTTTTCAAGGGGGTACGAGAACTTATTTATAGATTCAAGGGGGTGCCGATCGCTAAAAAGGTTAAGAACCATTGGATTAGACTGATGCGCTTGGTTGGGAATTCGATCCTTCTTTGAACATGTCGAGCTAGATTTCTATGGTTCTTTCACTATGGTACCCCATTCTCCAAACTTCCACGCCACGCCAACGTGAGGATATTTGAGGACACGACAGATTTAACGTGCACCAGCCCCCGTGTACACGACTGTCTTTTGTTGGATCTACTTTCGAACTCGCAACCCTCCGGTTACTAATAAGTTATTCTTCCAACTAGGTTACCGTGGTGGCTAGCCGTGATTTGACCAACACTTTTCCTAGTTCGGCTTTGCCTATTTCAGGTAAATACAAAAAAAATGACATATTTGAGATAATATTCTCCTTTAAGTTAAAAGTGTGTCTAATTTTTGCTGAGCTACACATCTTGTGGGCATATTTATCACTGTATAATATTGATGTGTTCTCCTTTGATATAGGCTGCTAATTTTGTCAGTTTTTCTTGCAAGAGAGCACTCTTTCGAGCACTTTATAGTTCTGGGCGCCACATCAATTAGTCTGGATGACATTCCCGACAAAAACGGGACATGGCTTCACCACCCCTGACCTACACTCCCTTGTTGTCGTCCTGGGGAAAGTCTGATAAACACCACAAACATCAGATTTCGAAAACAACAGGACGAAAGAGTTGCAACGGCGCATAAACCACCTCGCAACTGCTTCAGAGCGCACACAAAACACTTGGGCCGACCTGACGTAAACAACGATCGCAATTTCGTCAGGTATTCCGGCATCACCCCACCCCAAGTAAAAATATCCCGCCACAACGCTTTGGAACGAGCGAGCTAAGCATGCAAATTACAACTTCTCGCTGCCAGATCCACGCGGCGTAAAAATAGTCCCCGGCATTTGTTTTTTCATCACTGCTCAACAACTAAACTCTTCAAAGGGATCGTGTTTTATTTGAGAAGAATGGGCCGAATGATCCACAAGTGTTGACTGATTTTGGACTGGTAGTAGCTGTGGTGCCAAATTGCGTGAAGTTGCGCCCTGTGGGCTACTTTTTACCTTGTCGGGCACCAAAATTTTGTATTGGGCGCATTTTGGGGCTAAAAATGATATGCTAGGTAGCATCATTTTCTTCTCTAAGGTGAACTGTATAAAAATATTGTGTTTTACGGGTTCCTTCCCAAATGCATTTTAACAATATTCATTATTACCGTAACACTGACGGATCTTTTCCTTCGGGATTGATCCCGGACCGTTGATGGGGCCGTCGGGGCTCAATGGGTATGCCCACTGCACTAGCAACCTTCGAGTTGGTTCGGTTCCTACCAGGTGCATTCCTTTCTAGATGTATTTCTCTCTTCTGTGTCAGTAAAACTTTCATTGTGTGTGTTTGTCTATTACTTGATATTGTATGTCTTGTGTCTGGCGCATCATGGCCAAATATGGCCCTTGCGCCATAAAACCCCAACCAAACCAAACCCGGACCGTCGCCAATAGCCCGCTGTGTTGCTCCAGTGTGACGTCAATTCAACTATCCCACCACCACAACTTCTTTGTGGGTAGGTAGTTATTTTAATTAACGTCGCACTGGAGCGACACAACGGGCTGTTGACGACGGTCCGTAATCAACCTCCGAAGGGAAAGCCCGAGGACAACACCACATAATTTTGTTCATATGACGAGGCAACACCTGAGCTGGCACACCACTCTCCAAACTTCCCCACGCCAACATGAGGACACGCAGATTTAACGTGCATCATTCCCCTTTGTACACGACGGTCTTTGGTTGGATTCAAACTCGCAACCCTCCGGTTGCTAATCCGTTACTCTTCCAACCGGGCTACTAACGTGGCTCTAAGCCAATTCGTTTTCTTATTAAAACAAAATCAGGCGATTTCTCCTATAAAACTGGCAACCCATATCCACAAATATTGGCTGGTTTTGGCCTCTCTGGTAGTAGAAGTAGTAGTACGCCTTGCTGACGCCTCTAGCGAAGTGTTAGTGTGGATGTGCTTCGTCACTACATCCATCAAAAACAAAGCAATTAAGAATTGGAATAGATCTGGATGTTTTTCTGTTAGGGCTCTCTTCGTTTAGCTTAATTGCATAACACGAGAGGTTTTTAAACCTTCGAATGTCCTCTCCTTCCTCTTGTTGCCGAAAGTCTATTTCGAGACGCTGTTTTCAAGTTCACTCGGCGAGTCGATTGTACCCTTAAAATAAGTCAGTAATTACTTTGTAGAAGCCATTCCAACTACGCTCTGTGCGCCTTCACTTCAGGGAATGTTGCGATTTGATGCAAGTCGAACCAGTGAAGGAATGTCCGTTCATTCACATTGAGGTTTTTTTGGAAGGTTGGAAACAAAAACACACATTTCCAAATATAAAAATTTCGGAATAATAAAAATCTTCAGACTCCCAAGACTCGGAAGGGTTGTTAATCGGTGAGACGGATTAAAGCCTTTCTGAGTCTTGGCAGTCGATTGAGATTTTACCTCACGAAAAATTAGAAAATTCGATGCCGGAAAGATACACTCGGCGATTGGATTGAACCTTAAAATTAGTCAGTAATTTGTTGGTTGATATTAGAAAAACGTCGCACTGTAGCAATACAACGGGCTATTTTGTAAATGCTATTGCAACAACGCTGTGGGAACTTCACTTCAGGGAATGTTGCGATTTGATGGAAGTTGAACCAGTGAAGGAATGTCCGTTCATTCACAATGAGGTTTTGTTTGGAAGGTTGGAAACACACATATTTTCAAATATATATAAAAATTTCGGAACAATAAAAAGTCTTCAGACTCCCAAGACTCGGGGTGTTAATCAGTGAGACTGACAAAAGCCTTTCTGAGTCATGGCAGTCGATTAATATTTTACAACTAACGGAAATTTCGAAAATTCGATGCCGGAAAGATACACTCGGCGATTGGATTGAACCTTAAAATTAGTCAGTAATTTGTTGGTTGATATTAGAGAAACGTCGCACTGGAGCAATACAACGGGATATTTTGTAAATGCTATTGCAACAACGCTGTGGGAACTACACTTCAGGGAATGTTGCGATTTGATGGACGTCGAACCAGCGAAGGAATGTCCGTTCATTCACAATGAGGTTTTTTTGGAAGGTTGGAAACACACACACACATTTCCAAATATAAAAATTTCGGAATAATAAAAAAATCTTCAGACTCCCAAGACTCGGAAGGTTTGTTAATCGGCGAGACGGATTAAAGCCTTTCTGAGTCTTGGCAGTCGATTGAGATTTTACCTCACGAAAAATTAGAAAATTCGATGCCGGAAAGATACACTCGGCGATTGGATTGAACCTTAAAATTAGTCAGTAATTTGTTGGTTGATATTAGAAAAAAGTCGCACTGGAGCAATACAACGGGCTATTTTGTAAATGCTATTGCAACAACGCTGAGGGAACTTCACTTCTGGGAATGTTGCGATTTGATGGAAGTCGAACCAGTGAAGGAATGTCCGTTCATTCACAATGAAGTTTTTTTGGAAGGTTGGAAACACACACACACATTTCCAAATATAAAAATTTCGGAATAATAAAAAATCTTCAGACTCCCAAGACTCGGAAGGGTTGTTAATCGGTGAGACGGATTAAAGCCTTTCTGAGTCTTGGCAGTCGATTGAGATTTTGCAACTCACGAAAAATTGGAAAATTCGATGCCGGAAAGATACACTCGGCGAGTGGTAGGTAGGCAAGTATTTTAATTAACGTCGCATTGGAGCAACATAACGGGCTATTGGTGACGGTCCGGGACCAAACCCGAAGGGAAAGATCCGAGGACAACACCATGTAATTTTGAACCACGGTCAGATGACGAAGTAACACCTGAGCTAGCACCCCACTCTCCAAACTTCCACACCGTGCCAACATCACTCCGCGAGAGGATTGAACCTTAAAATAAGTCAGTAATTTACTTTGTAGAAGCCATTCCAACAATGCTGTGTGTGTTTTCGCTTTTGGGAATGTAGCGATTTGACTGAAGCCGAACGAGAGTCGAGTCTATTAATAAGGAGGTTTTTAGGATGATTGGAAGCATTTTTTTAAATTTTATAACCCTGTCCCATCAAAAGACCTACAGGCTTTTTAATTGAATTTCAGATATACAAAAATGCAATCCAAGAAATATACTTATAAACAATACAGAAGAAAAACACTACAAACTATTCTCAATTTATATAAAAAAGAAAACTTAGAAAAAGGAGCAAATTTTCTTTCCCCAACGAAAAATAAATTATTTACTCATCAGCCCAGTTAAAATATTTACTTGTCAACAGATACAAAAAATTTCCCGTCAACAAATGCAAAATATTTTCTTGCCAAAATAAAGGAAAATGGAAACTTAAGTTACTAAAAATTTCGTGTCTTGAATGTTAATGACTTTCTGAAATACATTTGGTGTTACGCACTCCAACTCACTTGTATTCTAAACATGCAAACAAGAAAAATAGAACCCTTAAACTAACCAGAATTTTAAAAGTAAAAATAAACCTAACATTCTTTAAATATCATAATCCAATTCCTTTATCTTTCCACTACCGCTTATTTTATTAATAATTTTATACCATTCCTCGTTTCGAGCACCGCGGTAGCCCTTTAAGAGCAACGGATTAACAACCAGAGGGTTGCGAGTTCGAAGCTCGAACAATCTGTTAAATCTGTCGTGGCCTCAAATGTCCTCACTTTGGCGTGGTGTGGAAGTTTGGAGAGTGGGGGCCAACTCAGGTGTTGACCTCGTCATCTGACAGTGATTCAAAATTACGAGGTGTTGTTCTCGGATCTTTCCATTAGGGTCTGATCCCGGACCATCGCCAAGAGCCCATTGTGTTGCCTCAGTGCGACGTTAATTAAAATACCTACCTACCATTCCTCGTTTCGAAAATGTATTTAAGGTATAGGGTAGTTGATTATCGTCGCACTGGAGCAACAGCACGGCAAGCCGAGGCCATTTGAGACCACGATAGATTGAACGTGCACCAGCCCCCTTTGTACACGACGGTCTTTGGCTGGATTCGAACTCGCAACCCTCCGTTTGCTAATCCTTTGTTCTTCCAACCGGGCTACGAGCCGGAACTGGAAGAAATAACATGAAGCTTCGGACACATGCTCTGTCTAATTCATTTTATGGTCTCGAGACTTGTGTTTCGAATATGCTTTCAGCACTGTCGCCAATAGAAATCCCGAAGAATAAATTCCGAATTGAAATAATGATAGCTTATTGGCCGACTCGAATTAGATGAAACGCCAAACACCCCCAAAACGACGATAAATGCATTTCAAGGTAATTCAGATATGCATCATGCGTGAAGCATATGGACAGCAGAAGTAAAATCTTCGCAGGCCGTCTGGTTTGTTTGCTGACACTTAAAATCCCTCTCACGTTATTAAAAACGATTACGTAACCAATGACAACCTGAGTTGCATACAGAATAGTTAAATAGCATGTAGTCAAACTTTTCTCTTAACACTGTAATTGAAAGATTGTTATCTGAGTTTCGATATAAAAAAACTATTATCTTTCGGCAGACTAACAATTGCAAACAAAATATCTGACGGACACGAACGGTTGTTAAAATTTGTTTGAAAAAACTTAAACACATGGAGTGTTGACGCTTGCGCATACTGTTTCAATTATTCATTTACCGAACTTTCAAATCTGGGTCATATAACCAGACGTCTTTCTTATCATTTCACTCGAAATGAAGTATAAATCATAACATAGTGCTTGTGGATGGTTTAAGCGAATTGCCATTTTATAAAAGAAAATTAAATATGTACCTTAATAAAAGTGGAACTTCGAGAATCAGCGGTTTAGTGTTCATACCTTTTTTTAATTTTATGGTAGTTTCTCAGTTCTTTATTGCTCTATATAATCGTAATTAATTTTAAATGAAAATTATTATCTGTGTGTTCGTCTTTTAATTCCCTTACAACCGTTCTCGATTTAGATGAAGCATTATACAGGGATAGTGTTCAGGTGAGTTAATAGATGCTATTTTTATTTTTGATGTTATTTTTGGATCAATTATAAATAAAACGGTTTGATTGAGAGATGGGTTTAAATGCCTTAAAGGGCTGTCTAATGAGCTCATATTATAAGCAATCCTCAGGCCGAAGTTTCATAAGTACCCGAGGTGGTCTTACTTAACGATAACAAAGCCATCTAACAAGCGACACCGATGATTTAATGAGGTTATTTTAACTGAGTGTTGAAAAAAATTATTCAAGTGCTTCTCTCAGGCGATATGCATGAAATTATAAAAGAAACTATTTCAGCAATTCGCCATCAGTACCTCCTTAATTACTGGCTCTCTCAAAAATCTAAATAAAATGATATACAAGACATAAAATAATTTAACAAGGAAAACTAAAACATCCGTCACCACTATCCTAAAGGTATGAGCACTGCGGTCAACAGAAGTGTGACCTGCAGGAATTTCTATTTAAAATTCACACCGAAAAGAATTTTGGTAGAAAAAGGATCATGATTAATGGCGACGCGCACTTTCATAAGAATACTCTTTGAAAAACTTAAAAGATGCCAGAGGCGAACATGTCTGCATGCGTACGATTTTAATTGATGCATATTTGAAACGAGAGATAAATGAAGTTATTCCTGACCGGTAAAACGACAATCTTCCAGTTAAAGAGATCCAACTGCCCTGGGTACAGTTCACGAATTAATCGTCGCTTACAGAAGCAAAATGTGTCTGGTATTGCAGGTTTCAATAACTTAAGGTATTCGCTCTGAATGTTATATATTATTCTTATGAATTATCGACCTGAAGTTTCTTATCAAGAATCCCTTCTTGGAGTTGCTTGTTTTCGACTTCTTACCGGACGTGGTTACTTACAAAGGCACTTATACCATATTGGAATAACTAGATTATCAATCTGTCTTCTTTGCAGGACAGTTTAGGACCTTTCGTCATAAAACTCAACTCCAATCCTGTCCTCTTTGCAAACTGGACGAAATGACTGGAGACCACAAAGACTGCCCTAAAATTCCTCACAATACAATTATAAATACTGTAGATAGTGTTTTTAAAACATATTTTATCACTTCAGACCTCTATTGGGTTGCTTGTCTATTAGCCGAAAGGTCTGGCACGAGGGTAGGATAATAGTTCGCGAACAGCTTAGAGATACACATACGATCCTACTGAGAGCCCCTTTGTGTTCATCGTACAAACCAACCAATCGCATCGCTCTCAGCCGTTTATGAGAGGTTGTCAGTACTGTACATTGTTATTACAGTAATTGATACATCACACATTATAGCCCTCAGGGG
Organism: Meta bourneti; assembly: GCA_933210815.1. Taxonomy (NCBI): domain Eukaryota; kingdom Metazoa; phylum Arthropoda; class Arachnida; order Araneae; family Tetragnathidae; genus Meta; species Meta bourneti. The sequence goes on along the minus strand of OW119931.1, from coordinate 56,997,970 downwards.
CACATCTTTAGGTGTGTACGGGCATCACAACCCCGAGGTACTCGAATGATCTTACCTCCCTTTCATTTTTATCCTTGCCTACCCTTCTGTTTTTTGCTTTATCTTTCTCTCTCATTGTGTTGTCTGTCTTATGATTTGGGCTAATATTGCGCCATAAAACCCGAAAACAACAACCAACCACACATTATAATTCGCTAGTGAACACGCGGCTTAGCCCTCCAAGTGTTTTGACGAGATATCTCGTCCGAGATCTGGTCGTTTTTGCTAAGGACGAGATATCTCGTCCTGAGCAAAAACGCCCTATGACTCCAACGGAATGAAGATCCAAGTAAGAAAAACAAATTGTCCCTTGCCCAGAACTGATGACAATTTGGTACAGTTCTTGCACCAGATGCTGGACACTACAGGGTAGCTTTATACGCGAAGAAAACCAAGAGGGTTCATAGGACAAAGGCATCCATGCATTTAAAAAGAAACCAGGGTATTAACACGGTTGCACACCCAACCTCATCTAACTAATTTCAGAAGGAAGAATAAAGGATTGAAACAGATGGGTGTGTACATAAAAAGATTATGTATTCCACTGGAACGGTCGATGGGTGGAATACACACGTGCCATAATTACTTTCCACCCAAAACTCAACTCAGACTATACAAAGTCTAAACCATAAGCATCTCAACGCTTCCAGACACAATATTTTTGTTCATAATCATTACCTTCAGGTATAAAGACACCAGAACGTGTTCCACTGCTCGTGAATGAGATGAAAGCTTAATAATGAGCGACAACTCTTCGACGAGGCATAAGTAAACCGGCTTCAATTGCTGTTCGAGAGGGGGAAGGTAGGTAGGCAATGACATCTCTTGGCCTTCTTTCTCGTAACCCTTTCTTCTAGAAGGCAGAAACAAAAACAACGCGTTTTTCTTCACGCTACGAGATCGCATACGACCCGGCAGGCTTGTTTGGATGTATGGTTTCTACTTATTCTTTAGCGGGGCAGTGATCTAAAGGTCTCGGAAAGAAGTTATAGGTCAAGATGAATCTGCGAGGGGGTAGTCTGGAATATTACGTTCGATTCGAGTTCGATTTTCGGTGGAAGGGGTTCTGTTACTTCAATGCGTGTGTCTTGGAGTTTAGGGCTCCATATTTTATCTCGGTTGGATTTGGTTTTGTGGTGTAAGGGCCATATTTCGCGAAACTAGAGATGGATGATATTGTATCGATACTTGAGGTATCGATACTTATCGCCCACCGTCATCTGTCGATACACGATATTTTGGATCAATCGAAGTGGATCGGTACATTTTGGTGAATATCGTTGCAGACATTCCACGTTGGATGATTTTGGGCGCAAGGGCCATGTTTGGCCAAGCTGTGACAGACAATACCAAGTAATTATGAAAAGAAAGGATGGAGTGAAGAAAAAGAAATATCGCTTGGGCATCCTGGGGTCGCGATCCCCATGTTTACCACGGACAGTAAACCCCATGGGAAAAGAATAGATCACTAGGGTACCTCGGGTTCGCAGACATTCCATCAGATTCGGGTATGGGATTGGCATCCATTCAAATCGGGTCGGACCAAGCCGAAACTATTCCCAGGAGATACTAGTCTAATACCAAGTTGATCCAATCCGAGTGCAGTTCAGTACAAAACGATTTGTTCCGCTACTGGAAACGATACTCTTAAAGTACTCATACTATCAAAACCGGATATCGGACCGGCATTCGTTCGAAACGGATCGAACCGCTTCGATACCTTTCCTAGGAGGTACTAGTCCGATACCAAGGTGACGTGAACAGCCGGTGCAAAAATAAGGGAGGGCAGCGAGAAGAAACATGGGAGCTGTAAAACAAAAACCATTTGGACTGAAATCGAATATCGATACTTCACAGATCGGTATTTACCTCCCCCGATACTTTAAGTATATCGATACTACGTACTTCGAAACGGATTGAGCCAGAATATAGATAATTTGACCAAAAGTGTCCATCCCTAGACCTAGCTACGTCAAACACATCAAGTAAACGGACACACACAATGTACAGAAGAGTGAAATACGTACACTCAGGGGGAATTGCACCTGAGCCGCCTACTACTCTCAGGCTGTTAGTTCATTGGTTAAACCCAGTGAGCTACGGCGACCCCCATTGAAGACGAGCTAGAAACATCCTTTTGTATGCCTCATTCGAGCTCTCTGACACAGGACACTGATTCCCAAATAGATAGATACGTAATAGATAGGGAAATGGTATAAATTAATGGAGTACAACTGTCTCAGCTAAAGAAATACTATGACAGAGTACCACAAAAATATGGTTCAGATTCTTTTTCTCTTACTCTACTTTAATACTGATACTCCTTAACGAGTCAAAAGCAAGAAAGAGGTGGAAAATATTTTTTATTCTAATTTCTTCTTTTTCTCTCTCATCTGATAAGTCTTTAATTCACCCACTACCACAGGGTATCCGATAAGAATCTGGTGTCCTCCTAAGCCTCGGGGTACCCTTCTGGTCCTACCAACCATTATAGCGTATGAGATGATCAGCTAAACGGGTCATAAGCAAAACACAGCTATGTTATGTCTCACTATCAAGACTTGTGGTGCCCATTTGCAAGAATAATCTAGCGGCTAATTAGGGTTAAGAAATTTGATTGGTTGGACACGTCGAATGAACTTTACATTAAGTGACGTCTCATGCCGTGAGACGTTAGTCACGAGAAAAATCCTCTATGGTTAATTTCTTAAAATTTGGTAGAATTGTGATTTTTTTTAGGTTTAGAAATGAGTCTTATAAAGGTAATTTCTACACTTTGTCAGTAGCGTAGTGTGACATTGATAACTGAGGATGCCGATATTGGATTGAAAGCAAAAAATGATGCTTATGCAGCTTTTTATGTCAACTAGATTCACCGTCGTTACCTTTCCTCAGGACAATAACGTCATTAGAAGAAAACTGACCAGGTTTTGATCTCGTCATCATAAAAAAATCGGCAAAAGCTTGATAACGAGATATCTCGTCACTGGCACAATTGATCAGATCGTGATGGACGAGATATCTCGTCGAAACCCCATGGAAGGTTAAAAGGAGCCCGAAATGTGCAATTGCACCCATTCCTGGGAACTCTGTGGGGATGATCCAAGTACGAGATATATCGTCATCAAGATACTGCCGATTTTTTTTTATAACAAGATGAAGATCTGGTCAATTTTTTTCCAATGATGAGATGTCTCGAATCAAAATCTGAAAATGATTTTGCTAATGACGAGACACCTAGTGAAGACAACCACCAGGAGAGTTAACGAAAAAAAATCTAAGGTTTTAACTGTAAAAAATATACTGGAAACAGAGAAGAAAACGAAATGATTGACAAGAAATCTGGTGAATATCTCGTTCATCGAAATCTGACCAAATTTGCTAATGACAAGATTTTTCGTAAGATATTGGCAATTTTTTTTAATAACGAGATCAAGATTTGGTCAGTTTTTTATTCAAATGACGAGATATCTCGAACATCAAGATAGACCTCGTATCTGGTAAATATTCTGAGACTTACCAGCGAATCAGCCTCCCAAACTTCCAATTAATGAGAGAAAAGGGAGAGTATTCACTGTATTTTCCTTCAAAAGTCACTAGTCAACTTCTTTCTGTCCGCATTTTTCACTACTGAAGACAGGCCACGATCGAATTTCAGCACCTGCATGTAAACCGATCTGCTCTGTTCAAAACTTGCAATCGCCATAGACCTTTCCATCCGCAGCGATCCTTTGTGACGGGGCAGACTAGGGTTAACCTCCAACATAAAGTAGTCATCACCCTTCTGCACAGGGGATGAGGACTGAAATGGGTTTACGACTCCTCGTAAACCAGCCCCCGCACAGGTCATGACCTGGATCCCTATCTCAGGGGAGATGCTTGCTGGAAACATGAGCAGTACGTAGAGCTGTTGCTATGGCCCAAGAGTGTCTTGTCAGATGATCCTTACGGGTGCCATCAATCCTTGTGTCTTTCACCATTGCCAGCTGTTTGGGGTGGCATGTTATTGGGGATGGTATCTCCATGTAGTCTTATCAGCAAGTGCTCCCATCCTATTACAGAATCCTCGGTGGCAAGATGCATGTTCTGTGCGATAACGTTAGAAAGTTACCATACCAGTGGCTCTAAACTTTTGGGGAGCCATTGAAACCTGTGTCATAGGTAGAGATGGGCAGAATCGAGTCCTTTTTGTATCGAGTACTTTCAAGTGTATAAGTATTCGAATATATATTAAAAAAATGATTAATCGATTGTGGGAGTCAGCCAACTGCGATATAAGGCTATTGACATATATAAGTTACGAATACTTTGGAATTCGAATACTGGGATGAATGCTTTGGTATTCGAATACTTAGGATGAATACTTTGATATCCGAGTATTTTGATACTGGAATACTTAGAGTTAATACTTTGGTAGCCAACTGCTCGTATTCGAGTACTTTGATATTCGAATACTTTGGATGAATACTACTGTATTCTAATACAACGGGATAGAATCGAGCACAACGAATATTTTTAAGAATCGAGTACACGAATATATACAAAAGTATTCGATGTAACTGTTTTCAGCTCGCTACGTCGTTCTTTTAGAAGTCAGATTTAATACAGAACGTTTAGCAAGAGATCAGTCAACACAAAGCGTCAAAACCGAGCCATCGGAAGAGGGAAAAACACAAGCACGTGAAGCGAACTAAACTCAAAAAGCTTTTCGTCGACGCAACGAAGCTACTGAGGAAACAGAGACGCAATTTGGTTGGTCTGAAGCCCCAAACTCTTGAAAATGGCTGAGGAAACAGGCACTTGGTTTGTCTGAAGCAGCAAACCTTTTGCAAACTGCTGTAGGCACGATTTGGTTTGTCTGGAGCATCAAACTCTTGAAAACTGCTGAGAAGAGAACTAAATTGGTTTGTCTGAAGCAGAAAATACCTTTGAAAACTGCTGAAGAAACAGAGACGCGACTTGATTTGTCCGACGCAGCATAAAATCTTGAAAATTGCCAAGGAAACAAACGCGACTTGGTTGGCCTGAAGCAGCAAACTCTTGAAAATTCCTAAGGAAACAGGCGCTTGGTTTGTCTGATGCAGCAAAGTCTTGAACACTGCCAAGGAAACAGACACGACGTGGTTTGTCTGGAGCATCCAACTCTTGAAAATTGCTGAGGAAACAGAGGCACTTAGTTTGTCTGAATCACCAAAAACTCTCAGGTGAAGTCGGATAGTAAAGCTAGTATTTTAATAAATTGCACTATCATTTCAACGAAAGGAATAATTGTGATCAGAACGTTTTACATTTCACTTCTTCTATTTAGATGTAGAGGTAAGCTGCATTGCAACAGGTGGGATGCGTCCTTTCCTTCTATTACGGACGACAATAAAAGTTTCATAAATATGTGTTTAAAGGTTCATTAAGAGAATAAACAATATTAATTAAATATTCAGGAAGCTTGGATCACAACAATAAGAAACAGGAATGCGACGGTGAAAAGAGAGAACCTTTTATCAGGTGAATCAATCGGTAACATAATCAAAACAAATCTCTACTCGGTAACAAATGCTTACGGAATCTACATGAAGGCATGTCGTCTAATTAGTCTTCGTGTAGCAAAAATGACCGAGAGTGACAAACAATTATTTTCATAAATAATGTATGATGTACTCAGAAACATATTCTGAATACAAGTCTAACTCGTCGTCATAGGCGTGAGGAGAACACTTCATATGGGAATGCATTGGAGAAAATGTGCAATAGCCTGCAGGTGCAATAAACAAGGCCTAATGAACACATGCCACCAGCAGTGTTCCCGTGTCTGCTCTATGAGGAATTTTCAGTTGAAAGAACACGCAATAAATGACAAAAAAATGTCACAAATGTAACATTTCTAATAGGAATTTTCAGAGAAAATAAACAAACCAGATGGTATGAGAAGATTTTTACTTTTGCTGTCCAAATGCTGTTTCATGATACACATAGGAGTTACCTTAAAATGTAGTCTATCGCCGTTTTGGTAATGTTTGGCGTTTAATCTCGTCATTGTTGACCATTCAACTATCAATTTAATCTTTGGAATTTTCATTGACGAAGAGCTGAAATCGTATTCGAAAAATAAGCCAACTAACTTCAGTTTAGAATACGTACAGGAAACATGTATCGCCGCATAAACCTATATTGAGTTTGATAGTAAATGTCTCTCATAGGGTCGGGTAGGTAGGTGGGTACTGGAACAACATAACGGGCTATTGGCGACGATCCGTGATCCATCTCGAAGAGAAAGATCCGAGGACATTTTGAACCACGGTCAGATAAGATCAACACCTGAGTTGGCACTAACGGACCGCATGCCTTTATAAAGTATCTTCATCCTTTCTCAAAGGACCTTTGCGCCATTAAACCCAATCAGCCTTTCTCAAAGTAAGTTGAATTTTTGGGAAGTAGAAAAATGTTTTTCAAAAAGGTAGATAGGTAGTTAATTCATGTCTCAATGGTCCAACACAACGGGATATTGATGACGGTTCGGGATCAATCCCGAAGAGAAAAATCCAAGAACACCTCGTAATTTTGAACCATGGTCAGATGATAAGTCAACACCTGAGCTGGTACCCCACTCTCCAAACTTCCACACCACGCCAACGTAAGGACATTTGAGGCCACAGCAAATTTAATGCACACCAGTGCCCGCATACATGATGGTCTTTGGTTGGACCTCATTTCGAATTCTTAATCCTTCTGTTGCTAACCCGTACTCTTCCAAACCTTTACCGCGGCCCTTTTTTCGAAAAGGTATTCGAAACAGCATTCATAACAAAATGTTTGTACTGTTGACATGGCGACAAAACCACTTGCTACCCCTAACGCGATTACTTAAAACAGATTCGTTTATTTAAAAAAATTCACTCACCAGGAACTGTTTGTCAAAAGTGGAACATTTTACGAACACATTCCGTTATTCATCTTTTCAACTGTTTATAAGTTGGTGTTCCTATTTGTTTTGGGACCAATACGAAAATTTAAAAAAATGACTGCCAAAGTACAGTTCCGAATTTAGCTTTCAATAAAATCGTTAATCCTAACGCGATTTGGAAGAAACGATTCGTCTACTTTTTTAAATTTCAGTCACGTGGAACTGTTTGTTAATAGCGGAACTGTTCACGAACACTTTCAGATTATTCATCTTTCCCAGCTGCTTCTAAGGTGGTGTTTCCATTTGCTCTGGAACGCATTGCGAACTTTAAAAAACAAACTCTTTTTTTGGCCTCCTATAAGAGGCCCGGGAACATTTTACCCGAATGTCAAAACGGAAGTTTTTCAGAGCTAAAACTGTTGAAGCATGTCGCGAAAAAACAATAACTTATCCCCCATCTCCACTTAAAATACAGTAGTTACACTACAATCATTTGCAAGAATCAAACCCATTCAAGTAGCATCGACTTTCCGCAATATTTCAAAAAGAAAAGAAACAAGAAGCTTTTTTGATCGTGTTGTCATTATGTTGAGAATACTTTTTACATGTTACATGCTTTCAAGCAAGTCAACTAAATTCCTCCTCTACGCATTCTGGCAATTTTCCATCGCGAGTAAATATTTTTCTGGAAAATCGCCCACTCGAATCCTCGCGTTGATCCATTTGTCAGCTCTTCCATTAAAGATCTTTTTTTCTTTGCTTCTTCCCTCCCAGCGTGATTTAAGTTGAAGGGGGAAACATTTTCATTCTACGGGTCCATCATACTTAGAGCATCGTCTCTGTATGGGGCCCTTTAGTGCATCGAAATGGTCTCTAATTCGGACGTCCAAAAGTGGGCAGATTGTTTCGAATTGGACGAATCTTCTACGACTCGACCTGTTGGAAGAGGTTTGCATGAAGAAAATGGTTCGGCCATTCTCACAGATCGTTGACTTTTAGTGCTTTGTGTTTTAAAGACCGTCATTTGCTTGAGGTGAAGTCCACGGTCGTATTGGTCATGGAGTCGGACTGGTCATAGACGACGTAGAGAAGCAGTTCGTTACACCAGGGATTCTAATAGTGTAGGTCGGGACTCATTGGTACGTCGTGAGTCGGTTTAGGTGGAGCGCGGAAATCTTTATGGAGTCCTTTAGTGCATCGAGATGGTCTCTAATTTGAATGTCCAAAAAATTAGCAGATTGCTTCTTCGAACTGGACGAATCTTCTGCGACCCGATTTGTTAGGAGATTTTTTGTTTTTTGGAAAGTAGCCATTCTCTCATAGATCGTTGACTTTTAGTGCTTGGGGTTTAACTCTTCAAGTGGTTTCGACAAGATATCTCGACCATCAAGATCTGACCAATTTGCTAATGACGAGACATCTCGTCTTCAAGATATTGCCGATGTTTTTATGATGTCGAGATCCAGATCGGTTAGTTTTCTTCTAATGAACGAGTTATCTCGTTCGTCATAATCTAGTCAATTTTACTAATTACGAGATACCTCACCCAGATAACTACTGGAAGGGTTGAAGACTTTCTTGTGGTTGAGATGGTCCACTGTAGAGGACTGCACAATGATTATCCAAAGTATGTATGTATTTGTCTAAGCGCCTTTACAACAGGAAAAATATTCCATGAAAAACCAAAAATCTTAAAATGGTAAAAATTATAACTTTATTATAAGTGTATACCTCCTCGTTTCACAACGTATTCACGATGTCACTTGAGTCAACGATGTTTGGTGGTTTAAAAAATGAATGAGTCCCTATCCAACATAAAAGTTTGGTAAATATCCTACATTCCTTAATGGAGAGGTAAACATTAAATTTATTGATGATGAACCCTCCTAGTGGTTGTCTCGACGAGGTATCTCATCACGAAGCAAAACTGACCATATCTTGATGGACGAGACATCTCGTCATTGAAAAAGAAACTGACCAGATCTTGATCTCGTCATCACAAAAAAAATCGGCAATATTGATTACGAGTTATCTCGTCATTAGAAAAGTTGGTCAGATCTCGAGGGACGAGTTATCTCGTTGAAACCACTTGAAGGGTTAAGGAAGATGTCAAAACTAACTCACAATAAACTTTCCTCCTAAAAAAAAATTCCAACAAATCTCATAAAACTGAGTTGCATAAGCAATTTATACCCACTTCTGAAAAAGAAACATGAGTATCAATTGGCGAGCAACAAGAATGACGTCTTGAGATGAAAAAGATCTCACTGATGACGTCTCGGTGCTATGGTTCTGGTTTCAACACTAATTTCCGTATAATTAGAAATAATCAGTTTAGAAATATAATGCTCATGGGCACACTGGTCTATTTAATGGACACATTTCCTCTGATCAAAGGCAGTTTATAATTACAGATCATGTTACACAGAAGAGACCTGGCTCTTGTGCCATAAAAACCCAACCAACCACAAATTATTACGAAAAATGAAAGTCTATTTATTATTAATTTTTTTCTACTTTTATTTTAGATTGTATCGATGTCTCCTGTGGTTACAGCTCCCAGATGATCAAAAGTTTTTTCGCTATGCTACTTATAATAAAACATGGTCTTTTGAACTTAGTCTAGGTTATACCCTGACCAATGGGATAAGTAACTACAATAACAATAAAAATATATAGTTTTTAAATCCTCTGAGATCACGCACACGTATAATTCCACCATGCAACCGCAAGTCTTCCTTGCATGACTTCTAACAAGATTTGACCATCTTGGATAAATAGAATCTTTCCAAAGGACTCTATACTAAAGAAAGGACCGATAGAAAATTTCCAAACGATTCTATTCTAAGGAAAGGACCTATAGAATCTTTCCTAAGAATTCTATTCTAAGAACGGAGCTATAGAATCTTTCCAAGGGATTCTATTCTAAGGAAATGAGCTATAGAAACTTTCTAAGGTATTCTATTCTTGGGAAATGAGCAATAAAATCTTTCCAAACTATTCCATTATAAGGAAATAAGCAATAGAATCTTTCCAAGGGTTTTTAACTTAAGGAAAGGAATAGAATAGTTCCAAAGAAGGATTCTATTCAAGGAAAGAACCAATATAATTTTTCTAAAGGTTGAGAGAACCCATGGAATTCTTCAGAAAGATGTAGTTATTTAGTCTTTATGTTGTAGCCACCACTACAATACTTGGAAATCTAGTTCAGAGGGTAAAAAATAGTTCAGAGGGTTAAGAATAAAATTACTGTTCTGATTGCTCCTATTGTATTTTATTTGCAAAGAAATATTGAAAAAATTAGAAACCAATGCTTTCGGTGTGATGGCTAGCCTCCTTGCTACACAAATGCGTAGGTAACTACATTAAAACAATCTATATAGATGACTTAAATGCTTTTCTGCAAGTATTGGTTAGTTGTTTGAATTTTAATGGCACAAGGGCCAGATATTGGCCAATCTGTTACAAACATATGACAAAGAGTCCAATGTTAAAATTTAAAATTTTATTGCATAATAAAAGATCAAGTAAAATTTCCAAATATACAAGATAACATATGTGCAGAATAAACGAAGCAATGAATAAAACCAAGTGAGTAGCCCCAAATTTTAAAATTAAAATTTTCATCACAAAATTGTAAAGTCTTAATTTGAAATAAGAACTAAGATGGGAAATCCACATCTTGGCTGATAAAACTTAATGAAACGCAATATAAAAACTGATGAATTACAATTATGGTAAAAATTCTGAATAATAAATGAAGGTGAAAAAAGATGGATTCGGAGGATGACCCAACAAATTCAGTAAAATAGGTGAGGAGGTATTAACCTTCATGGTGGTTGTCTCGACAAGATATCTCGTCACTATCAAAACTGACCAGATGTTCATGGATGAGATATCTCGTCATTGGAAGAAAACTCACTAGATCTTGATCTCGACATCATCAAAAAATTATGGTAATATCTTGATGACGAGTTATCTCGTCATTAGCAAAATTGGTCAGATCTTGATGGACGAGATATCTCGTAGAAACCACATGGAGGGTTAAAAAATCGATCAAAAAGATATTTAAGATGTCAACAAGATGTTAAAGTATGGATAATGGTAAAAGGTTGTTGGCAATACTGGAATAATGGAGCGGTTTCAGCCATTAATAAATGCCTATGCATGCCAATGCGAAGACCTCATCATTTCACCGTGGTACAAAATTACGAGTTCTCCTCAGATCTTTACCTTTGGGATTAATCCAGGACCGTCGCCAATATCCCATTGTGTTGCTCCAGTGTGACGTTGACGGTCCACGTGGTTTCGACGAGATATCTCGCCCATCAAGATCTGACCGACTTTGCTAATGACAAGATACTTCGTTATCAATATATTGCCTATTTTTTGATGATGAAGAGATCAAGATCTGGACAGTTTTAATGGCGAGGTATTTCGTCCTTCAATTATCTGGTCAGTTTTGCCAATGAGACGAGATACCACATCGAGACAATCACCAGAAGCATTAATTCAATTACCTTACTTTTGCGAAGACGAGTAATTACAACGTAGTGCCGCCTGGATGTTAATGACTGCAATTGTGGGATTGGGTTGGATGTATATTAAAGAGTTTCTTGTCTCTGTTCACTCCAGTCTTCAGCCATTCGTTCCATACTATGCCCCGCACAACTGCAGATCTTGGAAAAAGCTTACTTGCGTTTACGTATGAGCTTAAAGAAACCAGGAAACTCAAACAGCCAACCCCGATATTAATCTACCGAATTAGCTTCTGGTAAAACTAACAGCAGTCCACTGAGCAATCGAAGAAGCCTCAAAGTGAACATAACCGGCTCTACTGAAGCATGGGAAGACAAACATGTCGGAGGAATTAAACGCGCAAGTTAGAAGTAATACTTAGTGAGGAGCTGGAAGGACAAAGGAACTGCCCAAGAAAAAAAAAGAGGCATAAGAGAGGATGTGGACACTTAAGGAGATGGACGGACGGCAAATAGGCCTATTCAAACTCGAAAATAGACTATGGTTTAGATCTTTATCTCCTGGTGGACCATAATTTTCTCTATTCAAATTAGTTAATGCTAATATGTAGTAAGCTCAGATTGAAACTTTTTTTTGCTCCGAAACGTTCAAATGAATTGATGATCGTTGGACTGTGACACACAGAGAAAGAAAAGTAGGATCGGTTGATGCAACGGGCGTTCGAAAATCACTGACAATTTCGGAGATAGATTTGGGAGCGTTTGCTATTCTGTTTTCCTAATCTCTCTCTTGTTATGCAAATGATGAAAGACAGTTCAATGCAGCTGCACGTCGGTGATGCGTGCAGCCGAAAAATAAAAGAGTAAGAGCTTCGAATGAGCTGAGATTAGTGTAAAACTATTGCAAGTTTTTTTCGAACTGTTTCTGCCGTCTAAGAATGCACTGAAGTTTCACGCATAGCATCATATTAAAAATTCTTTCCAAGCACGAAAGTAGGAAAATGATATTTTGGTTTTTATTTTTCCAGTTTAAATTTGTGATTTCATTTTTGATATCTTAAATTCGAAAATCTGATTTGTGACTTCATAGGTAGGTACGGCTAGTTAATTAATGTCGCACTGGAGCAACAGAACGGGCTATTGGCGACGCTCCGAGATCAATCCCTGAGGGAAAATTCCAAGGACAACACCTAATTTTGATCCACGATAAGATGACGAGGTCAACACTCCACTCTCTAAACTTGACACCATACCAACGGGAGGACATTTGACACCACGACATATTTAACGTGCACCTACCCCCCACGTACCCGACGGTTGGTTGGATCAAGTTTCGAACTCCCAACCCTATTGCTAATCCGCTACTCTTCCAAAGGGGCTATCGCGGCCTTCTTAACGAAATTAAATATTTACATACACGAAAACTTCACCTCTCCTACTCCTGTTGTTTCTTTTGCCTTTATAAAGAACTGTAGAAAGTGTAGACTCCTAAATTTGGTATCTTAGATATTTTTCCTTATAGGTCTATGGAAAACATTTTCGATAAAAATATTTTAGATGTCTGTTAGCAATTTTTCTGTGAAATATTTATTAGGCAATGAATATTTTCAGTTGTCTTGCTTTATTTACGTTTTCAATTTGTCATTTACGTTTTTGGTTTCATAGAGCTTCCAAAATTAAAATTTTCCTCTTCCTTGGTAAATAAAACAAACGCAGAGCGTAAAACTCAAAATCACACTTTGAAGTTCCATGATTCTTATGAGAATTTTTCAATGTAAACATAAACAAAACATTAATTAGTCGAAAATATTTCCAACTCTCCTTTATTGCCGTTTTGTCGACGTATGTCGTTAATTTCCCCTTATAATTCGTTACACACACACACACTTATTATTCCACCTATTCGTTATTCGTGTGGAAACACATTGAGAAATGAATAAACTAATGAATGAATGTGCATTATTTATTGCGATTTTATTAATAAGTTGGATATGAGAGGGATTGTCAGAGAAAACAAACCACAAGAAGAAAATACGATTTTCCTTCCGACACCCAAATACTCTCGCATGACACACATCGGGTTACCTTAAACTGTAGTTTATCGCTTTTTTGGAGACCTTTGGCGTCTAATCTAATTAGCGTTGACCAATCAACTATCCTATATCGATTTGGAATCGATCCTGCGTAATTTTTATAAGCGACGTGCTGAAATCGCATTCGAAATACAAGCCAAATGACGTTCGGAATACGTACAGGAAACCCGTTCCACCACAAAACACTACCACCACCTGCATCTAGCTGGACAGAAATACACATTGATGCTAATTCCAACGATGTATATCACTTCTGACATCATCCACCGCACAAGGCTAACGTCTCCAGTTCCACCTCTACGTCAGGAACAACCTTACCCTCCGTGATCCGGCCAAAGTCTTCCGGAAACAAAGCGCCCGGATCCCGATCTCGATTCGGAATAACAATGCATAAAACAAAAAGACGCTACACCTCAACGATTATCACTTTCGTTTTATTGTTACAGGATTGACGTCAGTTCCCCACTGACGGTGACCTTAACTCTGTTGCTGAGGGCTCATTTCGTATGCGAAGGTTACTCGCTGCTCGGTTTTTCAGGCAGCCTTCATTTACATTGCGGGAGTTGTGTGTACGTAACGTGTTGAGGAGATGGCGATCGGTTACCTTGTGTCAGGTGTGCGTTGGGTGCGTAATTTCCGGAACTGTAAATTTGGTAACAAGTTAAGCCTTGGTCAACCCCATGGGGAGATCGCAGCACCTCCTAACACACATCTGTACTCCGCGAATCAGTAACAAATTAGATCCGAGGACACCACCACGTAATTTTGAATCACGGTCAGATGACGAGGTCAACACCTGAGCTGGCACCCCACTCTCCAAACTTCCGCTATGACTGAAAAACTGAATTCCTAGTTTTAAGGGGGTCGTCGTGTCTGAGTGAGTTTGACCACTGCGCTAGCAGCTAGGACGTAGAATTTAAGTTGAGCAAATGCTATTGAGAGAGGCTTCAAAAAGTGAGACCACCATGTCGACTAGTAGTCACGTGACTGCTCTATGAAACATTGACGTGGTTGGCCGATTTGTCATCTTATCGTCTCGTTTGGCGATGTAACATGTTTTGAAAGGGTAGATGTGTGTACGTGCGCATTTCCAGAGATCCTGAAATCGCAAATGCTGAATGACAAGAATGCTGAAATTGTCAAAGTCTACTAATGTGTCGCGTGAACCAAGCATATGATGAATCAATGAATGGGAGTCTTCTCCCGTCCCGAAGACCAATCAGATGAAGAATTAGTTACCATTGATCACTCTACTTTTATATTCCCCAAATGCTAACAACCTGCGAGTTGTAGGCGATAGGTAGGTATTTTAATTAACCTCGCGCACTGGAGCAACACAACGGGCTATTGGCAACAGTCCGGAAACGACCCTGAAGTGAAAGATCCGAGGACACCACCTCGTAATTTTGAATCACGGTCAGATGACAAGAACAGCACCTGAGCTGGCACCCGACTGTCCATATTTCCTCTGCACGTTAACGTGACGACATTTGAGGCCACAACATATTTAACGTGCACCAGCCCCCATGTACACGACGGTCTTTGACTAAACCTAGTTTCGAACTCGCAACCCTCCGGTTGCTAATCCGTTGCTATTCCAACTGGGTTACCGTGGCCATTGGAGGTAGGGGCAAGTAAAACTCAAAGGGACGTCAAGGCTAAGGCTCAGGTGTGACCTCGTCATCTGACCATGGTTCAAAACGACGGGACGTTGTGCCCAGATCTCTCCCATCGGGTTTGATCCCGGACCGTCGCCAATAGTCCGTTGTGTCGCTCCAGAGCGACGTGACGTAAATTCAACTACCTACCTGCAAGTTGTATCCATCGCAGGTTAGATTCCTATATCTTACCCTGGGTGTATTTCTTTCTTCTGTGTCAGTGAAACTTTTTAGTGAGTGTGCCTATCACTTAACCTTTCTATTGTGTTTAGCGCAGCCTGGCCAAATAGTCATTGCGCCATTAAACCCAATCAATCCAAATGGAAAGGTTCCACAATAAAATAAATGATTTAAAACATTTTTCATATTAAAAGTTGGAAAATATCGCAGCTCATCTTTGGCAGACTAGACGCTATTTGGGTTAGACGGACTAGACGCTGTTTGAGATGGATATCTCGTCCATCAAGATCTGATCAATTGTGCTAATGACGAGATATCTCGTCATCAAGATATTGCCGATTTTTTTATGATGACGAGATCATGATTTGGTCAGTTCTTTTTCAAATGACGAGATATCTCGTCCTTCAAGATCTGGTCAGTTTTCATGACCAGATACCTCGTGGGGACAACCATCACGAGGGGAAATGAAAAATGGAAAAAACGGGCAACATAAAAGTGAAAACATTTGTTTCTCTCTTTCATGACATTCCATTAAAAAACACATTTCGTCTACTCTTGGGCAACAGTACATTCGTTAATGGTCTTCTGTTGCCAAATGAAAACACTGCCAAGCTCTCAGAACTTCGCACCATCAAGGATAAATGCGCAGATGAGATTATCCACCTCCACGAAAGTGGCGCACCTCCATTTGCAAGAAAAATGACTCAAAGGAACTTCACAATAAGGAAAATAGAGACAAAACTGTCTGTTCAGCGTAAATCACAATTTTCTTGTCACATTAGCGACGTGGTCCCCGTGCAGTGACTCAAACAAACACATCAACTTTCTCCGAAAAAGGAAAGTTACCAAACATTCTATTAGTTCGGGTTATTGAGCAACATCACCTCTTTTACTCAATCTGAAGAGATTGCAACAAAGTCACAATATTTCTCCCCTCTGGATTGCGAAGGACTTTCGGAATAACGCTATCCTCCCATAAATCTCAAAATATGCCCGTTTTTGAATCATTTGTCTACATTAGTATGCTGACATGTCTGAAGACATTCCCAGATTCTTAATATATATAGACCAATTCGTTTGCACATGACAGAACAATGTTTTTCTGCGTATAAGATGAAAGATATTTGTTTCTTATCAGTGCCATGGTTTCTCAATGACCCAGTAGGCTTTGGACCCCAGCTAAAGAAAAATTTAGGATTTTTTGAAACGAAAAATAAATATTTCAACCTTTGAAAGACGTTCTCTTAAAAGTTTTTCGAAAAAGTAAACTTTCTGGGGTTCACCTTATGGAAGATATTTCGTATAACGAAGACAGTTCATTTTTTTTATGCTATAAAGTTTTTTTGGAAAAAAAAACTCTGGGGGTTCAGCTTATGGAATGTATTTTGTATGCCGAAAGAAATTCAGTTTTTTGGAAAAGGAAGGCACCTTATGGAATGTACTGTTTTGCATACAACAAAGAAATTTCAGTTTATTAAGGGGTGGTGAGACCCCTTGCATCTCATCACCCATTTCGAACACTCCTAGACATCAGAATGCCAAATGAGCGAATATAACGTACAGTTTCCGGTACAAATGGCACTAAAAAGATGTTCAAAAAGTATTTGGCAGGGAACGTGTTGAAAATTTGAAATAGTCCAACTTCAGACAAAAATGTTGAAGAAGTGGTTTATCATAAACCGAACTAAAACTGGATCGCATATCTAAATAATCCATACATAATCCATACATCTTAATATATAAAGGCTTATAACCCCACTTTTATTTTATAATTGTCCAATACTGCAATGTTAGATGGTTTTCGTCTTAAGTTTTATGGTAATGGCAATTAATTAGCGTCTCACTAAAGCAACACAATGGGCTATTGACGACGGTCCGGGATCAATCCCCAAGGGAAAGATCGAGGACAAGACATGAGCACCGTAATTTTGAACCACAGTCGGATGACGAGGTCACACCTGAGCTGACACACCACTCTCCAAAGTTCCACACCACACCAACGTGAGGACATCTGAGGCCACGACAGATAACATGCACCAGCCCCCTTTGTACACGAAGGTCTTTGGTTGGATTCGAACTCGCAACCCTCCCGTTTCTAATCCGTTACTCTTCCAACCAGGCTACCCCCAAGACGTTTTATGACTCAGGGCTATAGTTTGCCAAGCACAAACAATATATTAGAGTCAGGGTACTTTCAACATAAATGGTGACTAAATCCGAACGTTATTTCTGAAGGTTGCAATCACAAAATTAGATCTAACAGCTCGAGACTGTTTGCGAAGCTGGTGTATATGCAAATTTTCAAATCGTGAGCGAAAGGAGTCACGTGGGACTACTTACAGGACAAAAGGCCCGAGACGTGATAGGCAAATGGTGTTTGCTAAAAAATCTCCACGTGAATGAAGTTACGAATATGACATTTCCGACACGTCGCACGGCAGTTCCACGAGAGGAAGAGTCATTAGAAAACTCGAAGGCCGAAAAGTTAATGATGTTGCTACCGTGTTAAGAATCGTGCATAGTAAGGCGTTGCTATACTGGCTTTGGGCAGAGTTACAAAGCATGAAATGTACGTGAACCCGAAGTTTTTTCATTTGGGTAACCCTTGGAATGCATTTCCATAAATTGTGCCCGTCGTTTTGGCAAAATGTTTGTAATCAGCACGGCTGCTGCCGTTTCAATTTGTATTTTGTAACTAAGTGGTCCCATTATGGAATCCAAACCCACTATGTCTTTCGAGAATTTGTAATATTTCCAAATACCACTTCGTTTATGTCATAAGTGCCCAAGGGCCGCGGTAGCCCGGTTGGAAGAGTAACGGATTAGCTACAGGAGAGTTGCGAGTTCGAATCCAACCAAAGACAAAGGGGGCTGGTGCATGCTAAATCTGTCGAGGCCTCAAATATCCTCACGTTGGCGTGGTGTGGAAGTTTGGAGATGGGGTGCCAGCTCAGGTGTGACCTCGTCATCTGACCATGGTTCAAAATTACGTGTTGTGCTCGGTTCTTCCCCTTCGGGTTTGATCCCGGACCGTTGCCAATAGTCGGTTGTGTTGCTCCAGGGCTACGTCAATTAAAATCTTGCCATACCATAAGTGCACACAATTTACGAAATATGTTTTTGTGTACTTCATTCATGTGGGTTTTTAATTCAATAAAATTTTGTTTATTGGTAATGTCAAGTTAAAATATTAAGTACCTTACACAGTAGTGTAGTTTACAGGGTATTTCAGAACTTCCTGTACAAACTTTAAAGGGGAGATATTGAACACAAAATTAAACCGTATTCACATGGGGATGTATGTCGATTATTTGACGTTGTCTTTTGTTTGGCACATCGCGACCAAATGACCCTTACGCCATAAGACACAAGGAAATTTCCACCACAATTAAACCACGTCGTATCTTATATTATGACTCTTAGGAGTGGGCGATGCCGTATTCCAGTTGGTAGTCGGGGATTAGCTACCGGAGGGTTGCTACTTCAGAAACTCGATCCAACCAAAAGACGGTGGAGTATGTGGAGGCTGGAGCAAGTTAAATCTCATGATCTCAAATGTCCTCAAGTTGGTGTGGTGTGGAAGTTTAGAGAGTAGGGTGTTGACTTCGCCATCTAACCGTGGTTCATAATAACGAGTTGTTGTCCTCGGATTTTTCCATTCGGGATTGATCCCGGAGAGTCCCGTTGTAATACTCCAGTACGCGTTAATTCAATTACTTACATACCTGAGGTCGCGGTTGCCCAGTTGGTAGAATTGCAGATTAACAACTGGAGAATTGCGAGTTCGAAACTCGGTACAACCAAAAGACTGTCGTATACATGGAGCCTGGTGAACGTTTAATCTGCCGTGACCTCAAATGTCTTCTCGTTGACGAGTTGTTGAAGTTTGGAGAGTAGGTTCATGTGTTGACCTCGTCGTCTGACCGCGATTCAAAATTGCGAGGCGTTGTCGACGGATATTTCCCTTGGGGAATGATCACAAACCGTCGCCATAAAAAATTCACCTACCTACCAGCCTATGAGGTATGGTATTTTTAATTAACGTCACGCTGGAGCAACGCAACGGGCTATCGGTGACGGTCCGGAATCAATCCCAAAGAGAAAACCAGCCTATGAAGAGTGAAACAGTTCGTTAGATTATAGCATTACTACCCGATCACCTCGTTTATTTTAATGTATCCCGATTTACGAGCTATTATTGAATACAAATTCACGTACTCAAATTCACATAACAGGGTTCCGGTTGGTCGGACGGAACGGAAAATAGAACGGGTGTTCCAAACCAAGCGTCGAACAGCTGAAAACCTCCCCTCCGCGGCGCAACATCCCAATTTCCATAAGGGTGCTCGACTCACCTTGCCACCCCAACACAGAACGGTACATAGTTTCCATTCTCTACTGGAGCAGGCGAGATTTTGCGTTTAGGAAAAAATAAATTTGATTTTACACTCCAGCGGATCAGAAAATGACACTTTTTATTTAGTTTTCTCAGCCTTTCTTTTGGGAGCAATGTCGGGTAGTGCTGTCTTCCAAACACGCAAGATTCGACACCTTGATTGCTAAATTTGCGGCACAACGGAAACTTTTATCCCGTTTAGCTCAACTAAATCACGTGTTGAGTGGACTTCTATCCTGCCTACAGCCCGGATGTATGCTGTGGTTGTAGGAGCGGCTTGTGGTATATTTTCTGTTCATTGCCTTCGCTCCCCCTTGAAGGCAAAGCGGTTTCCGCTCTGACAGCTGTAATGGTTGCGGAATGGTACGGAGGTGGAGATAAAAAACCGCAATAGTGCTAAAAATTTATTTGGATTCAAATCGATCGCTTACCATAACAGCATTTATCAATATAGTCCTGGGACGTGGTAGCTGTGTTGGATTAGCAATTGGAGGGTTGAGAGTTCGAAACTCGGTCCAGCCAAAGACCTTAGCGTACACAGGGGCTGATGCAAGTTAAATCTGTCGTGGCTTTAAATGTCCTCACGTTGTCGTGGTGGGGAAGTTTGGAGAGTGGGGTGTCAGCTCAGGTGTTGATCTGGTGATTCAAAATCACGAGGTATTGTCCTTGGATCTTTCCCTTGGGTTGGATCCCGGACCGTCACCAATAGCCGTCGTGTTGCTTCAGTTAATTACTGTCGCACTGGTTTCCAATCTAGTTTCGAACTCGCAACACTGGTTGCTAATCCGTTACTCTTTTAAGGGCCCGGTCAAAAAGGTCTGAACTGGTTTAGAAGTCATCAGAAGACTAGATTGTAGAAAGGATATATGCGCGTACAACCCACAAAGAGTTAAAGGAAAACGAAAACAAAACACCGATATTGGTTAGTTGGTTGTTTTACGGCTCAAGGGCCATATTTGGCTATGCCCCCCCCCCCAGACACAAGACATACAATATCAAGTTATTCACCGATATTGATAGTTTCCTTCGCCAATTTACCGGTAACAAGGATGGTGGCAATTTGCAAATCTTACCGGCGACCTAAGCTGTCAATAGATGTGATAAAAAACAGGGAATTTCCACAATCAGCCTCAGTTGTTGCAAGGGAATCCCTCATCGGATTACTTAACAAGCACACCCGAGTGTTCCCGAAAGTGTAGCCACTTATCAGTGCTACGTGAGCGACATGCAAGCAGCCCATCAGACAAGCTCCAAGAGAAAATTCCCTTAATAGGCCGCTAATTTATCTGGCAGTAAGCAGATGCTTCTTGTTAAAACACTCAGCAAGCACATTCCGACAGATGACGTGCCGAAACGGCGTTAACATATGACTGACTGATAACGCTCTCGCATTCGATATCTTGGGAATTTATTAAACGTTTTTCCAATGTCCGGACGTCACAGGTTGTTGTCGATCGGAGAGTTCCCATTCCAGGAATTTAATCGGGCGTCGGTCTTCAACCTGGAGGTGTTCTCTGTCACGTATGCTGCAGAAATATCCACTCTGAAGCAATTTGTACTGAGAAACAGATATGAAAAAATCATGTTTTAATAATGAACGGGGGAAAGCAGTTATTGGTGTTATCGTGTCTGAATTTTGTACTATGGCTGAAGGACAAGAATGATCTTTGATTTGAGGGTGTTCTTTTCTCAGTCACGTATGCTGCAGAAATATTTGCTATGATGCAAATTTTTGCCAAAGAAACAAATTCGACAAACCTTGTTTTAATAATGAATAAAAACAGCATTTTTGGTGTTAATGTGTCTTATCTTTGTATTTTGGCTGCACGACAAGAATGATCTTTGATTTTGAAGGTGTTCTTTTCTCAGCTACGCTATTCTGCAGACATATTTGCACTAATGCCAATTTTTGCCATAGAAACAAATTTGCAAAAATCTTGTTTTAATAACAAACAAAAACGATTCATTTATCAGTATCGGTACATTTTACATTTCATTTTACATCAGTATTGGTACATTATCGGTACATCAGTATCGGTACATCGGTATTTTTTGTATTTTTGCTGGAGGACAAGGACAATGCGATTTCTTTATCAAAATCAGAATTTTTGCCCAGCATCTTGTGTGATTCGAAAGCGTATAACGGTTATTGAAAACGAATAGTTTTTATATTTGTATAAATATTTAATTTATAAGAATAATCAGTCAATTGTGCTAGATTTCAAATCTTGTATGCGCCAAAGTCGAGCTGGCTGCTTGCAGTTTCCTGATTTCAAGATAAGTAAATGCGGACCAACTTCCCCGAAGTCCTCCAGGAAATTCCCCCGCAGTTCACGGTGGGGTGAAATACAAATTGTGCAATGTGGCAGCATTTACCATGATCCCCGGGGTAACGTAGCACCTGTCAAGTTCTCACGAATTAGTGCTTGAAGTGTTGCCATCCATTGTTGATATTGGAAAAAATGCTGTTAGATTGTGCAATTAAGCAACGATACTTAAGAAAATTAATTATATAATTTTTTTGGGTCTATGGTAATCGAAAGGCCGCCCAACTAGCATAGTTGTGTCTGCCACCCAGTAGGTCGCGGGTTCGAATCCCGGTTTGTAAGCGCATGGATGTTAGTGATTGTCCTTGTTAGGAGTAGCTTCGGCTCACCCATTGGATGCTACTCCACAAATAGCCGTCAATTCGCCTCTTGTAGTACCGAAAGCCTTAGATCAGTGATCTGGCTTGGTTAAATATTAGTAATCGAAAGTATCAATGCAAAAATACACACGCTTATTATTTTGGTTGGGTTTTATGGAGGAAAAGTCATATTTGGCCAACAGTGCCAAATCAAATTGATATAATACACTCAAGGAAAGTTTTACTGACACAGAAGAAAGAGAAATACACCGAAGGAGGAAATAAACCTATGTCACCTACAACTAGCAGGTTGCTAGAGCAGTGAGCAAACTCACTGAGCCACGGTGACTCCGTTTATTACGCTTATAAAATGTTGTGGAAAAAATCATTGACAAACTCGTTTTTTACAACCACATAGTTAGAATCTGTTTGGAGGTGTATGATTCTGGAAAAAATACCCCCTTTCTAGTATTCTACTTCAAACGTTAAGTTTGCTAAAAGTGTCGTTTTCTCTTTTGCTTGAAAATTCGTTTAAAGAAAAGTCTAAAACAAATGCCAAAGGTGGATGAACCTGCTGCACATCCATTCAATGCCAACAAAAAAGTCCAAAGCACCCGAATATCCACATTTAACCTCATAACCTTTCCAATATACCCGGTCACATGGAAACAGCCAATAACTCCTATCCCAAAGGCAAAAATAATAAGATTCAGTCATAAAATAGCTCAGAATCCTCCTACAGTTTGTTTGGTAAGGTCTCACTGCCCGCCTACTCGGTGTACTTAAATACGTCTCTATCTTCATTTTTTCGCAGCTTGCAAAGTGCGGGCAGATGTTCCCTATCCCATAAACCATCGCCTGTCCTCCGGTAATCAGTCATATCTCCCTCCATGAGCGAACCTGAGCACGTATGATCGGCAGGTTGATGTCTCCTTTATTGGAAAATTCTGGTCCTTATCGACCAACTAGATGCAGAACAATGATTTTTAGGTGTCTGTTCGTTAGAGTGTGGGGTGGCTTGATAACAACTCTCTAGGACTGATAATGCACGGATGATAATGCTCCTAGAAGAGCGGTAAAGATATAGATCATGATTTCCGGTTGGAGGTGTCATCGTGGAGGTGAAAGGGTTCGAAATCAGCAATCGGGTCCGTTGTGCTGAGTTGTATTGTTCTCGATTGGTTGGATTAAAAGTTGTTAATGTTCTTAAACGCCGTTGCAGTGCTATATCCCATTGTTCTGTTGACACTCGATTGGGTAGGGGAATTAGGTTTCGATTAAGATTTAATTTGTTGTTCTTGGCGACTCGTTGAAAAATTAATCCCCAATAACACAATTCTTTTGCACACGAAATGAACTGAATTAAAGAGGTTAGAACTGTAATCACAGAAGGGGATTTGGGGCTCGACTCGAATATCTTGGTTTCTGATTTTGGATAAAAAGTTTCTGATGTTCCAAGCGCCCTTGCAGAGTTAATCCCCATTGTTCTGCCTATACTTGATTAGGTAGGAATTAGATTTCGATTAAGATTTAGTTTGTGCTATTATTGGTGACTCGTTGGAAAAATCAGTCGCCCAAAACTCAATTTTTTTGCCCACAAAATGAACTGAATTGAAGAGGCCAGAGCTGTAACCAGAAAGAGATTTGGGGCTTGAGTCACCACTCGGATTAAAAGTTGTTCTAAACGTCCTTGCAGAGTTATACCCCTTTGTTTTGTTGTATATTAGATTGGGTAGGAATTAGGTTTTGATTAAGATTTAATTTGCTGTTATTGGCCACTCGTTGGAAAAATGAGTTGCCAATGACACAATTTTTTGGCCACCAAATGAACTGAATTGAAGAGGCCAGAGCTGTAACCAGAAAGATTTGGGGCTTGAGTCACCACTCGGATTAAAAGTTGTTCTAAACGTCCTTGCAGAGTTATGCCTCTTTGTTTTGTTGTATATTAGATTGGGTAGGAATTAGGTTTTGATTAAGATTTAGTTTGTGCTATTATTGGTGACTCGTTGGAAAAATCAGTCGCCCAAAACTCAATTTTTTTGCCCACAAAATGAACTGAATTGAAGAGGCCAGAGCTGTAACCAGAAAGAGATTTGGGGCTTGAGTCACCACTCGGATTAAAAGTTGTTCTAAACGTCCTTGCAGAGTTATACCCCTTTGTTTTGTTGTATATTAGATTGGGTAGGAATTAGGTTTTGATTAAGATTTAATTTGCTGTTATTGGCCACTCGTTGGAAAAATGAGTTGCCAATGACACAATTTTTTGGCCACCAAATGAACCAAATTAAAGATAGAGCTATAACCAGAAGAAGATTTGGGGGTTTTAATGCACACTCGAATATCTTCTGATTTTTCAATGTCTAAAAATATCGACATCATTTTTCCGATATAAAAACAATGCAACTCATTTTCTGTATTTCAAATACATTTCACTTCTATATTGGTTCATCAAAAATAATAGATCCTCCTTTCTTGTATGAGTGTGTGTGTGCTAGGTTATATTTTTTTTCATATAGACTATAACTTCAAATAGACTACATCAAGTATAACCTGCAGCCCACATAATTGCCGTCTTTGCATGGACCCCCTCTGAATCGACAGGTTTGCCTTCGGAACCACACTCACAAATATCAGGTGACTCAGTTTAAAATCTATAGTACTTAGACGAATTTAATTCAGGAAAGAAATATAGGAAGTCCGTTAACATTTATCTCGAGAGCGATTTTTCAGTGCGAACAAACCAGACGGAGATTTTACAACCTGTTACCCATATTCTCTCGCATGATACATATCGAGGTTGCATTAAAATGCAGTTTACCGTAGTTAATTAACGTCGCACTGCAGCAACACAAAGGCTATTGGCGACGGTCCGGGATGAACCCCATAGGGAAAGAAAGGACAACACCTCGTAATTTAGAACCACGGTCAGATGGCGAGGTCAACACGTGAGCTGGACCCCACTCTCCAAACTTCCACACCACGCCAACATTTGAGGCTACGACAGATTTAACTTGCATCAGTCCCCGTATACACGACGGGCTGGACATAGTTTCAAATTCGCAACTCTCCGGTTGCTTATCCGATGCTCCTCCAATTGGTCTACCGTGGCTTGGAGGCTGTCTTGCAACTAAATATTGCCGTTCCAGTTGCTTTAATTTGTTTCACTGTTTAATATTGATTGGAATTTAATTTTCCTCTCCTGTAAATTGGTATTTTTGGATTGTCAATGTGTCCAGGTGGACAGAAACCATCAACACTTCCACGTCGCGATTTTTTGCATGAATCGTCACCTCGCATCACAACCCAAGCCCTTCCAAAAACCAATGAATGGGAGCTGCTACGCAAAAAGAATTCTCCCCAATTCTGTCGAAGATATGACGCTCGAAAGCTAAGCACAGGAAAAAACACATCCGAACTTTATCGCCACTCGGGACAAGTGACATTGGAACAGTGCCTAGATTTCTGGCGAGCGTAAACAAGTCAATGCCAAGTGCTCCATGTCACACACCCCAGGTGGTAGAGTAGGGATAACAGTACGCCCTTTCGCGTTTTTTGTTTCCACATGCTGATTCCCCTTCCGCCGTTCCATTTCAAGCAAACATCAATGTCGACGGTGTTTTTGCGCTTTTATCGGCACTACCCTTTAACATGCCGTGTGTTTTCCACAACAGTAGAATCGCATCGGCGGTGATGCATTCAAGGTTACCTACCGAAATATACTTCGGAAAACACACGAGGTATCGGTGTGTGTTTTCGGAAGCTTCGTGGGAAGAGCCTTTTGTTTAAACAATAGAAGTAGAAGATTTGACGGGTTGCTCAGAACATGCAGCCCTGATAGCCGGGAAGGATCACTGGTAAATCGGGATATTCCCTAGAGGTTGGTACTTATGAGAGGCCGGTAGGGCTTTCAATAGGAAAAATAATGTGGAATTGACTAGAAGAGTAATTTAAGGTTTTTCCACTTAGAAACCAGTGAACTGTTAGATAAATGCTCTGAATCATTGTGCAAGCACCCTTACATTTATATAAGGGTACAGCTATGCCGTACCCTCTAATCGTATTGTCGTCAAACAAAAGCATTCAAAAGAAAAATATCGCAAATTTCGATGAGGCATTTTCTGTCAAGCTGAATGTAGGCGGCGGTGGTGTTTCTGCGATGATACGCATTCCGAATCGTTTCGAATGCGATTTAAGCACTTGGCCATAAAAATTCAAAAGAATGAATTCATGTATGATAATTGATAGGTCAACAACAATTACATTGAACGCCAAATGTCTGCAAAACGGCGATAAGCTTCAATTTAAGGTAACCCCGATGAGTATCACGAAAGCATTTGGACAGCAGAAGTAAAATCTTCTCAGACCATCTGGTTTGTTTGCTCTGAAAATCTCTCTCCAAATAAATTCTCAAATATACTCTGCATCATTGTGCGATTAAGAGAAATCACTACCACGTTGATAAATAAGGGTGCAGATATGCCACCCCTTATTTTAGTTTCATTGCATTGCAAACAAAACCATTCAAAAGAAAAATAGCCAAAATTAAGTATAGACCATGGTGGTTTCTTGAATTAATTCTCATACCATAATTCTTACTTCGTCTTAAAATGTAACTTGGGTCAGTTTTGTAATACATCTTTTGCTAATGCTGAATCAGTGTGAAAAAAATCACTGCCTGATATTTTAGGCGTCGATTTGTTTTAAATTGCATGCTTTACTTACACATTCCTAACTTCCTCCATCTGAGGTCAGTAGATCGGTTCTCTCCCATGGAATGCTATGATTCCATTGAGTACCTTCGGCTACACTTCAACCCTAGCAGAGGCTTACCTGAAACTGTTTCCACCCACGCCCTGTGGTTTAAATAGCTACAAATCTTCCAAGCTTTGGTTTCGCAGGGTGGTTATTGCATTCTGTAGTATTTTCAGTATATAATGAACCATCCCCAATTAATGCTGACATAACTTATCCTGGGTGTATTTCACTCTTCTGTGTCAGTAAAATCTTTCCTATTACCAACTCAAGTGTGTCCATTAGTTGCCTTGGACCTTACCTTGGACCTTAAAACTCAACTAACATTTAACACTTGTTACACAGCTTTATTACAAATGGTACGATGAAAAGATTTATGGCTTCTTGAACTTGGAAAACGGACTGTCCGTTATAGATAAATAAAGCTAGTTACTCTAATCGCAGTAAATAATACTGCCGATAGTTTCGTATTTTACTTCTCTTTCAAGACTATTGAGCTGCCAGAGACTTGTGGCGAAAAGGCTGAGCTTTTCTAGGTAGGATTAAATAAATAAACAAACCTTCAGATTTTCCCGGCACCCTCGGGTCCAGTTATCATGGTATCGGCGACCACTCACCTAACCGGGGAGGCTTGGGACACGACCTGACATAAAATCATGACACGCGTCTCAGTCATTTAAGGGCACAGGTTCAGAATTTAAGGTTGCCTTTTTATGCGGCAAAAGGATAAATCCACCCCTAAATAACAGTATTTTTAGTTCCACCACTGTCCTCTTCGGCATTAGACTGCCCATTACAGATAAAGAAAATTTCATAATTTCCGGGTACCTTCGAGTCCGGGTGTCATGATTCCAGGTACCATTGCAAGGGACATTTAAGTACCATGGTACCGGTGACCACTCTCTATGAGAGGGAAAGGGGTACTGGAACCGGACCTGAGACAAAATCATGACACACTTCTCAGTTTCTTGAGATTAGATGGGTCACAGGGGCAGGTTTTAGGTTAGCCTATCTGTGGCTAAAGGATGAATTGAACTCAAATAATGGTATTCTTTAAAAGTCGGTCTACTGACCTCTTCGACACTACAAGGGGTAAACTGGCGGTTATTTGTGAGTGAGCATCAAATGGGCAGTTGCTGCAATCCTAATGGGAAATCACTAACATACATGCGTTTATAAGCTGGGATTAGAACCCGGGACCTACTAGGTGTCAGACAAATTCTATGCCCACTATACCAGTCAGGCGGCCTGAATAATAGAATTAAGCTGTGCCAGTATATACCAGACCTTGCCCACTAACTTATCAAGATTATTCGCCATGAAGAAGAGCTCAAATAATACTATTTGGAGATCTCCGACAAGTCATATCTTGTACCATAGAGACCACTTTGAAGCCTCATTCAAATATACGGGTTGCAGAAAATGTCAGACTGCCCTATCTAGACTTTTGAGAGGGCACACGCGATCTCTATCCTTTATTCATGGCCATAAGACTTAAAATGTAACAATTTACTAAAATGTAACACTGAACAAGCCTCCCAAGCCAACTTCTGCCCTGCGTTGGTCTGGCAAGGGAGGATCTCTAAGGAAGTCCTGGAATTTTTGAATATGTTCAGACTCATGGACTTGGTCAAGCTGTTCAACTAGACTTGGTTGTCTTGACAAGATATCTAGTCATTAGAAGAAAACTGACCAGATCTTGATCTCGTCATCAACAAATCGGCAATATCTTGATGACGATATATCGCGTCATTAGCAAAATTGTTGAGACCTTCATGGACGAGGTATCTCGTTGAAACCACTTGGAGGGTTAAGGAATAAATAACAAGTTGTGTGTACTTTCTGTCCAAGTCCCCTTTTAATTCATACCTTTGTACTTTAACCCACCGTAATTGAATCCAAGCAGTTCCTCTTACATAGGCGTTCCTCCATTTGAGGGTTCAGCATGCAATTTCATTTCTATAAATTGCATCTACACTCAAGTTATTAACTAAGGTGTCTCAATCAAATGGAATCTCGTTTATTTGTGATAAAAAAGTGCTTTATTTATAGAAGCAAACGAATTTGTTTTGAAAACGTTGCGTGCATCAAGGGCTATAAACTTGTTTTCGAAGTTCAATACGGTTCGAAAAAGAGAGAAAAAAATACCGCGGAATAAAAACGATGTATTTTCTTACTTCATAAACGCTTCAACGAAGTTGCTTTATGGTGCTCATTGTTCTCCCAACCAGCGTCGACGAAAGAGGCTCGCTTGTTTCCTGTTTTCGGCGCTGAAATGTGAAATTAACTCTTTAAAATGGATATAAATGGAAACAATCGACACTTAATGTGTTCTAAATGTCGTCGTATGACGAACTGCAAAATGAATATGTTAGGTTAAAGTATTATTTCCAACAACAGTGCCTACTTAAAAGCTAAACGCGTAGTACAGCGGTTTGTTATTCAAACCTTATAATGGAAAGTAATTAATGCTTCCATTACAAGGTTTTGATGCTATTTGAGACATTTTCTGTGAAGCTGAATGTAGATGGCGGTAGTGGTTCTGTGGAGGAACGTACGTATTCTGAACGTGATGCTACTTGGCTTGTTTTTCGAATACGTCGCCAAAGAGTCGCCAATAAAAATTCCAAACTCATAATAATAGTTGATTGGCAAGGCTTCTTCGATTAAACCCCAAATATCGCCAAAACGACGATGACCTACATTTTAAGGTAACCCCATATGTACAATGAGATTTTATTTGGATAGAAGTAAAATCTTCCTAGATTTTGTTTGCACTGAAAATCTCACTGATATGAGAGGAATATTCTGTCAAGCTAAATGTAGGTGGCAGTAGTGATTTCTGCGGTGATACGTGTTTCCTGTACATCAAACTGACGACATCTGGATTGTTTTTCGAACATGATTTCAATATTTGTCCAATAAAAATTCCTAAGAATAAATTCCGAATTGATATATGATAGTCGATGGGTCTATGGCAAATAGTTTGAACGCGAAATGTCGGCATGCGACAGCATTTGGGTAGAAGTAAAATCTTCGCTTTCCATCTGGTTTGTTCGTTTGTACCGAAAATCCCTCTAATAAAGCAGTACTCTTATAACTCAGCGACTATGAGAACTTTCATTTATACGTCAAAGGTGTCGTATTTTTTTAATGAGTTCCTTGAATGTAATCGTTGTTATAAATTCGACTGTCTTTCATCACTGTTAATATTGGGTTAGACGCTGATTGTCTGTTATCCGTTGTGGTACTAAAATTTCATAATAGTTATCAGAGTAATTACAATTCATTAATTTAATCATTCGCTTGGAAACATGAAAATGGGAATTTTGATTGATTCGTTTCGACTGATTACAGGTCTCGCATGTTGATTTGGTGCATATCGTATCAGCGATTCAAAAGGTGAAGAAGTTAATTCCGAGGAACAAGGGACTCCTATAGCCCGGTTGGAAGAGTAGCGGATTAGCAAGCGGAGGGTTCTGCGGATTAGCAAGCGGAACTCTCTGAGGGGTTAAAGTCATAGCCGTGATATATCCGTTCCGTAACCTGCATTTTTGCAGCCAGTTTCAACCTTGTTCACCAATAGACTCCTTTCTAGGATTCTTTCAACCAATCGATGCGGTTATTTACTCATTATGTGTTATGGGGAAAAGCAACACAACGCAATTCGTAAATCTCGTGACGCTCAGATGGTTAATAAAACTATATATTGTAAAATGAATAATCAAAATTGTTTGTATAGATATGAACCCTCCAAGTGGTTTCGACGACATTTCGTCCATAAAGGTCTGGTCACTTGCTAAAGACGAGATACCTCGTCGGAACAACTAAGAGGGCTAAAAATAAGGGTATTTGTTATTGTGAAATTATTCGTGAATATACTTGTCGAAGTTCAGAACTAACCCGTTGACATGAAATAAACGCATTTTTAACTTCTTCACCATACATAAGGCACACCCAAGTCATTTTTGCTGCCCCCGGTTGAAAAAAAATCGCTAAAGTTAAAAGAAATTACGGAAGAAAATAATTGAAAACATCGTATGAAAATAAGGATCAAAAGTTGACACATTTCTTCAGTTTCACACCCATTTGCGGGAGATAAAAAAAGCACATTAACTCCTTTTGTTCGTTTCATTTGTTCCCTCCGTGAACGCCGGGCCGTTCTTTCCTTCGTCAACCCCTCTGAATCATTCGGATTTCAAACTCGGTGTCATTTGGAGCAGAAAAACTGGATAACAAGTACAGAGGTACGAAGCGGAAAACTAACTACCCGAGTCCGGTTCTCGACAAAACACGGGAAGAAATTAAAAAAACAAAACAGAACGCTTATTTATTCCAAAAAAAAATAAAAGAAACCGAAGGCCGCAGATGGAATTTTTTTTTGACTCTGGTTCTTCATCTCCCACAATCTGTTACACGAGCTTTATCTGTCTACCGAAACCTGTCACTCTGCGAAAATGTAATAAAACAAAGAGAGTAAATAAGGAGACAAAAACATGTCCTTTATGCTCCTGCAACAGAGAGCGGTGTTGCTATGGGGCAGTGCTTCATCATTCATTTCGGAACGCAGGACTCTTTACGGCAGGGATGCAGACTTGTTAAGACCAAGGTCCACATAGATTTACTGTGATTTATGGGAGGGTCGCCAAAAAACCATGAAAGTTGTCTGCCATATAGCATTTATTTTATTATTTGTATTTATAATTTATACTTACATTAATTGATATCTGCAATTTACATTATTTATATTGATTGATATCTGTAATTTATATTATTTATATTGATTGATATTTGTTATTTATACTTATATCTATTAATATTTACTATTTATATTATTTATATTTATTTATATTTATCAATTTATTATTGGTATTTATTGACATTTATCCATTTATTATTTATATTCATTGATTGATATTTATTATTGGTATTTATTGACATATATCCATTTATTATTTATATTCATTGATTGATATTTATTATTGGTATTTATTGACATTTATCCATTTATTATTTATATTCATTGATTGATATTTATTATTGGTATTTATTGACATTTATCCATTTATTATTTTTATTCATTGATTGATATTTATTATTGGTATTTATTGGCATTTATCCATTTATTATTTATATTCATTGATTGATATTCATTATTGCTATTATTTATTGATATTTATTATTGCTATTATTTATTGATATTTATTATTGCTATTATTTATTGATATTTATTATTGTTACATTATATTGTTGCAAAAAGAAACATAATTAAAAGTAAATAAGGAATTTAGTTTGATGCGTGTAATTGCAATGATTTAGCAATTGTTTTAACATTTGGATCGATTTTTGTAGTATCTAAATGCAAAATTGATTCTAAATTTTCATCAGAAAACCGGTTCCAATTTTTCGCTTTGTTAATACCCATCATTGAAAAAGTTTGTTCACAGAAATATGTTGACCAAAGAGGCTTGCTCATTTTAATGCATAATCTAGCAACGAAGTTTTGATCTAATTAACTATCGCGTGACTTTTTAAAGTTAAAATAACACATGGTGAGGCGGGCCGCCTGCAAATCAAGGGAGGCCCGCGGTCTGTGCATCCCTGCTTTAGGGTGTACATACAGCAAGTTGAGTTGTTAATTAGCCCTCCTGGTGGTTGTCTCGACGAGGTGCCTCGTCGTTAGCAAAACTGACCAGATCTTGTTGGACGAGATATCTCGTCATTAGAAGAAAACACGATCATAAGAAGAAACCTGCCCAGATCTTGATCTCGTCATCACCAAAAATCGGCAATATCTTATTGACGAGATATCTCGTAATTAGCAAAATTGGTCAGAGCATGATGGATGAGATATCTTGTAGGAAACACTTGGTTAATAAATTATTACTTTTTTAATGTTTTAATTTCATTATTTTCTTACAATTTTTGTATGTATGGCAGCGAAGTTTTTCGAAAAAAAAAATAGGCAGTCGCTTGCCACAGAAATTTCATGCATTTTAAGCTGACAGTGGACTTTCAAAATCACCAAAATCGTTCGAAAAATCGTTTTTTTTTTATTTTAGCGTTTGAAGTTAATTGATATTGAATTCTGCGGATAGTGAAGAGATTTTTTAAATTACGATTATTTTTGACGAAGTTAAATACAACATCAAAAATGGGTAAGTTCCACATCTGCTACAAAAACGAGTTTTTCTCCAATTGAGATTTTTGACATTCTTCTGATTTCAAAATGTTCCCTGCACATCTGGTTTCAATTGATTTACTTGAATTGTTTTTTTTAATTCTTGAAATCTGTTGTATATATCTAAGTGCAAAAGAAAATTTATCATGCTTCCAAATTTAAAAATTTTGGTTTGAAATATTGCTTAAACTACGCTTTGTTTTGTAAAATTTTAGGTGTTCTAGTATAATTTTTTTTGCTTTACAATTGAGCAATACACTTACCAAATGGAGTTAATTGGTTTCATATGTATACAAACTATTATGTAAATTAAAATTTTGACAATACATGTAAATTTAGTGCGCACAAAACCTATCAATTTTTGCTAATTTATCAAAAAAATTTTACCACGTTTTAAGTAATAACTTTCTGATGGATCCCTATTTTGGACCAAACTTTAGAAAAAGACTTTTTAGTAGAAAACAAAAAGTTTGTGCAAGTATCATAACAATCGGAGAGAGATATAATAACTGCATAGGTTTGGTTTGGAAGTCCATTGTCCCCTTAATTTATTGTGAATCGCGCGATGAAAAAACCCTATTTTACCTGTGTTTGTTCTTTAGATATTAACCGATTTTATTCTTTTACAATTTTTTATAAGTCTGCTTGCGATAAGCAAACACAAGCAAAGCAACGAGAACTAGAAACAAATAAAACTATAAAAAACTACGCGGAGCATCTGGGACTCTGAAGGTCTATCTATCCATGTTGTTGAGCATATTTAATCTCTTAGGCCCCGTTCACATGAGGCGTTTTCCAACGCGCGTTTTACGTCTAAACAAAACGCGGGTAGCCAAAGTACATAGAGTTCTACTGGAGTGTTCACATGCAGAAATCGCGAGAATCCAAGCGCTAGACTGCTTCGGCGCTTCAACAATCTCCGGTCGTTCTCGCGATTTGAAGGCGTTCGAAGAAGCATAGGTTTCTTCTGCTGCGTTCACATGACACGCGTTTTGACGGGCGTTAGGGCTTTTTTATTCCTCTAGTTCAAGTTTCTATCTTCGCGATCGTTAAAGATAGAGTGAAAATTTCAACGGATTTGAAATCTGCGGAAAATTTTACTCCAGATCGATACCTGAAATGTGATTTTCTTTAAATAAATAATTTTTCAACTGTAACTTTAATATTTTCGCGATACTCATTTGACGAATATATCCATTACGAACACAAAAGGGAGTATTAATCTCGTTTTTATAGAAAAGATATAACTTGATTGGAGTATTTTGTCTTAATCCACTGATTTATATTTATGGCCATTAAAAATAGGATGAGAAAATTGAATCGTATTCGATTTATTGAAGAAATTTACCCTGCTTTCACACAAAACTTGCAAAAATTTGATAGTTTATAACTAAAGAGGATAGTGGGTAATTTTATTTCTGAGAAAAACGTTTACCGACAACTGTCCGTTCTAGTTTTCATGTGCGGCAAACGTCTTTAAAATAAAGCTTAAATTAAATATTCAATTTAAAAGAGCTAAACTTTAATTATTTTTTTATTTTTCCTCAACGGGTGAAATGCGTAAGATAAATTTCGATTTTCATTCATTTTTCACATTCTCGTGTTACATTGAACTCGATATCACTTTTGAAAATGAACTTAATTTACAGTGAGCTTATTTTTCATAGAATTTATATTTTAATCTTGCAGTTAGTGTTATTACTACTTTAATCAAAATTTTTATATTATATATACGTGTAGACGCAAATTCTATTAGCAATCTCCTGGTTTTCGATGTATACTGTTTTTTTGGTTTTTCTTTGAGATTTTTTTTTAGTTTTAACAAAACTTTTTCGCTTCATCGTGGGGTTTAATCAAATTTTAGTTGAAATATATCCCAGTCATTATTCCATTCGTGGTTCCATTTGTGCTACAAAACCACTGAAAGAGGATAGGTTGGAGGGTTAGTATTCGTTTCGGATAGTTGGAACTCAGGGAAAATTGTGTTTAAAAATTAAAAAACTAATTATTGTTATATATGTATTATTTGTGCTGATACATTAAAATGTTTAGAGATAGGTTTTAAAGAAGTACAGAGATTTATTTGAAGGAAAATTAAATAAAAATTAGCTATAGATCGTAAGAAACACGATAAAACCTGCAAAAATAGAATAAAGAAAAGTTATCACCAGTGCCGGATTTTGTTTGCGTGTCATCTTTTGATAGTACTTCGTAGACAATGTCATATAAACAGAAATTCCGTTTCCAATTTCCTGGTTCTAGAAATAACGTTTTTTGGGGATATATTTTTACTTTACACTGTCAATTTTAAAATTTTAAGGAAATTGTTTGGTCATTTTCCAGTTTCGTTTTAAATCAAAGTTTTACAGAAATATTCCAATTTTTCTTACGCAGTTTCGCTTTTACGATAAAACGCATTACAAATGACTCATCTGCTAGCTTCTTGAGCCCAAAAAATCCGTGTTCACCCCTTAACACAAAAAAAATCCTACTATTTTTATTGGTGGGTGAATCATCGACAATGGAGAGTGAAGGTTATAGGGTTTCTTCCTCTAGTATTGACAGTAAAAAACGAATACTTTAAGATTTTAGTTAATGAAAATGTTTAATAATGCCACAATTTTAACTACATAAAGCACTGCTTCTCTGTGATCCGCTGGCTCTTACCGGTTCCTAGGTACAAAATATCCCGTCATTCGAAAATTTTTGAAAAACGTACGAAAAGCTAACGTT
This sequence comes from Meta bourneti, assembly GCA_933210815.1. NCBI lineage: Eukaryota > Metazoa > Arthropoda > Arachnida > Araneae > Tetragnathidae > Meta > Meta bourneti. The sequence goes on along the minus strand of OW119931.1, from coordinate 56,961,936 downwards.
CAAAAATTTACAACCGAGGTTGATGGCATTGGAATCGTATACTATACGTTACGAAAGATTTATCTGTTTAGGTTGTCACTTCTGGTCAGCAAGTCGATTATATTGCATTTATTTATGTATAAAGGTTGAAGTTCAAAAACACTTTATTCACAGGCAATCAGGGAACGGATGTTTTACAAATCGAAAGAATATCAAATTTTTACGTCATTTTGAATATTTTTTAGATTATTTTAGGCATTTTATTGCTCATTATACATTTCTAAGTTAACCAAATACAGTCTTGTGAATATAGAGAGAAATCAATTTTAGGTTAGGAAAGATTATCATCCTACTTTTAATGGCTGTAAAATTAAAACAGTTGATAAGGCGATACAAAATATCTTATTAAAGTGACATTCCCTTTAAAAACAAGGCAATACTTCCGCTTACGCTTAGTATAAAAGGAATATCTGAAAAAAGATTAGTTGCGACTATTGACAAAAAAATAATTTTTTCAAAGAAAAGCATGATTTTGGTATCGATCTAACGTAAAATTTTACGCTGATTTGAAATCCGTTGAAATTTTGACTCTATCTTTAACCATTCAAAAGATAGAAACTTGGATTAAGGGAATAAAAAAACAATTTAATGCATAACGGAAACTGACCTTGAAAAGCGCTCAAGTGCTGTTCACATGGTAACGCTCGAAAATTCTTATCTAACGCGCGTTGCAAAAAGTCCATGTGAACGGGGCCTTATAGTTTTTGGAATGAGTCAAAAGAACAGTGGAAACCAGTTACATACTGGCTTGGATGATCGACATTTGAAATATAACCATCTACCGACCTAAGGTCGAGGAACTTGGAAATGCTCAAGAAAAATATGCAATTTAGAACAATCCAACGTTTATAAATGAGGCAATGACTTTTTTCATTCATTGATTTTATATTAGTAAAAGGCGTTACAAAATTGGATTTTAAGACCATGTAGGAATTATGAAATGAGAATCAGTTCAAGAAACATGGTCAAAACCAGCAATTTTCAACCGGTCTGCCTTAGGAATGAGGAAACGGTTTAAATTGTGTAATATTTTTTCAATTCAACGGTTTAGCTTTGACAAGTGTTTTCACAAATAATATCGAGTGATATTGGTATAATTATGAGTATTATTTCTTATTACAAATATCATAAATAAATTGTTTCAAAACGATTTTTTAAGCGTTTGAGCGAAAAGGCTCGGTAATTTCTCTTATTATTTTTTATAAATCAATCAAAATTATGCTTATTTTTGTCCAATAAAAAATATTTTTTGGTGTGCCTCACAATTTTAGTAATTAGTTCATGTGGGCCAATGAGAAGAAAAAGGTTGAAAATCGTTGGTCTATACTTAGTTTATTACCTTTTCTGTTGAATGCATTTGTTTGCACGGCAGACTGAAAACGAGGTGACATAATATGTACCCCTTCTTTTTCAACGGGGCCGCGGTAGCCCGGTTGGAAGAGTAACGGATTAGCAACCGGAGGGTTGCGAGTTCGAGTCCAGCCAAACACCGTCGTGTACAAAGGGGGCTGGTGCACGTTAAATCTGTCGTGGCTGCAAATGTCGTCACGTTGGCGTGGTGTGGAAGTTTGGAGATTGGGGTGCCAGCTCAGGTGTGACCTTGTCATCTGGTTCAAAATTAAGAGATGTTGCTCTCGATCTTTCCCTTCAGAATTGATCACGGACCGTCCCCAATAGCCCATTGTGTTGCTCCATTGCGACGTTAATTAAAATACCTACCTATCTTTTTCAACGTTGTAGTGATTTCTCAATCTTACTATGATACAAAGTTGAATTCAGTGTTTATCTGTAAGAATTTACCGTCTTCCAAAGTCATTTAAATTACTGCATAAAAAACTCTTATCTAATACCAAATTATTTATTCTATTGAAAAACTATTTTCTACTGAAAAACCAACCTTTTCGGAATTTTTCGATTTACTAGTGGCCCTGCCCTTCGCTGATGGAGATCCAACACTTATGACTGTATTGTTATCATTATGTTGTAAATGCTATCAGAATGACAAACCATATACCAAGTTAAAATAGGGAAAATAAGCCTTAGATGGGAAAAATTTTGACAGCCAGTTATCCATATCCAAATCACTGCACCATTTATAATGGATTCAAGTGTTTTTATTTTACACTAGCAGAATAACCCGGCGTTACTTGGGTTGAATTTGTTAACTAATTTCCGCTTTCATTAATAAATTATAATTCCTATTCATCACATGTAACAACTACCACACTAATAAAAGTACACAATTGTTAAATACACAATTTCACAAATGTAAATAAATGTCATTTTTAACATTTTACATTTTTGTAGAATTTAAATTTTTAGTAAGAAAGAAAGTGTCTAGAGTGTGCCAATGTTACCCAGAATGCATAGAATAGTTCAGAGTATGCATATAAATGTCTTGTATGTCATTTAAAAACAAAAGCGTTGCTTTAATTAGTTATTGAACGAAAAACATCAAATTCAAAATCCAGAAATACATCTTAACAGACTTAAAACTTCGAACGAAAAGTAATGAATGTATCTGTTTTTTCACAAAATAGATTCTTGAAATATAAGACACAAATTTAAAAAAGCAAACGATTAAATAAATACCAAGGTTGCCATATTAGCTACCAGTCCTATTTTAAAAGGTTTCGTGCTGTATATTTTATTTATAATGTTTTATTCTTTTTATCGTCTGTCCCAATGTTCAGAATTTTTTAATATTTCGTAAAGAAAAAATAAGGCTCAAAATAAATAAAGTATTAGAATTTAAATTCCGCAAAAATAGTTTTTGGAAAAATAATTGATTTTCAGCAGCACTGGCAAAACAATCCAAGTAATTGCAATGCTCAATATACCTTCCAGCTACTCCAAAACAACCAAATTATGATTGATTTAAGAATAGTTACTCGGATGTCTTAACATGAAACTTGCCTAAATATGTACACAAAAAAATTTCAAATAATGTATTCACTAAACTAAATTAGGGTGTAACAAATATAGAACATTGCATTAAAATATGTTGAAAACATTTTATGTGATACTTTTGCCAGTGTGTACAAACACACAGACAAAAAATCGAACATAGAACGGGAAGAAGGACAGACAGACTTACGCAACCAAGTTCAGTCACTAAATGAATGTAAGTACTCACAGTATGCAAAGTTTCATGAAAATAATATTCAACCATTTGGACACTGTACGGGCACACACATACAGACAGATGGACAGACAGACAACCAAACGCGCAAGAGACGGATTTTGCATCAGGACCCAAAATGGATAGAAAACTTGAAATTAGTCGAAAATATTCAATGTACAAACACTCCATTCTTTTTTATATAGATTTCATATTTTTAATGAAATAAAATTGGTGAAAAACATTTGTGTAATTTGTGTATTTTTAGATGTGCTTAATTCATGTTCTTTTATTAAGTACGACAAAAGGTGTACTTCAAGTTCTCAATGTTTAACCTTGCCAAACTTGTTTCTTCCTTTTTATTTGTACATTCGTAAAACTTTATTACAAATGCAATGAGAAAACGGATAAATTTTAAACATAGAAAATAGATTGCATACCATGCGGTCCGATATCACATAGTACCATATTATAATATCATAGTTCCATGGCACCATATCATAATAGCATAGTACCATGGCAACGTATCATAGTATCGTTGTATTGTTTAGTTATTAAAAACACACCCACATAAGCATATTTTAAGTCTCCAATGCTTTCCATATCAGGAGTCAGTTTTACAGTGCACAACCGAATACTTTTGAACGAAACGTGGTTCAAAATTACGAGATGTTGCTCTCGGATTTTTCCCTTCGGAATTGATCACGGACAGTAGCCAATAGCCCATTGTGTTGCTCCAATGCGATGTTAATTTGACTACCTACCAACTGCCAACCAACTTTAGTACAAAACATTTATTTTAGCTAGTAAAAATAAAAGAAAGGAATAAAGAGCTTCGAGTTTTCAAAAATTACGGCAAGATCATGTACTTATACATTCGATGGATTCATGCAGCAGAGATAAATCACATTCGGCAAAAACCGGTTGGAAAATAATCTTATCCTGTCAATTCATTCACTCTGCTCCGCACTGTAAGTTTTATGGCTTCTGACTTCTTTTTTTTCTTCCTTCTTTCGTTTTAACTCTTAGCAGCAATCAAATCTCAATTTAGATCCATTGTTTGGCAACGATTATAATGAATGTCTTCTTCGCAAGCGAACGGAGCACAGGGCAGGGAAGCTGCCAAAGAATAATAAAACCGAACGCTTTTATTCCATTCTAACTTGCGGTTACTAATTGTTTAATCCATGTTCGAATTTATTCATTTTGTCCCTGTGTCTACGACAGAACAGGTGCGAGGCTTAATTACGTATAAGAAGGTATCATTAAAGTGTAATCAACCGAGTATATCAAAAACATCGTCTCCTAAACTATTACATCACGACATGGCTATGGAGAACAAATGCATTCTTCGGGTTTGTATTTAGAGTGCGACTTCAAAATAAATTAACTATATTCATTTCCATTTAGGAATATGCCTGCCTTGCAGTGGAATATTCTTTTGATACAATTCATGAATGCCTAGAATTGGAATTTTTTATTGATGTTACACAAGACAAACGATTTGTGATGAACTTGTTTACAGTCGTAGCTTTCGGAATCACTAACTACAAAAGGATATGATTAATGTATCGCGCCATTAGCGCTAATTCAAAAGCAAGTTTTGCTTATTCTTCATAACACCTGGCGTATAGTTTGTTTTATTTTCTGGTGTCAATGAATACAAGTCAACCTATAATTGGAACGAAATTTAATGCTGCACGAAATAAAGAATCAAATGTGTGCTTTTGGAAAACCATTAAGAGGAAAGTCAGTGAAGAAATCAATTAAATTTTACCTAAGTGAAATAGAATTTTTCTTGGCTTACTCTACTTCTAAAGATTTCGAAAGCAATCTTTTTCCTCGTGTTCTTATTACGATATCTATTTTCGATGTCCTACTATGTATATAAAATGCACACTTGCTCCAACGTAGATTGCTTTTATCCTCTGCCCCCTCCCCATGGTTAAAAACTAAAATATTTAAATACTTTCACAAGAAATTGCTTGTGTATTGTAAATAAATATTAAATGATGACAAATTTCAAGAAACGAGTAATGCAAGTGATAAATGATAGAAAGAGCAAGCGAAATTTATGCAGAAACTTAGTAAAAGCGCATGCGATAGTATAATTGAATTGTTTTCTATATTTGGCAACGCCAGTAATTTGTTTAATTTTTAGTTCCATTTAGAATTATAACTGAGATGTAATTTTGAGCTGTCAAGTGAATTTAATTGAGTTATTAAATAATTACTGAGTTTTGTGAGATTATAACAGATGGATTTTTGAGTTGGGATTTATTTATTAATCGACTTAATATTTTGAATATTTTTAGTTATAACTATTCATGAACTGTGAAGTACACTCCAAAAGTTAAGCATGATTGCTGTTTATGCGAATATTTCAGAAAATCTACGTTGGAATGGAAGGAAACGCGGTATGCGGGTGTAATAGAGTTATAGAAGAAGAAAAAAATACAAAACAAGGATAATAATGACTTTTATTATCCAAAGAAAAGGATTGAAAGAAAAAGGTTCACAGTACGAGTGTCAACTTTAATGGAACAGAATGATTAAAATAATGTGATGCTGAAGTTTAATACGGTGTGTGGGAACCTCTGGTAGCCACGCATGCTGGACAACGATTTCCCATACTTTCGACGAGGGTATGGATGAGTTGTGTGCTCAGAGAGTTCCAAGCCTCACGGAGAACCGTTTTCAATTCCGGAACGGAGTTTGGTGGATGGCAGAGGGCTGCAATGTCTCCCGAGCATATCCCACACATGCTCTATAGGATTCAGATCAGGAGAGTTGGCAGGCCACTGCATGCGGTTAATATCTTCGCTTTGAAGGAAGGCGTCGACCAGGGTTTCACGGTGAGGAGGCGCGTTATCATCCATGAATATGAAACCAGGATCTACAGCACCTCGAAACAGGCGAACGGTAGGCTCAAGAATTTCGTCTCTGTATCTTTGACCGGTAACAGACCCTGTGTCAAAGACGTGGAGGTCTGTGCGGCCGTCCAGCATGATGCCTGCCCAGAGCATGACATCCCCTGAAGAAAAACGATGTCTTTCCGTGACTTTTCCCGGATAAAAACGCGTTCCACGTTCTCTACAGATCGTGGTACGACGAGAATCAGTTTGAAGACTAAATCTGGACTCCTAACTGAAAATGACATTGCCCCACTGTTGTCGACTCCACTGTCGATGTTCCAAACTCCACTGTAAACGCGCGCGTGTCTGTGCATACGTCAGGAGGATGCAAACTGCTGGTCGTATGGCATAGAGACCAACGTGTCTGAGTCTCCTGTAAACAGTCTCGAAATTATGACTCCTGTGGCGGCTGTCAGGACTGAACCCATTTGTCTGCCAGAACGGTTCCTCTGACATCGCGCAGTTATCGCCAAATATCGGTCTTGCCGAGCGGTTGTTACTCTTGGCCGACCTGGTACTGGTCGTCGGGTAACATCTCCAGTGGTTTGAAACCTCTGCCACAGTCTGATCATACACTGAGGCACATTCAGAATTCGAGACGCTTCGGTTTGGAATTGATCGGATTCCAGTATTCCAATAGTTTGTCCCTTCACAAACATGTCCAGTTGGCATCTTTGTAACATCTTTCGCCCTTATTGATTGCTAATAACGTTCCGTACCACAGCAATTGCGAAATTTCTGTCTAAACTAGTCATGCCGCTCGAAGTCGTTTTACACTCGTTCCAACGTGCGCCGGTGCTTTGCGCATGTCGACGTCGACTGAACTGTTTTGCATATACGCAATGTTTTACCTCCGTCCTACGATTCTGCACAATTGATTTTGTGAACCATTGTATCCATATTTACTGATTATTTCTCATTTCGCGAATTATGCTTAACTTTTGGACATGAGTATATATCATGGGAATATTTCACACAATGCGATTTCATTATTTACAATTACTCTACAAAAGATAATAAGTACTTATGAATAATAAGTGATTTCTAGAGACCGTTGTATTCTTATCTCAATGGACTTTACAGGTAAATCAACAAAGGGGGAATTGAAATGTCCGGAAATATAAAACTCTCTTCAGAAAGAGATTGAGAAGTAAATAATTCAATTTTACATTTACGTTCTTAGAGGGTATGAGAGCGTTAATATCCTAAGAAAAATTCGAGTGTACCGACATTTCGTAACTTCCAAATTTAGCTGAAATTTTCCAATTACTGTTATTTAACTTGCCATGAATTAATTACCTTAATTGTTAATGCTTTTTTAATTGCATGCCAAATGCGGTTTAATACTAATCTTCTAATCCCAGTTCAATACAATTCCACCTGACAGAAAACTTGTGAGATCTTTTGAAAAGTCGTGAAAAAACATTTAATACATTAGAAGCTTCTGGTCAAATAGATTTTATGCACTTTGTGCAAGGTTTGGGAATGTTCCTTTTACTTGCTTCCTTTTACTTAAAATGTACATAGATGCTTAAGGAAATTTACATTTATGAAGATATATGTGAAAAAATGATACAAAGTATACTTTTTGGTCTGCATTTATAAACAATTTCGGATAACATTTTGAGGAACAAAGGAAAAACTATTATTCTTATCTGGCAGACACAAAGATAATTGATTTGTTATCTTATACGTTATCGTTCATCGGTTAATCTAAACCTTTTTTACCTTTCAGGAATCAACGGTATATCAGCAACAATGGCGAATAACCGATAACAAAGCATGTTTATGGGGGGGGGGTTGACAGCATCCCTTAGCAGGCACGTCTAACAAATGTTAATTCTCTTATTCTTACTCAAAACAGATAATTAAATATTTTTAAAATTCATTTGACAAGCTCTCTATTTAAATTCCCATCTTTTATAGAATTCCATTCCCATTTTTATTTAATTCGACACGAAAACGTCAAAATTTTTGTCAAAGAACAGAAAAGATCGTAACAAATCAAAATTACACCCGATCAAAGTGAATTTAAATAGATTCTCAACTCGAATAAGCAGCAAAGCGAATCTCTGAAACACAAAGGAATAAATAATCATTTGCATTTATAGAATTATTACATAATGCTAGTTCTTAGCGACTGTGTTCGCCGCCCGAGGCTTCGAAATCGTGGAACACAACAGAATGGAGTTCAAAATGCATGCGTGATTTGCTTACGTAAAATGAAAATCACGCCAAAGCCATCAAAGCACTTTTTTTGCTCTTTCCTTGTAAAAACCGGTGAAATTATACGCCTGGTTGTGGCAGCAATAAGCTTTCGTTTGGTTTTTGTTTCAGAGAGCTTTACTACTTCTTCGCTTGTTCTTACGGTCACGGTTAAAAGGTTATTCGGGATAACAACCTCCCGACTGCTAACGATCGAGAACTCGCAAAAAATGAAGTATTGAATCACGCTAATATTGTGGAGGGGAAACCTGAGGTGAAAGAGAGGGGGGGGAGAGAAACATAATTAAATTCAGCTGTTGAAATCAAAATACAAACGCACGCAGTAGGGAGCCAATTGGAAACGGAATATGGTTATTAACGATCTTTTTTTAGCTATTTTGTTTTAACCGTCTGGATATATCGAAATAAGTAGCTGGTGAAATAAATAGCTAGTTCTGGAATAAATTGTTTTGAACTAAAGTCATTGAAATGAAGTAGCCATTGTGCGAATGTGTTTTTAATGACCGCAGGAAATATGACCAATCACTCATGTCTAGGTATTCATGATCAAGGTTCATTCTCTATTTAGTATTACTATTATTATAACTATTAAACGCAGCTTTATCTTGCTGGCTATGGTCAATGACCAACTGGCTTGTATGATTGTCCAGGGAAATATAACAATCTACGGCCTCAAATGGGTGATCTTTGAAAAAGTAAAACTTGCAATTTAAAACAATTCGACAGATTATAAATGAAGCAATGACTTTTTTTCATTTGTTTATTCATATATGAGGTCGAGGTAGTCTGGTAGAAGAGTAACGGATTAGCAACTGGAAGGTTGCGAGTTCGAATTCAGCCAAAGACCGTCGTGTACAAAGGAATCTGGTGCACGTTAAATCTGTCGGGGCCTAAAATGTCCTCAAGTTGGCGTGGCGTGGAAGTTTGGAGAGTAGGGTGCCAGTTCAGGTGTGACCTCGTCATCTGACTGCGGTTCAAAATTACTTTGTGTTGTCCTCGGATCTTTCCCGTCGGGTTTGATCCCGGACCGTCGCCAATAGCCCGTTGTGTTGCTCCAGTGGGACGTTAATTATAGTACCTACCTTATTCAGATATTGATTCAATATTAGAAAGCTACGTTGCAAAATTGATCCAACACAGATTTTAAGACCAAATAAAATTATAAAATTAGACTTCACCTACGAAAATATTTTGTAGAGTTCCGTAGAATTCTATAGAGATTTCTATAGAGATACGAAATTTCGTTTCTATAGAAAAAACATTCTATAGAAATTTCTGTAGAGAAAACTATCTCTGATTCTATAGAAATCTATTTATATAGAGAAGTTCTAGAGAAAAGTAATCATGAAACACAAAAGAAATTCCATAGAATTCTACAGAAGTTTCTATAGACATTCTATAGAGATTTCTACATACTTTCTATAGAGGTTACTTTATAGAGCTAACGAGGTAAAACCTGAGTTAAAATTGGAGAGAGACTGAATGGTAGCTATGAGCAGCCATCTCTTCAACAGTGAGTTCAGTGTTTCGAAAATCCCCAAAGTAAGACAGTATATATTACACATTAAATTTTGCATATCTCGAATACCTCTAAAAATCTTGCAAAGATGCATTATTAGTCATGCTAGATCGCCTTAAGGCAAACTCTTTGTCTGTGGCTATTCATAAGGAAATTCTGCTTAAGTTTGTTTTTAATATTTACACGAATTAGACATCCTAAAGCGTTTTAGGAGTAAGAAAACAATTATCTTAGGTCACTTTAACACTTATTGTGGGAACACCCCTTGACGGTGTGATGCAGAGAAGTCAAAATTTGAGAACTTCAACTAACCATTTCTTCACTAAGATATTTAATTTTGAAAAAGTTAAAAAATATGTTTGTCTGAGATGGAATATCAAACTGTTTTCACTATAGAATTTGTACCAGCCAAATTCGATTTTTTTTGGCCCACCCAAATGTGAAGTCAGTTTTCAAATCACTGAATTTATAATAAAGCTGTACAAGAATATGCAAATAAAAAATTATTAATGTACTAGCAGAATCACCCGGCGATGCTCGGGTTGAATTGGTTAAATGTCGATTCTGTTTCATAGAAAAATGCAAGCATCATATAAGTGTACAGAAAATATTTTTTAATATCGTTTAACTTTTTCATAGATTCTACAATTTACTTCGGACGCAAATATGTATACATAATATATACATCCATATAATCCATTTCATATTCATCACTCTTGCTGTAAGACAAACTACAAAAGCTTTCTCTGAGATGACAGAAGTCGATTTTGCATTTTGGAGTAATTACGAATGCCTATTAAGTTAATTTTCAGTAAAAATGAGGAACTTTCAGCGTAGTCTTGCACTCAGTTTTCCAATTAATATTTATTATTTGTGGTACCCTTGCACCATGGATTCGATGTTTTCGACTTATATTATCATTGTGAGATGATGGCAAATTAAACTATTACGGCATTCGTGGTTAATTTATTTTGAAGTACACATTTTTTCTTGAAAATTCTATTCAGCCGCACGTGGAATAACGGAGCTTGTTTAAAACAAATGTCATCAGTGTAGACAAAGCAAACTCAATCCATTACACTTTTTACAAAATCACTGCTTTCAATGAATGTTTCACAGGTACCTAAGTTCTATACGAACACTTTCAACTTTCAAATAAGCAACCTCGACCTTCTGCCACTTAAGACAAAAAATTTCTGTTTTTCAACAGTCCTAGTTTACATACTTCCTTACTATGATATTATTTCAAGATCAGCAGTCTTATTTAAAATTTTCTTTCCTCCAACAGAAAAATGTAGTTTTAAATCGAATCCTTAAGGTACTTTTTTCAATTGAGACTCAGTTTCTATATGGAAACCACGTACCTATTTATAATGGTAGATGTAGTTACTTGACTATAGAGTACAGCTTTCAATAATACCTATGAAACATGAAAAATAAATGTAAATTAAATCGATTTTATTCGTCTTGTAATGAAAATGTCGAAATTTAGAAATATCTTTGAACTACAACGTATGTCCTGCGCTAGAAACCTTCGAGTTGTAGGCGGCGCAGGTTCGATTCCTGTCAGGTGTATTCTCCCTGGGTGTATTTCTCTCTTCCGTGTCACTAAAACTTTCATTGTGTCTTTCTATTACTTGATATTGTATGTCGTGTATGGCGTAGCATGTCCCTTGCGCCATAAAACCCCAATGCCAACCAACCGAATGCCCTCTCATGATCTCATGATACGTATCAAAATTACCTTAAAATGTAGCTTATGGCCATTTGGCGACTGACGTTTAATCAAAAAAGCGTTAACACAATCGTCACCTTCATTTAGTAAGGCAGCGGTAGCCCAGTTGGAAGAGCAACGGATTATCAACAGGAGGGTTGCGAGTTCGAAACTCGGTCCAGCCAAAGACCGTCGTGTGCACGGGGCTTATGCACGTTAAATCTGTCGTGGCCTCAAATATCCTCACGTTGGTGTGGTGTTGAGTTAAGTTTGGATAGAGGGGTTCCAGCTCAGGCGTTCTCATCATCTGATTGTGGTTCAAAATTTCTAGTCGTTGTCATTGATCTTTCCCTTTGGGATTGATCCCGATGCTACAGAAAGATATACCTTTACATACACGTTCATTCGTAGGTCATAGACCTTCACCAATAGTCGGTTGTAATGCTCCAATGCGACGATAAACAACTACATACCTTCATTTAGCTGGAGCGCAAAACGCTTCTTATACTAATTTATAATCTTTTTCTTTTGAACGCTTCAGCTTGCACGGCTATAAGGGTTTTTATGTAATGATACTACAAAATAAATGATAATTCGTATTTCTGAGAGGTCATTTTTGAAAATATTTTTAACTGTATACTTCCGTTTCTTGTAAAACCATCGTGTCAATGTGAATTTAAAATTGAAATATTTTCAAAAAATCACTTTGAAACAAAGACCAAAATTTTTTCCAAACATACTGTGAAAACATCTTGTTCGATGTTTTACTATCTCAACTTTATTCCGATTTATAATTTTTATGGATTCCTGAAAAAACTTTTAAAACGACTTTTTTAAACAATCCATTCAATTCCAGAGAGAAATTAATGCTGCAGCAGAAACCATTTGAAACAATTTAACCAGCAACATATTCTAAATTATAAAATCTCAAAGTTTAAAAATAGTCAATGAATAAACGAATTCGGTTTCAGACGAAACACCATTATTTGAAAAGCGGTCGATAAATCATTTTTCATGAAAAACTAAAAAATTAAAATCCTTAGTTCATAAAGCAGCATTATCGTTAATTTAAAAAGTAATTGCAAACGAAAGATTTCACTTCATTTGAAATACACATTAAATCAACGTTCCCTAAAAGTTCTTTTAAACCTTCATTTCAATCTCAGACTTGAATAAAGGTCTTTAATCCCCTTTAGCTGTAGGTATTTTTAATGATGGTATCTGAAAGGGGACAGATTGCAAGGAATAAAAAAAGTTTATACTGAAACGTCTTACTAACCTCAAGTTACATTTTTTTATATTCGATGTAGTCTGGAAAAGTTTATTTTCATTTTCGTAAAAAGCAATTACTGTTAGTAATCAATAAGAGATTATTAACACGGACCATTTCATTGTGCACATAAATAAATATCAGATTACTTTTGTTTCTTTTATGTAGACAGAAAAGTGTGTCATGGGAATATATCCATATTGTCATTCATCGAAAGAGAAAATAAACCGGAAAATAATGTTCGTTCTTTCAATAAAAGGCTTGTTTAGCTTGAATGTAATATAGTGGTTCTATGAAAAGGTTGTACGATAGTCTAATATCGTCCAAAGAAAAACATTTCAGTTAGTCTGTTTGAGTTCAACCAATCAACGATTTCAAGCATCGTGTCACAATTTTGTCTCCTTTGCTTATCATAATAGCCCGTTGCGTTGCTCCAGTGTGACGTTAATTAAAATACCTACCCTTTGCTTTTCGTGGTGTTTTCCAAAAGACTAAATGGCCGTCCAGTTGGAAGAGCGACGGATAACAACCGGAGGGTTGCGAGTTCGAAACTCGGTCCAGCCAAAGACTGTCGTGTATTCGGGGACTGGTGCAAGTTAAATCTGACGTAGCCTCAAATGTTGGCGTGGTGTGGAAGTTTGGAGAGTGGAGTCCAGCTCACGTGTTGTTCTAGTCATCTGACCGTGGTTCAAAATTACGAGGCGTTGTCCTTGATCGTTCCCTTCCGTATTGATCCCGGACCATCACCAATATCCCGTTGTGTTGCTGTAGAGCGATGTTAATTAACTATCTACCTACCAAAAGACTAAAAAGAAACTAGAAAAGTTGTGTTCGCAACCACATAAAATTTATTGAAATAAAGCTTAATCTCTTTTTACCTTCAAAACGTTATACATATCCCGGACGGGAAAAATATTTTCTGGATTTTTCTTTAGGGGAGAAAATTTACAAGTGACGTCAATTTCGAAGTTTTGATGCCAAAACAGGGAAATTGAAACATCGGAATCGGTAATTGAATTGGTGGCTGGAGCAACGTTGGATGACTATTTTGTAACATGTAACATCCAACGTTGTTCCAGCCAACAATTCAATTGATCTAGATTGTCGTAGAAACCTTTGGCGCTAATTTTCAAGAAAAACCTACATAATACAAGCTAATACTACAAAACCTCTAAAGCATTCGAGAGAAAGTTTATTTGCGATTTGGTGCTTTCTTCCAAAATCGTCACTTTCCGTTTGGTTTGTCTGTTACACCAGGGTTGAGAGATTTTAAAAGAAAAAAAATCGCTCAATTTTATTCTTAAAACACGTGCAAATGATCCCAAACAATTCTAGATATTTTCTCAGAAAAAGTAATTTGTATACGAGAGTGTTTCAGTCTTCATAAGAAAATCACTGGAAGAAATTTCTGCTGGTCCAGAACTACTTTCTTTTTATCGCCATTTATCAATATCCTCCGATACTGAATATTTGTAGGGAATTCGCCAGACATCGAGGACATCATTTGCCGTGCTTTGAAGAAAATCACAAGAAAACAGCGAAAAAAAATATTTATGATCCATTGTATTTGTGGAGTTAAAGGAATTCCCAAGTGAAAAGAAAATACGTACTCCACAAAACACTAACTCCCTCTATATTCAGCTGCAGAAACTATACCCACAAGAGGAGTGTTATCAATCTATGTATTTGATAACAAAAGGGTAAAATGTATCCACAAGTAAAATATAAAATTTTTTAAGGAATTCAATTTTAAGTTCTCTGTCGATAGATAGTTAATTATCGTCGCACTGGAGCAACAAACACAACGGGCTATTGGCGACAGTCCGGGACCAATCACCAAGGGAAAAGATCAAGGACAACGTCTCGTAATTTTGAACCACGGTCAGACGACTAGAACAACACCTGAGCTGGGACCATTCTCCAAAACTTCCACGCCAACGTAAGAACATTTGAAGCTACGACAGATTTAACGTGCACCAACCCCCGTGTACACGACGGTCTTTGGCTGGACCTAGTTTCGAAGTCGCAATCCTCGGTTGCTAATCAGTTGCTCTTCCAACTGGACAACCGCGGCCCACCTCTGTCGATAGAAATGGATATGTAACATATTTTAGCCCAAAAGGCGCAATTGTGCCTTATCTGGCTACTTGCACCGAAAATACCTATAGTATAAATACCGTTTTAATTGGACTCAACAAAAAGTTCTCCAAATTGTCGCCACTGATTCCTGCCGTACAATAAAGTCTATTGTTCGAGTTCTAGCAAACAATTTCAAGGCTTCCAAACATGCAAAAATATGTACTATCGTCTCGTAGAATCAAATGCCGGCCTAAAATAGTGGCATAATTCTAGGTTAATCTCCAGCTTCACCAGAAAACAGTAAACACATCGAAGGCCACACGAAGTGGAGGTAGCGAATTAAAAAAAGTGAATAAATTTCTGTGCGAATGGGGCATTTTTGATTTTCTTCCAGAGGGCACTTGTACTGACAGCCGAATGTGTTCGTGTCCTTGACTTGTTTCCCCAGAACATCTTTCTTCCCAAAGATAGCGAGATCACATGTTGTTACCTGAATCTGCAGCCTTCAGCATAAAAGTGAAGAATAACTTAAGCGAGGAAAACGTACACAAAGGAAATACCCTTTCAGTTATCAAGCGAAAGAGCAAATGGCGGAAGCATTTACGTCATGTGTAAATCATACCATTTGTGTATTGCTTGGTAGTGACATCATAAATTGATGCGGCGTTTCATGCCGTGGAAATAAGGATGAAACGTTACAGATGGGATGTCGATGTCTTGGTCGATATTTCATCAGTCACAGCGAACTGTTGAAAGATGTCGCGAAAATAAAATATGGAATTATTTCTTCATGATCGCCGACCTTGACTTGTATCCCCAGAACATCTTTCTTCCCAAAGATAGCGAGATCACATGTTCTTACCTGAATCTGCAGCCATCAGTATAAAGTGAAGAAAAACTTAAACGTACCACATAGGAAATACCCTTTCAGTTATCAAGCGAAAGAGCAAATGACGGAAGCATTTACGTCACGTGTAAATCATACCATTTGTGTATTGCTTGGCAGTGACTTCATAATTGATGCGGCGTTTTGTGCCGTGGAAATATGGCTGAAGTGTAACAGATGCGATGTCGATGTCTGTGGTCGATATTTCATCAGTCACACCGAACAGCTGTTAAAAGATGTGTCGCGAAAATAGAATATGGAATTATTTCTTCACGGAGCGTGCTCTGTTTCGAATCTTGCGCTAAAACTGGTGACAATCGCTGAGTCAGCGATCGAACGTTGTGTAAAAATACGGTGCAAAATGAGTCAAGAACACAGGTGATTCCTGAATCACGAAATACAGCGGCTCCCAGCATTGGGTATACACCTTGACGATATTTCATTAAAAGCTCAGAACTTTGTAGTAAATTTTCATTTTATCTTAATTTTTAGGGGAATGGTAAATTATACAATTCGAAACAGTTTAGGTTAAAAAACAATTTCATATTCGCTATAATATTTTTAAAGAAATTTGAAATGTCAAATTTTCCAAATCCTATGTCATAAAATTTTCGTACAGGAACACAATAAAAACGTAAAATAAATTTTTGTTGCATTTGTGTGTAGAATAGCTTCTAAACCGCTAAACGCTGAATTAACAAGAATTTGTCTTGTTTTTCTGAATATTTTTGCCCATTGCTTTCAGAATCGTTCATACTTTCTGTGCTTTCTGTACCAGAACCCTAAAAGTGAATTGTTTCCTCAGCACAATATACCCATTCCCAAGCATGGATGTGTTTCGGTGCTTGTATGAGGGTTGTATCCTGGCTGGAGAGGTTGGAAATCAGGTTAAATCATAGAAAAATGAAATATTTAACTCCATAGAAAAAAAGATTTTTTTAAGTAGGTGCTCAAAATTTGAAATTTATAATAAAAAAAATTTGTGTCTATAAATAAAGTCACCAGAGAGTAAAACGGTAAAGACCAAAAAAATTAATTAAATTTCTGTAACACCTTAAACAATAACTATACACCCCTCCGTGATGTCGGACCTCAATGGGCTTGAAAATTTGTAGTCCAAAAATAAAAAAGTGGTTACTATTCAGAGCACGATTCTGATAGAAATGGGCAAAATTACTCAGAAAATAAAGCAGATTCTTGTAAATTCAGCGCTTCTCACAAGCTGTACTACATGGAAAAATATGTACAACTAAACTTTACCTTACTTTGTGTTTCTGTACGAAAAAGGTAGGTGTATACTCAATTTTGGGACGGAAATTTGTAAATTTGACATTAAACACTTCTAGTGGTTGTCTCGACGAGGTATCTCGTCATTAGCAAAACTGATCAGATCTTGATGACTAGATATCTCGTCATTAGCAAACTTGATCAGATCTTAAAGGACAAGATATCTCGTCGAAACCACTTGCAGGGTAAAACCTATTTTTTAAAAATGTGATAGGGAATATGGAAATACTTTTCCCAGAATGTGTTTTTCTGAATGTGTACTTTACCATTCCAATAAAAATTAAGTTCAAGTTAATAATTAGAGTTTTGGGCTTTTAAGAAAATTTCTTCATGGTGTTATACTCAATTTTGGGAGCCAATGTTGGTTTATTATTTAACACTCTTGGTGGTCGCTTCGACAGGTATCTCGTCATTAGCAAAACTGACCAGATCTTGATCTCGTCATCATAAAAAAATTGGCAATATCTTGATGCCGAGATCTCGTCATTAGCAAAATTGGACAGATCTTGATGTACGAGATGTTTCGTCGAAACCACTTGGAGGGCTAATATTTTAGTTTGAAAGAGTTACACTTATTGACTGGCTCGGATGTTCGGTCCAGGAAAATGTAACCATCTACTGGCCTCGCGTGGGGGAAGACTGAATTGAGAAAAGTAAAATATACAATTTAAATCGATTTGACGCCTTGTAAAGTAGGTGGTGATTTTCGCAACATTAATTCAAGGACCTAACACCTCTTCGATTGTCCTCTTGTGTGAAGGGTTGTACTTTGTCTATGTCAAATATATTTTTAATATTCGCAAAAGTCATTACAAAATTGATCGAAGATAGATTTTAATACTTATGAAATGAGTTATTTCTAAGAAACTGCCATGATCTACAGGGTGTCCCAAAAAGGTTGTTCCGCGATTTATCTTTTTACCATTTGGAGATAGGTAATGTAAATTGCAAAAGTGCACCAAATAAGGTAAGTAATTAAGATATGTGAATAAAATTATCACGTGATAACAATTTAAGCGGATACAGTTTTTAATTTGTATACCACCCCTCTAGATAAAAATCCGAGATAGCAAAAATTTTCCTTACCTGTATCCCTATCGTTAGTAAAAAACCATATTTCTGTAGGTTGAATAGTAACGGAGATACAAGAGTTTCTATTTTAAGGGGGCCGTATCTAATCTAGAACGGAAACTGACCCATGGCCAAGAATGAAGAGCTAAGTTCTGCATTGCTGCAGATGGAAAAATTTCCTTTTATTTTTATTTAAACCATTTTTCTACAATATTTTTATTAAAGATTACATTGTCTACTATTATGCATTGCGATTTTCATCTGCAGTTGAAATACTACATTACTTTGCACAATGTTGCACTTTCTGACCGAAAAAAATGCTTTTTAGCATTGTGTATGCCGTCCCTAATCTGACTACTTGAACAGCTGTGCACAAGCGGTATGTCAACTTTTTTGCGTCCTTATGCCTCCTTTACTGCTCAACCTACAGAAATGCAGTTTTCTGCTAACGATAGGGATGCAGGTAAGGAACATTTCTGCTATCTCGGATTTTTATCTAGAGGGGTGGTATACAAATTAAAAACTGTATCCGCTTAAATTGTTATCACGTGATAATTTTATTCACATATCTTAATTACTTACCTTATTTGGTGCACTTTACATTGCCTACCTATCTCCAAATGGTAAAAGATAAATTGCGGAACAACCTTTTTGGGACACCCTGTATACTTTTGAACTTAAAGTGTTGCATATCTATTCCCTCATTGAATCAATATATGGTAGGGATTTCTCACACCATTATCATCTTTTTCCGTACCGTAACCTATTTTTGAACTTAGTTTCTCATAAATAACTGACTTTTTAAATGAGTCCCAAAAAAAGTTTCAGCACCTGAATGCTTTTTTAAAAAAGGATGTCCGACTGTACTCAAAACAGAATATGGGTGTCACACAAAGCATTTTACACTAACTCCGTTGGATTTTGACTTGTCGAGATATTATGGTGTTCCATATTGCCATGCAATTTCCCTATACCAAACAAATAAATTGGTGAGTTGTTTCGAGGACACAAACAGTAGTTTGGGCGTGAATACTCGGGCCTGATGTTGGATTGTGAAGTGAATGAAGTAGATATTGGAAGTTTGAACGATTGAAGTGCAGTTTGATATTAATTGTTGCTGTCCAATATTAATCGTAGCGTAGTTCGGTAGCTTTCGAATGACACATTCCATCGTCCACGTGTCCAAAATTGCACTGGCCCAAAGCTCGCCCAGCACTTCAGAATTTCGACATATTGCGGACCCCCTTCCCGTGCAGTGTGCCTGCGCACTCGGTTCGAAGGTCATGTCAGGTACGGACATCCTGTCTACCAGACGCTAAATTTATCTTCTGGGTGTTTCTTCTAATTCTGAAATCATAAGACAAAACAGTTGTAACTGTTTTTGCAACGCTTGACTTTACAGGCATGCCCCGCAGTCCTGTTCCGATTTTAAAGACCTATTTCATGTCCAAAACTGTTGTGCAGGAATTCTAAATACTGTGTTCGAAAACACCACCACGAGTGTGAAAAAGGAATTTTTCCACCTTTTCAAAAACTGAACGGCGTTTCGGCTGTTGAAATTTTTGGTTGTTTTAGAAAACAGAACACCTCCAGTCTTAATTTTTATATGCAAAACATTTTACGAAAACGTGTTTCTGAAATGCATAAAATTGTAGGCGACCTATTTCTGTTAAAATAACTCCCCAGAACCACCTGCATGTTTCGGATACTCATCTGAAGCTTTTTTAAAAGAAAAATTTTTGTTAAATCAAACAAATCGTTTTCGTGGAACGCATTCAAAAATTTTCTCTCAAGCTATCTTCCATTCCAATAATTTTGTTTTTACGGCTTTTATCAAGATAAGGATTTCATGGAAGTATTTGTGCACTTTCAGCAAATTTCGGAAGTGGTTATCGAGTTTTGTCGTAATCCGTTTCCGTTGGTGATGCAATGTGGAAAACGTACCATCTGCAGAACACCGAATGTTTTTACAGGAGATTAAAAACCAGCGGGAACTGGATTCCGAATCCGAATTCTCAATTCATCTGGAAAAATAAAAGAATAAAATGGGGATGGAAAGACATTCGAGCCAATTTTCCGGACAGGAAAAGGGTTATAAATTTCGTTTCGTTCTGTTTTCCATCTAACAAGTCAAAATGTACGTTTTATGGCGGAAAAGATACTCATTCTTTTACCTTTCAGTAATGTTGCCAGAATTTTATTTCGTCGGGGGTTCAAAGTTAAAAATTGAATTTTTTTTAATACAAAATAAAGATGTCGGAATTTGAAAAAGTTTTTTTTGTGTAATTTACAATTTTTGGTTCGAGAAAAGTATGACGAGCGCATAAAAAGTAAAACATATTAAGAACGCGAAAGACTGGACAACGGTTGTTCCACGAATGTCTACAAAAGAATTTTCATTTAACATCATTAAACAATATTCGAACATTGTTTCTTCAATTCCTTTAATTTCAACTTTTGTATCATATTAGACGGGTTAGTATGACACTAGATCTGTGAATATGTTGAGAGGAAATGTTGGAGAGCGTAGAACAACGAATAAAATACGCGTTACGAAATATGAAAAATATAAGAAATAATACATTTATTCAAGAATAAAATAACTATTTTCTATAAGAACACAGAGTAGTGGAAAAAGAGGAAATACTTTCAAAATTTTCGATTTTTACTGCAGGTGCACTTTTAAAAAGTTACTTTTTTCAGATTTTTTACCAGCCTTTGTTCGCAATAAGAAAAGACGATCGAGTGGCATTCTTAGGTTGCTTATACCGTAAACAAATGTCCTCATTGGTTCAGTTCACTTCAAAATTGAAGAAAAACTATTAATGTTCCAAACAAAAAGGTGCAAATGTGACACTGATTTTGGGAGAGGGAGTACTACATTTATTAAAGAAAAGAGAAAAAAATTGTTAAGAAAAATACAAAGGATTTTATTAATCTGTTATATTTTACTTCTAAAGACATATTTAGAAAAAATCAGCAACCAACACATTCGGGGATGGAGATCTTGGACCTAGGATATTTTTAAGTGTATTTAAGTGTGGTGTATTTGGAGCATTTGGACAGGAAAGTATAATTCTTAGGCCACAAATTTTTTGATGGGAATAAGTCTTTAAAATCGGAACAGTATTGGGGTCATGCATTAAAAGTCGAGCATTACAAAAAGCGAAGCAATCGTTTTGTCTTGTGATTCAGAACAGAGGAAACATCCAGAAGATAAAATATATAACGTCGTGTTGGACAAAGGATGTCCGTACTAGACATGACCTTCGGACCAAGTGCGCAAGCGCACTGAGCGCGGGTAGGAGGTTCGCAATGTGTCGAAATTCTACAGAGTGCAACACTATTATCAGACTTGTAAAATTATCCTTCAACAATTCAAGCCAATTCATTAATATCAAACTGCATTTTAATTGTTCGAATTGCAAATTATTGAATATTCGCAAAAAGCAATCGTTCAAACTTCCTATGTCTGCTTCATTCATTTCACAATCCAACATCAGACCCCGAGCATTCACGTCAAAACTACAGTTTGAGTCCTCGACACAACCTAACGATTCTTTTTGTACAATTTTCAGACAGCATACACATACCCCGAACCCCATATACACATATTGAATATATACATATACCTAATATATATACACATACCGAATGCATATACGCATACCGAAAACGGTTCCATTTATGAGTTTAATTTGTAATTTTTTTTATTTTTTCGCTTTTTTGAGATGGGAATTTATTTATTAGAAGAGTAAGTATTGGAAGTAAAAAATGCTCAACATAACGACAAATGGTAAGTTGATTTCTTATTGAAAATATACAAAATCGTATATCACTTGATCTGGAAATGAATTTTAATGTGTACTGAAAACGTTAACAAGGAACGTATAAAACAATAACGAGATGATAGTTTCTTATTAGACCGAAGCCTTATAAATTTGTATTCAGTTTCTTTATATGTAGATATTTTATAAATCCGTGCATTTGAATTTCCGTCTTGTGTCATTAGTAATAACCATTTACAAAAGGAATTCTTGTAGTAATGCAGATTTCCACCACGACTACAAGGAACAGAATCGGACAAATCCTTTCAACTCCTTTGAGTTAATCCAGAGATTTTCAACCAGGTGTAGTTAAGATTGCACTGGAGCGTCTTATGGATGGTGGAACATCTTAAAATGTTTAAGATTTATTTCATTTCAGCGGTTTAGTTTTGAGCTTTTGACAAGTATATTCACAAATTATTTCAAGTAATTACCGGTACAAATAATTTTGAGTGTTATTTTTTATGAGTCTCCTTAATAAATTGTTGCACAAATTTTTCAAAGTCACTGTGGAGCAAAAGACCAAGAAATTTATTTATTTTTTGAAAATCAATCAAAATTATGCCTATTTTTTGTTAGATCAGCTAGGTAATATTTTTTATGTCCGTAGAGTTTAGAAATTAGTTTGTGTTTCATGAGATGAAAGAGGTTGGAAAACGCTGGCATAACCAATAATCGTCGCCCTTATTCCGATATGTTCGTCTATATCATAGTTTCCCAAACTTTTTTGGCTCATAGCCCCCTTTTCAAAGACAATATGTTTCGATGCCCCCTCTGGAAAACTCTATTCCAACTAATAATAAATCACCAGTGTATAATGTGCCTATAATTTTTGAATTTCACCAACACATTTTTGTTGCTGTGTATAATTTTAGAATTTCAAAAAGCCAGAATGGAAATAAAGCAACTTGGAACTGAAATTATGAAGCAATTTATTAAAATAAATAACAAAATATAAATCGCACATAAACACGTTATATTGCTCATTATTGGTAAGGCCAATCAAATAAGTAAAAAAAGCACTACAGGGAAGGATGAGATCCTGATGTTGAGCTACAAATTTGTCTGTATTAGGATTCCCTTTTTGTCAGCAGTATCCTCAAATTACCACATTCTATTTTCAGTCGGTTCCTCTTTTTAGTTTAAGGAATCAGTGACAAAACGCATCACAAAATGCATGTGAGTGTGTCTGTATGGTCTAGTGGATAAGTGGTTGCTTAAAAGAATCTAGGCAACAATTTTTTCAGCGTCTTCTTACTGACCATTCTTGCTCCTCGACACCCCCTATTTCCTCTGCGTTCAGCATTGACCCAAGACTCATTCAGTGACCACTTTGGAAAATTATGAACAGAAACCGCGTATACCACCTCTTGTAAAACACGAGTTTCAACATTCCATGATTTCAACACTTTTTCTTATTGGACGTGTTTCCATAATAAAAGATGAAAAGAAAATACCCATTTCGAATCCCCTGTTTGATCCTGAGAGTTTTTCTTTTACATCTTGCTCCTCAATACCCTCGTATTTCTCTTGGGTCCAGCACTGACTCCCAAGATTCCTTCAGCGACCCTTTGGGAAATTATGATCTGTATACCTCGTATACCACCTATTGTAAAATGAGTTTCAACATTACACATTTCAACACCTTTTCTAATTGGACGTGCTTCCATAACAAAAGGTGAAACGATAATCACAGTAACACCCATTCCGAATCACTTCGTATGACCCTGAGAGTATTTCTGTTACATCTTGCCCATTCTTGCTCCGCAACACCCTCTATTTCCCATGGATCCAGCATTGACCCCTCAAAATTCTTTCAGTGCCCACTTTAAGAACTTATTATCTATACACCGCGTATACTACCCCTTGTAAAATATGAGTTTCAACATTTACACATGATTTCAACACCTTTTCTAATTGGACGTACTTCCATAACAAAAGGTGAAAAGATAATCACAGTAACACCCATTTCGAATCACCCCGTATGACCCTGAGAGTATTTCTTTTACATCTTGAGATAAATACCAATTGTGACTATTATGCAATTCTTTTACTCCACACAAACAAGAATGAAGTACAGAAATCTCGTTTTCCAACACCACTTTGTTTTGCGTCCACTTTTTTCTTCCATTTCCACACCCTCCCCCATTCCTTTTGTTCCTTTCGCAACTCCCAGCCTCAAAAATCTACATCAATTTAACCTACTCCTTTGCACCGACGGGACATTACGAAATAATTACACGATGAGAGCCGGAGAAAAACAAATCAAGGTTAATCATACACAAGAACCCGATTCCGATCCCAACCTACGTGTTGTTTTGTAAGCCGGGAACACACTGCGAAGTGCTCTGGGGAAACGCCTTGAGTTGATTTATTTCCTGAAAATGTATCCAATATGTATCATTCTAAGAGACTGGGAATTAAATAGCAGAATGTAATCTGGAGGGATATGAGAATGGGTATGATCCGCCCTGCAGCAAATATGAAACCCATTGTTGTGTTTTTCTTTCACCAGCGGCTGCTGAAGTCGTGCTATTTTTTGTGGAAACTCGCTGGATCATCAAAGTCATCGGGTCGGCAACCTACGTACAGCATATATCCGATTCCTGGGTCTTTTGGTTTTTTTAAAGAAAGCACATTTAAGCTGTTTTATCTTTGTTTTCAGCTTACAAAAATACATGAATTGCTCATGAGTAGAGCTAGGGTTTTGATGACCCTGAAACAGTGATTTTCTACCGGCGTGCCTTTCAGATGGGGAAACGGATAAATTAATTGTATAAGTTTCATTTCAGCGGTTTGGTTTTGAAGTTTTGACAAGCGTGTTCACAAATAATTTCAAGCGACATCCGTATTTTTAATAACTACAGTGGACTCCCTCTTAACCGGCCACTTCGGGACCGTACCCGGACCGTACCCAGACCGGATAACGATTTGGCCGGTTAAACCGTCGTTCCCTTAATAGTATTAAAATACACTCCCGAAATCGTTTTTATTAGAATAAAACTAAGTATATAGCCTACTTTATTGTAATATGATAAGTATAATTAAGAAAACTTAACCTGGAAAAACTTCCTTTGTTGGAAAAAACTAAAAACATGTTACTGTAGTCTACTGTATTTACAGTACATAATTGGTCAGTGGCGGCCGGTTAAAGCGGAGGCCGGTTAAAAGGTGGTCGGTTAAGAGGGAGTCCACTGTATTATTTTTATCTATTATTACAAGCTATTACTGTTTTGAAAGTCAATCAAAATTATGCCTATATTTTTGTCAAATTGGCAAAAAAATGTTTTGTGTGCCGCAGAATTTTAGCAATTAATTTATGTCTATCAAGAAATAAAAAAAATAGTCTAAAATCGCTGACATAAAAGTTGCTTCAAAATGATTAACCTTCCAAATGGTTTCTATGGTATCTCGTCCATCTAGATCTGACCAATTTAGCTAACGATGAGATATCTTGTCATCAAGATATTAGCGATTTTTTTTATGGACGAGATCAAGACCTGGCCAGTTTGCTTCTTATGACGAGATATCTCGTCCATCAAGATCAGGTCAGTTTTGCTTATGACGAGAAACCTCGCCGAGACAGACCACCAGGAGGGTTAAAATGTAGTTTATCGCCGTTTGAGCGACGTTTAATCCGATTGGCTTTGACAAATTGACTATCATTTGTCAATTCAGAATTCATTCTATGGAATTTCTGTTGTCTGAAATCGTATTCGATAAACAAGCCAAATGACGTCACGTTCAGATTACGTACAGGAAATACGCTTCGCCTCAGCTACTAACGCCACCTACATTTAAGTTGACAGAAAATACCTGCAATATGATAAGGTTCCCCAATCCTGGAATACCTTGATATGCTTAGTCATATTGAGATTGCTTTAAGAAAAAAAATTATAATCATAGACACATAATCAAAACAATTTCGGCATTTATATTTCTTACATCACATATTTTCGTTGAAGGAATTTTACGACTGTGTGTGTGATTCATCGAAATTATATTTTCTGTATGTGGTGTGACAAGAACTTTAAATTTATCTCTCGGAAAGTCAAAAATTGACGAAGTCACCCCTTACAATTGTAACACATGACTAAACAGGAAATGAAAATGTTTTATAGCTTTGTTTTTAGTATTTATGGAAAAGCACGTGAGAATTACAAAGCTGAATTTAATTATAAGTGGAACTTTAATTATAGAATGGAATTTGTTTGTCATCTTAATTTTTTAGCATTGGTGTTAAAATTGGAAGAATATTATCCTCTCTTTCGGAATGAACTAATTAAGAAATTTTTTAAGGTTTTTTTTAGACTATTCCAACATTTAACTTTTTGTTCCTTTGATTCCCAACTTAAAAGAAATCTCATTCGTGCAATAGTTGTCTATTTATATTAAATTGTAAGTAGACAAGTAACGTCAAATTGTTAATTGAAGTACAAAACTATTTCGGAGAAAATTTCCTAACTTTTCTTTAATCTTTTTTCGAGGTTCAAAACTTTTGGTGCCAAAACCTCAAAATGAAGATAACCTCAAATTGAAGCAGTAATTTTTGAAACAGGAATTGTAGATTGTCATTGATTTTAATAGCAAGTACTAAAACCTTAAGAATCTATTTTTATTTTGCAAATAATTCGTTGCAATTACGAACTTGAGACGTTAGGGGTAAAAGATAGCCTAGAGGTAATTTAAAGAGGAATTGTGCAGCATTTTTTAATGTTTTTTTCAAGAAAAAATCGTATTACCACGTGCTAAATTGTTAAATAACTGAAAGAAAGCAGATCAGGTTTCAAGTTTCAGGTTCAAAAACGCCAAAAGCCTTCGATGGCATATTTTGTTTGTAGCGTCCATAGCAACATCTCGGGTCAGGAGTCAACGCCGGTAGGTTTTCAACTGACCGCTGGTCGTAAATCTCGACCTATGTATCTGGAAAGTCTCCTTCAACGTCCAGATGGTTTAAATCCTCCAAGTGGTTTCGACGAGATATCTCGTCCATCAAGATCTGACTTATTTTCTATTGACGAGATATTTCGTCATAGATACTGTCCATATCTTGATGATGATGAGATCAAGGGTCAGTTTTCTTCCAATGACAAGATACCTCGTCGAGACAACCACCAGGAGGGTTAAGAGGTGCATGACCAAGGCTAGCAAAGTGGACCCCTTAAGTAGTCTTGGTGCTCGATGACTACCTCTTAATTAACTAGCCCTGAGTGTCAGCTGAAGTGACGAGATGGGGAAGTTTTCGAACGCTCGAACTAAGATCAGGTATTTTTGGCACTTAGTGCCGACCGTTTTGAGCAGATCACTCAAGGAATGCAAACCTATGGCGCGCGTGTCAGAGTTGGCATGTACGAAGATTTTGCTGCCACGTCAACGATTTACAGGTGATATCATTTTATAAGCTTATAAATTATTCAAAATCTTATTTTAATTTTTACAGTGTGCAAGCTTAAGTAATTTTGCACTAACGAAACTAACCAACAAATACATGGCCACTCTAGGAACAAGGATCGGCAGCTGAAAACTACAGCTGATGTTAAGAACATCTAAACATTGTCTGAGGGGCACAATGTCATGACTCAGCACCCTTTGCTTTATTTTCCGAAATGAATTTTATAAAGTAAAGTTTAAGAAACAGAATGACTGATAAATATAGTTCGGCCTGGTGTATTACTAAAAGTGACGAAATATAAACCAGATATAAAACATTTGGCATCCAATGTGCAACAACAAAAATCTCATTAATTTGTACGACAATGTGTCATGTTATGAGTTCATCTTAATGAAATTAATGTTATCGTTTAAGTAAAATTCTGTAATACTAAACTTTCTATTGTCATCCTTCATTACAAACTGTTTGGCGCGTTAGCAACATCATGAATCATTTGTAAATTTTTGACATGCGCAAATCGCTATCCCAACCCCTTTTTATAGTGCCCATAACCAAGGGAAGCAGATTTGTCCGTTCTTGTAATATTTATTTCGAATGAATATTCATAGCAGTGACTTCTTCATCCGTGGTATGGAAGCCCCCTCCCTGCCCCGAACCGTTATATTACCACCTGTGCAATCACAACTCACATCCACAACAGGTAACCAGACCCACGACACTAAGACGCCGAGCAGTTCACCCCTTACTGCAACGTAAATTCAAATCGGGCAATTTGTGGTCGCCAAGGTCTCTGAACTGACGCAACCGGTTTAATTTCAGACGTCTCAAATGTGCAAAATTTTCTTTTGCGCCTAAATTCTTTTTTGCGTAGCCCAGTTGTTAGAGTTAAGAATTTGCAACTGAAGGGTTTCGAGTTCGAAACTCGATCGAACCAAAGACCGTCGTGTGCGTTGGGGCTGATGGACGTTAAATCTGGCGTGGCCTCAAGTGTCTTCACGTTGCCGTGGTGTGGATTGAATGTTTGGATTTTATGGCGCAAGGTCCAAAAGCGGATAAGCTACGCCAGCCGTGGTGTGGAAGGTGTGCCAGGTGAGGTATTGACCTCGTAATCTGACCGTGGTTCAAAATCACGAGGTATCGCCCTCTGATCTTTCTCTTCTGGATGGATCCCGGACCTCCGCCAATAGCTGGTTGTTGTTCCAGTGCGACGTAAATTCAACTATCAGCCTAAATTCTTTTCACCTAAAAATAACACTTAAATTCATTATCTTGCCTCTAAAACACTCGTTTCTAAGAGCAGCACCTGCGTGTGCATTTAATATAACTTGAAGTTTTAGCTTTGAATTAAAAAATATTTTCCTCCTCCACATGAAGTCATCTGACATGCTGTGGGAAACTTTAAAGCCAACCCTTTAGGGATCGATATCCCATGGAGTTGAGTTTAAAAGTGCAAATTCCTGTGTTTAATTAATAGAGCTATTTTAAATGTATTTTGGTGTAATGACCACAAGACTCGTCCCACGACCTTACAGTACGCAAGTGGGAAAAAAAGGTAAGCAACCATTGTCCAATACCGGTGATAAATAGTATGGCATAACTCAAACCTCACAACGAAAAAAATCTGAATTTCGCCCCATTTGACACACCATCACACCTCGTGTTACAAACTATTAGGCCGATCAGAAGTAACAAAAGCCCAAAAGAAAAGAAAGAACCCCGATATTTGTTACCAGGAAACACGGCCCGGAATGATTAGTTTGCATGTCTTCCAGTCCTTAAAGAAAATGCACGGCATGAAATAATGAATCGGGATAAGAGTACCACAGCATCAGTCTTTTTTCCAACTTCCAACCTCCGTGATCTTCGTGCGCAATGAGAATCGCCAACTGATATTGTTCCTGCTGCCAACGCAAAAAAAATAATAAATAAAAAAAAAATGATTGCAGCCCGGGCAATGATTCAGGGCGAGCGTGACAGAGAATCGAGCCCCTCCTATTTTTTTCCGCGACCTTTGCACCCGGGACGAATTTAACAAACTTGTTATTTAGTTGGAGAGCCTCGGAAGGCCAGCCATCGTACAATTCTTAATTCTCTTCTACTCTTTTCTTTTTCTTCCAACAATTGTATACCCTCGTGTGGCAACAATCTGTTTTCGTCGTGGACCCGGGTCAGAGATAGGCCTACTTCGACCTCCCGACCGTGGAGCACAAAAGGAGCAGGGAAATTCCGTTTGACATGAAATCGCGCTGTGGGTAATAAAAAACAAGATTTCCTATAAGATGGGGAACTGAAATACATCACGAACTAAAGTCAGAAGACAGGAGTGTAACTGCCCCAATATCACTCCCCCCAGCGATTAATTTACATTGGTGATGCAATAAATGTTTGTCAAGTTGGAGCTTTTAATAGGTTAAAGGAGGATCACTCATAAATCGCTTGTTTGTTGATGCTCCGGTGTCCTTTAGCACATTTAATCTTTCACGGGGCACAAACAATGCCCTGGAATGGAAACAAGAAACGTCTATTAGTATCTCTATTTTGTTTTGCAGAGATGGGCAAAAAACTGTTACTTATACTATTTTTTAAATCACAAACTGTTGAAGTTCACAGCATCGTAGACGCTTTTGCACCTCATTAGATTACTGAGAAAAATCTTTTAACTTCGAGGGAAGTATTAAAGGCTAAAAGAGAAGGAATTAAAGGCTTAAAGAGAAGGAAAGAAAGCTCATCAACAGGGAAGAAAAAGTTTTTGCAGTTCTGTTTACATGATAGGTTTAGTATGTGAAATTATCTAATTAAACATAATTTTCGGATATTTAAGTTGTTAGGGATGAAAAAGAAAGATTGAGTTCGAATTGGGGTCGCTGGTGTTGAAACCAGTGACGTTGCCAACTCAGCTACAGAGCACTTGTGATGGGTTTCCGGTTATTGCTTATTTGTAACGATAGTTACTATGAACTGCCAATGCTAATAATTTAGGTTTTCGTCGGCAACTTAGTTTAACGGCTATTATTTAAATTAACAATAGAGGTTGACTTAAACAGCTATTAGTTTAAATTAACAATTATAGTTATACCCAGAAATTTTTTGTATAAAATAATTTTAAGAATTAGTTGTTTCAGCCCTTCATTTTTATCAAATATTTTTATAAATTTCAATTTTTAATTCAAACTTTAATCCAATTTGAATTGCTCCACTGCTATGCTGGTAAGATTTATCTGTAAGTCAAATTTTCGATACCAGTTGAAAATTCCTCTCATAAATACAAGAAAAATAAATTTTGAACTCAAGAATACAAAAATATCTCCTAGGCCGTTCATATACCGGGGGTATCTAACACACATTGATGTATTTAATTCGTGATAACCAAAATAAAGTTAAACACAGATCACAATTCCTTGATCTCATGAAGCGTTAGTGAGAGCGAATTAATGTCATTCACCCAACAAACGCGTACCGGTTATTCTGTGAATAGCCAACATCTTCGTTTTCGATCGCCTATATCTCGTCATTTGGGAAAATATATTGTCCACTGATGCGTTATTCATGAATCTGATAATGATACAGATACAGTAAATATAAAATATTCTGACTGGGGATAATATAATGAAACCACTAACTCTATATACGATCAACATTGTTTGCTGAGGTGTTGTATTAGTTTCTGATCAATCCGATCATACCATACTCAACCGTGGTGGTATAAAGAGCGGTACCGTAAAGGATAGCAGGGATAGATCAAAGTAGGAAGACGAACAAAGGGTTTTGAGACTTAATTATTCAACAATTGTCTAACAAATATTTGATTTGTCTAGGGAAACGACCTATCTGTGTTTCATACATAAATTTTTGGAATGTTCGAAATAGATTTGTTCGAAATAGCGCAGGAAACGTCGTCAATAGACAGTGCGACTTACTTCTGTATTGTCTATTGAGGTATAAAGTTCATTATCATACACATATCCGGCAGTATAGCCGTCATATATTGGATGTATAGCCATCATATATTGGCTATAGTCTGTTCAAACTATTGAAAGTTTTTGGAAAGAGAGTTTATGATGTATCTTTGAACAGTTGAGGTTGTTTGATTGGGTTTTATGGCGCAAGGGCCATATATATTCGGCTGCCTCAAACACAAGATAGACAACTTCAAGTAATTGGTTGGTTAAGATTTTATGACGCAGGGCCATATTTCGCCATGTTGCGCCAGACACAATACATACAATATTAAGTAATGCACGCAATAAAAGTTTTACTGACACAGAAGATAGAAATACATTCAGGGTAAGTAACAGTAATCGAATTTGCGCAATAAAATCGCCTTGGATACTTTACACGAGAAGCTATTTTAAAAATAAAAATAACTTGTCAAAAGTCGAAAGCATAATGAACGCTTTGTCTATTTGTAGAACTAATTTATGCGAGGGCGGTTGGTACGAACCCATAGCCCAGCCCGTGAGCCTCGATCTAAGTTAAATATGCATTTCCTCTTCCCCTGTGGTGCTTTAAGCCTCTCTGTGAGTCGAGTGAAATAGAGATAGGAGAAACAAAAATGTTTCGAGATAGAAAATTAATTTCCTTTCCGTTTCCATTTCTCCAATTAATTTATTTCCGACTTTTATGCGTTTTCCAATTATTAGTTTTATCAATCTTATATTAATCTCCTGCATGTGGTTCCTCGCATTAAAATAGCTGATCTCATCGATTTTGTTAGTCCGGTTTTTTCCAGGCACCAATATTCCCAGAACGTTGCCTTGCGCAATTAAATATCCATTAAGGAAAGAGAGGATTCGATTTGTTAACGAACAATGGCTTCCCCAGTGGTTTGGGCGGAAGAGTTTCCAGGTAATTAGTTGTTTGAAATGTGGCAGGAAATGTCGTCAATAGACAATACAGAGTACTTCTAGAGCATAGGCAGAATTGCTGGACCTTAACACTAGGAAATAGGTTTGTGAAGTCAATTCACTTATAATGAATGTATTTCAATACATTTATAACGAATGTATTTCAATCTATTAAGAATGGATGTCTTTTTTCAATCCGTTTATAATGAATATAGTCTCCATGTTCAACCAAATGTGGATTTCATAACTCCAAATGAAATATAATTATTCCAAAATATATAGCGGGCAGGGGTAGCCGGTTGGAAGAGTAATAGATTAGCAATCGGAGAGTTGCGATTTCTAAACTCGGTCCAATCAAAGACCGTCGTATATATGGGGACTGCTGCACGTTAAATCTGTCGTGGCCTCAAATGTCCTCATGTTGGCGTGATGTGAAAGTTTGGAGAGTGGGGTGCCAGCTCAGGTGTTCACCTCGCCATCTGACCGTGGTTCAAAATTACGTGGTGTTTTGTCTTGATCCTTCCCTTGATCTTTCCCTTGGGGATTGATCCCGGACAGTCCGTTGTGTTGCTCCAGTGTGACATTAATTAATTACCATTATCATTGAAGCAAAACCTATTTCCATTCATATTTTTCTTTCTGCGTTGTTTTCTATCCACCAGATTTCTCATTGCTTTGTGTAGACTACTGAAGAATTTGATGAGTGGCGAGCTCCCCCATGTAGACACTTGCATATCTCAAATCAAGCATATTTAAACAAAGCGGCAAAACTGGCGAATGAAACCCGTTTATATCAGTAACCGTTCGCCAATAAACAAGTCTCATTTAATGCTGGAACAGAAATCATACAATAATGCAATATAGGTTATAGGAAGAACCTCTATAACTGATAGTTAAAGTTATTGCATGTGGCTCGTTTATGCCATAGCCAATTGCATAACAGCCGACCTCGGCAAAGGAAGGCTTTAACACCTGATGGAACAAGTTGGTTATTACGTCCCGAAAAAAAAGATTTAAGTATTGCCATCGTATTCTCTCGATTCTGTAAACGACCTTACAGCTGTATATGTAAATCGACAATTACGTTCAGTATACTGAAAAGAAAGAAAGAAAGCGAACAGGAGTTGAGTATTCCCACAGGCCATCTGCATAATCGTGAAAGTGACCTTCAACTTTTTTTGTATCGTATAACTTCAACTTATCTTTTCGGCAGACCCACCTAGCGACGCCTTTTTATGCATTGTGGGGTCATCATAGCAGGTAGATTGCTTCAAATGTGACCTGTTGAAAATGAATTTCGGCAATGAAAATGATTCAAAATTTTGTGTTAATCGTACATAGGCAATATCACAGTTACGGACGAATTATTCTAGTTTTGTTTTCAAAACAGTACAACTGACATTTCAGTAAGCATTCGGAGTTCTTTTTATTCTTTCCAATTTCTAATTCCACACGGAATTCTTATTCATGCAGTTTATAGTTCTTATGTCAAAAGTCACAAATCGAAACTGTTATCAGGGGCGCAGTAGCCCGTTTGGAAGAGTAACGGATTAGCAACCGAAGGGTTGCGAGATCGAATCCAACCCCAAAACGTCGTGTATACGTGGGTTGGTGCACGCTGAATCTCTCGTGGACTCACGTTGGGTAGTATGGAAGTTTGGAGAGTGGGGTGCCAGCTCAGGTGTGACCTCGTCATATGAACGTGGTTCAAAATTACGTGGTGTTTTCTGATCTTTTTCCATCGGGTTTGATCCTGGACCATCGCCAATAGCCCTTTGTGTTGCTCCAATGTGACGTTAATTAAATACCTACCTACCGAAATTTATCACGGAAAGTACGTATTTTGAAGATCTTTAATGCATACGCATCTAAATATATTTCTCAAAATATGGTTCGCAGTACAAATTTGAATTTTATTGTACGAGGAAGAGAAGAATCTCGTTTAGAGCGATATTAACACCTCGTTAGCACTAAGAATCAAATTATTCGTGAAAATATTCAAGGCAATGCATATATTTTACTAAATAATTGTGTAAAAGCATTACTTTTAAATAGACGAAGTATTTTATTAGACGATTTACTAGCGAAATAAATTCTTCCTAAAATGCAGAACGTTTAGGAGGAATTCTAAACATGGTTAATTCATTTTCTGCGTTGTTTAAGTAGCATGCTACAATAACTTCCCTTTTTTCGATGTGAACCATATTTAGAATTCCTACCATATTCACATTTTGCTTCCACCTTAAGACCCAACCAACGAAATTCTAGAGTTATAGGCAGCGCATATTCGATTCTTCTCTGGGTGTGTTTCTCATTCCTGTGTCCCTTGCGCCATAAAACCCAATCACACAAACCTATTTCTAAATAAATGACTGAAGGGGTGCAGTTGAATTAACGTCCAACTGGAGCAACACAACGGGCTAGTATCGACGGTCCGGGATCAATCCCGAAGCGAAAGATCCGAGGAAAACGCCTCGTAACCAAGGTCTTTGGTTTTTAACCGAGGTCAACACCTGAGCTGGCACCCCACTCTCCAAACTTCCACACCACGCCAACGTGAGGATATTTGAGGCCATGACAGATTTAATTTGCACACCAGTCCCATGTACACGACGGTCTTTGGCTGGACCGATTTTCGAACTCGCAATTCTCCGCTTGCTAATCCTCTGCTCTTCCAACTGGCCTACCCCGGCCTCAAGTCCAAACAGTTGTAGGAGCGCTGGTTCAATTCCTGTAGCTTTCCTGGGTGTATTTCTCTCTTCTGTGTCAGTAAAACTTTCCTCATGTGTGTATGTACATTACTTGACGTCTTCTGTCATGTTTGGTGCCGGATGGCCAAATGTGAACCTTGCGCAATAAAACCCAACCACGCAAACCCATTTCCAAAGAAACGATTGATTTCCTCCGCTTCTGCAAACCAAATCAGCCAAATGCGCGATATAAAGAGGGGTCACTGTATTAGCGATTTTTGTTTGGCAAGTTTTGTATAAGTATATGAAAATTTAAAAGTCCCAGAGAGAGAAATCTGCATCTGACTTACACCTATCCACGGAGCATTTTCAAGAGCGCAGCTTCCGATCTCCTGTAATGGACCGGCCATAAAATAAAACCATCTTTACAACTAAGTTTAAGATGCATGAATAATTCCCTTTATCGTCTCCTTATCTGGCTTTAAATATCTTTATCAGAGAGCTTCCAGCCATCCATCATCCGCAACACAATGGCACAAAGTCACTTAAGAACTGGATATTAGGGCCGTATAATCTGGCAGGGGGAAAAAGAAAGAACGCGTCCAGAGCTGATATGTTTGCGTTGGTTGACAAGATGTCATGCTAATTTGTCCTCGTTCCTAGAAGCGAGCAGGCTCGTATTCAGAAAATAATTTCGGTTGGGATTCAATCTCCCTCCTTTTCTATTCCAATCCGAAGACCGTAATTATGGGCGTCATTCCAGGTTTTACTTGGGGATGGCAAAATCTTTTTCTACACGTAGTTTTTACTTGTCCTACATAATACATGCCTACTGTATCTTACAATGTGCATACTCTTTCTGTTGATGCCGAACCCGAGATACTCTAGTGATTTTTCTTTCGAGGTTTACTGTCTTTAGTAAGCACGGGGATTGCTCTCACGGGATACCAAAGCAATCTTTTTCTGCTTTCCTCCTACTACCTCTATTCCCAAATACTTTTTTCCTTTCACATTTTTTATTTGACGTTATCTTGAGTTTGGCACAGCTTGGACAAATATGGCCCTAGTGCCATAAAACCTAAAAACAACCAAGTTTCTGTTAATGCGGGCTGCGGTAGCCCCGTTGGTAAAGTAGTGGATTAGCAACCGGAAGCGAATTCGAAACTCGGCCCCACCAAAAGACAGTCATGTACGTGGGGGCTAGTGCATGTTAAGTCTGTCGTGATCTCAAATGTCCTCACGTTGGCATGGTGGTTTGGAAAGTGGGATGCCAGCTCATGCGTTGCCTCGTCAACTGACGGTGGTACAAAATTACGATATGCTATCCTCGGATATTTCCCTTTTTTTCGTTTTTACTTCATACCTTACACAATACATACCTACTGTATCCTACAATGCAAGTACATGCATTTACTGTTAACGTACACTGCGATCTTGGTTGGATAAAGGAAAAAAAAAGATTTTTGGAATACTCTTAAACGATAATTTCATTGTTTAATGTTCACATTAGATCGGGACTATAAGGATCTGCAATTTGGAATCATTATTACGGCAGCCTATCATGGATATTGAAATAACGCAGGACAAATTTTGTAGATACATTATTTTTTTCCATTCCAATCGAAAAGCCTTAATTGTGAACGTGATTCCTATTTTTGCCAGATGTTTTTTCTGCTGATAGTTTTACTTCTTACCCAACACAATAAATGCCTACTGTATACTACTATGTGGTACATATACTTACTGTTAATGTACACTGCGAACGTGGTTGGATCAAGAGAGCAAGATAATTTTGTAATGCTAACATGATAATTTTATTATTTAAAGCTTATGTGAGATCGGGACTGGAATATAGAGGGACTGGAATATGGATCTGTAATTTTGAATCCTTATTAGGGCAGCCATATCATTGATATTGAAAGAATACTGAAAAAACTTTTGATATACATTTATTTTTCCAGTCCATTCGCAAATCCGTATTTATGAGCGTCATCTAGTTGGGAATGGCAAATTTTTTCTAAATCTTTACTTCTGACTACATAATACAAGCCTACTGTATCTTGCAATGTATATGCTTTTACTGTTAAAGCCCATTGCGAACTTGGTTCAAGAGAACAAGAGATTTTTGGAATACAAACACGATAATTTTTTATTTAATGTTCAGGTTAATTAGGTAGGTAGGTAATTAATTAACGTCGCACTGGAGCAACACAACGAGCTATTAGCGACGGTCTGGGATCAATCCCGAAGGGAAAGATCCGAAATGTTCAGGTTAGATCGGGATTGGAATATGAATCTGTAATTTGGGATTCTTATTACGACTGCCATATCATGAATATAGAAAAAATACTTAACAGATTTCTGAGGTACATTTACTTTAAGTATGAATCTTTCGGTATACATTAAGAATTGCGAAATCATTTCAGTTTCATTACTTTGAAGCTCCACAGAAACATTGCTTTAACAAAAATTTCTTACAAACTCCTACATAACAAAAATAGCCCATTCTGTTGCTTCAGGGCGACGTTAATTCAGCTACCCACCAACCTACTTAACAAAATTGATTCGCCCTCTTTAGTTTCGTATTAATTTCAACGTCCCCAGGTATATCACCAGAAGCTGTCAATTATTTTCTGTTACACAATTAAAAAAAGATTAAGTTTTACAATTTTACTTCAAAAGGATTTTTTAAAACTGCATAATCCTTTCTCGGCGGTTGATATAGTTTTAATGATTTCAATTCAATTCAGTAAAGCATTTCTGATGCCATATTCACTTGCTGCATAAGGCACTCGATTCACTCATTATCTTTTGTTGGAGTCCCTGTTACATCAATCATAAGCTACTTCTTTTACTGTTCAACAGATTTTAATTGCCTATCCTTTTTTGATCCCATCGTCTTAATTTTTAAAAAAATACAATTTTAAATGTTCTAAGATTTGATTGGTGAAAATCCCCCATTCATGCCTGACCTCCTTATCGCGTGCCATTGTTTTTCACGAATAGTTTTTTTATTCAACATGACTCGCGTTTACTTTTTAAAAGAATTTCAATCAATCAGTCGAATCTTTTTATACTTGTTTATTTTGTGCGTCTGACTTTAATCTTACATGTCAGATTTTTTCATGTCCAGAACTTAACTTCCCGT
The DNA here is from genome assembly GCA_933210815.1 of Meta bourneti. Taxonomy (NCBI): domain Eukaryota; kingdom Metazoa; phylum Arthropoda; class Arachnida; order Araneae; family Tetragnathidae; genus Meta; species Meta bourneti. The sequence goes on along the minus strand of OW119931.1, from coordinate 56,923,908 downwards.
TGCTTTTTATTGTTTTTATTTTCTTAATCTTGCGTTCTTGGACCTTGCACCAAAAAATCACTAATCCAATTCACTCATTTGCTAGTACAGTAAATAATAGCCCGTTGTGTTGCTTCAGTGTGACGTTAATTAGATATACCCAAATACCTAGCTAGTACCAGTAGAAACTTGATTATCCGAGCTCCGATTAACCGAGACCTGCGAGTTGTAGGTTGCACAGGAAGATTCCTCTCTGGGTGTATTTCTTTCTGTGGCAGTAAAACTTTCATTGAATGTGTATGTCTATTACTTGATATTGTATGTCGTGTCTGACGCAACATGGCCAAATATGACCCTTGCGCCATAAAAACCCAACCAACCGATTAACCGAGGGCTCGTATTATCCGAGTGGAATTTGATACCGAATTTCCTTCCTCTTTGAGTCTTACAGGTAGGCAGGGAGTTAAATTAACATCGTACTATAGCAACACAACGGTCTATTGGCGACGATCCGGGGTCAATCCCTAAGGAAGATCCGAGGACAACACCTCGTAATATTGAATCACAGTCAGATGATTCTTACAGTAGCGGTTGTAGTAACATGCAGAACAGTAAATATTTTCTGTATTTCTTATTGGCGGTTTTGTGTTGCTATAAGTGTAATATTACCCGAGGTGGCTGTTGTGAACTAGCAGTGATTTGGCGACATTGGTAGTTTGGCGACTTTCTTAGATCGCCAAGAGAGGGCGTGCCCGACGCATTCGATATTGAACTGATTACTTCCTTGTTCACGCTTATGGTATGATCCATAGCGATCTTTGTTGTAACCCGTTTATGGTATGGTCCATAACGTACTTTCGTTTTATTAATTGTACCAGCTCATTGGAGCATCTTTGTTAAGTTTTCTAAATAAATAGAAAAACCAATTTGATCTTGTTGATTTTTACAGTAGCCTCGGGTTACATTACCTCGCATAATCAATGTTTTGTTGCATACTTAAATCAAAGGCGAACGTTATCAATGCCTTGTACGAATTTTCTGTTAATCACACTACTCAATCTCGTATCAGCGACTCCAAGACTACTTGTAAGACATTCCTATTGTGTGTAAAGCGTAGAAATGCCATTCCTAGAGTAACACCACAATCATAGGACTTCAAATTCCGCTTGAGATAAAAGACGTAGATTAGAGACAATATAATTTCACCTCATTATAAGTTTCATCTAATTCTATAATCACTGAGATTGGTCCGGGAAATATCTCTATCTGTCATCCCTCTCTCTCTGGAGTGTCGCGTATAGGGTTGGTGCGCGTTAAATCTGCCGTGGCCTCAGATGTCCTCACGTTGGCTTGATGTGGAAATTTCGAGAATGGTGTACAAGCTGAGGTGTTGACCTCGACATCTACCCGCGGTTCAAATTGACGAGAAGTTGATCTCGGATCTTTCTCTTCGGGGTCGATCCCGGACCGATGTGTTGCACCGTTATTCAACTACCTACCTTAGTGCATGTCCGATAAATGTGTAACATACGCTTCGAATAATCGTAGCGAAACTCACATCGCGTGAAAATGCGCTTTGTGACATCTTATTTTGGTTGGTTGGTTTTGGGGTTTTATGGCGCAAGGGCCATATTTGGCCATGCTGCGCCAGACACAAGACATACAATATCAAGTAATAGACACACACAATGAAAGTTTTACTGACACAGAAGAGAGAAATACACCCAGGGAAGAATGCACCATCTTATTTTGGAATGAAAGGCTTTGTTGAAAAACATCTGAAATGAAGTCTATAATGTGTCTTAAAGACCGAAGACAGTTGTGTACTCGGAGGCTGGTGCAGGTTAAATCTGTCGTGGTATCAAATGTCCTCACGTTGGCGTGGTACGGATTTTTTGGTATTAGGTATTTTAATCAACGTCGCACTGTGGAAACACAATGGGTCATTGGTGACGGTCCAGGATCAAACCCGAAGGTAAAGATCCGAGGTCAGCACCACGTAATTTTGAACTCCGGTCAGATGACGAAATCACACCTGAGCTGGCTCCACCCTCCAAATTTCCACATCACGCAACTTGAGGACATGTGAGACCACCGCAGGTATAACGTGCACCAGCCGCCTTTGCACACGACGGTGATTGATTGTATTCGAACTCGCAACCCTCCGGTTGCTAATCCGTTACTCTGTCAGCCGGGTTCCGAAGGTGGAAGTGGTGTGGAAGTTCGGAGAGTGGGGTGTTAGTCCAAGTGCTGACCTCGTCATCTGACTGCGGTTCGAAACGACGAGGTGTTGATCTCGGATCTTTTCCTCCGGATCGATCCCGGACCGCCCCCAATAGCCGGTTGCGTTGCTCTAGCGCCACGTCAATTCAACTACCTACTTACGTTACCACCGGTCCCCTATTTTAATTAAGACTCTTTCAAAACCACGTGACTCGACTGCCTGTTCCCGGGAGCCGGAATGTACTTGGTATTTTACTCTTATACAGAGTATTCATCTTAAAATTTGATTCGTCTTTTCTAACTTATTGCAAAGAAAAGTGGTACAGATTAAACTAATCAGGGTTCCTCACAATGAGCCCACAGGGGCTCATCTCCTTTAGGTGCGTATGGGCTTTAGGTACCTTTATGATCTTTTCTTTCCTCGTGGGTTTACTGTCTATAATACTAAACACGGGAGTCGTGCTCCGTGATATATCCAAGCGATCTTTTTCTGCGTTCAGCCTATTTCTGTTTCCCGATCCCCTTTTTTTCTGTGTTCCGAGTTCGAATCCGACCAAAGACCGCCGTGTAGAAGGGGGCTGGTGCATGTTCAATCTGTCGTGACCTTAAACGTCCTCACGTTGGCGTGGTGTGGAAGTCTGGAGAACGGTATGCAAGATGAGGTGTTTACCTCTGACCATGGTTCGAAATAACGCGGCGTTGTCCTTAGGTCTTTCCTTTTGGGATTGATCTTGGGCCGTCGCCAGTAGCCCGTTGTGTTGCTCCAGTGCGACGTTAATTAAGATACCTACTTACCTACCCTTTTTTCTGCTTTCATCTCACTACTCTGTTCCCCAATCTCTTTTAATCTTTCACATTTTTTACTAGAAGTTGAGTTTGGCGCAGCTTGGCCAAATATGGCCCTTGCGCCATAAACCCCAACCAACCAACCTCAGTGAATTCCAGAATACCCCGCGGCTACAGGTTGGTTGTTTTTGGGGTTTTATAGCGCAAGGGCCATATTTGGTCATGCTGTGCCGGAGACAAGACATACAATATCAAGTAATAGACACACAATGAAAGTTTTACTAACACAGAAGAGAGAAATACACCCAGGGAGTAATCATACTTGACAGGAATCGAACCTGCGCCGCTTACAACTCGCAAGTTGCTAGTGCAGTGGACATATCCACTGAGCCACGACGAGGCTACAGGGCTGTAACGAGATTGGGTTCAAAGTTGTTTTACTGAATTCGAATTTCTGTGAGTACACTAGAAAGCATAGCGTAGAAATGTGAATAATACAAAATGGACGTGTACTAACAGAGCAATGGTAATAAATAAGAAATGTCTTGTTATTCCCGTTGACCTACTTGAAACTGAAAATAACACTCACTAAATTCTCAGTTAAAGCCGAGAAAAGAAATTATACCAAGAACAATTTTAGTAATGTAAAAGTATTTTTAGTGTACGGATGAAAGGACTGAATTAAACTGAGGAACACGGATTCATAGAAAATAATTGCAAACGTGACAATAAAATGAGTTTTAATTCTCAATGCGCCTTTTAAGAACATCCGAAAAACATGCTATCTGGAGGATTATTTGTTCCGAGAAAAGTTTTGAGGTCGCCTTAACAGCTAGTTCAAGAGAATTTCCGGAAAAGTCCTTGAAGGTGTTGTCATGTCTGGAAACTTAAGTTCGCTGGCGCCCTTGCTTTCGGTTTTTTGACCAGTAACCTTGTTCTACAACAGAGGTCCTAAACCCCATGGGTAGGAACTCAGAACTGGGTCGAGGAATCTCTTATCTCATTTATTTTCAGTCCGAGTTCTAATACTAACTTCCAGGGAATATCAGAGGGAATTTCAGTTCACCGAACAAACCAGGACGGAAAGTAGACTTCGGTACCACTCCCTAAATCAGGGATGCACAGATCGCGACCCGCGGGCCTCGTGCGGCCCTCGATTGATTTGCTGGCGACCCGCCTCACCATGTGTTATTTTACTTTTAACAAGTCACGATAGGTAATTTAGGTTTAAACTTCATTGCTAGATAATGCCATTAAAATGAGCAAGCCTCTGACATGGGACAACATATATCTCTGAACAAACTTTTCAGTCATGAATGTTAAAGCGAAAAACAGGAACAGCTTGACTAATGAAAATTTATAACCAATTTTGCACTTGGCTACTACAAAAATCAAACCAAATATTAAAACAATTGTTAAATTAGTGCAATCACGCATCAAATTAAATTCTTCATTTACCTTTATTGTCTTTCTTTTTTCGTTACAATATAAAATACAAATAATAAATATAAATAATATGATAGATAACTTCCATGGTTTTGGGGCTACCTTCCCATAAGTCACAGTGAATCTATGTTGCTCTTTATAAGTCTGCATCCCTGCCCTAAATACCTTGTGCCATTAAACCAAACCAACCACCCCTGTTCTCTCAGGACCCATAATGGGGTTAATTTACAATGTAGTTTATCACCGTTTTAGCGATGTTCGGCGTTTAATCTAATATTGCCAATGACCAATCATATATCAATGACATCACATAAGTGACCTATTATAAATCAATTCGGTTGGTTGGTTGTTTTGGGGTTTTATGGCGCATATTTGTCCAAGCTGCGCCAAACAGATTTGGTATCCCGGGAGCTGGACTCGAGTGTTTACTAAAGACAGTAAGCCACATGGGAAAAGAAAAGATCACTGGAGTAATTCGGGTTTGGGAAACCCGTACACACCTAACTAATAGCCTCTTTCAAAACAACCTACTAAACTACAGATGTGCTCCTGAGAGCATACAGTGGCTCCCAAAAGTGTTCGTACACTTACGAATTTCAATGAAATACTGCTCTATCAATTAATAAAAATTAATATTTCAGAATGGGAATTTTTTAATAACATCTATAACTTGTTCTTAACAAAACTACATAAAATATTTTAAAAACATAGTAAAACTTTTTTTTTTGGAAAATCAATAATCAAAAAGTAACAAAAAAATTACCTCACAAAAGTCTTCGTACACTTTAAAAAAATCTCTACATATTAGTAAATATTGCAATATTTCGGTAAATTAGTACTTAGTAGGATATCTTAGGCATCCACAACAGCTTTTAAACGTCTGGGAATAGAGTTCACTAGTTTTTTTGTAATTTCTGCATCAATGTTCCTCCATTCTTCAATCATTACTGTTTTTTGTTCGCTTTTCGTTTTAATGTCGTGCCTTCGTACTCTAACCTTCAGTTCCCTCCAAATGTGTTCTATTGGGTTTAAATCCGGCGATTGAGGTGGTGTTTTCAGAACTTGTGAACAATTATAGAGACACCAGAGGCGAACGTTGAGAGCCGTGTGCTTAGGATCGTTATCTTGATAAAAAAAAAAAAAAAAGTTGTTTCCAATACCCAAATTTTGGGCTGATAATTTTAAATTGTCTTTTAAAATATTTAAGTAGAGTATGATTCATTATGCCATCAATAAATACCAAATTACCTAGTCCTGATGCTGACATGCACCCCCACACAAGGACACTTCCACCGCCATGCTTTAATGTTCCAACTAAGTTCTTGGGATTAAGTTCCTCATTTTTTCTTCTCCATACAATTATACGCCCATCGGAACCAAACATGTTAAATTTGCTTTCATCTGCAAATAAGACATGATTCAAATACGCTTCGGGCTTATTTATCATTGATTTTACGAAGAAAAAACTAAGCTTTCCACATTTTTCGCACTTACAAAAATTTTTCTTCGGGCAGAACGCCCATTTAATCCAGCTGATCTGAGCACTCGTCGAACAATTTCAGATGAAATTGAAGTAGAAAATTTTTCAGTAAATTCTGTAGAAATTTTTACAGCACTCAAACGTGGATTTTTCACAAATTTTCTAACTACACTGCTGGCCACCCAAATTGCAACACCAAGAAAGACAAGAGATATCACAACAAAATTTATTTTGTAGATAACATGTTGACCAAGTATCAAATGATTAAATTTATAGACTTCTGTGAAGTGTGGTTCCTGCCAAAATCAGTAGCCAGAGTAGCCGCCATTGTTGGAGATCACCGCTGCCACACGCCTCGGCATTGATTCAAAGAGACTTTGGATGTGTTCTTGGGGTACAGCAGACCAAGCAGCTTCCACACGTTGCCAAAGTTGATCTGGTGTGGCAGCTGGGGATGTATTCTGGGTCAATCGTTGAGCAACCATGGACCACATGTTTTCTATCGGCGAAAGATCCGGAGAGCGAGCTGGCCAGGGAAGCAATTCAATCTGGCGATTGACGAAGAACCCTTGGACAATGCGTGCCACGTGTGGTCGCGCGTTATCCTGTTGAAATATGGCTGTGGGCAAGCCCTGAAGGTAAGGAAGGACAACTGACTCCAACACCTCGGAGATGTAGCGCTGGCTGTTTAAAGTACCGGCAATGCGTACTAGAGGAGTGCGAGAGTGATATCCAATACCGCCCCATACCATAATACCCGGTGCAGGACCAGTGTGGCGGTGCATAACGCAGCTGTTCAGCATCCTCTCTCCACGGTGTCTCCAGACTCGAATCCGACCATCGTGGTGTTGCAGACAGGAGCGTGACTAGTCAGTAAAGACAATTTCATTCCATTCTGCCGTCCACATCCTTCTTTCATCGCACCATTGGCAGCGGAAACGTCTGTGGTTCTGCGTCAAGGGTAGACGAAGCAATGGACGTCTTGCGGACAGACCACTCTGCTGTAAACGGCGTCGAATGGTACGCGCAGACACTGGATGATGCGGTATAGACTGAATGTGCTGTGCTATGGTTCGTGATGTGGCTGAGCGATCCGTCACTGCCATACGCACAATATGCCTGTCATCACGTGAAGTGGTGCACTGAGGTGGATGCGATCGAACACGTCGGTCCATCGTACCCTCCTGCATCCAACGATCACATATCCGCATTACAGTTGTTTAGTTTCGTCCAACACGACTACCGATTTCCCTGAAAGATAATCCACAATCTCGGTTGGCCACTATCCTTCCTCTGTCGAACTCGGATACTTGATAAAAAGGTGATCGCTGTTTTCTACGAGGCATAATTGATCGTTTTTTTTTTAAAAACCACAAGAAAAACACAATTGCCGTACTTGAAATCGTCGAAATCTCCAAGCCTTAAATAGCGCTTTGAAGTGGCGCCACAGGCGCGCGTGATGTGCGTCTGCGCTGAAATTCTAATCATTTGCATATCTCACCTCCGCTAATGCATGTTGTAAATTTCATATTATTTGCATGCTTCCTTCAGGGTGTTGCATTTACGGTGGCCAGCAGTGTATAAATCTCTGATCACGTTGAGTTAACTTTGCCGGACGACCTTTCCTTACCTTGTTTTCGATCCGATTTTCTTCTTTAAAGTGTTTTATCACATACTGCACCGTAGAATGGGATAAATTTACTAATTTAGAGATATTCCGAACTGATTTACCACTATGATGAAAAATAATCAATTTTCGAATGCTGTTCGTTGTTTCCTTACGACTACGAGCCATTTTTAAATAATAAATAGAATATTACGAAGTAAGAAAGCACAGATTAAAGCCAAACGATTATTTAAATGTCACCACAATGCAAAAGTAAAAAAAAGCGATGAACGATAATTTTATTTATGAATTTATCCGAAAATGTTTCGGTTACGATCACTTTTGTGGCGTGTTCTTTCTCTGCCTCCTTGCATTTTCATTTTTATAAAAAGAAAATGAGTCAATATTTTTTAAAAGAATCTTAGGTTTTATTCAGAATCACATGGAGATGATATGAAAAAATACTGGACTTTATATTCGAATTCAATTCCAGGCTACAGCGCTTTTTCTACAAATTTTTAGTGTACGAACACTTTTGGGAGCCACTGTATATTAATTCCTAAATTATTCTTTGGTATTTCTGTAGTCGAAGTGCTGAAATCGTATTCGAAAAACAAGACAAGTGACATCACATTCGGAATACGTACTAAAACATGCCTCCAAATTAGTATTGAGTCTACGACTCTCCAGATGACCTGCCCTCAAGGGCACATCTTTAAGTGTGTACGGACATCATAACCCCGAAGAACCCGGGTGATCTTTCCTCCCTTTCATCTTTAACCTCGCCTACTCTTCTTTTTCTTCCACCCTCATTGGGGCCGCGGTAGTCCGGTCGGAAGAGTAACGGACTAGCAGCCGGAGGGTTTGCGAGTTCAAATCCAACCAAAGACCGTCGTGTACAAATTGGGCTGGTGCATGATAGATCTGTCGTGGTCTCCAATGTCCTCACGTTGGCGTGGTTGTTTGGAGAGGGGGTTCCAGCTCAAATGTTGTCTCCTCATCTGACAGTGGTTCAAAATTACGTGGTGTTGTCCTCGCATCTTTCCCTTCGGGGGATGATCCCGGACCGTCGCCTATAGCCCGTTGTGTTGCTCCAGTGCGACGTTAATTAAAATACCTACCATCCTCCCTCATTGTGTGTCCAGTGCTTGGCGTAACTTGGGGCAAATATAGCCCTTGCGCCATAAAACCCGGAAACAAGCAGATTTGACCTCTTTAACACCAACTGAGGTTAAGAGACCAGGGACCCCTATCTCCATAACAGCCTCGTCTCTCGTGCTAACTGATTACAACACACAAGGAACACAACACATCGCGTCATCGGTCTCGAAAACCTTTATTACGCATTACAGGCTCAAGGAAACCTTTTCTCGACCTTGATTCTCCTCCAAAAAATGATAGGGTTCCAAAATCCATCAAAGTGCAAGAAACTGCAGCAGGTAAAATCAAGTCCTCAACTCCCACCTAAACTGCCTTTTAGCGCGTGTAGCGGAAAGTTGGAGCTGTCGGTTTTCCTCCAAAAAGACGGTGACTTGGACGAGTCGGTGAACTTTAATTCTTACCTTGGTCTAGCCAAACTCGATAATGAAGGGGGACGCGATTGTGTTCCGACCTATTCGAATGTTCTAAATGGTTCGATTAAAGATTCTTCGAGTGTAATTGAAGGGTGTTCGAGAGTGTTATCTGGCAGGACGGGTAAGTGGTCGAAAGGCCGGTGGCTGTACGGCGAAACTATCAAATTTCGTTAAATTTATCGAATTTAAAATGTCGTCAAATTGCGGTATAGGTGGATCATTGTAGGTGTAATTCGTCATAAGCATTTATCATAGACAGACTGTTAGGCGCAATTCAATTACCATAGTCGATTATCATAGGTCAAATGTTTATAGGCGTTCGCACTTAGGTACCTAGCGAATTGCTTATCCGGTACTCTTCCAACCGGGATACCGCTGCCCATTTAATAACGGATAAATGCTTTTGTGAAATGGTTTGTTTGTAAATTAAGCGTGCACCAAGGTTTATTGTTTATTATTAATTTATTAAAGCGTTTTTAATTTTAACTTTTCCTTAGATTTTAACTTTGATCACATCTTGGTCACTCTAAAACTCGGCGATTTATTGATGACGAGATATCTCGTCATTAGCAAAATTGGTCAGATCTTGATGGACGAGATATCGCCTCGAAACCACTTGAAGGATTAACCCTGTCCGGAGGGCCGTATCTGGTCTCCAGAACCTGAGACCAATCGCTTCTCTACAACTTACACGTACGATTTTTTGTGGACGGGTTGGTTAAACCTGATCCCGACGAGAACAACGGATATTTCTCAAATAGCTAAAATCAAAAAATATAACTGGATATTTTTGGTAATTGAAAGCGCCACATCATGGTTGTATTTTGGCCACCCCTATTTTTTCTAACTACGTGCAAGTGCCAAAGTGCGCCCAGCTACGTGCGAGTGCTAACTACGTGCGAGTGCTAACTACGTGCAAGTGCTAACTACATCCAGCTATGTACGAGTGCAAACTACGTGCAAGTGCCAAACTACGCCCAGCTACGTACGAGTGATAATTACGTCCATCTACGTACGAGTGTTAATTATGTCCAGCTACGTACGAGTGCTAACTGCATACAGGTTGCTAACTACACCCAGCTTCGTGCGAATGCAAACTACTTGCAAGTGCCAATTACACCCAGCTACGTGCTTGTGCTACGTCCAGCTACGTGCTCGTTCTAACTACGTCCACTACGTTCTTGTGCTAATTACGTGCAAGTGCTAACTACACCCAGCTATGTGCAAGTGCTAACTACACCCAGCTATGTACGAGTACAAACTACGTGCAAGTGCCAAACTACGCCCAGCTACGTACGAGTGATAATTGCGCCCAGCTACGTACGAGTGTTAATTATGTCCAGCTACGTACGAGTGCTAACTGCATACAGGTTGCTAACTACACCCAGCTGCGTGCGAGTGCAAACTACTTGCAAGTGCCAATTATACCCAGCTACGTGCTTGTGCTACGTCCAGCTACGTGCTCGTTCTAACTACGTCCACTACGTTCTTGTGCTAATTACGTTCAAGTGCTAACTACACCCAGCTACGTGCGAGCGCTAATTACATGCAAATGCTAACTATGCCTAGGATACCACTCAGAACGTCCCTAAATGTAACGTCCTCAAACTTTCTCATTTGAATGTCTTCTAAAGACGCTTTAATCCGTTTTTTAAAAACGACTTCGAAACCCATATCATTCCACTGCCACTTGAAAAAGATAAAATGGAAAACGTGCCTTCTGGGTGATAAGGCAAAAAGCAGACATGAGGATAAGAATGCCTATCAGAGTTCGTTTACCTTACGTATGTTTTCCCCGCCGAGTTTTGACGGATTCTCTTTTGTCTAACGTGGATAAGAGTGATTAGTTGTGCGATTCCGGACTCATCCAGTTTTCCGAACATCGCGCCATCCACCCCGATGCCAGGTTGACGGATTCTGATCTTTAAAATTTAGACCATTTTTTTAGTAAATTACGTGACGAGTTGTGTTGAGAAGTGTCTGGCTATGAATCAGGGTGGGTTTGAAATTGACTTGCGTTCGCAAAAAGGAGATTTCAAAAACTTTTCTGCAATATTAAAGTAGGTATTTCAATTAACGTCACAACTGGAGCAACAAAGGGCTATTTCTTCAATGTTAAGCTTAAACCCCCAGGCGGTTGTCTCGACGAGATATCTCGTCATTAGCAAAACTTGATGGACGGTTTTGATCTATTGTCATAAAAGAATCGGCAATATCTTGATGAGGAAATATCTCGTTGTTAGCAAAAGTGGTCAGATCTTGATGGACGAGATAACTCGTCGAAGCCACTTAGAGGGTTGAGCAATGTTTTTCAGAATCATTTGAGGGATTTTACCGGATCAGGGCCAGACTTGCCCTTTTGCCATGTTTGCCTAAGCCCAGCCACCCTATTTCCAATCACTAAAGGGGTCATTTGCCAAATTAATATACTGGGTCTGCTTTCTTTTGATGTCATCCCAATGAACTAACAATAGCCCGTTGTGTTGCTCCAGCCGTGACGTTAATAAAAATACCTACCTACCCAATGAACTAAGAGCCGCGGTGGCCTGGTTGGAAGAGTAACGGATTAGCAACCGGAGGGTTGAGAGTTCGAATCCAGCCAAACACCGTCGTGTACAAAGGGGGCTGGTGCACGTTAAATCTGCCGTGGCCTCAAATGTCCTCACGTTGGCATGGTGTGGAAGTTTGGAGAGTGGGGTGCCAGCTCAGGCGTTGCCTCGTCATCTGACCGTGGTTTAAAATTACGTGGTGTTGTCCTCGGATCTTTCCCTTTGGGATTGATCCCGGACCGTCAGCAATAGCCCGTTGTGTTGCTCCAGTGTGACGTTAATTGAAATACCCCTTTCTCTTCGGGATTGATCCCACACCGTCACCAATAGCCCGTTATTTGCACCAGTGCGACGTTAATTAACTACCTTCCTACCCAAATTTTCCGCTCTATTCGCACTATTAGCTTATTCGCCCTTTTTAAAAATACATTCGTTATTTCTCTTAACCCCAAGCCAACACTCATTGCCAAAAATTCTGCGATCAAAATTGCAACGGTCGGATATCGAAATTTAAAGATTTCTGGTTCCATCTGAGTGATTCTGTGATGGTTTCCCAAGATTAATCATGAACCGCGCAGTTAAACCACGAACCAAACTATAAAAAGGATAAGACTTAATCTCTTGAAAAAATTTGATCTCTGAAACTCAGTAATGACTTTGGCATTGCACTTGGGACTGGTCCGTTAAGGTCTCACTAACCGGTCCCACTGACTTTATGGGTTCCCTGACACGTGACCCTCCTTAATACCTCATAGGGAGTGCCACAATTACATGGATATCACCCTCACTTAAAGCACATTGCAGACTTCATTTCAGATGTTTTTTCAACAAAGCCTTCCATTCCAAGGTAAGATGCCACGAAGCGCATTTTCAAAGTGAAGTGAGTTTCACTACGGTTATTCAAAACGCATGTTGCATATTTATCGGGCATGCACCAGGGTAGGTAGCTGAATTAACGTCGCACTGGAGCAACACAACGGGATATTAAAACATGCACTAAAAATGCTACAGAACATCCATGGATAGCACTAACTTTGACCACAGATGGAAAGAGATCGAGATGCAGACCAAAACTAACGTGGCCCTTTGGGATATATCTCTTTTAGGTAGTTGAATTGACACTGGAGCAACACAACGGGCCATTGGTGACGGTGCGGGATCAATCCCAAAGGGAAAGATCCGAGGAGAGCACCACGTAATTTTGAACCGAGGTCAGATGACGAGGTCACACCTGAACTGGCACCTCACTCTCCAAACTTCTCCACCACGCCAACGTGAGGACATGAAACTGGTTATAAGTCATGCAGGGAACACTGCAGGTTGCAGGACGGAAAAATGCGTGTGACCCCCACAAAGCGTTAAAAACTGCACAAGAAACTTCAACAGACTTAGCGATATTTTTAAAAATTTGCAGTATAACCGATCAGAAAACTAATTTTTATGGCTGATTTGAAATATAACTCAACGCGTCAAGGATAGGCAAAAACTAAGGTTAACCCTCCAAGTGGTTTTGACTATATATCTCGTCCATAAAAATCTGACCAATTTTTGTTAATGACGAGATATCCTCGTCGATCAAGATCTGATCTTATTTAAAATTACTGCCTGAACAGAAACTACCTAAATTTTCTGTGAGACTGCCTCTTTTGACTGAATAATTCATCAATTTTGAAGCATGCAAGAAGAGATAACCAGTCTCACGGCTACCGAAATCCAATCCTCTTTAGTTTCGGAGGCAACAAGATTAGGTACGAATCGAGAAGGCACAATCAACGATGACAGATTTATCCTGAGGGGCAAGAGGTAACCTTCAAATTTTGAAATGCATGTTCATTGTCAATCACAATCGTAAAAGAAAAGAGATGACAAAATCTATGTATATTATCCACTGATGAGCCATTGAGCTATAAAAAGCCACCATTGTACTGCCAATCAATTACAACAGTGATTATGCTTTCGAAGAAGTGAAGTATTATTTTAGTTAGAAAGGAAAAATCAGGATTTCTTGTTAACACAGAAACAATTTTTGATGCTTCCCTAACCATTCAAGAATATGTTTTACATCATTTACACGCAAGTTCTTTGATGGTATCACATGGACCTCAGCAAGAATGGCATCTCAGAATCATTACGAAGGGGCCTTGGCTTGCCCCTGTGGAGTTTCATCTTTTTGACAAGTAAATTAAGCGATGCAGCCGAATGAAGGTTGGGTGTTTCGAAAATACTGGCCAAATTGTAAAGGTAGTAGAGGGGCCCAAAATAAACATTTTTTATCAAAGACTGTATCCATAAATGCCGCGTTTAGGTGTTAGAGGACGCTGTTTATTTAGGCCAGTCGATAACATGGTTTCTGTGGTAACGCGTTAGGACATGACATATCACTTTCAGAGCACCCGCTGCATTGCAACTCATCTCCACATCATAAAAATAAATAAATACTAGTAACATAAGGGTGGGTGAATTTAAGAAAACGTCGATCAATGGGGCAGAAGGAACTTAAATGCTTATTACAACCTAGACTCCGCTCAGCCGAAAGAGAGGGGAAGGTGACTTGGGTACACATCCCTTGACAACAGGTGTTATTTTTACCACCCTTTAAAATTCGGCCAGATATTTCCGAAACACCCTTATAGAACGGTTATAGGAGCGTTATAGGAAGGGGGTAGCTATAATTTTTTTATTTATAACTACAGCTATATAAACACGGAATTTCCTTTTCAAGTTCAAATCATGAATTTTTACCAAAATCGTGTTTGTAATTGGATTGAAATGAGCAAACTCTTTCGGGTTTCCAGTTTATTATGGAAGGGGTAATAGGATTTCAGCAGCATCCCCTACAAAAGGGAAATTTTTAACTACTCTGAACAGAAGTGTGACCACCCTAGTGAAGACAACCTTGACCGCCAGAGGTTACACCGTAAGCTCGCTCCATAAACACATTTGAACGTGCGTAACGTCACCGCATTCCCTACCTGGTCCTAGGAAATACCCTGGGAGTGATGAATCAGTGATGTTATTCGGTGTTTCTCAGAAAAAATCCTTTCCAAAAATGTCGACGGCTCTGAGCAACTTCGACCTCACTCTCCTTGCGTTCGTGCGAAGCGACATGTACGTTATGGCTGACTCTGGTACGGTAAACAAGAGTATCATCACCTTCTCCCGTGCTTCCTACTTTCACAATTGTTGCGATCCGATGACGTTGCATCATAATGGAGAAACATCGGACTTGTCTTTGTTGGTGTCTTATTTCGCTGTTTCACAGGAAGGCCAATTATGTGCCTTGTTTTGATGGAATAGCAAGCACGCGAAGCTGATCGTTATTTCAGTGACGGGAATGAATAGTTTCGAAGCGTATAGTTACTTCAAAAACGTCTTTCCTTCCGAGAACCTTTTATTATCTCTACGAAACAGGACTTGCAACTTTCACGCAATATTTGTGCGATCGAAATACTGGAAAAAAATCCTACAAATTTAATCTTTGGACAGAGCTACAATTTTTTTAGAAATTTGATACCAAATTAGAACCGAAAATTCTCTTTTTGTACAAATTATTGTGCAGTTTAATATTCTGAGTTGAATCGGGATTTGTAGCATGAGGCTAAGCAATATAGAAAAAATGAATATACAGTGGCTCCCAAAAGTGTTCGTACACTTACGAATTTCAATGAAATACTGCTCTATTCATTAATAAAAATTAATATTTCAAAATGGGAATTTTTTAATAACATCTATAACTTGTTCTTAATAAAACTACATAAAATATTTTAAAAACATAGTAAAACTTTTTTTTTGGAAAATCAATAATAAAAAAGTAACAAAAAAGTTACCTCACAACAGTCTTCGTACACTTTACAAAAATTTCTACATATTAGTAAATATTGTAATATTTCGGTAAATTAGTACTTAGTAGGATATCCTATAGCATCCACAACAGCTTTTAAACATCTGAGAATAAAGTTCACAAGTTTTTTGGTAATTTCTGCATCAATATTCCACCATTCTTCAATCATTACTGTTTTTAGTTCGCTTTTTGTTTTAATGCCGTGCCTTCGTACTCTAACCTCCAGTTCTCTCCAAATGTGTTCTATTGGGTTTAAATCCGGCGATTGAGGTAGTGTTTTCAGAACTTGTGAACAATTATAGAGACACCAGAGGCGAACGTTGAGAGCCGTGTGCTTAGGATCGTTATCTTGATAAAAAACAAAGTTGTTTCCAATACCCAAATTTTGGGCTGATAATTTCAAATTGTCTTTTAAAATATTTAAATAAAGAGCATGATTCATTATGCCATCAATAAATACCAAATTATCTGGTCCTGATGCTGACATGCACCCCCACACAAGGACACCTCCACAGCCATGTTTTACTGTTCCAACTAAGTTCTTGGGATTAAGTTCCTCGTTTTTTCTTCTCCATACAATTATACGCCCATCTAAACCAAGCATGTTAAATTTGCTTTCATCTGCAAATAAGACATGATTCCAATACGTTTCGGGCTTATTTATCATTGATTTTGCGAAGAAAAGCCTAAGCTTTCTATTTTTCGCACTTACAAAAAATTTTCTTCGGGCAGAACGCCTATTTAATCCAGCTGATCTGAGCACTCGTCGAACAGTTTCAGATGAAATTTAAGTAGAAAATTTTTCAGTAATTCTGTAGAAATTTTTACAGCACTCAAACGTGGATTTTTCACAAATTTTCTAACTATAAATCTCTGATCACGTTGAGGTAACTTTGCCGGACGACTTTTCCTTACCTTGTTTTCGATCCGATTTTCTTCTTTAAAGCGTTTTATCACATACTGCACCATAGAATGGGATAAAATGTACTAATTTAGAGATATTCCGAACTGATTTACCACTACTATGATGAAAAATAATCAATTTTCGAATGCTGTTCGTTGTTTCCTTACGACTACGAGCCATTTTTAAATAATAAATAGAATATTATAAAGTAAGCAAGCAAAGATTAAAGCCAAACGATTTTTTAAATGTCACCACAATGCAAAAATAAAAAAAAGCGATAAACGATAATTTTATTTATGAATTTATCCGAAAATATTTCGGTTTACGATCACTTTTGTGGCGTGTTCTTTCTATGCCTCCTAGCATTTTCATTTTTATAAAAAGAAAATGAGTCAATATTTTTTTTAACGAATATTAGGTTTTATTCAGAATCACATGGAGATGATATGAAAAAATATTGGACTTTAAATTCGAATTCAATTCCAGGCTACAGAGCTTTTTCTACAAATTTTTAAAGTGTACGAACACTTTTGGGAGCCACTGTAGATTGCTCCAATGCGCAGTTAATTAAAATACCTACCTACCTATACCAAGGTGAAGTGAACCTCCGGTGCAAATAAAGGGGGCGAGAACAGATGGGAACTGTAGAACACTTTTTTGCTGGAATCGAACATCGATACTTTACGGATCGATATTTTTGTCCAATATTTTAGGTGGATCGATGCACCGTGCTTCGAAACGGATCGATCCAAAATATCGATATTTTGACCAAAAGTGCCCAGCGGCCCCTAGCAACAGCCCCACTATTACCTCTCCGAATCCTTTAGTTTCACCCTAGCCATCCCTTACCGAAAACACCCCAGGTTCAATCACCCCTAAAGACAAGGTCGTATAACTTACCTCGTGACTCTCTGGACCCCGAAACTCCCCTTCACTCCCACGAGTCATAACAGGGTTACCAGACCTAAAAATGGAAGTTCCCGAGAAACTCAGTTATGATTCCCGACTTTTCAGGAAAAGGCCGGATGAATAAAACTCAATAAATTGATGGGGTATTAATGAAAACTTCTTACGTTGAAGCAATCAAATAAATATTGAAACAAAAAAAATAAGAGTGTCCCAAATAAAAAAATACCTCGTAAATAAAAACAAATCTGATTTGACGCATCAATTTTGCTCATTTTTTATGCACAGAGCGATTCAAGCAATGTAACATTTGGATTGAATTGATGATTGTTCACTCTAGACCAGTGGTTGCCAAAGTGGTCGATATTGACCCCCCTCCAGGGGTCGATATAACATTGTTAGGGGTCGATTCGGACTCGGTGGTCGATAAAAAAAATATGAGACATCATTGTACAGGTAATATTGAGTTCGGTTAACTTGGATAACCTCCATCCTGAATGACAACGCAATTAAGGGTGAATATAGCGTGGTGATTTAAGGCTGAAACTTACTAATTTTGAATCCAACATTGCTAATCTTGTCAAGAGTCACGAAGCACACCCTTCTCATTGATATCGTTAGTAAATTGTATGCTGTTAATGAAAGTCTTATTTTTATATATATAAGGAAGATTGTATTGTTATTTTGTTATCTAAATTAATTTTATATTTTTTGTATCCCTCCTATGAAATATGTAATGTTAAAAAGAGAGTCGGGGAAACAAAAACGTATCCCTTTGATGTTAAGCAATAATATATACTTTATTATACGTACAATAAACTAACTATAAAATAAACGATTTAAAAACTCACATCATCGTCTTTTTTACTTGTCCTACTATAATTATGTAATATTAAAATAGAGAGGGTCGCTGAAAAAGTCAAGAAACTCTTAAAGAAGTTTGGCGACTCCTGCTCTAGACTGAGTAAAAGGTAACCAAACACAGAACTCCACAATTTCGTTCACATAACTTTAACACATCACAACACTAACGGTTCTCAGAGAAGACCTCGTCATCTGTGACCGGGGTTCTAAATTACGAGGCGTTGTTCTAGGATTCTTCACTTCCGAATTGATCCGAGGCCGTCGCCAATAGCCCGTTGTGTTGCCTCCAGTGCGGCGTTAATTAAATACCTGACTAGCTACCTGAAGATAATAAGCACAATGTGAAAATGAAAGATCACTCAAGTACCGTGAAGCCCATACACACTTAAAGGGTAGGTAAGTATTTAATTAATGTCGCAATGGAGCAACACAATGAGCTATTGGCGACGGTTCGGTATCAATCCCGAGGACAACACCTGGCTCAGTGGGTATGCCCACTGCGCTATCAACCTTCGAGTTGTAGGCGGCGCAGGTTCGATTCCTGTGAGGTGCATTCCACTCTGGGTGTATTTCTCTCTTCTGTGTCAGTAAAACTTTCATTGTGTGTCTGTCTATTACTTGATATTAGATGTGTCTGGCGCAGCATGGCCAAATATGGCCCTTGCGCCATAAAACCCCTAAACCAACCAACCAACCGAGGACAACACCTCGTCATCCTGAACCACTGTCAGATGGCGAGGTCGACACAGTCCCCGAGTACACGGTCTTTGGTTGGATCAAGTTTCGAACTCTGGTTGTTAATCCGTTACTCTTCCAATTGGGCTACCGCGGCCCGATATATACCTGAAGGAGATATGTCCCTGAGGGCGATGAAAACTAACCAGATCTTGATCTCGTGTTTATAAAAAATCGGCAGTATCCTGAAAACGAGATATCTTGACATAAGCGAAGTTGGTCAGATTTTGATGGACGAGATACCTCCCCATAAGCGAAGTTGGTCAGATTTTGATGGACGAGATATCTCCCCATAAGCGAAGTTGGTCAGATTTTGATGGACGAGATATCTCCCCATAAGCGAAGTTGGTCAGATTTTGATGGACGAGATACCTCGTCGAAACCACTTGGAGGGTTAAGATTAATGTCGTGGCCACCAAGGGAAATTTCAACGTGCGCATACAAATTTAAAAATTCGTTGAACTTAATGAGATTCCCGAAGCACGCTGTGAAAAACATTACACCAGAGTACCGAAACTTTGAGAATCTGAGATCTGCCAAATGACTTAAAATATGTTTCTGACGCCCGCGTTCGTGCTTTATCATTTCGATATTTACCTCAATTTGACTTTTAAACTCGCACTGGACGCGTACACAGCGCCCGCACCTTCCGCGTACCAACGGCATCCTCGACGTCAGAATGCCGTAATCTCCACGGCAAGATGAAAATCGGGGAATTAAAAAGAAAGGAAAAAAATCTCGGAATTGATTTATTCTCCGCACGCACGCCACTTGCTTCGATTTTAGGTGACTGTTACGTGAGGCGAGCGTTTAATTCGGCTTCGATTTCTGACGAGATTTTGCGAAGTCAGGTGAGGAATGGGAGAGGACCAGGAAAGCAGTAAATCAGCATACGAGCTCACGAGATGCGGATGAGGCAAAAAAATGGAGGAAAATTATTCAATTGACTGGATTTCCTTCTTCCCAATTCGCCTGTCTTGAGGTGACATTCGTCAGACGCTTTTTTGGAATCGGCCGGTTTTTTTGTTTGTGATGGACGTGATGTATTTCAAAACTACTGAAAACTGACGAGTTTGCAGGAAAGCAAACCAAAAGGAAACCTTACTATGAAATGTGTCGCCAGCTCAACTATTGTCTGTCTACTACGAGAATTACTCCACACAGAAAATCTGCGACTGTCGCCAGGTTAGACAGGGCAAAAATCCTAATGTAAAATTTATCCATCCTGAGATTTCACTGTTTTCACAAATATCCTTCTTTAAAGTATTTTTCCCCGTATAAAATCGCAACTAATGCGCATGCGCTAACCTTCGAAATTCGTCTGTTTTAACATTAGGATTCTTGCTGTCTATTCGCTTGTATTTTCTATAGGGAATTCTTCAATCATTTGAGTTAGTCACATGGACTTAGTGACAATTGTCTCTCCAGGCACGTTTGTGTGACAAGAGGAAACACGATTGCAAGGGCTACATTCAAAACGTCGCAAACCCACCTATCGCCAAACTTAATCCCCAACTCAAAATGAACGAGTCCTGTTTCTATAATTACCGATTTATATTCTGGTAGACAGAGTAGTCTATCTACCACGAGAATTTCTCCACACAGAAAGTCTGCGGCTGTGTGTCGCCGTATGAATGAGACTGCCCATCTTCTAAAGGGTCTTCAATCATTTGAAATTGTCAAGTGGTCTAACTTAGCAACATTGGCTCTCCAGGCGTTTGTGCGATAAGAGGATATACGATTGCAAGGGGCTAAATTCATAACCTCGCTAATCCACACATCGCCAAACCTGATCCAACTAATCCCCACTCAAAATCCTGTTTATAGGAAGACCTGTTTCTATAGTGACCGCTAGTACCTCAACTTTGTGCCTGGAGCAGTTCTGATAGACAGGCAAAGTACTATCTGTCTACCACGAGAACCGTTGCCGACGCCATGTTTAGGTGTTGGCGGTCGCTATAGAAATAGGACTCGTCTATTTTGAAAAGTGGTGACTCGGTGAATGAGTAATTTCATATTGGTTTTCGTGAATGTTGCCGGCGGTGAGAGGTAGTTTACTTGAATAGATCTCGGCGTTAAGTAAAAATCTTAACAAACCTATTTCCAATTTGTCATCAAGTGCACCAATGTGACAAACTGGAACACATTTTTTCAAGCATGCCGTAGGAGAAAGAGGATAAGGTCCGTTTCTACGGCAATAGGACATGGGTAGACTTTCTGTCTGGAGCAGTTCTAGTGGGATAGACAGACAATATGAAATTAGGGTCACGGTAGAGCAAAATGCTATTGACAGACGTGTACAAGGACGTCAACTCCTTGGGTACCAAAACCTTTGACTGCAGGCCCCCTTTTTATGGTTAGAATGGAATTTGTGGTTTTATGGCGCAAGGTTTATAAACGGACAAACTGCGCCTTTTTATGGTTGGAATCTTCTATCCCAGGACCGCAGCAGCCCGGTTGGAAGAGTAACGGATGATTAGCAACCGGAGGGTTGCGAGTTCGAATCCAACCAGAAACCGTCGTGTACAAAGGGAGCTGGTGCACGTTAAATTTGTCTTGGCCTCAAATATTCTAACGTTTGCGTGGTGTGGAAGTTTGGAGAGTGGGGTGCCAGCTCAGGGGTGACCTCGTTATCTGACCGTGGTTCAAAATTACATGGTGTGGTCCTCGGATTTTTCCCTTCGGGTTTGATACGGGACTTCGCCAATTGTCCATTGTATTGCTCCAGTGCAACGTTAATTAAAATACCTACCCTCCAATCTCAAAAGGAAGAATAATTATGCGCGGGATAATTATTAAAAGGAGAATTTACTTGCGCAGATAATGTGGGTAATCAAATAACAGGGCACTTCGACCTGACTCAAATAATGTTTGTCGCAGCTTGACCTAATAGCCCGTTGTGATGCTCCAGTGCGACGTTAATTAAAATACCTACCTACCTCAGCTTGACCAGTTCTGGCCCTTGCGCCTTAGAAACCAACCAACCGATCTAACCCAAATATGGTTTAACGCAGCTTGACCAGTACTGGCCATTGCGCCATGAAGAAACCAATCAACCGACCTGCCCCAAATATTGTTTGTCATAGCTTGACAAGTTCTTGTTCTTGCGCCACAAAAAAAAACAACCAATCAACCTGCCCCGAATATTGTTTGCCGCAGCTTGACCAGTTCTGGCCCTTGCGCCTTAGAAACCAACCAACCGATCTAACCCAAATATGGTTTAACGCAGCTTGACCAGTACTGGCCATTGCGCCATGAAGAAACCAATCAACCGACCTGCCCCAAATATTGTTTCTCATAGCTTGACAAGTTCTTGTTCTTGCGCCACAAAAAAAACAACCAATCAACCTGCCCCGAATATTGTTTGCCGCAGTTTGTCCAGTTCTGGCCCTTATGCCACAAAAACAACCACAATCAACCTGACCCGAATATTGTTTGCCGCAGCTTGACCAGTTCTGGCCCTTGCGCCTTAGAAACCAACCAACCGATCTAACCCAAATATGGTTTAACGCAGCTTGACCAGTACTGGCCATTGCGCCATGAAGAAACCAATCAACCGACCTGCCCCAAATATTGTTTCTCATAGCTTGACAAGTTCTTGTTCTTGCGCCACAAAAAAAACAACCAATCAACCTGCCCCGAATATTGTTTGCCGCAGTTTGTCCAGTTCTGGCCCTTATGCCACAAAAACAACCACAATCAACCTGACCCGAATATTGTTTGCCGCAGCTTGACCAGTTCTGGCCCTTGCGCCTTAGAAACCAACCAATCGATCTAACCCAAATATGGTTTAACGCAGCTTGACCAGTGCTGGCCATTGCGCCATGAAGAAACCAATCAACCGACCTGCCCCAAATATTGTTTGTCATAGCTTGACAAGTTCTTGTTCTTGCGACACAAAAAAAAACAACCAATCAACCTGCCCCGAATATTGTTTGCCGCAGCTTGTCCAGTTCTGGCCCTTATGCCACAAAAACAACCACAATCAACCTGACCCGAATATTGTTTGCCGCAGCTTGACCAGTTCTGGCCCTTGCGCCTTAGAAACCAACCAATCGATCTAACCCAAATATGGTTTAACGCAGCTTGACCAGTACTGGCCATTGCGCCATGAAGAAACCAATCAACCGACCTGCCCCAAATATTGTTTGTCATAGCTTGACAAGTTCTTGTTCTTGCACCACAAAAAAAACAACCAATCAACCTGCCCCGAATATTGTTTGCCGCAGCTTGTCCAGTTCTGGCCCTTATGCCACAAAAACAACCACAATCAACCTGACCCGAATATTGTTTGCCGCAGCTTGACCACTTCTGGTCCTTGGGTCATAAAAACCGACCGACCGACATGACTCAATATGTCCACTGTATCCAGAGAAAGGGAGTCCTCTTTTGGTCCCGAGAGAATCCCTTCAACTCATTCTCAACTTCTAACTTTCGGGTCCCCTCCGAAAAAATCCTCGCTACGTTACTAGCCTCCACATAGCAACTCCACCCCGCGTACATATAAATGTTTGATGGTTTGAAAAGTTAAAATCTTTAACTTCTACCCCCTTAAGTCTCCTCCGAAACAAAATTCTCGCTACCTTACTAGCCTCCACATAGCAACTCCACCCGCGTACATATAAATGTTTGATGGTTTGAAAAGTTAAAATCTTTAACTTCTACCCCCGTAAGTCTCCTCCGAAACAAAATTCTCGCTACCTTACTAGCCTCCACATAGCAACTCCACCCGCGTACATATAAATGTTTGATGGTTTGAAAAGTTAAAATCTTTAACTTCTACCCCCTTAAGTCTCCTCCGAAACAAAATTCTCGCTACCTTACTAGCCTCCACATAGCAACTCCACCCGCGTACATATAAATGTTTGATGGTTTGAAAAGTTAAAATCTTTAACTTCTACCCCCGTAAGTCTCCTCCGAAACAAAATTCTCGCTACCTTACTAGCCTCCACATAGCAACTCCACCCGCGTACATATAAATGTTTGATGGTTTGAAAAGTTAAAATCTTTAACTTCTACCCCCTTAAGTCTCCTCCGAAACAAAATTCTCGCTACCTTACTAGCCTCCACATAGCAACTCCACCCGCGTACATATAAATGTTTGATGGTTTGAAAAGTTAAAATCTTTAACTTCTACCCCCGTAAGTCTCCTCCGAAACAAAATTCTCGCTACCTTACTAGCCTCCACATAGCAACTCCACCCGCGTACATAT
The DNA here is from genome assembly GCA_933210815.1 of Meta bourneti. NCBI lineage: Eukaryota > Metazoa > Arthropoda > Arachnida > Araneae > Tetragnathidae > Meta > Meta bourneti. The sequence continues at coordinate 56,899,802 of OW119931.1, read as the reverse complement.
AAATGTTTGATGGTTTGAAAAGTTAAAATCTTTAACTTCTACCCCCGTAAGTCTCCTCCGAAACAAAATTCTCGCTACCTTACTAGCCTCCACATAGCAACTCCACCCGCGTACATATAAATGTTTGATGGTTTGAAAAGTTAAAATCTTTAACTTCTACTCCCGTAAGTCTCCTCCGAAACAAAATTCTCGCTACCTTACTAGCCTCCACATAGCAACTCCACCCGCGTACATATAAATGTTTGATGGTTTGAAAAGTTAAAATCTTTAACTTCTACCCCCGTAAGTCTCCTCCGAAACAAAATTCTCGCTACCTTACTAGCCTCCACATAGCAACTCCACCCGCGTACATATAAATGTTTGATGGTTTGAAAAGTTAAAATCTTTAACTTCTACCCCCGTAAGTCTCCTCCGAAACAAAATTCTCGCTACCTTACTAGCCTCCACATAGCAACTCCACCCGCGTACATATAAATGTTTGATGGTTTGAAAAGTTAAAATCTTTAACTTCTACCCCCGTAAGTCTCCTCCGAAACAAAATTCTCGCTACCTTACTAGCCTCCACATAGCAACTCCACCCGCGTACATATAAATGTTTGATGGTTTGAAAAGTTAAAATCTTTAACTTCTACCCCCTTAAGTCTCCTCCGAAACAAAATTCTCGCTACCTTACTAGCCTCCACATAGCAACTCCACCCGCGTACATATAAATGTTTGATGGTTTGAAAAGTTAAAATCTTTAACTTCTACTCCCGTAAGTCTCCTCCGAAACAAAATTCTCGCTACCTTACTAGCCTCCACATAGCAACTCCACCCGCGTACATATAAATGTTTGATGGTTTGAAAAGTTAAAATCTTTAACTTCTACTCCCGTAAGTCTCCTCCGAAACAAAATTCTCGCTACCTTACTAGCCTCCACATAGCAACTCCACCCGCGTACATATAAATGTTTGATGGTTTGAAAAGTTAAAATCTTTAACTTCTACCCCCGTAAGTCTCCTCCGAAACAAAATTCTCGCTACCTTACTAGCCTCCACATAGCAACTCCACCCGCGTACATATAAATGTTTGATGGTTTGAAAAGTTAAAATCTTTAACTTCTACCCCCGTAAGTCTCCTCCGAAACAAAATTCTCGCTACCTTACTAGCCTCCACATAGCAACTCCACCCGCGTACATATAAATGTTTGATGGTTTGAAAAGTTAAAATCTTTAACTTCTACCCCCGTAAGTCTCCTCCGAAACAAAATTCTCGCTACCTTACTAGCCTCCACATAGCAACTCCACCCGCGTACATATAAATGTTTGATGGTTTGAAAAGTTAAAATCTTTAACTTCTACCCCCTTAAGTCTCCTCCGAAACAAAATTCTCGCTACCTTACTAGCCTCCACATAGCAACTCCACCCGCGTACATATAAATGTTTGATGGTTTGAAAAGTTAAAATCTTTAACTTCTACTCCCGTAAGTCTCCTCCGAAACAAAATTCTCGCTACCTTACTAGCCTCCACATAGCAACTCCACCCGCGTACATATAAATGTTTGATGGTTTGAAAAGTTAAAATCTTTAACTTCTACTCCCGTAAGTCTCCTCCGAAACAAAATTCTCGCTACCTTACTAGCCTCCACATAGCAACTCCACCCGCGTACATATAAATGTTTGATGGTTTGAAAAGTTAAAATCTTTAACTTCTACTCCCGTAAGTCTCCTCCGAAACAAAATTCTCGCCACGTTACTAGCCTCCGCATAACCAGTCCGCCAATGTATATATGAATGAACGCCGTCATGCCCACAAAGTCTATAGTAACAGTACCGAAAGGAAACAGACGGGGAAGTGTCCCTATTCGAGGGGCCCGACGCTGGCCATAGCGTACGTGTCAATCCGCACGTACACAGCACGGGAAACCCACCGTCAGTCGAAAGGCGAGGACGACAAAGCTCAAACTGGGTAGCAACAGCAAGACCATCCCAACAGACCACATTGTTTTTTTACATCCCTTTTTATGGATGAGGGTCTTCTTTCTCCTTACTTCTATTTTTTGCTTCCTTTCATCTTTTTCTTCCTTCACGCTATATGTGGAAACGGGGAGGGGGATTCGATTGTTGCACTTTGGTAGGGGATGGAAGAGAAATAGCCGGACTTGATTTATTTTAAATAGGCATTACGTAATCGTTTGTAACTTTTTATTTGTTCCCTGTCACCGGTTACAATCGACTTGTAACAGTAACAGGGGTCGGGGGAGGGTTTATTACATGGGATGGGGGTGCGGGATCTCTACCCCCTGGGGGGGAGAGCATAGAGGAGAGGGAGAGCCGTTGCTAGGGTCTTTCTGAGATGGACAGTTACTCGGATTCATGCCCGGTTTTATGCGATTTTTTATTTTAATGTTTGTCGCTCTGGGAAATGGATTGATCTATTTTCCAACATTCCATGAATGGGAGAATGCAGTGATGGACGCCCCTTCTCTGAAAAATGTGGAAAAGGAGTCGAGTTTTGTATTTTCGCCTGTCGGGCAAGACCCATGGAGAGTCGCCAATGCTTCGGACCCTTTCTCCCCCAATATTATTTATTATTTGTTTGGAGCTCGTTTCGGAACATAAAGGAATAAATATTATAAATTTTCCTATAATATTGATTGTGACTTGTAAACAAAATAAATTCTTCCAAAAAGTCATATATCGTCGGTTCAGGCAGAAATTCTTTAACCCTCTAAGTGGTTTCGACGGAATATCTCGTCCATCAAGATCTCGACAATATTGCTGATAACGAGCTGTCTCGTCCATCAAGATATTGCCGATTTTCCACGATCAAGATCTGGTCAGTTTTCTTCTAATGAAGAGATATCTCGTCCATCAAGATCTGGTCAGTTTTGCTAATGACGAGACACCTCTTCGTAGCAACTACCAAGGGGTTAACTAACGAAACATTTTTTCAATGTACAGCTGTTTAAAACCCTCCTGGTGGTTGTCTTGTCATTAACAAAACTGACCAGATCTTGATAGACGAGATATCTCGATATTAGAAGAAAACTGACCGATCTTGATCTCGTCGTCAAAAAAACGTCAATGTCTTGATGAGACGAAATATTTCGTCATCAGCAAAATTTGTCAGATCTTGATGGACGAGATATCTCGTCGAATCCACCTGGAGGGTTTACTAAGACTAAAGTTTTTAGGTCAGAAAATAAAAATTATAAGCATTTTAATAGGCATTTTTTTGCAGGAAGGACATTATGCCACTGATCAACTTTGATCCGGTATTAGAAAGCACAACATGAGTTACGGGCTTATTTTTAGACTTGTAAATGTAAAAGAATAAAAGTACAAATAATTAATTAAATGGCTGATGCGCCGCCATCTATACATATACTTTTCAGATGCTTGGAAAAATGAATGGATGAAAACTGAACGGTATTTTGAACAATTAAGCTAAAACAGCTATTAAAAAAGATGCTTTAGAATGCATTTTAAGGCTTAGAATTAAATGGAATAAAACTACAGATGATTAATGAAATGGAAATGTTTTATACAAAACAAGGCGGAAAGAACGATGGTAGTCAACAAGTTTAGGGATAGTAAAATCGCAATAAATTTCGTTGATAAAAACGTACAATATCTCACAACTGACTGAAAACCATTGTTCCATTCTTACCCATTGAGGGGAACTTTTCTTTTATGAAACTTGCAGATTAAATACAAATCTAGAATTCTGATCTATATTTAAATGTTGAATAACTCATTAAAACAAGTAACGGAATAGTTTCGAAAAATATAGACCACTATTCTTATTAATCAAGAACAGGATTTAGTAATAGAAAACGAATAAACTGAAACATCTGCACTCACGCGACATTTCTTTCTATTTGATTCGAAAGTTTCAATTATTATTAATGAGACCAGAAAAGAAAGTAATGAGTAAGAGTTTATTTTGAAGTTCGGCTGGAGAGATTAGTTTTAGCGAGTGTTTTAATTTTGTCTTTTCACCCTTTGTCTAAATTCTATCGTTTTTCGTCATGTAGAACAGCAGGTGATCATAATCTTTTGAACAGTTCACCCGAAAAAACAATTACCAACTTCTTTATTCTTTTTGCACTTGTGTGGAAATCCACTCGAGTTGCGCTGTATTTTTAATAAATGCGCTATATATGGAAATAAGTTTCCCGATGACAATTATTCTACAGTTGCACATATTTCCTATTTGGATGAATGCCCACTGCTTTGCACAACGGTACTCGATCAACTTAATTATATCTGTAGCACAGGTAGAACTTGAATCAGAATTTATTTGCGATTATTCTAGAAAAGGAATCTTTTACGGTTTTAAGAATCCGGTTGAGGTTTACAGAGATGGTAATTTATGTGTTTTGTTAGATGAGGACCTTTGGGCTTTACGCAATTTGTAAGTGGTATTTCAGTTACAGCTGATGCGATTTATGCATCGAAATATCGCTGAAGTGTACCGCATTTTCATTTGTTTGCGAAGTTCTTTGTTCGTGTATGAATTCAAATTATATAAGATAAACGAAATCCGGAATATCATATTCTACATCTTGCTTTGTTGTTTACAGTTACTTTTCCACCATATATTCACAAAATTCTAATATACTTGATAAAAAATTAATACGGTGTTTAAAACAAAAATACGTTAACTCACGGACACAAAAAATTGAACTTTAATTAATGAAAATATTTTTTTATTTATAATTAACTTTTTGATTTAATAGGTTTAGTTCAAAATCCTCTAACAATTAGGGGCCACTATACCCAGTTGGAAGAGTAACGGATTAGCAATCGGAGGTTTGCGTGTTCGAAACTCGGTCCAACCAAAGACCGTCGTGTACCCGGGGCTGGTGCACGTTAAATCTATCGTCCTCAAGTGTCCTGACGTTGGCGTGGAATTTTGGAGAGTGGGGTGCCAGATCAGGTGTTCACCTCGTTACCTGACCCTGGTTAAAAATTACGTGGTGTCTTCGGGTTTTTCCCTTGGGAATTGATCCCAGACCGTCACCAATAGACCGTTGTGTTGCTCCAGTGCGACGTTAATTACAGTTACCCGTTACCATTACCCTCTACAAGTTCACAATTCTCTCAAAAAACCTTACGGGTTGCATAACTTTTCTTATTTTGAAATCGATAACAGAATTTAAAATTTATACGTTTGTTTGAACGTATTTGGTATGTTCCTATTACAAACAAAAAAATTTGAAAGAGCTTTAAAGCTTGAATTAATGAGACTTATTTATTCTATAATTGTTAATTTCCTTCGGAGTAAATTCATTTAAATAAAAATAAATTATTTTATAACTGTATCTGGAATCTTATCTTTAATCAAATGTTACGACGCCATCAATGTTTTCATATTCATTCTTGTTTAAGATAAAGCTACCAATACCACTCCTATGCATGAAATGTAACATTAGAAACTGAATTAGCATGAAAGGTAAGGGAAAACTCCACACTAAAATACCCAATTAAGGATAAACGACCGCGCATAAGTTTGCGTAAGCTAATTCGTTTCTTCGTGAACTATTTACTACATTTATCGCCAAGTTTTTTTTCATCCGTCCATAGACGACAATTAAGAGACATGCTTGCAAAACAGGTATGTGTCCTTGTACTTAACAAGCATTAATGAAGACTTGTAACAGTGTTGTTCAATTCAAAGCTACTTGGTGTTGCATCAGAGTGTTTAATCAATGAGCAAAAAGAGTTCCTTTGTTTCTAAGCGAGACTCCCCTTCAGATGGGTAGACGCGATTCCTCGCGGCGAGCGCTTTGGATTTGTGTGACTGGAAAACGAATTTGTTTAAACTGACAGAATTTATCGCTTTGCTGTTGGTTTCGTAATTTTTCCTGACAGCAGTTATCTTAAATGCCTGATTATTTGTAGGTCGGTAGTTTAATTATAACGTCGCGGTGGAGCAACACAACGTGCTATTGGCGACGGTCCAATTTACGTGCACCAGCCTCTGTGCTCACGACGGTCTTTGGTTGGACAGAGTTTCGAACTCGCAACCTTCCGGTTGCTTACCCGTTACTCTTTCAACTGAGCTATCGCGGCCCCGGCAACTGAAGAGAAATGTTTAAATCTGTTGTAGCCTGACTTTCTGCTCCTAATTTCCGACTGGTCAGTTAAAGGGATATTTAAGTCCCCCAGTCTGCATTCTAAATAAGCCTCTTATTTAGGAGGTCCTAAATAAGCCTCTTATTTAGGAGGTCCTAAATAAGCCTCTTATTTAGGAGGTCCTAAATAAGCCTCTTATTTGTTCCTCTTATTTAGGATGGTCAAGGCATCCGGCTACAATCTGACAAAGATGCATTGGTTTCCCAAACCAATTCAACTTTACAAATCATTAAGCTCAACTGTCTCATTAATTATTCGTTTTCTTACACAGGTGGTAGACAAAATAATAGGAGAACCTGTGCAAAATAATAGGAGAACACAGAATCTTTATTATTAGGAGAGTGATCAACCTTGGCCTGAATTACAACTTGTAACCAACATAGCATGGACAAATACAGATCATGCACAATGTTTAAGGGGATGAGCATCCATTCCTCGTGCAGAGTGATCTTCTACTTCTGAAAGTGTGGTTGGAGGTGGAAACCTGACATGCACTTAGGCCTCCAAAATACCTAGAAAGTTCAGTTATTTTAGGATCAAGGGACTGAGGAGGTCAGACGTGATGTTCGACATCATCCTCTTGCTCATCGAACCATGCTTGGACACACTGAGCAGAGTGAATGGGGTGTTGTCATCTTGGAACGCAGAGGGGAATAGTCTGGAGCATACGATGGAGATGATCACTCAGGATGCTAAAATATTGCACTGATTCGTCCTTCCTATGCTGGACTACAAATGGTTCCAGATCACGCCAAGATATCGCACCTCACACCATCATAGGGCCGCTTCCATGTCATCAACCCACCTGGAGGTTTATCTTCGCATCCAAAACTGCCCTGTAGTGTCCAGCCTCTGGTGCAGAAACCTGTTCCAAACTGTCACCAGTTCTGGGCAAGGGACGATTTGTTTTCCTATTTGAATCTTCATTTCTTTTTGGGCCAGTTTTGTCTCAGCGAGATATCTCGTCCTTAACAAAATTGACCAGGACTTGGACGAGATACCTCGTCGAAACACTTGGAGGGTCAACAGTAGGAAGTAGGCAGAGTCAACACGAGAGGCTTCTGCGAGCGTTCTACAGACATAAACAAGTCTGGTGGTCTTAAATAATGTAAATGTAGATTCGTCAGATCAGATGATCCGTCTCAACTGGTGTTGCGTCTGCTCTCTACACTGTCGTCGCTTCAAAGCACTACGCGGTGTCACCATGGTTTTGGAACAACCGCTCTGCATTTATGTTAGTTCCCATTGGATAATTTTGGTTGATACGGGGTCCTGGAGATGGGTGTTCATCTCGGGGTTATCTGGAACGCCATTATTTTGTGCTTTCGGGCCACTATCCACTTTAACAACGTTTAAACATGTTATCCCCTGACGTTCTGCTCCTAATTTCCAACCCTGATCAGCTAAGGGGTTATTTTGGTCCCTAGTCTGGCATTCTAAATAAGAGGTATCCGTCTATCCTTGTCAGTGAGCTTTGACTTTCACCAACAGTTCTGTCTCGAAGATGACATCTTACCATGCCTTGTGTAGGCTGTCATAACAGTGCACACAGTGCTCCTTGCAACATCCACAAGATTCTTCACGGAGGCTTCAGAAGGGTCCACTCTAATGATCATGCCTCATTGAAAGTCTGAGGTCGGTCATATCAGCCTTTGACTGCTAGCAAAATGTTCATATACAACTGCTGTTGATAGACTGATATTTCCTCCTTCCAACCACTAGGTGGCAGACTTTGTTTTTAGTTTTTATGGTGTAAAGCCGTATTTGGCCAAGCTGCCAAACACAAGACAACGTCAAGTAAGAAATGTCATGAAAGAGAAAAAGAGGGATTGAGAAATAGAGTAGTGGGTTTGTTCGGGTTTAATGGCGCAAGGGCCAAATTTGGCCATGCTGCGCCAGAAACAAGACATACAATACCAAGTAATAGACACACACAATGAAAGTTTTACTGACACAGAAGAGAGAAATACACCCAGGGAGGAAATAGAGTAGTGGGATGAAAGCAGAAATAGATCACTTAGGTATCCCGGGAGCGCGACCCCCGTATTTATTAGACAGTAAACCACACAGGAAAAGAAAGATCACTAGAGTACCTCGGGTTTGTGAAGCCCGTGCATACCTAAAGGAGATGTGTCCCTGCAAGGATGAATTACGGCTAATTTTCTTATGGGTGTTCATATTATTTTGTCCACCACCTGTCTCTTTTTATTAAGAAATTCGATATACTTTATTATGGCTAAGAAGCTAAAAAAACGGTCTTACATCAAACCCTGAGTATCTTGCATGCACTATTTAGGTCAAAGAAAACTAAAGGTTGGAAACCAGTGATATCATAAGTGTCTCCATTTCAAAGAAATGCAACAAACTGGTCCAATTACACCATTTCCGTAACTGTGATGCAGATGAAAAAAAATACTTAATGAGATATCAAGCTTAAAATGCACTCTTTGGTCAGTTAGTTTGTTTTGTCATTTCCCTCAAAGCACTTACTCTCAAAACATACCTAAATTCGTAATAAGTAGACTTCAGATGTGACCTAAAAATTTCTAAAAAGTGCTCTAAAATTGCAAAAAAGTCCTTTAAAATGAAAGGAAAATTTCAATTAATCGGCTTTTATTACATTTTTAAAATTATGAATTAAATATATTGGAGCTTAGATAATTCATGAACTATAATTTCGCGTCTTTCTTTATAAAAAACAAAACGAAAGAAAAAGCAAGCCAGCAATACCCGTTCACTATCCCCAAAAAACATTTTCAAAAGCGATAATGAGATTTCCGTTCTAAAGTGCCTTGAACAGTCTAGAATGAGATTCTATTAAATGCTTTTTACTTCAGTCAGCAGTCAGTTCTGATTTCGAATATCGCAATTTCAAAACAACCTCAATGAAAATTAAATTTTTTGTTAGAGGAAAAGGGCCCCGAGAATATTTTCAAACAGCCTCAAAATCTCGAAAAATTACTTAAAAACTCCAACAAAATTCAGCAGGCCAAATAATGCAAATGCTCAATCCTCAACTGACAGGACGGGCCGTTCTGGCTCAGTGGGTATGCTCACTGCGCTAGCAACTTTCGAGTTGTAGGCGGCGCAGGTTCGATTCCTGCCAGGTTCATTCCTCACTGGGTGTATTTCTCTCTTCTGTGTCAGTAAAGCTTTCATTGTGTATGTCTATTACTTGATATTGTATGTCTTGTGTCTGGCGCAGCCCTTGCGCCATAAAACCCCAATATCAACAAACCACTGACAGGACAGAACCACTAGTACAAAAAATTCCAAAGAGGGTAGGTCTCTCAGGTAGGTAGGTATTTTAATTAACGTCACAATGGGCTATTGGTGACGTTCCGGGATCGAACCGGAAGGCAAAGATCCCAGGACAACATCACATAATTTTGAACCACGGTCAGATGACGAAGGTAGGTCTCAGAATAAAAGTATAAAATTACATGGGTTTTGTCACACGAGTTGATTTTAAACAGAAATTTAAATATTTGGGAATGCATGTAAAGATTTCGAAATATATATAAAAAAAATACTGGGTTTTGTCACACCCAAGTTTTAAACAGAAATGTTAAATATTTAGGAATGCCGGTAAGTCTTATAGAAAATATAAAAATACTATGGGTTTTGACACGTTTATTTTGAACAGAAATTTATATATTTAAGGAAGCCAGGGGTATGTCTCTCTAAGAGAAAGAACTACTGTGGGTTTTGTCGCACGAGTTTATTTTAAACAGAAATTGAAATATTTAGGAAAGGGGTCTCCAAAAGAGAAAGAAATGCTATGGGTTTTAACAAGAGTTCAGTTTTTCGCAGAAATTTAAATTTTTTAATCAGAACGACAGGAAACAAGACAATAATCAAATAATGAAGTCAAGGAGCTTGTAAGCTAATCGTGATTGAGTTAAAGAAAATTCAGTCAAATAGTATCTTAGTGTGACCTCGTTTCCTGAGAAGTAAAAAAAAAAAGGAAAATAGTGATAAGGACAAGTCAATCAATAGCTGTCAAAAATTGTTGAAATTTTGCCTATCATCTTCGAATCTCAGCACGTGCAAACAGGAAGAAAAAGATCCAAGTTAACTAGAGAATCATAAAACCGATTTTTTTATAATTATATAACCTGAACGGGTGTTATTTACTTCTGAGCACTCTGTCAATTCAAATACATAAGGCGTCCAGTTGAGAAACATGGCATAATTTACTTTTAACATTTTTGAAAATTCTCGAAGCTGGTCGATGATTTAACGTAAGGTGTGGCAAGAGACCCAACTTACGATAGCCAAAGTTTCCAAAGACCCAAATATTCTTAGTTCATATAGAACCAATTACTACTCTGTCCCCGTAATTTTTAAATTTTCATATTTCTACCACACCATCCCCCGATCCTCTCCTAATATATCACTTACGCTGCAAAAGTGCCACGCTGAAAAATCGCATTTCTCCTGGTAGTAGTCAATTAATGTCGCATTGGAGCAACACAACGGACTATTGGCGACGGTCCGGTATCCGAGAACTCTTCATTTTCAACCACGGTCAGATGACGAATTAACACCTGAGCTGGCACCCCACTCTTCAAACTTCCACACCACGCCAACGTGAGAAGTATTGTCAGTCGCCGCTCTGTGACATGCCCCAGCACTAACGCAAAATGCACCAAACGTCATGAACAAAGCTCAACTTTCGCAGTGTATACAGCTGAACCTACTGACAACCTGCGCGATAGATTTCCTGCCACTGTTAGGAAATGTATAATTTATACTTCTCTAGCAGGAAGATAATCTGGCAGCGGGTGATTTGAATGATGCAGCGATACCCTTCTAATCAAAATACACGGAAGAGAGAAACGAAGTCATGCTGGAATTCAATTCTCGACACAACGCATTTCCAAATCTGAAACAATATGTTATCTAGAAAGAAGGTTTCAAGTTAGACGTCTATTTCGCAACACTTCTCTGTCACGTTCTGATAGTTAGCTTGTGGAAAAGGTTCCGGGAAATGGTAATTTTGAAGTCTCACTCTATAACTACTGCTACATAATGAAATCAATTGGGAACACATTTCGGTTGCCTAAAAGGTAACACTGAACATACCTCCCTGTGTCATATTATGTGTTGTGTTCCATCAAGAGAGGACCTTTATGGAAGTTCTGATCTACTATTGGACTTTTTTTGAACATGTTCAGACTCATGGATTTGATCTAACTGTTAAGCTGGCCTTATAACCCTCCTGGTGGTTGTCTCAATGAGGTATCTCGTCATTAGAAAAACTGACCAGATCTTGATTGGACGAGATGTCTTGTCATTGGAAAAAAACAGACCAGATCTTGATCTCGTCATCATAAAAAATCGGCAACAATTTGATGACGAGATATCTCGTTGAAACTCCTTGGAGGGTTAAGGAACAAGTACAACACATATCGGAATGAACGTACAGCAACTGCAGCTTTTCTCTGGAATGTTTGAGTCAGTTCCATTAACTGTAAAACAATAGATTTGTCCAAATATTTACCAACACTCTCCAGGGGTTGAAGGGGCTGTTATGGCTCAGTGGGTATGCCCACTGCGTTTGCAACCTGCGACAGGTTCAATTCCTGTCGGGTGCATTCCTCCCTGGGTGTATTTATTTCTTCTGTGTCAGTAAAACTTCCATTGTGTGTATGTCTGTTATTTGATATTGTATATCTCGTGTCAGGCGCAGCTTAGCCAAATATGGCACTTACGTCATAAAACCCCGAAACCAACGACACAGGGATTGAAGGGGGCTAGCTAAGAAAATTTTGAAAACAGACGCATAGATTTACTATGCTACATATCTTTACGTAGAACTACATGCGAGAAGCGAAACAAGGTTGTATATGCAATCATCGTTCATTGGTCGACAAATCACGGCACTCTAGAAGTGAACTCGGTTATTATTGCCAAAGAATACTGTAGATCCTGTTGTTTCTATGCAAGTAGGTAGTTGAATTAACGTCGCGCAGGAGCAACATAACTGGCTATTAGCGAAGGTCCGGGATCAATCACCAAGGGAAAGATCCGAGATCACATCGTAATTTTGAACTCTTAAACGACGAAGTCAAAACATGAGCTGGCACCCTCACTCAGCAAACTTCCATACCACGCTAATGTGAGGAGATTTGAGGCCACAACAAATTTGACGTGCACCATTCCCCATGTACACGACAGTCCTTTGGTTAGATGAGTTTCGAACTCACTAAGTACTCACTCCGCTACTCTGCAAACCGGGCAACCGCGGCACAGAAATCGAGTGAGTATTGCGAGATATGAAACGAAGTTATATAGGCAATCGTCATTTATTGGTCGGCAATTCACGGCACTCTGAAAGAGGAACTCATCTAATTATTGCTAAATAATATTGTAGTTCCTGCCATTCTCTACAAATCGACACCAATTTCAACATCCTATCTCTTTGCAATCCAAAGTTGCCGTGCAAATGCCAGTCGGTGTCGCCATTGTCAATGTTCCCGCGTATCCACCCCCCTCACCGCTGCTCCCCCATCACCATTTTAGGTTTGTATGGATTTTAATTAACGTCGAAATAGAGCAACACAACGGGCTATTGGCGACGGTCGGGGACCAACACCCGAAGAGAAAGATTCGTAACCACCTCGTAATTTGGAACCACGGTCAGATGACGAGGTCATACCTGAACTGGCACCCCACTCCAAACTTCGACACTACCCTAACTTGAGGATATTTGAGGCCACGACAGATTTAACGTTCACCAGACCCCTTTGTACACGACGGTCTTTAGTTGGATTCGAATTCGCACCCTCCGGAAAAACTTAAACCATAAGATTATCTTTTATAGTTTACGAGATATAAACGCAACCAATCTGACCATTTTATGTTCGCTAGATTTTTTCGTACAGATCCCCTATACAGGACCGGATTTAACCCTACAGGTGGTTAGTTTGACTAGGTATCTCGTCATTAGCAAAATCATTAGTACATCTTGATGGACGACATATCTCGTCACTAGAAGAAAACTGATCAGATCTCGATCTCTTCATCATATCAAAAAGTTGGCAATATCTTGATGACGATGTTATTTGCAAAATTGGTCGGATTTTGATGGACGAGATATCTCGTCATAACCACTTGGTGGGTTAAAGACGCATTCATGTCAAAACTAAGATCAAAATTCGGTAATAAATGTGATCCCAATGCATTCAAGAACGGGGCCCCATTCGAAAAAATCGGCAATATCTTGATGACAATGTATCTCGTTATTTTCAAAATTGGTCGAATTTTGATGGACGAGATATCTCGTCTTAAACACTTGGAAGGTTAAAAGCGCATTCATGTCAAAACTAAGATCAAATTAGGTAATAAATATGATCTCAATGTATTCAAGAGGGGCCTCATTTGAGGAAATCGGCTTAAGAACTGTCCTTGATTATATAACGGGAATAGACTGTACATAATCTACCCATAACTTCCACATCACCAGACATTCTAAGTGACAAATAGTTAGATAAACCATATCCGATTGTGTACCTATCAGACTCGTGCTATCATATCTCACGTCGGGCTATTTTCACTTTCAACGACGTACTCTATCACGTTTCTACACACGAGGTGTATACACGGTTGTACGCTAACTAGTGCACGGATGGAATGCGTGGGAAACATGCAACAGGTGTTCCTTCTTCCACTCTTCGAAGCTACTTAGTTTAAAGTTAATCCCCAACACTTCAAACTTCCTTTTTTTATCTATCGCCAGTTAGACCTCAGTTCTGATGGTTGGTTTTTTTCATCGCGTAGGGCTGAATCTTGCATGTTTTATCCGTTAACTGTGAATGGACAAACACGCTCGTGTCTTCTGTAGCCCAGTTAGTAGAGTAGCGAATTAGCAACCGAAGGGTTGCGAGTTCGAAACTCGATCCAGCCGAAGACCGTCGTGTACGTGAGGGCTGGTTCACGTTGATTCTCATGTGGCCTCAAATGTCCTCACGTTGGCGTGGAAGTTTGGAGATTGGGGTGCCAGCTCAGGTGTTGACCAATCGGATGGCGAATCATTGAATGTGCGTCCTCTTCCGTCCCGTGGACCAATCAGATGATGAATGTTGGGTTCCACCCAGCAGACGGGTCCACCTTGTATTACCAATGAATTTTGAATAAAATTTAATGTTATTTTTAATGAAAGGTAATTAGTAAAATTGACAAAAATTACCAATGAAAGGTACTTCAATTTACTAACGTTATGAATGGAGGGTAAGTATTAAAACGAACAGATTAATGAAAAGTGCATGTTATTAACAGTGGGTAATAATAAAATTTACTTATGAAGATTAAAAATTTAGATTAGTTAGCAATAAAGGTAAATATTAAAGCTTTCAAATATTACTTACGAATTTTAACAATGAAAATTTATTAATTTACAAATATTACTTATTGATTTTCATTAACGAATATTTACTTGACATTTTTACCCCAATGAAAGAAAATTTACTTGTGAAAGGGTTAAAATTGGAATTTATAATATTACCAATAAAGGTAAATATTAAAACTTTCAAATACTAACGAATTTTGATGAATGAAAAATTTCTTGGCGTTGCTACCAACGCATAGTGTAAATAATGAAATTTACAATGAAGAGGAAACAGATATTTATTGTTACCAATAATGGTAAATATTATAATTTACAGATATTATCATGAATTTTTTGAAAATTTACTTGACAAAAGTTTTTTAAATAAATTTTGATAATGGTAATGTTATAAATAATTTGTTTTGAAAATAACATTTCCAATGAATAACTAAATTGAATGTTTATATGTTTGGATCTTAGCCCCTCCAATAAACTCTACATTCTACCCAAAAGATCGGACTCCTAGGACTTGGTGCCCAGTAGCAAGAATTAAATCATACCTTTCGGTGCCGTATAAAGATATCATTAAAGAATTCACTTGTTTTGTTTCATCACTGGTACTAAATATTTCTCGAATAATTTCGGCATCACACAAAGTTGATTCTCTTCACTTGTGATTCACCTTTATATTCTTGCAACATTGAGTCAGAGAAAAACAAAATAATGACCATATAAAAAGGATGTTAGTCACTCCTCTTAACTGGCAGTCTGAAAGCACAGCGATTGTGAAATTCTGCTTTTGATCTTTTTCGCAACCTCTCAGTTATATTAAAGAAAATTACAATTCTATTTCCAAATCGCTGCTCATTTGCGTAACGTGTTCATACAATTCTAAGACTTTTATTGGGTGTGTAAATATTAAGTGAAAAGGTTGGACACTTTCGAGTCAACTGCAAAAAGTTGCATTAAGGAACTGGTAAGTGTGTAGTTAATTAACGTCGCAGTGGAGCAACACAACGGGCTATTGGCGACGGTCCGAAGGGAAAGATGAGAGGACGAACACCACGTAATTTTGAATCACGGTCAAATGACAATGTCATCGGACCTGAGCTGGCACTCCACTCACCAAACTTCCAAATCCCGACAACGTGAGGACATGAGACCATGAAATAATTTACATGTACGAGCCCCCACGTACACGTCGGTCTTTGGTTGGACCTAGTTTCGAACTCGCAATCCTCCGTTGCTAATCCGTTGTTCTTCCAACTGGTCTGCCGTGGCCTAAAAAAGATCTTCGCAAAAACCCAGATCTTAAATAGAAATAAATAGTCCTTAGAAATTTATAGATTTTAAAAAACAGAAACTAACATTTCCGGGGTCAGGGATTTCGCCCCAAAACCTTCCCTCTGGTTACGACACTGACACCCTCCCAAAACCTCCCGTACACCCCTGCACTTTCGTTGATGTGAAAATAGTTTCGTATAACGGATACTTAAAGTGAAACAGACGTAACAGGATGAGTCCATGAAATAAAAGAGGGGAGTAAACATTATTAAAATCCATTAAGCCGTCTGGAAAGTTCGACGAACCCACTTGGGCTCGTTCTATGAAGGATAGCGATCGGCGAATAAACACGGCATATGGAAGTTTCGACACTTAATTTAAATGAATTCGAAAATCGGGCCGAAATGATAGCGTTTGGAAAAGAGACCTTTTTTCCAGCTGCTGCGTCTGGTGATGAAAAATAAACAAGTCTGAAAAAAGATGCTCGTAATGGAGATGACTGAGAGTGGATGAAAAATGTAATTATCGCTCCATCTAATGTTAACTCTTTTTTGACCGGACGAGACGGTGGACACTTCATTGTTATTAAGTGGCCATTGTAGACCGGCATTCCCTAATAAAATGGGCCGCGGTAGCCCAGATGGATTGTAATTGTAATTAATTAACGTCGTACTAGACCAGGGGTCGGCAAACTGCGTCTCGGGAGCCACATGTGGCTCTTTGGTTACGTACAAGTGGCTCTGAAATAATATTGAAAAAAGGAAAATAAAACCACCTGTTTCATTTATAAAATTTAAAAAAAAATAAACACTCCCGTCAATAAGGGTGTTCAATATCCAGAATCAACAGAAGATCAATAGTTGCGAAAATTGTACTTTATGGTGGTCTTTAAATCACAACTGAGTCTGCTCAACTGTCCATTTCAAGTCAAACGAAATACTGATATTTCAATAGTTATTTCGTTTGAAAAGAAATTAATTCTATTCACTGAAGATTTAGAGAGGGGAACTTTTGTTTATTTCCCAAATTTGTCTCAATAACACCGAGGAAACAATGCCCTTATTAACAAAGATTATTTCAAGACAGCAGTTTTAAACACGAGAGAATCTTTTCTTCAAAGGATTCAGGAATTCAGAAATGATAAAGCGACTCTAGCTATTATTACAAATCGTCTTAATACCAATGTGAAGGAATTAAATTTTTAGGACATTAGCACAGCTAATTTGGGGACGCGATAGCTCAGTTGGAATAGTAAGTGATTAGCAACCGGAAGATTGCGAGTTCGAATCCAACCAAAGATCACCGGGTACAAAGGGGGCTGGTGTACGATAAATTTGTAGTGGCCTCAAATGCACTCACTTTGGCGTGGTTTGGAAGTTTGGAGAGGAGGTGCCAGCTCAGGTGTTGCCTCTTCACCTGTTCAAAATGACGAGGTGTTATCCTTGTATCTTTCCCTTCGGAATTGATCCCAGACCGTCGACAATAGGCCGTTGTGTTCCTCCAGTGCGACGTTATTTAAAATGTACATAAATACAAAATACAAAGGCTAATTTTGAAATACAATTGCTGGTCTTGACAAAGATTTACGGAGCTCCAAATTTGTATGTCTTGTTACTGAAATAGAACTGGAAAAAGAAAAATGAAATTTGATTTCACAGCATAAGCAGACTTCTATGAAATACCCACAAAAGGTAGACTGAATGATTTTCAATGCTTGGAATATAGTCTTCCGGACTCATCATGAGTTGAAAATATTTGCATTTGGTGTGCTCAGTATGTCTGGGTCTAAATATTTATGTGCGCAATCGTTTTCTAACATGAATTTCATTAAATGTAAATTGAGCACCAAATTATTGATGCCAACTTAGAATCTTGTCTTAAATTAAAACTGACTAGTTACAAACCGGACATACAGAAACTTTCTAAGGAAATGCAAGCTCATTGCTCACATTGATTAAATCCAATGAGACTAATTTTTTGTGATTTTTTCTTCATTTACTAATAAAGATGCACTTAAAATATAACTTGTTATAATATTACTTTATCTTTTCTTTACTCTTAAAAATATAGTTATGGCTCTCGAATAATTTTTAAATTGTTGTGAGGGACAAGTTTGGCTCTTCCATCTCAAAAGTTTGCCGGCCCATGAACTAGACTTATAGACGACGGTTCGAAAACAATCCCGAAGGGAAAGGTCCGAGGACAACACGTAATTTTGAATCACGGTCACTTGAAGAGGCAACACCTGAGCTGGCACCCTATTTTTTAAATAGGTGTAGGAAGTTAACGAACGTCGCATTTGATCAAAACAATGGGCTATTTGTGATGGTCCACGATCAATTCCGAAGGGAATGATGCAGGTAGGTATTTTATTAACTCCAAACTTCCACACCACGCCAACGTGAGGACATCTGAGACCACGACAGATTTAACGTCCACCAGCCCCTTTTTACACGACGTTCTTTTTGGTTGGATCCGAACTCGCAACCCTCCGGTTACTAGTCCGTTACTCTTCCAACCGGGCCACCGTGGCCCAACCCAGATGAAAGAGCAACGGATTAGTGAAGGGAGGGTCGCGAGTTTGAAACTCGGTCAAGCCAAAGACCATCGTATACACGGGGGCTGGTGCACGTCAAAATTGTCGTGGCCTCAAACGTCTTCATGTTGGCGTGGTGTAGAAGTTTGGTGATTGGGATTCCAGCTCAGGTGTTGCCAAGTCATCTGACCATGATTCAAAATTACGTGGTGTCGTCCTCGGTTCTTTCCCTTTGGGATTGATCTCGTGCCAATCACCAATAGCCCATTGTGACGTTAATAAAATACCTACCTGCATCATTCCCTTCGGGATTGATCTCGGACCGTCACAAATAGCCCATTGTTTTGATCAAATACGACGTGCGTTAACTACGTACCCTTATTAAAAAATAGCGGGTTGGCTGTGTAGGGAAGGATTTAGTTGAATTAACGTCTCACTGGAATAACACAAAGGGGTATTGGGGACGGTCCATTTGAGATTTAAAGTGCACCAGCTCCCACGTACACGACGGTCTTTGGTCCGATCAAGTTTCGAACTCCGGTTGCTAATCCGTTACTCTTTCAATCAGGTTACTGTAGCCCCATTAGGCAGTGTTGCAGCACGGCTGCAAGGTTTCCGTGAATACGTCTCCGTTAGCGTTTCTCGTTTTCATTTCACTTCGAATGCCTTAAATCGACAGATCTCAACCATATCTTTCGTTTGAGACCAATTTGAACGTCATACCGCTTCGTAGTCCCGAGTCCCTCTGAGGGTATATCTCCTTTAGTATGGTATATCTCCTTTTAGTGTGTATGAGCTTCACGAACGCGATTCCTAGTAATCTATTATTTTCCCATGCGGTTTACTGCCTGTGGTAAACATGAGGGTTGCGACCCAGCGATACGCAAGCGATCTTTCTCTTCTTTCTCCAACCTTTCGTTTCACAAGTCTCGGTTAACCGACCTTCGCTCATCCGACATTCCGTCTTATCCGACGCCTCCAGAAAAACCCGCTTGAATCGGCGACGAGAAAAGCGTGCCGCTTGTTTGCGAGCGCAACTCTTGTAAATAGCGATGGCGACGAAATTGATGGTCAAGCATCAACTGTTGAGCCTCTCAGAATCTCGCATAACGATGGTTAAGGCTCGAGAAACCGCCATGAAATACGTTGAGCAACAAGCTATGGGGATCGACATAATGGTGCTGTAAAGATGGCGAGACTTGGCAGCGAAGAAACGGCAATCGGCGGGAAAGCAGACTAGGATCACAATTTTTTTAAATCATCACAGGACTGAACTTTTTATGGATTTAACTTCCGACAGTGCTGTTACTGTAAGCTCATTTCATGCAATTCTATATGTATTTGTAGACAATTGTTAACGTTAACTTCAATACGTTTTAATACAGTACGATGTTTTGGTGCTAATTTGTAAATAAATTACTATATAACGTTATCGTGTATTGAATTGGTTTTTTTCTGTTGACTTGTAAAGCGTGGTTTAGGTGATTAATTTGTAAGATTATAACATAGTTTGACGTTTATTAGGCTTTTTCTTAATGCCTCCCTATTATCCGACATTTACGCTTATCCGACGTTCTGCCGGCCCGTTTATGTCGGATAAGCGAGATTACTGTACTTAACATTGTCTTGTGTTTGGCGCAGTTTGGTCAAATATGGCCCCTAGAGCCAAAAAAATCCTAAAAATAACTAACCAACCAATCGTCCTGAGTTACATTGATTTGAGGTTTGCGAGGCCTGAGTCTCCAAAACACCCCCTACCTCCCCATTATCGCGAACTCAAGGTCACAAACAAGTCTTTACAACACAGACTAGTGTTTTCAATCACGCTGAATAATCACTTTCATCAATCAATCATTTTTCCCACATTAGGATTCATGCTTTTCCCCACATCCACGTGACAGATAGATCTTAAACCGAGCGATCGGCAGAAATAGAATGAAGTTGAGCCCACATGCTCCGTCTAATTCATTAGAAGGTCGATGCTTGATGAGTTGAGGGCATTCCAAACTGGATTCCCTGGGAGAATGAGCCTTCAGATAAAAGTCGAGGCAGGTGAGAAGAGATTAGAGTTTACATAACTTCCAATATCAACATGATGATGCAATGGAAAGACTCGATTCGATTATGCGTGTTTAACAACGCAGAGATAGTAAGATTCCTTTTCTAAAATTGGTTTCCCACACCGTATCTAAAAGGAAGAGGATAGGGGATGGATCCCAACCGATAGCAGAAGCACATCATATCATCCGAGTATTTGGTGGAGTGTTGTCGACGAAACTAGGTAGGAAGGTAGTTAATTAACGTCGCACTGGAGAAACGCAACGAGCTACTGGCGACGGTCAGGATCAATCCCGATCGGAAAGCTCCAAGGACAACGCCTCGCAATTTTAAACTACTGTCAGACAACGAGACAACACCTGAGCTGGCACCCCACTCTCCAAACTTCCACACAACGCCAACGTGAGGACATTTAAGGCCATGCCATTTAACGTGCACCAGCCCCCCTTGTACACGACTGTCTTTGGTTGTAACGTTGTACTAGAGTAATACAGTGGGGCTATTGGAGACAATTCGGTATCAATCCCGAAGGCAAAAATCCGAGGATAACACCTCGTAATTTTGAATCTCGGTCAGGTGTCGGGATTGATCCCGGACCGCCGCCAATAGTGTTACTCCAGTGCGACGTTAATTCAATTACCTACCAACCTCGGTCAGGTGACGAGGTCGAGATTTGAGCTGGCACCCCACACCAACGACCAAGGCCACGACAAATTTAACGTACACCAGTCGAGTACACGACGGTCTTTGGCTGGACAAAGTTTCGAACTCGCAGACATTGAAATACACATTCAGTGGATGAATGATCTCATGTTTCTCTTTGTGATTCAAAATTACGTGGTATTTTCCTGGGATCTTTCCCTTGAGGATTCATCCCGGACCCTTCTCTAATAGACCGCTGCATTGCTCAAGTGCGACGCTAATCAATTACTATATTACCATTACCACTCCTCTTGTACTGAACTTAACCCACACCTACAAGCATTAACTCAATATAGTGATTACAATACAGTAACCTATCTCCATCATGACGTAGTTTCGGTGGAGAAAGTTTCAGTTTTTCACGTCTTGCTCGATTGGTGATTGTCGAATGTGATTCCCAAAAAAACTGTGATCGGACTTCTACCAAAACTCCAAATAAAGTACGTGGCGAATGTTAGCGCTCGCAACAATCGCCGCTCTTCAATGAATGGCCTACGATCGATAAACAATTGAATTGCCCAATGGAATATTAATCACGTCCAACTATCTGGGGCCGAGGTAGCCCGGTTGGAAGAGTAACGGATTAGCAATTGGAAGGCTTGCCAGTTCGAAACTCAGTCCAACCAAAGACCGTCGTGTATGTGGAGGCTAGTGCACACTAAATCTGTCGTGGCCTTAAATGTCCTCACTTTGGCATGGTGGGGAAGTTTGGAAAGTGGAATGCCAGATCAGGTGTTCTCGTCATCTGACAGCTGTTCGAAATTACGAGGTGTCCTCGGATTTTTCCTTTCGGGATTGACCCCATTGTGTTGCTGCAGTGAAGGGAACTACTTAAATTCTCTTTGTATGCACATTTAGAATAAAGGCTCGGGGACCAAAATTATTGCCATGGTTAAATTCAGACTCATCAGGACGATAATCCTATATTGAATTTTTTTGCATGTTGTATATAGTGTAACAGTATGATTGTTGGAGCGCACAATTAGTTTCATTTTGATTTAATTTATTTCGTTAAAATCGTTTGCACATACTTTATGATTAGGCTCAGCGAATGAGCTTGAATCAGAATATCAGTTCTTCCATTTGCACACAGCGAATGAGCTTGAGTCAGAACATCAGTTCTGCTTCCCTTTGCACACAGCGAATGAGCTTGAATCAGAACTGTTCTGCTTCCCTTTGCACACAGCGAATGAGCTTGAATCAGAACATTAGTTCTGCTTCCGTTTGCACACAGCGAATGAGCTTGAATCAGAACAGTTCTGCTTCCGTTTGCATACTGCGAATGAGCTTGAATCAGAACATTAGTTCTGCTTCCGTTTGCACACTGCGAATGAGCTTGAATCAGGACATCAGTTCTGCTTCCGTTTGCACACAGCGAATGAGCTTGAGTCACAACAGTTCTGCTTCCGTTTGCACACCGCGAATGAGCTTGAATCAGAACAACAGTTGTGCTTTCATTTGCACACAGCGAATGAGCTTGAATCAAAACAACAGTCTGCTTCCGTTTGCACACTGCGAATGAGCTTGAATCAGAACATCAGTTCTGCTTCCGTTTGCACACTGCGAATAGCTTGAATCAGAACATGAGTTCGGCTTCATATCTGAAAGATGTCTTTCAACCCCCTGTTCGGATTTCCCATTCAAATCTCTTCTCATTTTTAAATGACATTGGATTTTTAAACCTCATTTGATATTTTTACTATTCACCACTCATTACGCATACCTTTTTATATTATATACCTTGTTGCTGGTCAACATGTTTTAAATCATCAATTCATATCAACCATGACTTTTTATATATAGTTGGCGAATTTTAATCTTGTGCTTTGTCATATCTTTAATCAAAATTAAATATCTTCCACATGTACTTTTATCTCAGACCAATAATTCTTTAATATTTTATACTTTTATTGGGTCACATTTTGTCTCGAGTTTGGCAGAGCTTGTCCGCTTTTAGACCTTGCGCCATAAAACCCCAAAATCCAATCCCTGTTCGGGTTCCGGATATAGGTTGTTAAAAAGGAACAGCGTTGAATTTTGCGCAGGGCATAAATTTCTCATTCGATCTCGGCCCCTGAAATATTCGCGTCACTCGCCTTGGATGCAGCTAAAAAGACTTCTGTTTTGACATTCGTGCACGACACATGTATGCCTTTTAAGTATCTTTTTTAAAATTCTTTGTCATTGTTGACTTGAGTTTACCTTTCTCCCACCCGCCAACAATGATGTATAGATGTAATTACTGTACAGAAGTAACAATGCACAGATGTAATAAGGTATAGATGTAATCAATATGCTCTAACATTCTGAATAGATATGTTCCTCTCTATTCCTCTCCATGCTCTATTCATCGCAACCACACTTATTAAAACTGGTAGTTTCTTACGACACTAGGCATGGGAGTGTGTGATGGTATTAGTGTGTTTACGTACATTGACAAGATTGTGAATCTCGTCCTCATGTTGTCGTGGTGTGGAAGTTTGGAGAGTGGGGTGCCAGCTCAGTTGTGACCTCGTCACCTTACTGTGATTCTAAATTACAAGGGGTCCTCGGATCTATACGAGATGTCCGGGATTGATCACGGATCCGCCACCAATAGTTGTGTCGCTTAGTGCGCTGTTAGTTTCACAATCAACCAACCAACCTGAAAATTCACGTTATTCTTCTGGGTAGGTAATCGAATTAAAGTCGCACTGGAGAAACACAACGAGCTATTGGCGATGGTCAAGGGTTAATCCAGAAGGGAAAGATCTGAGGATCACACCACTTAATTTTGTATCATCGTCAGATGACGAGATGAACACCTGAGCTGGCACCCCACTGTCCAAACTTCCACAGAGGGCGTTTGAGGCCGTGACAGATTTAGCGTGCTCCAGCTCCACGGTCTATAGTTAGATTGAGTTTAGAATTCCCGTTTGCTAATCCGCTACTCTTCCAACCAGGCTACTTCTGTGACAGCGATTTAAGTAGATTGTAAACTCAAGTATTTTAAGTATGCATGATTAAATTTTTTTCATTTTGACAGCATGTTATTTTATGATCATTCAGGTACTTGCTATTCCATTCTTGACAATGGCTTCAGAGGATGTAAATATGTTAAGGTCCTTTAAAACCGAAAGTTGCAGAATAACTTGAAGTCAAGGATGCTAAAAAGTATCCATCGAAAGGGTTAAAAGTTCAGATCTAAGTCCAGGAATCGCACCTCTGTTCTTGAATCATTAACGCAATTTATATGATAATGCATTGGTGTGAGAAACACACCTTGTTTACCTCACCGTTCTATTACACATGACGGTTAACCTACAATTTTTATTTACGCTTAGTTTCAAAAGGGTTTTATTACCATTTTACGGTGAGCAATAAAAGTTCGTTCGTAAATGCGAGTGTGGTTCTTCGACAGAACATGAGTTATATCTTTTGAAATTACACTTACGAAAGTTTTCTTCTCATCGTCAAACATCGCCGTTTTTTTTCGCCTTAGTTCGATAACATATTTTTGATTCAAATGTTTGAAATTTTGATTACGAAATTTATTTTTTAGATTTGTCTCTTTCAGGCCTGTGGCGGACGGCGCGATCCGAGCATTTCCGTCGGTCACCCTGTCTGGTTAAAATGAAAAAGGGACCCTGGTTCACATTTCCCAGGTCACCCTGTCTGCCACCTACATAAAGTAGATGACGGATGGGTAAATACATTTCTATCGCTCTTGTCACATGGTGGAGAGCTGCTGACCAAATCGCGCGCGACGGTCGACAACCCGCGCTGTCCAACACCGGCCTTAGAAACAGCAAGTTGACCAGGTAAAGTTGACCAGGCTCAAAATTATGTGGTGTCGTCCTTGGATCTTTCCCTTCTGGTTTGATCCCGGAACGTTTTCAATAGCCCGTTGTGTTGCTCCAGTGCGACGTTAATTAAAAATTCCCCCATGAGACAAGAGCAATCGTATTTGCCCTTCTGTCACCTATCTTAGGCCTGTGACAGACCGTCAACCTGGGCAACACGACACGGATTCCCTTTATACCCGTCTAGTAACACACGGGGCGACGTGGGCAATACGACTTGGGTCGCACTACTCTTCATTGCGACTGCGCTCGCGACCCGGGTAGCGATATCCAAGCCGATTTACGGTCTGGTTAGAAAGAGAAAGGGAACCCGGGTCGCGTTGCCCAGGTCGTCTCGTCTGTCATCTACATAAGGTAGGTGACAGACGAGTAAATACATTTCTATTGCTCCTGTCATATTGGGGAGCGCACCTCACCAAAATCGCGGTCGACCATCGGTGACTCAGTCACGAATACAAGTCGCACTGCAGGACACTGGTCTAAGAAACAACAGGTTTGACAAGGTGAAATGACTTGTAAGTCGCAGCGAAGCCGCGGATGGTCGATCGTCGCGCGCGATTTGGTGAGCAACGATCCACCATGTGACAGGAGCAATAGAAACGCAATTAGCCAGGTCGTCCCGTCTGTCATCTACCAAAGGTATGTGACAAACGGGACGACCTGGGCAACACGACCCCGATGGCGCGACAGGCAGGTAGAAACGTTTCTGTTGCTCCTGTCACATGGCGAAGCGGTGCTCACCAAATCGCTCAAAAGATCGACAATATCTTGATGGACGAGATATCTCATGGAAACCACTTGGAGGGTTATTTAACTGTCCCCCAGTGTCAACTGGAGGGACGAAAGAGACGATTTCAAGAACTTGAGCTAGGGAGACGAATTTTTTGTCCGCGCGGTCGACGGCAGTTCGAGAGGATTCCGTTTTCACTTTCTTGCAGCGTCCGAAACCTAGGGACACTAAACTGTGAATTAATTGCGCAGATAGTGTACATTTCTGTTAAATAAATAACTATTTTACTTGTATTTTAGCTGTGTAGTTTTTCTTTCACACTACTTGATACACTACGTTGCAATATACATATCTGATAATTTTTACTTTCCTGTTTTTGACTGAGTCGCTGTAGCCCGATTGGAAAAGTAGGCGATTCGTAACCGATGGGGTGCGAGTTCGTAACTCGATCCAACCAAAGACCGTCGTTTACGTGGGGGCTGCTGTACATTCAATCTCTCGTGGTCTCAAATGTCCTCACGTTGCCGTGGTGTAAAAGCTTAAAGTGGGGTGCCAGCTCAGGTGTTGACCTCGTCATCGGAGTGTGGATCAAAATTACAAGGTGTTGTCCCCGATCTTTCCCTTCGGGATGGATCCCTGACCATTGTGTGTGTACGTCTATTACTTGATATTGTATGTCTTGTGCCTGGTGTAGCATTGCCAAATATGGCTCTTGCGCCATAAAACCCCCAAAATCAACCAACAAACTGACCGTCGCCAAAAGCTTACCCATACAACACAACGGGCTATTGGCGACGGTCAGAGTTTGTTGGTTGATTTTTGGGGTTTTAGGCGCAAGAGCCATATTTGGCAATGCTACACAAGACATACAATATCAAGTAATAGACGTACACACACAATGGTCAGGGATCAAAGGCCGTTTTGTTGTTCCAATGCGACGTTAATTAACTACCTACCAGTTTTTAACTGAATGATTAAGAAAATAAATTAAAATTTACTTAAAGAATATTACAAAATTTAAAAACAAATGCGACCCATTTTTGGGAGAGTGGGTTAGGACTCCAAGAACCACCATCTAACTACACCTTCATATGTACACGGTCACCAAGTCAAAGGGGCCGGAACGCATTGCACCCTCCTTTAAGCCGAAGGGGTAAGTATTTACAATGGGTAAGCAAATACAGTAGAATGTCGGTTAAACAAACGACCGGTTGTTCGAACAGCGGTGATGGTAGATGCGCTGAACAATAAGGATGATGGAATTGCATCACATGTGTACTCACAGAAATCTCACATCATGTCTGCAGCAGATGATGAATCTAATCCGGATATTCCAACGCATTCCGAAATATTCACCTGTGCAGACAAAGCCCTGCGGTACATTAAAGCCCAGGACGAAAGCGACGTGATTCAATTCAACATTTTAAAGAAATTCCTTGGATTTAACATTAAGGTTATTCCTTAAGGGCATGGACCCTTTAAAGCAAAGAAAACGTGATGAATTTAAACATTTTTTTTGTAGAATACGTATGCAGTATTGTATGTAATAAAATATGTATAGGGGAGACTGCTGTACCTACAGACAAAATTCCCATTTTAATTTTTCTCAGCCCTTGGGAAACATTTTCACCTAGTAAAACGCTCAGGTTATGCTCTAAACCTTTGTGAATAGTCATATTTTTTTAATCTAAAATTTTGAATATTTAATTTTTAAAATTTGGAGATGTAATTTTCGTCTTTAGGTATAACAACCTGATATACCTATGGACATAATAAAGTTTTTTCCTTCCTTGCTCCGAGGCCAATTTTAGTGATATCGTATCTAAAAAAATCGGTACTTACGTATTAACCGCACGCCAGCGATTAATCGCAAAATCTGTACGTATTAACAGCATGCCAGCGATTAATCGCCAAATCTGTTGGAAGGGGTATAAGACGGAAGAACTGGAACAATCTAGTTATATTCATTGCCAAGTGAACCACTAATAAAATTTCATTGATTCTGATTGTTTTGCAAAACTTTTTTTAGAACCACAGTTCAGTGTGTTAGATACTCGTGTTCTGTTTTTACGTCGAAGTAAATTTTAACGTAACGCTTGATCATTATGAAATTATGCTGGAAGAATATTCCCATCCCAATGGATATTTGGGGGCATTTGTCGCGAAACAAGAGAAACATTTCTTGTTATGGTCCCCGATCGTAGTGCTACCACATTAATGAACGAAATAAAAAACACATTAAAGATGGATCGACCATTTTTTCCGACTATTGGAAGAGGTTAAGACGGAAGAACTGGAACGATCTGGTTATATTCCCTGCTAAGTGAACCACAAATATAATTTCATCGATTCTGAAACTGGCACGCACGCACAGAATATATAACGCACCTGGGAAGTGCAAAATGGCGAAATAAAAAACATCGAGGAACATCTCGCAACAACCTCGAGTCCCTATCTCGCAGAGTTTATAATGATAATGATAAGTTTGATGCCATCCTAAGGGCAATTGCTAAACATTTTCCGCCCGAAACAAAACTTCGCCAACGGCATGCAAACAAGCTGATATTCGCCAATGGCATATAGTTAATATATACGTAAGTACCAAAAAATCAATTTAAAAACTCTTGTAGGACCTATAACTTCTTTATAACTTTACAACTATGTTATTATGTGGTTTTTACAGAAAACCCAAAATAAAACACTATTTTGTAGGAAAATTTAAAGGAAAACCAAAAATAATGACGAATTAATAATAAAAATAAATTCAAAAAATGGCCGATGTACCTGCGGACACAAACGATTGTGTCCGAAGGTTCAACGTAAGCCATTTTGTTTTCTAAAGGGAGATAGCAACAGATAGATTAAGATTTCGTTGACTTTAAAATCAAAAATAAATCATCAAAACCTCGATAATAAACTACGACTATGACAAATAATCATAAAAAATTAGAGGGAAAGAAAAAAAATAAAGATGAGATGCATTTTTTTTACTTTGACCTTCAAAAAAGAGTAAAAATGACTTACCCTGAGGCTTCCACGAGCCGGCTCCCAGTGAGCGACTGCCTATCGCTAGTTTACATCCGCTAGGAACCGCCACGCTACATTCCCACCTGTTTTCGAATTTTAAAACGAAATGTCCTAAGGTACAGCGCTCTTCCCTACTCGTAAACAGAAACGATTTTTGTTTTCATTTGTACATAAACTTTTAATATCCGATTAGGTTGGTTCTCATTCTGACTGTGATTCAAAATGACGAAGTGTCCTCGGAACGTTTCCTCCGCTCCCCCCCCCCAGTACGACTTCAATTCAACAATCTTCCTAATCTGTAGCTCGTCATCTGACCGTGGTTCAAAATTACGTGGTGTTGTCCTCGGATCTTTCCCTTTGGGATTGATCCCGGACCGTCACCAATAGCCCGTTGTGTTGCTCCAGTGTGACGTTAATTGAAATACCCCCCCCCCTAATCTGTAGGTAGGTAGTCGAATTAACGTCGCACTGGATCAACACAACGGGCTATTGGTGACGGTCCAGAATCCATCCTGGAGTGAGAGATTCGAGGATAACACCTTGTAATTTTGAACTACTGTCAGATGACACCTGAGCTGCCACCCAAAAAATGGCCCAAGAAACTCCAAACTTCCACACCAAGCCAACGTGAGGACATTTGGGGCCATGATAGATTAACGTACACCAGCCCCCACGAACATGACCGTTTTTGGTTAGATCGAATTTCGAGCTCGCAACTCCTCCGATTGCTAATCCGTGAATACCGATTGGGCTACCGTAGTCCCCAATGAATGACAATTCAAACAAATTGGCTTTATGAACACATGCTTCACAATTAGCACCGATTGTCGACGTGTTATATTCCATTATCTCTCTATTCTCCCAATTTCCCGCGTTGTAAAAGACAGTCTAAGAATAGAGGAAAAAAATAGAGTGAGCAATGGTAGCCATTTTATGTGCCCAGGATCATGTGGCTAAAATTAATGGAAACGAACATTCGTCATCTGATTGGTCCACCGGACGTTAGAAGACGTCCATCCATTGGTTCATCATCTGATTGGTCCGCGCAACATAGTAGTCGACTTTGACGATTTCACCATTTTGTCACCTTGCTACCCTATCATAAGATGTTATATCGCCGTACAAGGGGATAAGATACTAAACCGGGCAAACAAGACAATTTTTCAGAGCTGTCACGTGACTACTAGTCGACATGTTGGTCACTTTTTGAAGCTTCTCTCAATAGCAAGTCAGTCTACTTATATTTCACGTCCTTGGTACTAAGGCAGCGCTTGGATCATCCATCATCTAGGATTTGGCGCAATCGCGTTTTTAGGGCTCCTTTTTATTTGGAGCGAAAAATGGCTTACATTGTGTTGTCTTTGAGGAAAAGAAACAAGGGCAGAATATAGTTGACTTACAAGATTGTCCAAAGCTAAATATTATAGATTTTGTTTGCTTTCGGTCTAATCTCGGCATCCTCAGCTATCAATGTTATGATACGCTACTGAATTTTTAGTTGCCTTATTTTTACAGTTTGACAAGCTGTACACTTAGTTTCTATGTTGGTTCTAAAAGTTATGACCACCAACACAGTAATTACGACTGACAGCCTCGTTGCATAAGAGGAGACAACGTTGACATTTCGCATACATTCCTGCGTGAATACGGTTTAATTTTGTGTGTATGTGTGTTTATCGGTTTCACTACTCCCCTTGAAATTTCACAACCGGGTAGGTTGGAAAAGAATCGGATTAGCAACCGGAGGGTTGCGAGTTCGAATTCAGACAAAGACCGTCGCGTTCAAAGGGGGCTGGTGCACGTTAAATCTGTCGTGGCCTCAAATGTCCTCATTGTGTTGCTCCAGTGCAACGTTAATTAAAAAATACCTACCCAAATGCCCTCGCGTTGGCGTGGTGTCGAAGTTTGGAAAGTGGGGTGCCAGCTCAGGTGTGACCTCGTCATCTGACCATGATTCCAAATTACGTGGTGTTGTCCTCGGACTTTACCTTCGGGTTTGATCCCGGACCGTCGCCAATAGCCCGTTATTTTGCTCCAGTGCGACGTTAATTAAAATACCTACCCCATGAAATTTCTACTGAAAGTTTTGACACACAGTATGCCTTAAACTTAAGTCGCATGCTATGACTGGAATGTAAACATATTTGCAAATCCTGCATTATGTCACAGGAATTGCAATTATCTCTCGAGAAAACACCTGTTTTTCACTCTTTTATCAAATAATCGAATTTGAATTCCGTTGTTTGCAGTGTTGTCACAGCAGAACTAAAATAACTGAAAACCTCGCAACAACACAACTAAAAATAACCGGACCGCTTCAGATACGGGAATTTTGCCTTGATATCCCGAAGCACTCATCTCCTCTCCCTATCGGGAAATTAAAAATCAGAATGAAAAATATTTTTGTAAATACCCCTATCGACAAAACAATGTCCCCTTGTCTTGAACCTGTTAAGGATGCCACGCTGTATCGTATGTTTTCGTTCGGTTTCCTATTGAATGAATGACGATCTGTCGTTTAGAAAACATGATAAAGCCCCTTATCTTGTTTGTCTGGAGATTAGGGTTCTCTTCTGTGTTCCTCTCCCCCCTCTTCTAACACGTTATTTTTCAAGACTTGGATCATTATTATCAGTGCTTTGTTTGCAGGCCCTGTTTACTCTACAGTGGAGTCCTACTTGTCCTACTATTATTGTTCCGATGGCAAAGAATCGTGTTTTGAGGCAAACAACTTGAGTGCTTTGAAGAGTGCCGAACATTGTTGCCTTTAAAGGAGAGGACTCTGATAAGTTTAATTATCTGTTCCGCACCTACTTCATTATCAAAACTCTCTGTGTGGAGTCCAGAAAGTTCTGCACGTGTCCCTTAGATATTTTGGCTTGTCCAAATAGGGTCCAAGGCCACGGCAGCCCAGTTGGAAGAGCAACGGATTAGCAACCGAAGGGTTGCGAGTTCGAAACTAGGTCCAACCAAGGACCATCGTGTATGTGGGGAGTGGTGCACGTTAAACCTGTCGAGGCCCCAATTTTCCTCACGTTTGTGTGGCGTCCAGTTGAGTCTGAAATAAACTTGGTTTGACGGTGAAAGATCTTCTGGAGGTTAGCATTTTAATGATCCACTTTCATGTGCCAGGAGAGTGGTGTGCCAATTCAGTTGTTGACCTCGTCCTCTGACATGATTCAAAATTATGAGGTGTCGTCCTCGCGTCTTTCCCTACGGGGTTGATCCCAAATCGTTGCCAAAAGCCCGTCGCTTTGCTCCAGTGCGACGTTAATTAATTACCTACCATATATGGTCCTTGCGTCATAAAACTCCCAAACACAACTAACCAAACCTTACATATTTTGGCATGCTTTTGTGCAGCGTTTGCCAAATTAAGTTGATAGGCGGTCAGGGTCTTAAAAAATGACCAAAAGTGTAACAAACCGGGCAATTGGC
Source organism: Meta bourneti (assembly GCA_933210815.1). Classification (NCBI taxonomy): domain Eukaryota; kingdom Metazoa; phylum Arthropoda; class Arachnida; order Araneae; family Tetragnathidae; genus Meta; species Meta bourneti. The sequence goes on along the minus strand of OW119931.1, from coordinate 56,867,731 downwards.
GACGACCCGGGATCAATCCCGAAGGGAAAGATCCGAAAACAGCACCTCATAATTTTGAATCGCAGTCCAATGACGAGGTCGACACCCGCGCTGGCACCCCACTCTACAAACATCCTCACCAACGCTAGGACAGAATTGGCAAGATTGGTCAAATATGGCCCTTGCGCCATAAAACCCAACCCAACAACAAACCAGCTGTTGGATTCTTTAACCAATTTCATCTCTTAGTGCTCGTGGCCCTCTGCTCAACAGGCTCTGGGTTCGAATCTCTGTCCAGGCATGGGTGTTCGCAATGGTTCAGAATTCACCTTTAACCTTGGTCCTGTAGGTAGTTGATTTTATGTCGCACTGGAGGCGACACAATGGGCTGTTTGCGACAGTCCGGGATCAATCCCAAAGGCAATCCAAGGACACCGGAATTTTGAACCACGGTCAGAAGACGAGGTCAACAACTGAGCTGGAACACCGCTCTCCAAACTTCCATGCCACATCAACGTGAGGATATTTGAGGTCAAGACAGATTTAATGTGAGCCAGCCCCACAACAAGGCGGTCTAGTTGGATCGAGTTTCGAACTCGCAACCCTCCGATTACCAATCCCCGACCCTTCCGCCACCGTCCCCTGAAAATTCCAGACCCACTCTGCCACCGTAGTTCATCCTTAGATTAGACCAGCGGTCTCCAAACTTTTTCACTTGAGGGCCAGGTTGAAAAATCCTGGAAGTCAGGCGGGCCAACAACACACACATAAATATATATACATGTGGGGGTCTGGCTGTTTTGTGGGCAACTGGTAATATATGAAACGTTTTAAAGAATAATTAAGTTTAATGATGAGATTGATGAACATTTACAATCAATTTGGCCAAGAGAATTAAAGTTAAACAATGCTTTGGTAAGTGCACAGCACAGACATCATCACAAACTCTATTGGCGCTCACTGCCCGTCAACGTCGAACCGTCCAAGCCTACGTCCTACTCGTAGCTCCGTCGTCTTACTTCTGCGTCGCTTTTGGCTCTGCGTTCCTCCAATGCGCGGTATGGCTGCGCAGATGTCGGAGATGAGATCAGCGTGGAGGTGCCCTCTAGTGGCAGGCTGGGCACCACATACATATATACACTGCTGGCCACCCAAATCGCAACACCAAGAAAGACAAGAGATATCACAACAAAATTTATTTTGTAGATAACATGTTGACCAAGTATCAAATGATTCCATTTATAGACTTCTGTGAAGTGTGGTTCCTGCCAAAATCAGTAGCCAGAGTAGCCGCCATTGTTGGAGATCACCGCTGCCACACGCCTCGGCATTGATTCAAAGAGACTTTGGATGTGTTCTTGGGGTACAGCAGACCAAGCAGCTTCCACACGTTGCCAAAGTTGATCTGGTGTGGCAGCTGGGGATGTATTCTGGGTCAATCGTTTAGCAACCATGGACCACATGTTTTCTATCGGCGAAAGATACGGAGAGCGAGCTGGCCAGGGAAGCAATTCAATCTGGCGATTGACGAAAAACCCTTGGACAATGCGTGTCACGTGTGGTCGCGCATTATCCTGTTGAAATATGGCTGTGGGCAAGCCCTGAAGGTAAGGAAGGACAACTGGCCTCAACACCTCGGAGATGTAGCGCTGGCTGTTTAAAGTACTGGCAATGCGTACTAGAGGAGTGCGAGAGTGATATCCAATACCGCCCCATACCATAATACCCGGTGCAGGACCAGTGTGGCGGTGCATAACGCAGCTGTTCAGCATCCTCTCTCCACGGTGTCTCCAGACTCGAATCCGACCATCGTGGTGTTGCAGACAGAAGCGTGACTCGTCAGCAAAGACAATTTCATTCCATTCTGCCGTCCACATCCTTCTTTCATCGCACCATTGGCGGCGGAAACGTCTGTGGTTCTGCGTCAAGGGTAGACGAAGCAATGGACGTCTTGCGGACAGACCACTCTGCTGTAAACGGCGTCGAATGGTACGCGCAGACACTGGATGATGCGGTACAGACTGAATGTGCTGTGCTATGGTTCGTGATGTGGCTGAGCGATCCGTCACTGCCATACGCACAATATGCCTGTCATCACGTGAAGTGGTGCACTGAGGTGGATGCGATCGAACACGTCGGTCCGTCGTACCCTCCTGCATCCAACGATCACATATCAGCATTACAGTTGTTTGGTTTCGTCCAACACGACTACCGATTTCCTTGAAAGATAATCCACAATCTCGGTAGGCCACTATCCTTCCTCTGTCGAACTCGGATACTTGATCAAAAGATGATCGCTGTTTTCTACGAGGCATAATTGATCGTTTTTTTGAAAAAAACACAATTGCCGTACTTGAAATCGTCGAAATCTCCAAGCCTTAAATAGCGCTTTGAAGTGGCGCCACAGGCGCGCGTGATGTGCGTCTGCGCTGAAATTCTAATCATTTGCATATCTCACCTCCGCTAATGCATGTTGTAAATTTCATATTATTTGCATGCTTCCTTCAGGGTGTTGCATTTACGGTGGCCAGCAGTGTATATAGCCAGTACGTATATATATGTATATTGCATGCTGCATCGGCCGGGTTTCCGCGGGCCGGACTATGACCCTTCACGGGCCGGGTCTGGCCCGCGGGCCGTAGTTTGGAGACCCCCTGAATTAGACCGTTAGGTTACACGCCATAGGTCCCAGTCTAATCCACCCTTGCGTAAAAAGAAGTGACCGTAAGGCGACAAACCAAACTATTAAGTTACACACCGTCAAATCAAACTGAAGGTCAACACTGAGCGACGGCTGGGTTATCAAACGTGTTAAACGACTCTTAAATTGTATTCGTCTGTAAAAAATGCATACGTCCTCTGCTTTAGATTACTCTAGAACTGTCATCTCCGCTTGACAACGAAAGAAATGCGATCTTTTAAATGTCATAAGGAGAGTAACGGAACAGTTTGGATTTTGTTCCGCTTCAAATAGCTGCAATTAAGTTATTTTAACCACGATGAGTTGAATGTCTGAATGGCAACGCATACCCCAGACATGAAGGATTAGGTTGCATGGAAAGAAACCAAGAGAACACACACAGTACCTACTATTTTAGTTCCTCCTCCAGTTGGAGTGAAATAGCAATAGTTGCATTGATGCTCTGTCTGGATTACTTTGTATAGAAACGCTGTTGAGTCTGAAATAAACTTGGTTTGACGGTGATAGGTCTTCTGAGGTTAGCATTTTAATGATCCACTTTCATTTTATGATACTTAAAACTCACTGATCGCTTTTTTGTATATTTTTTATGGTATATCGTAAGTTTTTCCTCTCGGTCCACTCTAATGTTAAATCTGACCGCTTTGTTATTTAACACGAAAGATCTGTTTCGTGATATACAGTTGAAATTGGTTCACATTGTATACATTTTGCGTACTATGGTTAAAAGTAGGCCTTCAAATGTTGCTAATTTAGGTATAAAATATTTTTTTTGAACCTATATCACCTACTTTTTAAGAATTAAGTGGTAACTATAAAAAATATGAGGTAGATTGTAAGTATATAGTTGAATTTACTTCGCACTGGAGCAACACAACGGGCTATTGACGACGGTCCGAGATCCATCCCTAATGGAAAGATCCAAGGACATCACCTTGTAATTTTAGAAAAATATAACAAAATTTTTCCTCAGATAGTAATAATGCTGTGATTTTAGGTAATGGAGGTTCAAGCAACACAAATAAAGTTTGCGGATATAATTCAGATACCGAAGAAAAAAGAAATGCACTTAAACACGCTGTGAACAATTATTCAAATTTGTTGCAATGGCTTTAGAATTCACTATTTTGTTCCAATTTTAAAATAAGTCACCTCTTTATTTCTTGAGGACAAAACGTTCTTCCCCTAATTCAAGAGTGCATATAGAATAAAACCATTTTATTTATTTTAGTATCCATGGCCAAGTATTGCCGTTGTGCCATAAAACCGCAAAACCAACCATTATGTTAGTATCCATTTTATTTTGTTTGCCAGAAAAACCTCGTCACACTTTTGTCTTAGTTCGCTATTCGGTATTATTGGTTTCACCAACGTTTTCTACTCCACATGAGGCCTCAGATAAACAGGAGGTCGCGACACCAGGATGGCCAAGCGATCTCTTTCACTATTTTCTTCTCTCCATCCTTTCTTTCCACAATTACTTGACATTGTCATGTGTTTGGGACAGCTTGGGCAAGCATGGCTCTTGAATCATAAATCTCGAAACCAACCAACCTCCACATGAGTCATTCGCTAATATTAATTCTACCGATGCCATCTCACAAATTCCAGACTATCGTTTAGGCCCGCGTGAGTCCACTTGGAAGAGTAACGGATTAGCAACCGGAGGGTCTCGAAGCTCGGTTCAACCAAAGACAGGGGGCTGATGCACGGTAAATCTGTCGTGGCCTCAAATGTCCCCACGTTGGCGTGGTGTGTAAGTTTGGAGAATGGGTTGCCAGTTCAGGCGGTTTCGTCATCTGACCGTAGTACAAAATTAAGAGACGTTGTCTTTGGGTTTTTCCCTTCGGGATTGATCCCGGACCGTCGCCAATAGCCCGTTGTGTTGCTCCACTGCGACGTTAATGACCTACTATCGTTTATGACTTCGGCTGTGTGTTTTTAACTATTTTTATTGAGTAGTATCTTGCGTTTGGCGTAGCTTATCCGCTATAGGTTGGTTGATTTGGAGTTTTATGGCGCAAGGGACATATTTGGCCATGCTGTGCCAGACACAAGACATACAATACCAAGTAATAGACACATGAAAGCTTTTTACTGATACCGAAGAGAGAAATACACCGAAGAGAAGACAGGAATCGAACCTGCGCCGGTTACAACTCGAAGGTTACTAGAGCAGTGGGCATACCCACTGAGCCACGACGGCCCCAATCCGCTGTTGGACTTTGCGCCATCAAACCAAAACCAACCAACCATTATGACAAAAGCGAATGCTTATGGGTAACTAAATTTTTAACGAGGACCAAGACTATCGGCTGGGGGACTTGTTGATATATCTAATTGCTCTTTCATTTTCCTTTGGCGAACAGGAAGAGGAAATGTGTGCAGTGGCTCCTCTTCAAGCACCATCGCGACTGTTGTTGAGTGTTCGTCCACTTCTTCCATGTCCCGTAATTATTCATTATACGTCTGAGCCGTGCTCCAATGCGTTTTGATTCACCTCGTTTCCGTCATTAAATAAATGAGCGATTCTCATTTCCTCTTTCGGCACTCTCAATTCAAAGTGCCTGGGAGGGGGCGTTCTCCGAGTTTCGTTCTAGAGATGAGGATTGCCTTCACTAAAGTACTCTGCATTTGAGTGATTTTGCCGTTGTGCGTTTTTCCATTGTGACAGATATCCTGAGTTGGAAACATGTCTTTACTGATGTTAGTTGAATTGACGCCGCACACTCTCTCTCTCTCTCTCTAGACAACACAAACGGGCGATGGTCTGGGATCAATCCCAAATTCGAGGACACGTCGCAATTTTGAACCACGGTCAGATGATGAGGACAATACCTCAGCTGCATCCCACTCTTCAAGCTTCCACAACTCGTCAACGTGATAATATTCGAAGTCACGACAGATTTAACATACACCAGCCCCCACGTACACCACGGTCTTTGGTTGGACTGAATTGCAAACTCGCTCAAAGTTGCTAATCCGCTATTTTTCCTGGGCCGTGGTAGCCCGGTTGGAAGAGTAACGAATCAGCAACACGAGGGTTGCGAGTTCGAATCCAACCAAAGACCGTCGTGTACGCAGCTATATCGTGGCCTCAAATGTCTTCACGTTGGTGTAGAAGTTTAGAGAGGGGTGCCAGCTCAGGTGTGTTGACACCATCATCTGACCGTGATTCAAAATTACGAAGTATTGTCCTCGGAACTTTCTCTCCTGGATTTATCCTCGTCATCTGACCGTGGGTCAAAATTACGTGGTGTTGTCCTCGGTGCTTTCCCTTTGGGATTGATCCCGGACCGTCACCAATAGCCCGTTGTGTTGCTCCAGTGTGACGTTAATTGAAATATCCTCCCTCCTGGATTTATCCCGGACCGTCGTCAATAGCCTGTTGTGGTGTTCCAGTGCGATGTTAATTAACTACCTACCCAGTTGTAAATGTTTACTTTGCTGGTAATACCGAAATCTTTTATTTCGCTCACACTTGCCCGAATGTTATATTTCCTCTTTACGTAGAGCACTTAATTCACGGCACAACATCTTGAACTCTCCTCTCTTAGTCTCCAAACCTCTCAATCACCACAATCCCCTTTTCAGCAACACGAAAACGTATTATGCATGAGACACCCGACATCCATTCAGCGTGACAGTTGTAATTGCTGTATAAGTCCAACGACACTACAGCGTCCTAATCTGCCCTCGACATCGGCCTGGCAACAACAAAACAGGTGGGATGACGCTCCTCTAACCCTTTCGACTATCCCCGCAGACCATACAACCGCACCCTAGGGGCAGATGCGTGGCAGATTTTCGGCGATTTTGACCCGGACCGATCCCATCCATTCTCAGACAACACACCTTCGACAAACTAGACCTTCCTTTGAATCTCTTTGCCTCTGCCCCGAATAGTTTCGCAATCCAATCATGCGACCTGTTGAATGAACAACAGAACAACAAATGAATTGTTATGTCGGATGATTTTAAATTTCTTAGGAAGCGTCTTTTAGTATGGGCAGTTGTTGTTTTGCAAAAGATATAGATTTTGAGATTTTTAGAGGTTTGAATAACTATAGCTTTTATGCTCTTTTTCAAATCTATATTTTCTTTTTAGAGGTTTGAATAGCTAGATTTTATGCTCTTTCAAATCTATATTTTATACTATAAAGGTTTGAATAGCTATCGATTTTATGCTCTTTCAAATCTATATTTTTTCTATAGAGGTTTGAATAGCTATCGATTTTATACCCTTTCAAAGTTATATTTTCTTCTATAGAGGTTTGAAAAGCTATCGATTTTATGCTCTTTCAAATCTATATTTTCTTCTATAGAGGTTTGTATAGCTATCGATTTTATGCTCTTTCAAATCTATATTTTTTCTATAGAGGTTTGAATAGCTATCAATTTTATACCCTTTCAAAGTTATATTTTCTTCTATAGAGGTTTGAATAGCTATCGATTTTATGCTCTTTGAAAGCTATATTTTTTCTATAGAGGTTTGAAAAGCTATCGATTTTATGCTCTTTCAAAGCTATATTTTTTCTATAGAGGTTTGAATAGCTATCGATTTCATGCTCTTTCAAATGATACTTCATTTATGTTTCAACTCCTGTCAGAAATTTTTTTAATTAAAATAAATCTAATAAGGTTTTAAAAAATTAAATCCCAAAATTAAGTTTTAAATTTTAAAATCAAATATTGAACTTAAAATTCAATTAAATAAATTAGAATAAAACTCAATTAAATAAATTAAGATTCCTAATTTTAAACTCAATTACAACTTTAACTCAAATATAAATTCAAAATTTTAAAAAGTAATAAAGTCAAATATTGAATTTAAATTCTAATTATCAAATTATTCAAAACTCAATTAAATAAAATCAAATATTAAATTTAAAACTCAATTACATTAACTCAAATATTGAATTGAAAACTCGGTTAAATAAACTCAAATGTTGAATATAAAACTCAGTTAAATTGATAAAGCAATTGAATTTAAAACCCAATTAAATAAATTCAAAAACTGAATTTTTAAAACTCGATCCTCCTGAAATGGAATATTTTCTAGATTCGATGTACCTTTTTTGAGAAACTACTAGTGTGGAATTTTGTTGAGTGGGGATGCCAGTTCAGGTATTGACCTCGTCATCTGACCGTGATTCAATACTACCAGGTGTTGTCCTCGGATCTTTCCCTTCGGGATTAATCCCGGACCGCCACCAATAGCTCCAGCGATATGCAAATTCAACTACCTATCTAACTGTGCGTAAAATATTTTTGACAATAAAATAAAAAAAGTAAAAATCTTTTTAAATGTGTTTCTAGAAAATAGTTGTCTTTCTCTGCCATTCTTCAAGCGTAAATATAATATAGCATCGCCTTAGGGTTACCAGGGTTACCAAACCTAAAAATGGAGGTTCCTGGCAAACTTAATTATAATTTCTGACAATTCAAGGAAAGTTCGGTGAGATAAAACTTAATTAATAGGATAATACGAAAAACCATTTACAAGGTAACGGTCAAATAAGCATTGTTATATACTAGAAACAACTATATAACATACGGCAATACAACAATATAACCTCGAAATAAAAAAAATCTGACTCGACGCAAACAATACAGCGAACTACGGCACATTTTTTTGTACACAAAGCTATTACAACATTTGTATTGAACATTCCCTGAAAATTCCACTGGCGCAGCATGGCCAAACTGTTGGGTTTTATCGATTGAAGACAGAGTTTTATACATTAAAAATAAATTTTTATTACGTAGTCAAGTCTTATGGTTTAAAAACATACTTTTAGAAAACAAGAAATCTGATCAGATCATGATCCCCAATCTCTCTTCACTTTTATACATTCAAAGATTTACATTCTTCAAATTTATGTGCCCCACACGGCACTATAATTGGAGGTTTGAGACCGATTCCAACACAAACGTGGCCCTTGCGCCATAAAACCCCAACAAACCAACTCTGAAAATTCCGGCCAAGTTATGATTCCCGATGGATTCCGAGTAGCGCACGCGAATTCCAGACCTGTCCGAATTTTTCCAAGGCCTGGTAACTCAACCCCAGCTGCCTTAACTAACCCTCTAAGTGGTTTTGATGAAATATCTCGTTCATCAAGATCTAACAAATTTTATTAATGACGAGATATCTCTTAATCGAGATATTGCCGTTTCTTAATGATGACAAGATCAAGATCTGGTCAGTCTTTTCTAATGACGAGATATTTCGTCCATCAAGATCTGGTCAGTGTTGCTGGAGACGAGATACCTCTTCGAGACAACCACCAGGAGGGTTAAAAAATCGATTTCGAGTTTTTGAATGATTATGATTGCCCCATCTTCAGACCTTCTCCTGTACGACTTTTTTCTAACTGGATTACCTCAGCCACCATAAATATTTTAGTTCAAATATCCATAAATATTGTAGTTCAAATATCCATAAATATTGTAGTTCAAATATCCATACATATTTTAGTTCAAATATCCATAAATATTTTAATAGCCCATTGTGTTGCTCCAGTGCGACGTTAATTAAAATATCTACCTATCATAAATATGTTAGTTCGAATATCCATAAATTTTTTAGTTCTAGTGACAAAATATAAGACCGTAGTGGCATTCATAGAACTTTTTTTAATTAATGAGTCAAGGTCTTGATTTAGCAAAAATAATTGCATTTTTGACTTTGACCTCCGAAATGAAATCCCGACAAATACTGCACCTTGACGAGACGATTGTACCAGCCACCTGTTGCGAATCGAGAGGAAGGTGGGCACTAAAACACCACTTATCTTCCACGCCCCACAAGACAAAAGCACCTCGCAACAAGAGCGCATATCGACCGGCATAGCAACATCGTTGTATCCGCTGACAGCACGACATTGAACTTCCCAGAGGTTAAAGTTGTTCTCTGGTCCCACTTTTTTCTCCTTCCACATCCACTCCCATCTTCTTTTTTGCTTCCACCTCTCCCTCCGAGTCCGAACCTGCCCTCGTTTCGGATCCTCTCTCTGATAGCCCTTGGGGAGAGGAGAGGCGGACTGTTATTCCGATAACTGTTTAAGTAACAGCGTCAATGCAAAATAGCAGTCGTTTTTAACTGTTATTGGGATAGCAGGTTAAGATTGATGTTGGCTTAAGGTCGACCGGCATAGCAACACCGTTGTAACTGCTGCTTACTCTTAGAGATTGGGTAGGTAATTAACGTCTCACTGGAACAACGCAACGGGCTATTGGCGACGGTGTGGCGTCAATTCCGAAGGGAAAGATTCGAGGACAACACCATGTAATTTTGCACCACGTTCACCTGGCAACACCTGAGCAGGCACCCTACTCCAAACTTCCACACCACGCCGACATGAGGACAGTTGAGGCTAACATATTTAACGTGCACCAGCTCCCACGTACATGACTGTCTATGGTTGGATCGAGTTTCATCACTCGCCTCCAGTTGTTTATCCGCTCCTCTTCCAACCGGGCTACCTGGTGACTGATTTACAACCGGAGGGTTACGAGTTCGAATCCAACCGAAGACCGTCGTGTGCAAAGGGGGTTGGTGCATGTTAAATCCGTCGGGGGCTGAAATGTTCTCATGTAGACGAGGTGTGGAAGTTTGGAGAGTGGCGTGCCAACTCAGGCGTGACCTCGTCATCTGCCTCAAAATTACGTGATGCTGTCTTTTCGCGTTGGTCTCGGACAGTCTCCATTAGCCCAATGTGTTGCTCCTGTGCGACGTTAATTAAAATACCTACATACAAACCGAATCCCGTAGCAGCCCCCACACCCTCTATGGAATTCATTCGCTAATTTTGCCGCTTGGTTTTTTAATATGCTTGGTTTGAGATATAGAGCTGATTAATTTTACAAGAAAATACACCGAAGAGTTTAGCACACTAATGACAATTTTCAGTCGTCTTGATTTCAGAAGGGACTAAGAAATCTGGAATTAAGAAATCTGCGAAGAAAAGAAAACACACCAAACTAGGTTTAGACATAAAAAATATGGAATCGTATTTGAACAAGTGAAAAGCGCGCAATTGAAGAGGACATTGCAAAGCTAATTGTGCTAATATAACTGAGGTGTACTCTTTTTACAGGCATTTTATTGGAAATAAGAACTCGCCAATATTAAGTACACGAAATGTTGTATTACATTTTAGACGAATTTTGTTTAAAATCGAAACAATACTGGTGACATGCATGAAAAGTCGAGCGCTACAAAAAAGCGTTAGAAGTCTTGTCATTTTAGATCTAGAAGAAACATCCAGAAGATAAATATATCATCGTATAGACAAAGGATGTCCGTACCTGACATGACCGAGTGCGCAGGCGCACTGAGGGGGTCCGCATTATGTCGAAATTCTACTGTGCTGAGCGAGCTCTGGGCCTGTGTAACTTCGGTTTGCGTGGAGTTATGACTGTTTAAGTGGTGTCATTAGAAAACTACTGAACAATCACAGGCCCTTAATGAATAAAATTATCCTTGAATATTAATATCAAACAGCTTTAATCGTTCAAACTGTAAATGTAATGTAGACAACCACTGCCATCAATAGATATATCGGGCCGCGGTGGCCCGGTTGGAAGAGTAACGAACTAGCAACCGAAGGGTTGCGAGTTCGAATCCAGCCAAACACCGTCGTGTACAAAGGGGGCTGGTGCACGTTAAATCTGTCGTGGCCCCAAACGTCCTCACGTTGGCGTGGTGTGGAAGTTTGGAGAGTGGGGTGCCAGCTCAGGTGTTGCCTCGTCATCTGACCGTGGTTCAAAATTACGTGGTGTTGTCCTCGGATCTTTCCCTCTGGGATTGATCCCGGACCGTCACCAATAGCCCGTTGTGTTGCTCCAGTGTGACGTTAATTGAAAATACCAAAAAAATACCAATAGATATAAGGTAGGTAGTTAATTAGAGTCACATTGGAGCTACACAACGGACTATTGGCGACGGTCCGGGCTCAAACCCGAATGGAAAGATACAAGGCCAACGCCTTCGTTCATCTGAACCACGGTCAGATGACGAAGTCGACACCTGAACTGGCACCCCACTCCCAAACTTCGACTACACGACAACGCGAGGACATTTGAGGCCACTACAGATTCAACGTACACCAGCCCCCGCGTACCCGACGGTCTTTGGCTGGTCCTAGTTTCGAACTCGGTTGCTAATCCGTCGCTCTTCCAACTGGGCTACCGCTGGACCAGAACTTAAGAACAGATGCTATGCGTGGTTCTGCTACTATCGCAAAATAGCAGTTTCGGCCATCTAGATCAATGGAAACCGGGGTGAAGCAGAGTTCGAAAGGGACGTTCCTATCCTCCGAGACGTCACAGGGGACGATTAGAACGGAGGGAAAAGGACGGTGAAGACGCTGTGGCCTGGATACGCACGCCTTTTCTTCCTCCCAATTGATAATAACAACAAAAACAAACTTGAAAAGTTCCACAGCCGTAACAAATCGGTATAGAGGTGCTCGTTTTATCTGTGGACCGAAAATAGACTGCTCGTAGACTTTTATCTTAATGATGCGCTGTCTAATGACTGTGGAAGCCTTTTCTCTACGGCTGTATTTTACCATACAGCCATTGTGTCCCTTTTTAGACACGCACGCTTACTTAGATATGGCGTATCTAGATTATACAAGGTTTGTGGCCATGTATTAAGCTCAGTCGACAATGGATATGAAGTGGATTGAATTGGAAACTGTGTGTGTTGAATTTGAAAGTAGACTTTGGCTTTTGAATTTTTCCTGTGGGGAAGTTTAAAAAGATAAATGAAATCTGGATTGGGTCGGATTTTTCTTTATGCTTCGGCCATCTTTTGTATTATTTTAATAAAATTTTAATTTACAATCCCTTACTTCAGATTCCATTTTCTGATTCGATGTACTCAAAGCCCAATTCTTCTACAGTCTGCTTTCATAGAGGCTTTGGAGAATGAATGAGGCTCGGACATTTCCATTCGGGGTTGATCCCGCCTGATCGTTGCAAATAGCCCGTTTGGTTGCTCCAGTGCGATGTTAATTCAACTACCCCCTTCATATCAGAGGCACTTTCTACCAAGCCAATAGTAAGTGGCGGTAGTGCTTTAGGAAGAACGTTCTTTCTGAAGGTATTCCGAAGATGACGTCAGTTGACTTGTTTCTGAATACGATTTCACCAACAAAAATTCCAAAGAATTAATTTCGAATTGATACACAGGGTGTTTCGCTTTCGACTATAATAAAAGAAAAATTTGTAATATTAAAACAATGATTGGAATGATGAGAAGTGGATCGCTGTGAACGTTAACTGGAAAGGTTTTCAATGACAAATTGCTGAGTCTATGTACGTAAGAAACTTCGGAAAATAAATCATGCTAAGTAAAGAAAATGATACTTTCTGTTATTATAGTCGTAAGCGGAATAACCTGTATAATAGTTGATTATCACCCCCAATTAGAATAAACGCATTGCCAAAAACATTTTAAGATAACCCTGGTATACATCATACTGGAACAGTGATTCCCAAAATGGGATCCCCAAATGGGTCAAGGAGTCTGCGGCAAATGCACGATATTTCGCAGTGAAATAGAGAACTTCCAAGAAAAAATAAAATATTCCATCGGATCTGTGGGATTCATCCAGTACCGTCACCAATAGCCCGTTGTGTTGCTCAAGTGTGACGTTAATTAAAATACCTACCTATCTAAAATATTCCATCATTTTTTCGAATCTTTTATGTTCTTTTTTCTAAATTTTCGAATCGAAAACAATTAGTAGGAAATTCCAGTATTTATTGATTTGAAATAGACTTGAGAATGACTAAGTATTGAAATTATGAGACAATAAACTACGTGGGGGTTAAATCTATCGTGGCCTCAAATGTCCCAACGTTGGCGTGATGTGGACAAATTGGAGAGTGGGGTGCTAGGTCAGGTGTTGACCTCGTCATCTGACCGTGGATCAAATGATGAGGTGTTGTCCTCGGATCTTTCCAGTCGGGATTGATCCCGGACTATCATCGACAATAGCCCGTTGTGTTGTTCCAGTGCGATGTTAATTCAACTATATATTAATCGACCTTCTAATGAAATAGATGGAGCATGCGCACGCAGTTTCATGTTATTTCTTCCGATCGCTCATTTTGAATATCTGTCACGTGGTTTTAAGAAAAAGGATGAATCCTAATGTGGGACAAATTATTGATTGGGTAAAGTGATTAAGGCGCTTCAATAGTCAGTCGGCCCAAATCGATTCCTAAGCGCACTTGACTTACCCTTCTGAGATCTTAAGACAGCGACTCCGTCCACATGCTCTGCCTATTTCATTAGAAGGTCGATATTGAATTCGGTTTGACGAGCAAAAAGAATCGATACTTCTGATATGAAATAGTAAAACTCGTCACGGAGACTCAATTTAAAAACAGATAAAAAAATCAACATGAGGTAAAATGCAATAATAAATACCCAACCGATATTCAACCAGCTTGCAGTAAACATGGAATCACATCGAACATAATCGTGTTTAAATTTTCTCCCGTCAGTTACCTCTGATGAAAGAGAAAGAAAAGCAGAATATTAAATTATAAAGATTTGTTGAATAAAAATGATTGCTTCTTGTTTACAAATCGAAAAGGCAGCTGTGCTTATTTTCTAGCATTTTTTAAACTTTCCTCTATTTTATTATAATTAGATTTTATTGTACTGTAAAGAAAATAGCCTGTTTCGCAGCAATACATTCAAAGCACATGTTTTAAAGTAATTCATCCCCGTATATTTGAAGCGTAAGTGCGTTGAGGAAAATGAAAACTTCACTCCCGCAGGCTTTGGTGACAGTAAACAGAATTGTAGATGAAAATAACTCGCCTCATTTGCGAATGGCACGATCAAAATCCAACGTTACACTTTCAGTAATGTTAAAATGATGTAAACAATGACGTGAAATTTCCAGTCATCAGCTTGGTATTCACCGTCTTCTTCCTTTTGGTCGTATTTCATATCACGATTTTCATGATTTTGCATCTTTCTTTTAGCAAGACTGAGACGTTATTAGAAAGGATAATAAATGCATTTCATTAGAAACTACTGATTTACTGCATTATTGTAGTTTCAACGCTAAACGGCATTTTTAGGTGTTTTAGTCATTTAAAGGCATTTTTGACGTGAATTAGTCTTTAAAATCGAACATTGTGGTGTCATTCGAACTCTACCAAACTACGCTACAATTAATATTAGACAACAATTAACATCAAACTGCACTTTAATCATCATATAATATCAACTGCATCAAACTAAATTAATTGTTAAATATTCACACAATAAACAATAGTTCAAACTTCCTATGTCTGCTCCATTCATTCCACAATCCAAGGTACAGCTGCATCATACTCCTCATTTGGTGGCAATGCTCTTGGCGCATTTTATGTCGCCAAGGAAAGAATTCTTAGACAAAACCCGGGTTTTTTTAAGGAAAATAATAAGCTTCAGCGGAAAGCAATTAACGGGAAAAAATGCAAAACTTTGAAACAACAATTTAACGGAAATGAAAAGAACATTTTAGATTATTCGAAATGAAAATTTAAACTTTCCGTTTCCCGACGTTGCCATAAAAACTGGAATAACCCGAATAAAGATGGGTTGCTTTCACCTGCCATAACTCGCTACTAAAAGTGCGCCAAGAGCGTTGCCACCAAACGAGGCGTATAATACAGCTGTACTGAATCCAACATCCGTCTCGAGTATTCACGTTAAAACTACGGTTTATGTCCTCGACACAAACTACCAATTTTTTTGCTATTTTTGAGTCAGTATTTTGCATATTTTGGTATTTTCCAGTAAAATTGCGTTCCTTTCATCTTTTAAGGGGGAAACTTTTTTGTTTGAAACTTCAAAAGATTGAACAAAGGGACCTAGTTTATTCAAAGTGTGCTCCTGTGTTTTCAGTAGAAGTAAACAGGAGCTTTTCATGTTTAAAAGTGTTGTCAGACGACAGAAAATTCTCTTGCTTTTTGTTCTGCTTTGCAACCTTAGACTGATGAAACACAAATATGGAAAACTTTTATTTCCAATGGCAGACAGAAAAATAAATTACACAATACTAAGGTTAGTAACAAAAGTACGTACAAATAATATATAGAATTGATAGAAAAAAATGTAAAACATGTGAAAGAGAAATAGCTGTCCAACCTGGATTGTCGCCAATAGCCCGTTGCGTTGTTCCAGTGCGACGTTTATTAACTACCTACATACAAAAAGTCATCCATTAGTTCATTAGAAAGTTCATTTCATTAAAAGGTCGATGAGAAAAGGACGTCTCATGCATTCGCTTTACTCCAAGTTCAATCGCTTTTTATTTATTTTTTCACCGAATTTTAATTTTTTAAATTATGGTAGGTAGTTACGTAGGTATTTTAATTAACGTCGCACTGGAGTAACACCACGGGCTATTTGCGACGGTCCGGGATCAAACCCGAAGTGAAAGATCCGAGGACAACACGTAATTTTGAACCACGGTCAGATGATGAGTCACACCTGAGCTGGCACCCCACTCTTCAAACTTCCACACCACACCAACGTGAGGACATTTGAGGCCGCGACAGATTTAACGTGCACCAGCCCCGTTTGTACACGACGGTCTTTGGTTGGATTCGAACTCGCAACACTACGGTTGCTAATCCGTTACTCTTCCAACCGAGCTTCCGCGGCCCTTTTAACTTTTAATTATGGAATGGCATGCTTCTGGGCTTCTATGGCCACCATGCCACTGCTGCTGTATTCAAATCTTGCTTCTATAACTTCTTTGCAAATTCCTCAAATCTTGCTTCTATAACTTTGCAAATTCTTCAAATCTTGCTTCAATAACTTCTTTGCAAATTCCTCAAATCTTGCTTCTATAGCTTCTTTGCAAATTCCTCAAATCTTGCTTCTATAATTTTGCAAATTCTTCAAATCTTGCTTCTATAACTTCTTTGCAAATTCTTCAAATCTTGTTTCTATAACTTCTTTGCAAATTCTTCAAATCTTGCTTCTATAACTTTGCAAATTCTTCAAATCTTGCTTCTATAACTTTGCAAATTCTTTGCAAATTCTTCAAATCTTGCTTCTATAACTTTGCAAATTCTTTGCAAATTCTTCAAATCTTGCTTCTATAACTTTGCAAATTCTTTGCAAATTCTTCAAATCTTGCTTCTATAACTTCTTCGCAAATTTTTCAAGTCTTGCTTGTTTTCCTCTTCGCAAATGAGCATTCATTTAAAACTTCTATTTAAAGCAAAAGAGTTCGCTTTATTATAGTGTACAGCAAAGAAATTATACATTGATTGATTGAAATAGCAACAATAACTTCGGGAAAGAGGTAAAAATTGTATGAGATAAATTCTCATGTAATCTATGGACGTTCCATCTGAAATTGCATCAGATTCAACCCAATGCAGAAGCAACAAACGCCATTAAAATATTTTTATCGTTGCAAATCAAGCCTGGGTGCAAGCGCACTTAAGCTGGAATAATGAATATCAATGTTTTGAAGTAAGAATGGAAGTTGCTCAAAACCGTAAACAGATTTATTATGTAGATTCTGATTTTTTTTCGAATTCTTTCGCTATCGTGACGTTTCCAAGTTCTAGCTCACACGAGACATCAATAAGTTGATTTCAGCAACTGTTCAAACTGTGGCGTGATGCTATAATTATTTATTAGTTTTTTCTTTTATCAGAGCGAAGAACACATAGAAGTGATTGTTTAAGAAATGATATAAATATATATCAAGGAAATTTTTAAAAGTAGTCGCCAAATCTCGCCTTGAATTATTTTATAGAAATGTTTTTTAATTTTTATCAGCGCAGACTTTCCTTTGTTGAGTGCGAATCAGTTTTCCACATACCAAACGTGTTAGTTTTGGTTTTGTATAAACGTCTTGGAGGAAATTAGTCCCACACAGGTTTCGATTTTAAAAATCAGAAATCTAATTCGCTAGAAGTATACATGTTTGATTTTTTTTAATTCTTGAAAGGACCTTGATTTCTTAAGTCACAATTGATCCATTGCAAAGGTAGTCACTTTGATAAAGTGGCACCCCAGTTGGTAGAGTCGCTGATAAGAAACAGGTGAGTTGCGAGTTCGAGAAGCGATCGAACCAAAAAGTTTCGTATAAATTGGGGTTGGTTCACTTTAAATATATCGTTGCCTCAAATATCCTTACGAAGACATGGTGTGGAAGTTTGGAGAGTGGGGTGCCAGCTCAGGTGATTACCTCGTCATCGGCGGACCGTGATTCAAAATGGCGAGGTGTCCTCGGTATTTCCCTTCAGGATTGATCCCGGATCAATAAGTCTGTTGTGTTGCTCCAGTGCAGTGGTTCTTAACCTGGGGTGTGTGCACTCCTGGGGGTGCGAGAAAGCATTTCCAGGGGTGCGAGAGAAGTTTCGATGGATGACAACCATTTAATAAAAGACGATCTTATTGAAATACGAGCCAATGAACGTATTCAAATGGAATTTGAAAAACTAGACTTGGAACAATCTGGTGTAGTTAGAACTTCAACCACAGCTAGCAAAAGCAGCATTGCAGACACTTTTACCATTTGCCACCACCTACCTATGTGAAATGGGATTTTCATCAATTACACGTAAAAACGAAAGCCAGAAATAATGATTGATGACGAACGCGTGGTTCTTTCAAAAAAGGAGCCTCGCTTGAAAAGTATTGTGAATAAACAACGTAGCCATTGAAAATTGAGATAATGTTTGTATGTATATGTAAATGTGTTTATTTTTCAATAAATTGTCTTGCAATAGATTCCTAATTATCTGCAATAATTTGCTAATTAATAATATCTGCTATATTATATAATATTTGTTAATTAATAATATCTGCTAATTATCTGCAATAATGCCTAAATAAAGAAATAGAAACGCATTTTTCAAGGGGGTGTGAAAATTTATTTTTAGATTGAGGGGGTGCCGATCACTAAAAAGGTTAATAACCACTGCTCCAGTATGATGTAACCCCTATTTATCTACCCAACAGTTTGAAAACAAGCTATTTCTCCCTTCGAACGTTTTGATACAAATCTAAGTACAAATGATAAATTCATTATGCTTCCAAAATTTAAAATGTTGCTTAACCTTTGGTTTTTTATTTGAGTGTTTACAATTTTTTTGCTTTGAAATTGAGTGGTGGAGTTAATTTGATTTATATGTAAACTATTAATGTGAATTAAAATATTGACAATATAAGGGAAAATGAACACGCATGAGATCTATCAATTTTTGCTAATTTATCAAATATGTTGATCACTTATTAGGTAATAACTTCCAAATGTTTAAATAATTTCGGATCAAACTTTAAAAAGGCTTTATAGCATAAAACAAACAGTTTGTGCAAATTTTACATTAACCAGACAACTTTAAAAGTTTGTTTTGAAAGTCCACTGTCCCCTTAATGTGAAACTGGCGAGATTTCATATAGGCCACACACATTTAACCCTCACAGGCATTTGCTACGTTCAGAACCAGCTCTGATATGTCCGACGTGTGATACAATCTTATCTGTCAGACATATTTTAAATGAATGCCCTGATTTTAATACTATTTGACTCAATCGCTTTAGTGCTACTAATCCTACTGTTACCCTTCGTCCTCATGACAACCTGTTTTGATTTATATCAGATATCGTCGGCTTAGTGCAGAAACTCATTGACTGGCGTTTTTTTCGGAGACACTAAATGCTTATTATCTTGATGAAAAATACATAGTCATATTATAATGTGTTTTGGAGATACATAATAGTATCAAATTGACAATAATTTTTATTGTTGATCTAAAAGAATTAGTCTTTAATGAGCTGTACAGTAAAAAATTCTTTTCCGTAAAGAGTTTCTGCTCTAAAACGATGATATAGGTTTTTGGTTTTATTCAACTATTTGATTTGAACTTTTAATGTGTTTGCGTAAAATTTTGTTTATTGTTAAATTTTAATGATTTTTTTTAATTTCATGGATTTTTGCTCCTTTATTTAATTACTGATAGTTTAGCTAGACCTGTCCTCTGCTCCAAAAAAATCATACGCTGAGAAATGTGGAATTTAGAAAAAGCGCACAACCTTTATTCGTCTCAAACGATAAAAACACTTCTATCAATCTGGTTCATGATTCTTTGGTATTGGTAGCAAAAAGTACATAAGCTCAGGCCTCTTGAAATTTAAGGGCCGTTTTATATCAACAGAATCCCGGTCAATCCGAATCAATCTGAATCCAGAAGGAACTGACGAAAAGGATTAGGGAACGCCCCGGATTCAAGCAGTGTGAACGGTTTTTAACGAACTAGCTATTTAGTATGGAAGCTGCTCTCCCTAATCTTCGGCAGTCAGCTTTTAGTGGATTCAGATTGACCCGGATTCTGTTGGTATGAAGAGACGAGCTAGCTTGTTCGTCTTAAAACCATTCAAGCTGCTAGAATCTGGAGCGTACCGCTTCAATGTACCCAGTCTGCGTTAGTCAGTTTCTACCGATTTCAGATTGATTCGGATTGACCTGTATTCTGCTGATGTGAAGTACTCTAAGATGCCACTGCAAAAGAAACAACTTCATATTTATTCCAAGATGTACACTGCTGGCCACCCAAATTGCAACACCAAGAAAGACAAGAGATATCACAACACAATTTATTTAACATGTTGACCAAATGATTCAATTTATAGACTTCTGTCAAGTGTGGTTCCTGCCAAAATCAGTAGCCGCCATTGTTGGAGATCACCGCTGCCACACGCCTCGGCATTGATTCAAAGAGACTTTGGATGTGTTCTTGGGGTACAGCAGACCAAGCAGCTTCCACACGTTGCCAAAGTTGATCTGGTGTGGCAGCTGGGGATGTATTCTGGGTCAATCGTTGAGCAACCATGGACCACATGTTTTCTATCGGCGAAAGATCCGGAGAGCGAGCTGGCCAGGGAAGCAATTCCATCTGGCGATTGACGAAGAACCCTTGGACAATGCGTGCCACGTGTGGTCGCGCATTATCCTGTTGAAATATGGCTGTGGGCAAGCCCTGAAGGTAAGGAAGGACAACTGGCTCCAACACCTCGGAGATGTAGCGCTGGCTGTTTAAAGTACTGGCAATGCGTACTAGAGGAGTGCGAGAGTGATATCCAATACCGCCCCATACCATAATACCCGGTGCAGGACCAGTGTGGCGGTGCATAACGCAGCTGTTCAGCATCCTCTCTCCATTGTGTCTCCAGACTCGAATCCGACCATCGTGGTGTTGCAGACAGAAGCGTGACTCGTCAGCAAAGACAATTTCATTCCATTCTGCCGTCCACATCCTTCTTTCATCGCACCATTGGCGGCGGAAACGTCTGTGGTTCTGCGTCAAGGGTAGACGAAGCAATGGACGTCTTGCGGACAGACCACTCTGCTGTAAACGGCGTCGAATGGTACGCGCAGACACTGGATGATGCGGTACAGACTGAATGTGCTGTGCTATGGTTCGTGATGTGGCTGAGCGATCCGTCACTGCCATACGCACAATATGCCTGTCATCACGTGAAGTGGTGCACTGAGGTGGATGCGATCGAACACGTCGGTCCGTCGTACCCTCCTGCATCCAACGATCACATATCCGCATTACAGTTGTTTGGTTTCGTCCAACACGACTACCGATTTCCCTGAAAGATAATCCACAATCTCGGTAGGCCACTATCCTTCCTCTGTCGAACTCGGATACTTGATCAAAAGATGATCGCTGTTTTCTACGAGGCATAATTGATCGTTTTTTTCAAAAAAACCACAAGAAAAACACAATTGCCGTACTTGAAATCGTCGAAATCTCCAAGCCTTAAATAGCGCTTTGAAGTGGCGCCACAGGCGCGCGTGATGTGCGTCTGCGCTGAAATTCTAATCATTTGCATATCTCACCTCCGCTAATGCATGTTGTAAATTTCATATTATTTGCATGCTTCCTTCAGGGTGTTGCATTTACGGTGGCCAGCAGTGTATTTACTACCGAAAACGTGCGAATGTCACCCTCGCCATTTTATTCTTTTCATATTAGAAATGACAAAGAAATAATTTCATATTTATTCCACAATTACCACCGAAAACTCGTCATACGAATGTTACACGCCATTTTATTCGCTTTATATTAGCAAGGCAAAAAATTTGCATATTAGAAATGCAAAAGAACACATTTCATATTTATTCCACAATACTACCGAAGACTTGTACGAATGTTACACTTGCCATTTTATTTGTTTCATATCAGAAATGCCAAAGAATAGCATATTACAAATGCAAAGAATTGCATATTAGAAATGCCAAAGATATTAATTTCATATTTATTCCACAATGTATTTACCACCGAAAACTTGTCATACGAATGGTACTCTCGCCATTTTATTCGTTTTATATTAGCAATGCAAAAAAAATTGCATTTTAGAAATACGAAAGAAATAACATCATATTTATTCCTCGAAGTACTTCCGAAAACTTGTCATATGAATATTACACACACAGATCTCCCCCCCCCCCCTTTTATTCGTTTTTAAACTTTCACACTGATAAATAAATCATTTATACTCAAAATCATTGTCAGAGTTTTCATATCTGAAAGGAATTCGAAATGTTCTCCAACGAAAGGCCATCTTTCCAAACAAGTTCATTACCATTACAAAGAGGTAATTTTCTTTTTCCATGACATTGATGATAAAAAAGAAGCTCATACGATATTCATGAAACGTAACATATATCAAACGATTCTTCTAGGGACGTTGTGACAACTCTGAGCGTTTATCAATGGCGTCGTTTATGGATGGGCTAGTTTCAAAGGAATTTTTGTTCTTTGTCCAATTATAAAAATTAAATGAAAAAGTAGAGACAGGTGGATTGGAAAACGTGATACCGCCTCATAAATCAAATGTAGCCAGTGTCGTGAATTGAAAAAAATACAATTGAAATGAGCATGTGATAAATTTTATCTCTAAATGGAATCTATGAGAAAAAAAGATAAGTATTGAATTTTCTCAAATCTACATGAACTTTATTTGCATTATATTTGAATATTTTCTTGTATAAGTGGTTTTTGGTTTTTAATCACTCCAAGAAATATTTGCCCCATTCTCTCTCTCTCTCTGCTTAAAGTTTATTTTATTATGTTGGAACAACAAATTGTCTGCATCGGATTATTGCAATGATAGCAAGAGACACTTACTGAATTACTATTTAACATTACTTGATATTTTTTCGGTATCAGTTTTCATTAGCATTATTGATTCACATGAAATGTCTGAAAATAGAATAATTTGGGTAATATAACTATTTATTTAGTGCATCCGGGAAATGTATGCTTCTGTTACCATGGAAATGGTACTTGTTTATGTCTGGTATTGGTATTCCCTCACTGATTGGTCAAATATATATGTCGTTTTATTACTATAAAAATCCAATCCAACGATCCAACTATCTCCAACGATCCAGCTCTGTGATCATTAATTATATTTAATATACAAGAATTAAATGAGACCTACGGCTTAAAGTGCCTAAAAAATACGAAGACTCCATTCATTCAATATAGTTATTCGTATAATATAGGGACAAAAAGCTGTACGAGCAATTAGTTCGAAAACGCGTCTTTTATAAAGGGATAAAAATCTTGTCCTTGTGTTGTCCCTTGAAACTTAATACCATAAATGTTGCTGTACTACGTTATATATTGGTGTAGGTAAGTCCAAAAGATCATGTTTCACGGGTTGAATAGAGACCAATTCCTGTTCATCTGGGATACAATCCAAAATATGGGAAGGAGTTGCTGCGGTTGCGGAGCGTGGACCAGCTAGAAAGTTCTTAATTTCTCTCACAAAAATCATACACGAGTATCTTGTGTGCTCCCACTTCTAAGTCTTGCCAGAGCGGTCTGGTGAACCATTAAAATGCAACGAGAGTCCAGGGAGCTTTGCGGGATACCAAGAATGTGAGGGAAAAACAGACCGTATCTTGTGGTTTTTCAACTTGTGGCAAGGAGTAAATTTCCACGGAGGTGAGATCACTATTTACTGGACTGATCAGCTCGCAACCCTCCTTTTCCAGCAAATCAGTTATCTCATTTCCAAATAAATCAATCTGGTGATATTCCTAGCACACTTTAACCCTTCAAGTGATTTCTAAGAGATACCAATTCATCAAGATCTAACCAATTTTGATAATGACATGGTATCCTGTCACCAAGATATTGCCAATTTTGTATGATGACGAGATCAAGATCAGTTTTTTCTAATAACGAGATACCTTATCCATCAAGATCTAATCAATTTTATAATGACAAGGTATCTCGTCATCAAGATATTGCCAATTTTGTATGATGACGAGATCAAGATCAGTTTTTTTCTAATAACGAGATACCTCATCCATCAAGATCTAATCAATTTTATAATGACAAGGTATCTCGTCATCAAGATATTGCCAATTTTGTATGATGACGAGATCAAGATAAGTTTTTTCTAATAACGAGATACCTCATCCATCAAGATCTAATCAATTTTATAATGACAAGGTATCTCGTCATCAAGATATTGCCAATTTTGTATGATGACGAGATCAAGATAAGTTTTTTCTAATAACGAGATACCTCATCCATCAAGATCTAATCAATTTTATAATGACAAGGTATCTCGTCATCAAGATATTGCCAATTTTGTATGATGACGAGATCAAGATCAGTTTTTTCTAATAACGAGTTACCTTATCCATCAAGATCTAATCAATTTTATAATGACAAGGTATCTCGTCATCAAGATATTGCCAATTTTGAAATTGCAAATTGATTAGATCTTGATGGATGCATCAAGATCAGCCTGATGACGCAGATGATGTAGCCTGATGACGAGATCAAGATCAGTTTTTCTAATAACATGATACCTCGTCCATCAAGATCTTATCAATTTTGATAATGACGAGATACCTCGGAGGACACAAATCAGGCGACCACCAGGATGGTTAAAGTTACTTATCAAATGTGATTTTGATTGACCACTATGAAATGTATTGCTATTTTTTTTTTGGTATTTTTTCAATTAACGTCACACTGGAGCAACACAATGGGCTATTGGTGACGGTCCGGGATCAATCCCAAAGGGAAAGATCCGAGGACAACACCACGTAATTTTGAACCACGGTCAGATGACGAGGCAACACCTGAGCTGGCACCCCACTCTCCAAACTTCCACACCACACCAACGTGAGGACGTTTGAGGCCACGACAGATTTAACGTGCACCAGCCCCCTTTGTACACGACGATGTTTGGCTGGATTCGAACTCGCAACCCTTCGGTTGCTAGTCCGTTACTCTTCCAACCGGGCCACCGCGGCCCGAAATGTATTGCAGTCATGAGAGTTGCTTCCACATTTATCCAAGATGTTTCTCAAATTCTTGTACAAACTTTAAAGGCAGGTAGGAATACAAAAAAAATCGTATTCACATAGGGATGAATGTCCGCAAGCGCCACCTGGATTTGCTAGAGGGCACGATCAGGCTGCGGCGGCGCTGTCAGGCGTTCATTGCTGTTGGTGGTCCCAACTTTGAGACTGACTCGTGGAACACAGCAAGGGGAAGATCGTCTGACTTCGTGAGTAGTTGAGAAATTTCCTATTATATCGAATGAGAATGGTCCTGGTCAATGATTTCTCACCAACCGCTAGCTTGCCAATCTTGAATCGCCACAAAACATAGAGCCATTTTATTTAAATTTCATTTGCCATCCGTATTCTTCACTTCATTCATACTCTGCGGATGGCAAATTAAATTGAGATAAAATGGATCTATGGCGATCCAAGATTGGTAAGCTAGCGGTTGGTGAGAAATCATTGCCCAGGAAAATTCTCATTCGATACGATTCCATACAATTCGACCCAAAGCCATTGAACCATTTTTAAAAATTTCATTTGCCATCCGTATTCTTCACTTCTATCGGACTTTACGCCATAAACCCCAAAATCAAATTCAATCCTTCACTTCTATCATGCTCTACGGATGGCAAATTAAATTTAAAAATAAATCTGTTTTGGCGATTCAAGATTGGCAAGCTAGCGGTTGACGAGAAATCATTGCCCAGGACAATTCTCGTTCGATACAATAGGAAATTTCTCAATTATTACTCACGAAGTCAGACGATCTTCGCCTTGCTGCGTTCCTAGAACTAGTACTTTGAGCACCTAATGTGAATCTAAAATTAAGGCTACTAAAAAAGTTC
Source organism: Meta bourneti (assembly GCA_933210815.1). Classification (NCBI taxonomy): domain Eukaryota; kingdom Metazoa; phylum Arthropoda; class Arachnida; order Araneae; family Tetragnathidae; genus Meta; species Meta bourneti. The sequence goes on along the minus strand of OW119931.1, from coordinate 56,841,830 downwards.
TTCACATACTTGCTGCCTTTCATTTCTGCACCTTAGTATAGCTATAACACATAGGGGTGTCAGAAAGCCTAGATCATTACCTATTTGAGTATCAATTAACTAACATTTATTACTAAACCATCAACGACAAACAAAATTCTATGGCTAACAAAGGTTAGCAGAAATCCAATTTCTTTATACAATATAAAAACAGCAATATTTCTTCAGAATTAGAGGACACCACCAACTAGTATTATCATGTAATTTCTCCCTTTTCCTATAAATACCCGGGCGGTGGTAACCCAGCTGGTAGAGTCGCGGATTAGCAACCCAAGGGTTGTAACTGCGAAACTCGATCCAACCAAAGACTGTCATGTTAGGGGGTGGGGATTGATGTTAAATCTGTCGTGGCCCCAAATGTCCTCACGTTGGCGTGGAGTGGAAGTTTGGAGAGTAGGGTGCCAGCTCAGGTGTTCTCGTCATCTGACCGTGGTTAAAAATTACGAGGCGTTATCCTTGGATCTTTTTCGGGATTGATCCCGGACCGTCGCTAATAGACCTTTGTGTCGCTCCAGTGCGACGTTAATTAACTACCTACCTACCCAACTCTGGTGGGTGTCATTTTTGGTTCTGAAGAGAACAGACTGAAAATTTTAAAATTATGTATGCTTCAAATTGAAATCCTTGATGTTTGTGTCGTATATCCTTTTTTATGCAATGTCAATCTATAATTTGGACATTACAAGTTGTTTTTGACCGAACATTTTTGGTTCTGAAGAGAACAGACTGAAAATTTTAAAATTATGTATGCTTCAATTTGAAATCCTTGATGTTTGTGTCGTATATCCCTTTTTATGCAATGTCAATCTATAATTTGAACATTACAAGTTGTTTTTGACCGTACATTTTTGGTTCTGAAGAGAACAGACTGAAAATTTTAAAATTATGTATGCTTCAAATTGAAATCCTTGATGTTTGTGTCGTATATCCTTTTTTATGCAATGTCAATCTATAATTTGGACATTACAAGTTGTTTTTGACCGAACATTTTTGGTTCTGAAGAGAACAGACTGAAAATTTTAAAATTATGTATGCTTCAATTTGAAATCCTTGATGTTTGTGTCGTATATCCCTTTTTATGCAATGTCAATCTATAATTTGGACATTACAAGCTGTTTTTGACCGAACATTTTTGGTTCTGAAGAGAACAGACTGAAAATTTTAAAATTATGTATGCTTCAAATTGAAATCCTTGATGTTTGCGTCGTATATCCTTTTTTATGCAATGTCAATCTATAATTTGGACATTACAAGTTGTTTTTGACCGAACACGTCACGATGGAATCGATGAAAGTTGTGACTAACGGCATGAAAATCTGATCAGACCAGACAGATAGCTCATATCACCGTTCTTATCAACGGACATTCGCAACCACTCTTTATTTCGCCACTATGCTTAACATTGGAACCTGGTCCACCAAAGATGAGATAAATTTCACAAACGCACAGATAATGTGATTAGTGGAATGTGTTCACGAACTAGTGTCTATATGAGTAATCAAATATAATTCTGGGGTATTACTTATCCCCGCTCCGGAAAGGTTTTCTGTGTTGAAGTCACTACTTAATATCAGAGCCTGGATTTTATTGACGCGTCCTCCAAACCTTTCTTTCATTCTTTCCTGTCAAGATAAATGTAGGAGGCGGTGGTGTTTCTGCGGCGAAACGTGTTTCCTGTAAGAATTATTAAAGTGACGTCACTCAGCCTGTTTTTCAAACTCGTCGCCAATAAAAATTGCAAAGAATGAATCCCCAATTGAAATGTTTCGGGATTGATACTTGATTTTTGTAATCCTTTTCTTACGTCATATTGTATTTTTGTGCTTACATGTTTTGCCCTTCACTTGCCTTCTATTTTTTTTATGTGTACTATCTTGAATGTTTTATGTGTATAATAGATTGCTCGGCTCTGCCTAATCCTTGAAACTCCTCCGTAAAGCGGACTATATAGCTGAAAGCCACACAGGTGAAATAGTGTCAGCCTACGGCGTCCAATCCAATCCAATAACCCGTTGTGTTGCTCCAGTGCGGTGTTAATTAATTAGCATGCCATCGCCATTACCGAATTGAAATGCGATAGTTGATTAGTCAAAGTCGATTAGATTAAACATCAAACGTCGCCAAAACACATGTTAAGGAAACCCCTATATGAGCCATGTTGGACCATTTGGGTAATAGGAAATGTAGGGTTCTGGTTGGTTCGTCATTTGACAGCTATTCAAAATTACGAAGTGTAGCTGTCCGATCTTTCCTTTCGGGGTTGATCCTGGACCGCCGCCAATAACCCGCTATCTTGCTCCAGTGCGACCTTAATTCAATTACCTACCTACCTGATAAATTCCCTGTCGCAATCTTATTCGTGGTTCCATATTTACTACAAAACGCATTACAAACGATTCATCTATCAACGACAAATCTTTGATCTATCTTTCAACGTAAAACAAGTGCTTTTCTGCTTTCTATTGATAAGGGCCACCGACAATCGTGTACGTGGGAGCTGGTGAACGTTAAATCTGTCGTGGCCTCAAATGTCATCACGTTGACGTGGTGTGGAAGTTCGGAGAGTGGGATGTCAGCTCAGCTGTTGGCCTCGTCATCCGGCAATAGCCCATTGTGTTGCTCCAATTCGACGTAAATTCAACTACCTGCCTACCTTTCCCATTCATGGGTGAATCATCAACACTGTAACGAGGGTTGGCTAGAGATGGTTTCTCTTGTCTGACTGAAGAATATTTTATGGGCTCACAAGTGAAACAGTCAAAATTTTCAAGCATAATTTTTTTCGTCTTTTCCTGACCAGAATGCGGAGATTTTTCCTAGAGAAACAAATAAACTAATGAATAAATGTTCATTGTTTTTACAATTTTATTAATAAGTTGGCACGAGAGGGGATTTTCAGAGTAAATAAAAAAAATAGGACAGAAATAATATTTTACTACCGCCATCAAGGATTTCTTTGAAGCATACATAATTTTAAAATTTTCAGTCTGTTCTCTTCAGAACCAAAAATGTTCGGTCAAAAACAACTTGTAATGTCCAAATTATAGATTAACATTGCATAAAAAAGGATATACGACACAAACATCAATATTTCAATTTGAAGCAAACATAATATTTTACTACCTACCTACCATTAACACAAGCAATACATAATTATAATAAAAGAACTCTTATCTGAATAATTGATGAATTCAGTTTCTATAAAGCGTAATAAATAATTATTGAAATGATAAAATTGCAATTTTTACATCTCTCTCATGTTAGAATTTTTCCCTTTCGTTTTCTCAGAACTTTGTTTTTTGATGTAGTGATTCACTTGTTAGCCCCGATGGTACGTCTTACTTTGTTTTTAATTTTCATACAATTTGTCGTCAGAAAATATTTTGATAATCAAAAGCATATTAATTAATTGTTTTCGTCATTTTTAGGTATTTCTTCAGTCAACAAAATCCCTGCCCCTTCTAATATCGAACGATATAACAAACGATCTCTTCTGGTTCGAAGTAATCCATCGAATTGGAAATAACTCATTTATTCCAAAGAACATCTTTCCAATAAGCGACCCAAAATCCTCGGACGGTATAACTCTTAAAAACGACCCATAACTTGGTTGACTGTGTTCTTATGCAGCAATGGCCATATTTGACCATGCTTGGACAAATATGGCCATTGCTGTACCACAAAACACGTCGTACCACAAACCACAACTGTACCACAAAAAAGCAGTCGTAAACGTAATTTGCAGACACAAGACACAATATCAAGTAATAGACACACATACAATGAAAGTTTTACTGGCACAGAAGAGAGTAATACACCCAGGGAGGTATGCACCTGACAAGAATAGAACCTGCGCCGCCTACATTTCGAAGGTCTCTAGCGCAGTGGACATACCCACTGAGCCACGACGGGCCCCCAAGGATTCGTAGGAAAGAATAGAAGAGTGTTTTTCAGTCACCGAATTGCTTCAAAACCGCAAGACTTCCTAGAAAAATGTTTTCCAAACACAGGATACAATAGACTCATTGGCGTATCTAGGAAAAAGAACGCCCAGGAAAAACCCCGCTGTTGCTCCTGTGATCAAACATTTCTCTCACCCATTGCTTAGACAACTGTACCACAAAAGCAGTCGTAAACGTAATTTGCTTTTTATACAAATTTATTGATATGATCTAATTTAATTTTTACAGATTCTCCGTTTTCTACATTCATAGGGCCGCGGTATCCCGACTGGAAGAGTAACGGATTGGCAACCGGAGGTTTGCGAGTCCGAATCTAATCAAAGACTGTCGTGTACAAAGAGGGAAGGTGCATGTTAAATCTATCGTGGTCTCAAATGTCCTCACGTTGGCGCGGTGTGGAAGTTTGGAGAGTGGGGTGCCAGCTCTGGTTGTTGACTCGTCATCTGACCGTGGTTCAAAATTACGTGGTATTGTCCTCGGATTTTTCCCTTCGAGTTTGATCCCGGACCGTCGCCAATAGCCCGTTGTGTTGCTCCTGTGCGACGTTAATTAAAATACCTACATATCTACATTCAGAAGAAACAAAGCAGCCTTTGCGTGTGAGAGTGTATGTGTGGGTGATTTTAAGATGGAGACCATCAATAAAAAAGAAGTCTCAGAATGTCTGCCAACTTTCTAAAGTAAAGATATTTTTTTCCTCGAAAATGGCGGTTCGATTTCTCCCTGGGTATATTTCTCTCTTCTGCGTTGGTGAAACTTTCCTGTGTGTGTATTTCCATTTCTTGACGTCGTATGTCTTGTGTTTGACACAGCATGGCCAAATGTGGCTCTTGCGGCATGAAAACTCAATCCAACCAACCGAAATTGGCGGCCACTTCTAGTGATGACCATGAGACTAGTCCTATCGATACGACACCGAGTAGCATTTTTTTGTTTGACGAGTACTATTTGAATATTCTAATGTAGATTAAGAACAAAATATGAAGATTCATAAGAAAGAACCTACATAGAACCAAAGTGTTAATAATATTCTAATAATATGGTCTAACTACGATTTTCAACCGGTGTACCGCGGCATGATTATGAGCCACGAGGAAGCAATGATGTGCCTTACGGTTGGCGAAACCGCTTAAATTGCGTAAGATTTATTTGATTTATTTTATTTAAATGGTTTAGTTTGAACTTTTAAAATGCATGTTCAAAAATAATGTCAAATATTATCCGTTTTTATAATTTTAAGTATCATATTTTTTCAAAATATCACAAATCGTTTCAAAATGATTTTTTAAAGTCACATGGATCAAAAAGGGTAGGTAACATTGGTCTACAAGGTTTTCAGGAGATGAACAAATTTAGCTGTTTAAAATTAGTTTAGGATGCTGTTTTCAGATCTGACTTTAAAAAGTACCCACCATGTCAAGTTTTTTTCTTATTCAGCATTTAGTATTTGTTACCTTCCAAAATAAGCGCTTTTAGTCATGTAAAACGATACTGTATATTTGTATTTTCATACTCGCCACCTTACATTTAATGGGTGACAACACTGATTTTTTCACTCGTAGCGAATATGTAACCCCAACTGAACCGCTATTGTGTTTTTCATTGAAGGATAAAAACGTTTATGAGCAGAAATTGAAACAAAGATAGTGTCCGGAAGTATTAACGTTCCATAAGTTTTGATATATGTGTGTGGACAGTATGTTTTAAAATCTCAGTCATTCACTGACAGACTGAAGAAAAGAATTTGATGAAATTTAATTGAATTGAAGATGGAGTAAAAGTGTTTATCCGCATTCTTTGTAATTTCGAATCGTCCTTAGTTTATTAATGGGGTCACTGTAGCCCAGTTGGTAGAGCAGTGGGATTAACAACCGGAGGATTGCGAGTTCGAAACTCGGTCCAGCCAATGACCGTCGTTTACAAGGGGGGCTGGTGCACGTTAAAACTGTCATGTCCTCAAATGACCTCACATTGGCGTGGTGTGGAAATTTGGAGAGTGGGGTGCCAGCTCAGGACTTTACCTCGTCATCTGACCTTGATTCAAAATTACGTGGTGTTGTCCTCGGATCTTTCCCTTACGGATATATCCCGGACCGTCATCAATAGCCCGTTGTGTTGCTCTAGTGCGACGTTAATTAATTACCATTACCTTTTTCCTCTTTCTTTATTTATTATTTATTTATTATTTCAATTAACGTCACACTGGAGCAACACAATGGGCTATTGGTGACGGTCCGGGATCAATCCCAAAGGGAAAGATCCGAGGACAACACCACGTAATTTTGAACCACGGTCAGATGACGAGGCAACACCTGAGCTGGCACCCCACTCTCCAAACTTCCACACCACGCCAACGTGAGGACATTTGAGGCCACGACAGATTTAACGTGCACCAGCCCCCTTTGTACACGACGGTGTTTGGCTGGATTCGAACTCGCAACCCTTCGGTTGCTAGTTCGTTACTCTTCCAACCGGGCCACCGCGGCCCCTTTTCCTCTTTCATGGCATTTTTTTCTCGACGTTGTCTTAGGTCTGGCGCAACTTTACCAAGTATGATCCTTGTGCCAAAAACCCCCCAAACTACCAAAACCAACCTAAAATATTTGGAAGTCAGGTAGGTAGATAGGTATTTAATTAACGTCGCACTGGAGCAACACAACGGGCTATTGGCAACGGTCCGGGATCAAACACGAAGAAAATATTTGAAAAAAACTATCCAAGCCTTTCGATGACATAACTCCGACAAAAATTGATGGAAGAAATCAATAAGGGTTTCAGATATCCAGAACTTCAAAATTACCCTCAAGGAAATCGCCTTTCAGCAAGAAGACAGAACAATAGAGCAGTGTCTTCATTCTTCAAGAAATTCGTATTTCTCTTTTCGTTCCTTCATGCTGCAACTTGAATCATTCAGGTGAAAAAATGAGGATTTCAGAAAATAAAAAGAAGTTTGAAAAAGCCTTGGGGTGACTTTTTAAAAAGCAACTGTTTTAAGTATGGCACTCCGCTCTAGAGGATGGCTAAAACTGTTATTTTACGATAATAGTGTTAAAGGCGGTTGCGATGATAATTATTAACTGCTAATATTAACAGTTACATCTCGCAGTTAAGTGGTTTAAAGAAAATGGAAATCTCTGTTCAAAGTACCTTATTTGTAGCGATTCTCTTTCCTCTTTACATTTACTGAAGAATGTTGCAAGCACAGAAAAATTGGTTGTTGAAACGCTTTTAACAATTAGTTCTCTTAAAAATAGAGGAACTGAGATTTTTTTGCCTATGTGCAAAAAAATCTCAGTTCTGTGGTGTTTAAAAAAATCTGTACTGTGGAATTTACGGGAATGAAAGAGCTGATTTTTTAGCCAAAGACGCTTTGAATTTAGCAATTGAATGTAAATTGTAGCATTCCTAAGTGTTACTTGAAAGGCTCATATTATGAAAAGCTTGTTGCTAAGTGGAACGAAGAGTATACCTCGTCTGAGAAAGCTGGCCACACCAAAAAATTTTTTCCTACTATTAAGCATAGATTGAACTCAGAATTATTTTTCTTCACAAACTTCCAAATTACACAATTTTTATCTGGCCATGGAAATTTTGCTAAATATCTATATCGGTTTCATCTTCGGACTAATAATTTGTGCGAGTGTTTTAAAAAGCAGCCACAAGATGTAGAGCATTTGCTTTTTAGTTGTCCTGCATTTAAAACTTCAAGAATGTGCCTAAAAAATGATTTGAGAAAATTAGGTGAAACATGGCCAGTGAAACTCAATGTTTTTGTAAAATCTAATCTGCTTTTCTACTCATTTGTCAAGTTCATAAAATCTTGTAATTTCAGTTAAATTGTTTTCCACTGTTTCTTTGTTAAATCAACTTACTTCTGTAAGCCCCGTGTTGTACTTCTGTGGTGCACGGGGAGTTTGCTTTTGTTCAATAAAAAAAATATTAACAGTTATCAATCAGAACTAAATTTACCGGTTGTTATAAATTGATATTGATGGTTAATTATAAAGTTATTTTCTGTTTAAATTCTGCATTTAATATTTAGAAGTTTCAACTTTTTGAATTTTAATTCATTTAAAATTACTTCACGGCTTTACCAATAACTTTTATCGATAGCTGTTGTTTGTATTTGTATTTTTAATTAACGTTGCACTAAGCAACACAACGGGCTATTGGCGACGGTCCGGGATCAAACCCAAAGGGGAAAAAAAGATCCACTATGCGAGGTAACATCTGAGCTGGCAGCCCACCCTCCAAAATTGCGCACCACGCCAACGTGAGGACATTTGAGGCCACGACAGATTTAGGGTGCACCAACACCGCGTACACGACAGTCTTTGGTTGCATTCGAACTCAAAACCCTCCGGTTGCTAGTCCGTTACTCTGCCAACCGGGCTACCACGGCCTTTTAAGCGAGACATCTCGTGATATAAAAAAGAACGATAATACATATGTAAAGATAATTGTATAATTAAATATGCCATCGTAAATTGTAAATCATTTTACACCCCACTTGAGAACAAAGTCATGTGATAGGGGCATTTTCTGTCAAGCTAATATAGGTGGCGGTAGTGTTTCTGCGGCGATACGTGTTTCCTTTACGTATTCGGAAACTGACGTCACTTTGTGTAACTTATTTTTCGAATTTCACCATCAGAATCCTAAGGCGTAAATTACAAATTGAGGTATGACCGTTGCCAAAGTGGCGATAACTACATTTAATGGTAACCCCGATATATATCATGAGAGCATTTGGACAGCAGAAATAAAATCTTCGCAGGTCATCTGGTTTGTCTGTCGAGTCGCGTGGTTTCGAGCTATTCTTTAAATTAGGAGTTAACGTAAACAAAGCTCTTCCACAACTGATGTATTTAAGGCGGATTCTGGCTCTAAGTGTATCGATACGTGCCGAAATCGATAGCAGTGATAACGAGTTGGAGGAGGAAACCATCCAAGGCGACCACTATTCATGATTTTAACGTGTAACAACTTTCTCCTATCGAGCTTTCGCACCTTTTCAAAAATTGGTTGACCCAAGGTCGACTGCTTTCTCGTCGAAGCTGTACTATATTAAGTCAGATGAAGTTGAACAATCTCCATAGGGAAATCTAAAAGTCCTCTAGAAAGAAAATTCCCGAGAGTCAAACTATAAGGTGATTCAATGTTAAGGCGAATTTTTGACCAGAATACTTCTGATTCTAAGAAAGTATTCAAATCGGGAAGAGATGGTGGGTAAATTATGCATTTTATAAGGGATCCTACGTGTAAAATACGAAATTTAGCTTTTTATCTGAGCCCTATACCAATAAACTGCCCCACTAGAAGAATGTTTTCATATGTCCAATTAGACATTTTAAAAAACTGCATATTTATTTCTAAGTGGAATAGTAATTAACGGCATTCATTGCCGATATTTTAAGGGGGCTTCGTCAAAGTGAAAAAAGTTTGGTGATCTAACTAAAATCACATGCATCAAATCACACGCTGTCCCCTAATGTAATTTGTTATTAACCACAATTTAATTCAAAGATACGAAAAGATGTAGACTCTTAATAAAAATCCGAAAAATCGAGGACATTATTAAACGAACAAAACTCTCAATGTATGTGCATTAAAGCCGCTAGTCATAGCCATGGTGAGGGAGATAATAATTCAAGTAAAATAAGAAATTGGAAGAAATTTTGAAGGTGAAGCAATTGATGTTGGTGGGTCTGGGCGTTATCAGAGAGGAGCCTGACCCAGACAACACAAAGTGGTGTTTTCTACGCATGAGCAGCAAGAAAGCTGAAAAATGTTCACTTTCTCCCAAACACCGCTGTGAATGATAAAAGAAAAGCTAGGTAACCATTACGATACGAAATATGCACTCAGAATTCAAGAAAAACAAGTCAAAACGACAGTGTAGAATAGAAATAGAATTAAAAACCAGACATACGGCCCTGATGATATGCGACTGATGACGCCCTGACCTACCAACACCACTCGCTTTACATTTCAAAATTCTTTTCAAATTTTCTTTTATTTTACTCGAATTATTATTATAATCTCCCTCACTGTTATGTCTAGCGGCTTTAGAGCACATACAAAAAGAGTTCTGTTTTAATAGTGTCTCTCCATTTTTCGGATTTCTTATATATACTGCATAAAAAACTGATGAACTGCATAACATTACGCATTATCTCCGCTTCAAAGGAAATTTTTCATAAGTAAGTCTGGTGACAGAAGGTAGTGAGAAATCTGGAAGCGCGAACGTGAAAATAGGTTTACACATGAAACACATCGAAACATTGAGAGGGAAGGCCGTCAAATAAACCCATGAAAATTATCTATCATATTTTAATCTAAATTACACATAGTGTAACTTGTTAAAGTTAAAATAACACATGGTGAGGAAGGCCGTCAGCAAATCAACGGAGGTCCGCAGACCGCAGTCTATAGATGATAAGCGACGGGTTTGCTAGTTTTACTTAAAAACATGAATTTTTTCCATTCACCTAAAACATTTAATTAAAAGGTTTTGAAAAAAGATTAGTGAAAGTTAAATTTACTTGCAAAGTGAATTCTGCATCCATTTTTATGCACAATTTGAAAACTTTTTTAAATAAAAATTAGTCACGACGATAACCGAATAAAAGATAATCACAGAGTAATATCCGTTCTTATAATCACCCTATATGAGAAGATAATAAACATCACAATTTTATCAATGTAATTTTCTTTTTCACTCTAATTTTATTTAGCAATTGTAAACACGAGGTATCTCAATGATTAAACTAATACGTTCATCTAAATTACCACCCTCATCCAATATTTTCATGTCGTTATCTATCGAACGAATTTAACGACACTAGTCCATGATTTGTCCAAACCTGTTGAAGGAATTATAATCCACCTAACGCATGCGTGAAAGCAGCACTTCGAAGTATGGTCAGATCCATTTCGTTCAGTTAGCAAACGCACGATAAAAACAGACGGTTAATTCTGGAAGCTGCCTCAAAGCGAATTCGGCTATTTTAACCGCTGACTGACTGGGTGATTATGGAATGCTCCTCGTGGATTCAAAACAATATTACGTTCGGAGACCCTTGCCTAGCGAATGAACCGCATTTAAGCAGATTTCCACAAAGGAAAAAGAACTGTGAGTAGAAATTTATTTCGTTGTGTGATCTGATTCTTGTATTTTGTAGTTTTTTAATCAATCAAGACCCAGTGATGTCAACTTGCAGAAATTATTGGGGGCTGGAGTTAACTCTTCTGGTGGTTTACTCGACGACGTATGTAGAAAAAAATTGACCAGATCTTGATGGACGAGATATCTCGTTATAAGAAAAAAGACCAGATCTTGATCTTGTCGTAAAAAAATGGCAATATCTTGATGACGAGATATCACGTCATTAACAAAATTAGCCAGATCTTGGTAGACAAGATATCTCGTCGAAACTACCTGGAGAGTTAAGTAAGACCAGTTCAAGACCAGTCTCAGGGGGATCTGTGATCTCTTACCATACTGTGGTTTCTGTGATTCGTCGTAGAGTGTAAAAAATCGCCCTTTTAGATCGAATTAAAAATACATCTTGGAAAGGGTCAATCCTTTCCCTCTCCACTTATCCTATAAATGTGAAAGTGGCCAAATTCAGACTTGCCACAAACCATAGCATGGCATTTCAAATAGCCCCTTGAGGCTTCTTTGTAGTGATAGTGCACAAATGATGCGGCACAGGGGCGAAACCAGGATATCAATCTGGAGGGGGTTATATTTTTATTGTAAATTCTTAATTTAGGCGGTGATATTAAAATTTCTTTGAAATGTAGTATAGTTTTAGAATGTTAATCAGAGACTAGTTTTAGAGGTTGTTACATAGAGGCTAGTATTTGGAATGTGTTGTCTAGAGATTAATTTTAGAGTAGTAGTATGGTTTTAGAATGTTAATCAGAGACTAGTTTTAGAGGTTGTTACATAGAGGCTAGTATTTGGAATGTGTTGTCTAGAGATTAATTTTAGAGTAGTAGTATGGTTTTAGAATGTTAATCAGAGACTAGTTTTAGAGGTTGTTACATAGAGGCTAGTATTTGGAATGTGTTATCTAGAGATTAATTTTAGAGTAGTAGTATAGTTTTAGAATGTTAATCAGAGACTAGTTTTAGAGGTTGTTACATAGAGGCTAGTATTTGGAATGTGTTATCTAGAGATTAATTTTAGAGTAGTAGTATAGTTTTAGAATGTTAATCAGAGACTAGTTTTAGAGGTTGTTACATAGAGGCTAGTATTTGGAATGTGTTATCTAGAGATTAATTTTAGAGTAGTAGTAAGTTTTAGAATGTTAATCAGAGACTAGTTTTAGAGGTTGTTACCTAGAGGCTAGTATTTGGAATGTGTTATCTAGAGATTAATTTTAGAGTAGTAGTATAGTTTTAGAATGTTAATCAGAGACTAGTTTTAGAGGTTGTTACGTAGAGGCTAGTATTTGGAATGTGTTATCTAGAGATTAATTTTAGAGTAGTAGTATAGTTTTAGAATGTTAATCAGAGACTAGTTTTAGAGGTTGTTACCTAGAGGCTAGTATTTGGAATGTGTTATCTAGAGATTAATTTTAGAGTAGTAGTATAGTTTTAGAATGTTAATCAGAGACTAGTTTTAGAGGTTGTTACCTAGAGGCTAGTATTTGGAATGTGTTATCTAGAGATTAATTTTAGAGTATGATTGCCTAGATTAGTTTTGGGGAGTGTGTTCCCAAGAGAGACTGGATTTAGAGTATTTTAACTAGACTAGTTTTGAGTGTATTACATAGAGATTAGTTGGGGAATTTCTTACCAAGAGACTAGTTTTAGAGTGTGTTTAACTAGAGAGTAGTTTTAGAGTGTGTAGATACTAATTACATGATACCTAGATACTAATTTTAAAGTAACTACTATCGATTCCTGTACTTATGTGTATTTCTCTGTTCTGTGACAGTAAAACTTCCCTTGTGTATAAGCCCATTACTTGACGTTTACTGTTTCGTGTTTAATGCAGCTTGGCCAAATAGGACCCTTGTGCTATAATCCCAACCTACCCTGCATATTTGGTTGCGTATTATCTGCATAGTTGAATTTATCTCTTATGTTTGAAGGGTCGGACCTCAACCTTAAAGATAATAGGGGTAATGGAGTCGGTCCCGTAAAAACTTGCTGCACTTCAAGACTGCATTTTATTTGATCAAGACTTGATTAAAAATGGCGTTAGTTATTCCTTTTAGTGCAAAAATATTTGTCACTTCTCAATTTAACTGGGTCAATTTGTATTTTTATTATTTGGGGTCCTCAGTACCATTTGTTTTATTCGGATAAATAAATCATAAAATTGATGGTAAACAATTCAAAAATGAATTGGAAAAACGGTAAAATATTTTTTGAAAATTGTATAGATATAATAAACTACAAAAAAGTGCAACTCATATTTTTCTTAACTTTTCTGATATTTTTCGGGGTAATCCTTTTTGTTCACGCCGTGCGTATCTCCGTGACAGTTGGCGCCACTCTTTAATTGGCGTGAATTTCATGTACTTGGCAAGCGCCAAGAACGTTGATAATTTCTCAGTGTTTGATCTAACTCAATACGATATCGCCAGCGTTCCTTTCCAGGAATCACTTTTTGTGTACTTAGGATAGCACAGAAATTTTCTGTGTACTTAGGATAGTGCAGCAATTTGAATCAATGTCAATAAATATAGTTTCCGTGCACTAAAAGGGGTTTTTGTATTTTTGTGAGCCACTTCACCTTTCAATTTATGGTTGGTTGGGTTTTATGACGCAAGGGGAATTAAGAACTTTCCAACTTTTCCAGGAACTCCTTTCTGTATTTTGCAGTGATGGGCAGAATCGAATACTTGGTATTTGAGTACTTTTAAGTATCGAGTAAATATTCGAATACATATACCAAAACGATTAATCGATAGTAAGAATCAGAGAACTACGATATATGGTACTTATTTAAAAATAATAACTATTTATCGTGTCGTTCTTGGTATAGCGGTTAGAGCACTGGATTTGTAACTTACCGGTTTACGGTTCGAATCCGCTGCAAGAGGTATTTGATAGATTGTTGATAATTTTTGAGAAGACAATCAAATTCATTCCATTTTTTTTTCAAATATTGTGATCAAGCTGTGATTAAAAGAAGAATTTATTTTGCACAAAACTCAAATTTTTTTCTGCATTATATTTAATTTTTTTTCTTTTCCGAATTATTTATATAAATTTTTGAAAAAGATTTAAGAATGATAACTACTATTATCAATCTATTTGAACTAGGCAAATTGTATTTTGAAGAACAAAAATTAATCCCATGTACAAATTGCTGAATTTTCTGGTCATGCATATATTTTCTGCAATTATAAATATGTTATAAGTATTTTTTATCTCGATTTTACAAATCATGATTTTTAAATTTTAATTTTCGTATTGGAAAGATTTGATTTTCTACCATATATTGAGGAAATCGTTAATAATCACTTTTAACAAGGAACGTAGCCAGAATTTTATTTTGGAGTGAGCCCCGAAGATAAGAATGAAACTTTTTATACAAAACTCTTTAAAGACACTTAAAAAGTTTGTATGAATGTAAAAAAAATATTTTGTTTCTTTTGATACCAGGATCTGAAACTTCAAAATTATTTCTCTAGATTTATCATAAAAAGTGACACATCTCGGTTGATCTAAGTACAAGAATGGTTCCGTAAATGTCTACAAAATAAATTACATTTTAAATAATCAAATCTTGTTCCTGGAAATTTACTTTTTATTTTTGCAACCACTATTTGGAGTACGAAGATGTGAGAAGAGGTAGTCAAAGCAGAAAAAAATATTCAATCATTTTACTATCGTAATAAAGATTTTGTCAGATATTTTTAAAGAGAATTTTAGTTATTGTCAGATATTTTAAAGAAAATAATAGCCATCTTAAGAATGAAATAACATTATTTTACTCGAAGAGAAAGAAAAGCATATCAAGCATTATGTATCTTATTTGCAGATATATTTTAAATGTCAGAAATAAAAAAGCTTGAAAATTAAATTAAATTAAAAAATTAAGTGTAAATAATTAAAATTAAAAATATATTTGAAATTAAAATTTAAAAAATTATTCCAGAATTATTATTATTAAACTTCCAGCTTGATATTCAAAAATAAAAGGCAAACCATTGTGTAATTTACTGATAATTAAGCCTGCCTTTTCGGGAAATTGTTTCCATAAAATTTCAAATCCAATCCCTTAATCGATGGAATTTTTCGACACTTCACGTGCATTTTCAGGACATGTAAAATTGGAAAAAGCAAAATGAAGACAAGAAACAACACTAACGAGAACCATGGATACCCATGCAATGTGACACTGCCACTTAAGATGAATACACGATATTCGAATACACATAGTGAGTACTTTTGGCTTCCGAATACCTAGGACGAGTACCCTTGTAACCGAATACCTTGGATCCGAGTACTTTGGTATTCGAATACTTATATCTGAATACTTTTGTATTCGAATACCTTGGATCCGAGTATTTTGGTATTCGAATACTTTTAGGTCGCTGTTCGACTTGTAAAATATGATCTTTTGGACTTTCCAAAGTATAACCTAGTACAGCAACATTTATGGTGTTAAGTTTTCAAGGGACAATACAAGAACAAAATTTTATTTATCCCTTTTCGTACAAATGAGAAATTTCTTTTTTTGTCCCTATATTATATGAATAACAATATTGGATGAATGGAGTCTTCGCATTTGAGGCACTTTAAACCGTAGGTTGGTTGAGTTTTTTTTATGGTGCAAGGGCCATATTTGGCCATGCTGCGCCAGTCACAAGACAGACAACATCGTAATGGTCATACATACACAAGGAAAGTTTTACTAACACAGAAGAGAGAAATACACCCAGGGATTAATCGAATCTGCTTCTTCTATAACTCAAGTTTCAAATTATGAAGGAACGGAAATACTAATCAGAAAGTACGTACACATTTCACAAACCGATAATTCATCGGTGGACAAGTGAAAAAAAGCAAAATATCCGAACACATCGGAGACTTACTTTTCTCGCTTTCCGCATAATGCTCAAGATCAGGGGAAACCCCTGACCTTCTAGAAACGCCCCTTAATCTGTACCTGGGGTTAGAAGAAATAGCCAACCCTGAACAAGCCCGGAAAGAACAGGTACGGACCTTAGAGGAGAGATAAGGATAGAGAGCGCTTTGGGGTTGCAATCCGGTCCTACGATAAAATCAGGGGACTTGCGGACGTTTCTTGGACACGGAGAACACTCTCTATGGGATTTAGCATTGGAACGTCAAATTGACACGTTGAAGGCTGCACTTTTAGTGAAAAAAAATGGTTGCATATTGTTGTGCATACAATTGCAAGGAAAGAGGAACTAAAGGATCACCTTACTCATTTCACAGATATGTTATTATTTACTTATCTGCTTTTTTTTAGTATTTAAAGCATTTTTAAAAGAGTAGCGTTGCATCACATCATAGTAAAATCAATGTTTATTCGTTATTTTGAACACTTTTTTTCATTATTTGATGTCGTGAGAACAATTTGAATATCAGTAACCTGATAGAAAATGTTTTGGAGTCATTAAAATTATGCATTTTGCGAAAAAATCGAATGTTTTACGGTTAAACGCAAAAATGCAGGTTGGCGAATCTTGGCGCCTTCCGCTAGAGTAATCAAATATCGCGTGTTTAGAAAATTGTTGGTAGTTTCTTGTATGGCAGATTTGTGCAGTTCATTTATTTAAGATTAATATTGTTAATAGATTACAAGTGAGTGATAGCTCCGGATAGCTGTTTATTTGAATTTTGATTTGCAGAGATTGTTTCATTTTAATTGGAAGCAATACACATGTACTTTTGCGTTAAATTTAAAAACTTAAAAACAATTATTTTTTAAGGAATTTTTTATTTTTGAAGTAACGCAGATGGTCTCATTCGATTGCATCAACTTTTTAGAATAGGAGCTGATGGATACCTTTTTAGAAATTTCATTAGTTTTGCTTGAATGATTGTTTAAAGTACGAGTATTTGTTTAATTTGAATTAGCCGTCTAATCTAATTAAAATTTGTGTTACATTAATGCAAAACATGCTTAAAATGATGTCGCATTACTTTCGCAAGGCCCACATCTTGCAAGAAATGTTTCCTACGCCATCGAAATCAAAAATTAATTTTTACTACTTATAGTATTAGACTATGCAGTAAATGTGTAGATTTAGTAAATATAGGAATGAATATTTTAAAATAAGATTACATCATATTGCTAAAGTTTACAACGAAGACCTCCAAAAAATAAATTAAGAAGCATAAATAATAAATTAACTTTATTTAAAGGTCACTGATTCATTTGTATATTTCATGTAAACTAAATGTATAATCAAATATATTTTTCATCAATTTATTAACTTTTTATTTCCAATATGTCAGTAATTCATTTATTTAAATTTTATTACTGTACAGCTAGTGGTATTTTCATTGGTTTTTCTTTGGTATTTTTTCATATTAAGACAGTATATTTTAGTCATAATTTCCTTCTGTAATTTTTATCTGCGTTCTTTGCTTCTTTGTACTTTAAACTGTCTAGAAAAACTAAAGAAAACCCGAGATAAAATTTCTGAAAATATTTTCGATTGGATGTCCCATGTTTCATGGAATTGCTCTGTTAGTGTATACAATATTTTTGTTCATTTTAAGTTATTTATCTGTCATTTTTAAAAATTTCATTTCTGAGTCATTTCTCCCTGTATATATATATATTGACAAAATGCTTGTCCAAAAGCCGTAAAATTTATTCAGTGAAAATATTATATTTGAAAAATAAAATCTGGTTCGAAATCTAATTATGTTTTCTTTCTGGTGGTGGCTACGATTTACAAGTTTTAAAATCAAAACCTTTTCAATATTCACAAAACAAAGAGATCTAAAATCATTAACTTTAGAATCAATTTTCTACTCTGCATCACTGTTCTTTTTAAATCTTTCGTTACTTTGGAAACATTTTAAGTCAGCAAAGTAGCAAAAATTGGTATGCTAAAAAATTACTTTTATTAAATAATGATTCAAAATCGGTACCTCGAGTACTTCAAGTCGAAATTATCTGTTTAATCACGAAGGCAGTATTTGTAACAAAATTAGTACAATTCGTTTATTCTTCTGCTTATTTAGTTCAAAAAGGTGAAGGTATCGCCAAGATTGTTTACATTACATGGTGATATGAAGCCAAATCTGGTTTAACCGTGGGCTAAAACGTGAAGTTACTCTGGAACAGCTTTTTCGACCATCTGGAATGGGGAAGCGCTCTCTATCTTTATCTCTGCTCTATGGTACGGACATGTTTTTATCTGCACAGCATGCTTCTGTCGTGTCATCTCCTTCTATGTTTAACTGATCCGTGTTTAACCACCGGTCATAATAATCGCTTTACCTTGACTTTACCAAATTTTCAGTGCGTTGGGTGAATAATAAAATCAATGCAACCCATAAAACTGTAGAAAGAATTAAAGTGCTGAGAAAGGTTTTCAGATCCACTGTCTCTATGCAAACAATGACGTTCTTAATTGTTTCTATTGCTATAATGAAACAACACAGAGGCGAAATTTACACTCATACATTTATTCCAACGGAAAACGAATTGCATGCAATGAATATTTCTCATTGGAATAATTAAATATGTTGTTATGTTATCAAACCTTTAAAAAAGAACGTAATGTAACAATTTTGCTACAATTAGATTTTTTAAGATGCATAATTCTTTTTCGGAGCTTTGTGTTTAAGATTTTAATTCAATAGATAATCTACTTCAATGAAGTGTTTTATTTTATCTGCTATCTACGTAATTTTATTTGAGTACGTCTTGTTTCATTGCATTTTTGGATCATACATTTTTTTGTTCTCTGTAAATGGAAATTTTCTGTAGAGAAACAACAATTAAAATAAATATGTGTACTATGAGAGGCATTTTGTGACAAGCTAAATGTAGGTGCCGCATTTTCTGATAAAAATATACAGTGGCTCCCAAAAGTGCTCGTACAGTTTAAAAATTTGTAGAAAAAGCGCTGTAGCCTGGAATTGAATTCGAATATAAAGTCCAATATTTTTTCATATCGTCTCCATGTGATTCTGAATAAAACCTAATATTCTTTAAAAAAAATATTGACTCATTGTCTTTTTATAAAAATGAAAATGCAAGGAGGCAGAGAAAGAACACGCCACAAAAGTGATCGTACACCGAAATATTTTCGGATAAATTCATAAATAAAATTATCGTTCATAGCTTTTTTTTATTTTTGCATTGTGGTGACATTTAAAAAATCGTTTGGCTTTAATCTTTGCTTGCTTACTTCGTAATATTCTATTTATTATTTAAAAATGGCTCGTAGTCGTAAGGAAACAACGAACAGCATTCGAAAATTGATTATTTTTCATCATAGTAGTGGTAAATCAGTTCGGAATATCTCTAAGTTAGCAAATTTATTCCATTCTACGGTGCAGTATGTGATAAAACGCTTTAAAGAAGAAAATCGGATCGAAAACAATGTAAGGAAAGGTCATCCGGTAAAGTGATCAGAGATTTATAGTTAGAAAATTTGTGAAAAATCCACGTTTGAGTGTTGTAAAAATTTCTACAAAATTTACTGAAACATTTTCTACTTCAATTTCATCTGAAACTGTTCGACGAGTGCTCAGATCAGCTGGATTAAATGGGCGTTCTGCCCGAAGAAAATTTTTTGTAAGTACGAAAAATAGAAAGCTTAGGCTTTCCTTCGCAAAATCAATGATAAATAAGCCCGAAACATATTGGAGATGAAAGCAAATTTAACATGTTTGGTTCCAATGGGCGTATAATTGTATGGAGAAGAAAAAACGAGGAACTTAATCCCAAGAACTTAGTTGGAACAGTAAAACATGGCTGTGGAGGTGTCCTTGTGTGGGGGTGCATGTCAGCATCAGGACTAGATAATTTGGTATTTATTGATGGCATAATGAATCATACTCTACTTAAATATTTTAAAAGACAATTTGAAATTATCAGCCCAAAATTTGGGTATTGGAAACAACTTTGTTTTTTATCCAGATAACGATCCTAAGCACACGGCTCTCAACGTTCTCCTCTGGTGTCTCTATAATTGTTCACAAGTTCTGAAAACACCATCTCAATCGCCGGATTTAAACTCAATAGAACACATTTGGAGAGAACTGGAGGTTAGAGTACGAAGGCACGGCATTAAAACAAAAATCGAACTAAAAAGAGTAATGATTGAAGAATGGTGGAACATTGATGCAGAAATTACCAAAAAACTTGTGAACTTTATTCTCAGACGTTTAAAAGCTGTTGTGGATGCTATAGGATATCCTACTAAGTACTAATTTACCGAAATATTACAATAGTTACTAATATGTAGAAATTTTTTTGAAGTGTACGAAGACTTTTGTGAGGTAGCTTTTTTATTATTGATTTTCCAAAAAAAAAGTTTTACTATGTTTTTAAAATATTTTATGAGTTTTATTAAGAACAAGTTATAGATGTTATTAAAAAATTCCCATTCTGAAATATTAATTTTTATTAATGAATAGAGCAGTATTTCATTGAAATTCGTAAGTGTACGAACACTTTTGGGAGCCACTGTAGGTGCCGCATTTTCTGATAAATTAAATGTAGGTGGCGGTTGTGTTTCTGCGGCGGAATTTATATCGTACTTATTCCGGATGTGACGTCACTTGACTTGTTATTAGAATACTATTTCATCACGTCGCTCAATGTGAAATGTCACGATTCTATCGGAACAAAATTACTGAACAAAAAACTGAAAATCTATTGTTCGCGTCGGTGAAAATCAGCTATCAGGACAAAAATAAATATTTTATTAGTATCTTCTCCACTTTGCTTCGGTATTTACAAGGATTTTCAATACTTAACAAAAAATGTGAAACTATGATGATAATTCTAACGTTTAATAATTATAAAGTGTAATAAATACAGATCACATATTGTATTCAAAGAAAATAAATGTTAACAGAAAAAAATATTAGGTACATTAACACATATTTAAACTGTTTATGTGTGAGTCTCAAATTACAAATTCTTTATTGAAAAATGAATAGCTACAAATACGACATACATGCGGTAAAGTTCGAAGTTATTCTAAACCTGACTCAATACTGTTAAAGTATCGTCTTTAAAATACAGGTGACGGGATTTTCTCTAGTAAACGTATTACTTCAGGTTTCAATTTACTTTTCTTTGCTTTTGGTGAGTCTTAAACTTTATATTAGTGGGTACCGATGGTATAATAGTCTATTTAACAAGTCAATGTCCGTTTCTATTCAAGAAGTTTTCCTTGCAAACTGTTCGCGATATTTTCTATGGTACTTGTTTCTAACCTCTTGGGCCTCTTCAATAGCTGATATATTGGAAAAGTTGACCAACTGAACTTATTGGAGGAGGTGATATCAGAACCATGAAATAACCCTTTATGTAATTTGAGTATCGATTATATATTCCTTTAGGAATAATAATCTCTTGTGCAAGCAGTAAATTTTACATATTTCTCTTTATTAATAGGGAATTCACAGTTTAGGCACTCTGACCGTGGTTCAAAATTGCGAGGCGTTGTCTTTGATCTTTCCCTTCGGGATTGATCCCGGACAGTCGCCAATAGCCCGTTGTTTTGCCCCAGTGCGACGTCAATTAACTACCTACATACCACTTCCAGTTTGTCCATATTATTTCGTACTACTGCATGGAAAGGTTAGTATCTGCGATCATTGCCGATGTAGATGTGAATGTTCAGGGTTTTCGTAGCAGAAAGATTTTTACTATTCTTCCACGTGATGGAAATGCGAAAAGTTTTTCAATAATCCTGGCCGAAAACCACACACACGTTTTCCCGATAGATCGAAGATTTAATTCCACTACCTCAGACAATTTACTTGGTTTTCCGCTAGAACCTATTCCCCATGGCTTCTTGTTTTTTCGATGCAATCATCAAATTCTTTTTCGAGGCACTCCAATTTTAACCCATAGAACAGTTTTTGATGCACTTGAGAAGATATGAATTACAGAATCTGGAATACGTACCGATTTCGATCAACGCCTCCGCATGATCTTGGGAAAACTTATTCCGATGCCCGATTGGTATTCTCAGTTTTCTTTCTATTTTTTAGAAACAAACCCTAAAAGTTACTTTAAGGGTTTTTGTCACACCGTCCGGAAGATATGGTGTTCTAAAACTCTGCAAAACATGTCAAAACGTTTTGAAACCAAGATCATTCATCAGTTTTTAAACTATACTGTTGAGAGACCTAATCGCATAGATATTATAAAAGAACTTGAAAAGGTGAAACGGGGATTAATTTTATGCCCTGACGTTTCATATACGCTGAAAATGTCCAGAAGTAAAATATTCCATCATGAAAGTTAAAAAATTCGATAACTCATAAAAGCGCAAATTTCAGCAACTGATATTTACAGATTCTAGTAATTAAAAGCCACAGTTTTAGAATATATAAAGCTTTAAGTTATATTTGTTATATATTTAAATTTTCAATCCACTAATTATTCTTAACAGAAGTTTTATATTTAAAAAACTAATACAAAGAAAATCCTTAAGAATATGGAAAAAGGAGTACAAAATTTTATTTAATTGTAAACTATACCTTCAAAGAATGAAGTTTTAAGAAAACAAATTTGTCTAGAGATTATTTCCGAGGCACCAAGCCGAGGAGTTCGAATATGATATAAAAATAAAATCGTCTAGTTCAATGGAGTGAGAAGGGAGGAGCTTATCTGGGTGGCTTTTACTCACAACCAAAATAGTTCTGAAAATAAACAACCCGCGCGTGTAAGTTACCCATGGATAGTTAGTTCTACATTGATTCCAACTGCTCCTTTCACGGGAAAAAATTTTAATTTTTGGACTTTAGTCCCACTGAATCGCGTAATTCCACACTGTGCATCGCCAATAAAAATTCCAAAGAATGAATTCCAAATTCCTTGCTGATTGGTCAACGCAAATCTTAGTAAACGCCAAAACGGCGACAAACTACATTTTAAGGTAATCCCGACATATATATATTATACGACAGCATTAGGTAGCTGAAGTAAAATCTTCGTCAGCTCGATTTCCTAGTCCCAAGTTAAGTATGACAAACTTCAGAAAACAAGACATAATAGATGAATTTATTAACACCTGGAGGCAGAAAGCCTTCGGCCCAAGTGCTTCACTAAAATCCACCCACGTAAAATCTTCACTTTCCGTCTGATTTGTTTGTAAACACTGAAAATCACTCTCCCATGAGCGCTTGGCGAAAAATTACAAATTTTAAATCAGAACAAATGTATTGTAAAATAAATTATACAACGACGGCCACAAAACAGTTTGCACCTGGCAACATAGGTCTACGGGTTAGTTGAGACCACTCCTGTAAAGATAGCACTAAAATCGTCGCTTGCGTATTTAATGCCGTTTTCTTGGTAAATTCGATCGAAAATGTACATTTGCTTTCCTGATTTTTTACAGTTTGTAAATGCGATTAAAGAACTCAATGGTTGGTAGTTGAATTTCCGTCGTACTGGAGCAACACAACGAGCTATTGGCGACAGTCTAGGATAAAAAACTCAATGTAATCGAGAGAAAGTTAATAGGGGTGATTCAGAATAAATATTACCGTGATTATCTTTTGAACTGTTTGCGTATTTTTCATTAGAAAATATGACAGGAAAAGATGGATTCAAAAAAGGATACGATATCTATATATGTTATGTTTTAGTACTAGTGTAAAGTAGAATAAAGAACATTATCCTTTACGAATCAGTTATGTGTTATTACTAATTTTTTAAAATGAGAAATACAAACGTCTTAAATTCATCTTATTAAAAACAATATTACAGCTTTGATACAAAGACTTTTTTGTGGCAACGCTTTAGGCCCTTTTTGGGCGTGCTTTTTGTAGCGGGCTGTGGCAGGCAAAGGCAACCCCTCTTTATTCGTATTATGACAACCTAGCGATTATTTCAATCTCTTTTATTAATTTTTACAAATCATTATCTTTTTCATTTTACCATGCCTTTTTACTCTATTTTTTCCAGAATTTGTGATCTTTTTACGAAATTCATATTATATACCTGGTTCCATTAGACTTAAAACTATTAAATTACGTATTTAACTTGGACAAACTTCTGCAACTATATTTCAAAAATAGTATTTTTTTTCTTCTATTTATGTTATTATTTGTAGTAGTAAGAAATATATATATATAATAAGTTTTTATTATTCTTTTCGTTAATTTTTTAATTGTTTCCCGCTAAGCCTAAAGCGGTTTCTTTCTAAGAAAATCTTCCTTAGCGACATAAAAAGCACGCCAAAAAATGCACCAAAAGCATTGCCACTCAAAAGTCTTTATATCAAAGCTGTACCAAAACAATTATATTAACGGGGTATTCTTTTTCTTTCTTTACTTTTTCACAAGTTACACCATAAACCACAATCATTACTTCAGTGCATGATGAGTTGCGAAGGCGCATTTCACCAAGTTGTGTTATCCATAGATAAGGAAACTCGGAAGCTGAAATACAGAATTTGAAAGGGGATTCTGAAAAACGTTTTCGTACAGCTGCCCCAGGATATGATAAGAACTCTTCGAAACCTGTGGATTTCACCCGAGGATTTAAACAGATCACGTGATGCACTTATCGAAAAGCGGCATCTTTTGGAACCAATTTAAAGCATCCTTTACTTTTGTATTTGTGAAGGAATAAATCAACGCAAGATTTTTCCCAGAAACTCAGATTCATCAAACATTTCCCCCGTCCTTAGTAGCGTGAAAAAAATTACCTTGAACAAATTTAATCAGGTCTTATCGTTTAAAAGCACTAAAAATGTCAGAAGGTGGCATAGAAAGAAAAGTGATGACAAACACTTTCTCAGTATTCTGAAAGAAATCTGATAAGCAAAAACTAGTTTTTAACTAGTGAAGCGAGTGTGGTTCAGTATTTCTTTCACTGCCCATCACAGAGCGATATCTTTTAAACAATTGCTGGTATCCTTAACTTATTTATTTCTGGAGGACGAACTAAATCAACATAAGATTATTTCCAGAAATTCAAAAAAATTTTAATGTTTCCGTTTCTCAGTAAGAGCGTGTAAAAAGTTGCCTTGAACAAATTCAAGCATGTCTTATCGTTAAAAAACACTAAAAATGTCAGAAGGTGACAGAAAGGACAAACTTTCTCAGTATTCTAAAAGAAATAAGCAAAAACTAGTTCTTAGAGAGTCATGCACGTTGTCCAATATTTCTTTCTAAACCAGGATTGCATAGACACCAAGGGCTACATAGATTCACTGACTTATGGGAGGGCGCCAAAAATGAAGTTATCTATCATATACTATTTATTGATATTTATTATTTATATTTTATATTGTTATAAAAGAGAAGGCTAATAAAAAGTAAATGTAGAATTTAATTTGATGCGGGACATTCATTGATTTTACAATTGGTTTAAAATTTGGTTCACTTTTGTAGTAACCAAGCGCAAAATTTATTCTGAATTTTCATTAATCAAGTGATTCCTATTTTTCGCTTTGTGACTGATTCATGACTGAAGAAGTTTGTCACAAATATATGTTGACCCTAAGAGACTTGCGCAGTTTAATGCATTATCTCGCAACGAAGTTTTGTGTGTCTTGTTAAAGTTTAACTAACGCATAGTGAGGCAGGCCGCCAGCAAATCAACGGAGGGCCAGCAGTCTGCATTCCTGCTCTAAACTCATCGCAGCGCAAATCCTGGTCTTGGGTTTCAGAAAACAAAATTCCAGAACATTCTCACTTTCGATGCGGTTACACCACATTCTGAAATCGGTTTCTATGGTGATAGTTTTCTGTTCTCACCATCTGGTTATCTGATAACTCTTTCACGAACCAGTTCCGAAGACCAAATAATCGTGATCTTGTTTGGTGCATTTGGCCATATCTTTTTCTTGACCGTTACGCGGAATAAACGGTATGATTTCGACGAACAAAATGTGCATTTCTGTTGCAAAAGTTTGCGATATTGTGAGCATCAAAATGACGACAGAACTGCGTCCTTGAACCAGATTCTGACGCGTATTTTGAACTCGCAACTTTCGTTGACGTGTCTGAATTGTGTCTAAATATATCTTTTTCAGATTGAATAGAAAAGAGAAAAAATTTTGATCTCGAATGTGTTTATCGCATCTTGTCAACACGTCACACACTTCCATTTTGCAACTTGATTGCAATGGGGTGTAGTAGTTTAACTTATATAATGCCATAGTTAGCATTATAAAAATTGCACACCCCACACGCATTGTGAAGCAAGATTAGTGCAAGACTATGGTGAGATACTTCTGTTTATTTAATCAGTTAAGTGAGAGATAAACAAAATATAAATTTCTTCACAAATGCGATAATGCTTCATTTTCTAATCGGTAGTAGTAAATTTAATTGATGGCCTCAAAACCCAAATTGAAGCTATCTTGCAATGAATTCGATGACCTTATCAAGATAGCAATTCGAATGTTTTTCGAATCATCAGAATAACATTTTTCTTTTTGGAATTGGGAGTGTAAAATGATATTCCTTTGTTAACCCTCCTGGTGGTTGTCTGGACGAGGTGTCTCGTCATTAGCAAAACTAACCAGATCTTGATGGACGAGATATCTCGTCATTAGAAAAAAACTGATCAGATCTTAATCTCTTCATCATAAAAAAATGTATGCAATATCTTGAGGAGATATCTCGTCATTAACAAAATTGGTCATATCTTGACGGATGAGATATCTCGTCGAAACCACTTGGAGGGTTAAGAACTAAAAAAAAAAAAATAATAATAATGAATAAATAAAATGCCCTCTGACGTGTTTCTAAATAGACTGGTAAGTTGCGGCCAAAATCTGCACAATTTGAGATTTTTATATTGAAAATGTCACAATTTTAAATACACATTCAAAATATATTTTTGAAACATACAAACTTTGCAAAACTGTTCGTTGAATTGATGCCTAATAAAGCATAAAAACTATAAATAATTTGCAGATGGACATGGCTCGAGGAATAGGGGAGTAGGTCTAGGTAAGCCACACATTGGTCCATTATTGGTCCCGCGACAATAAATTGGCTGAAATACGCATGCGTACGGACATGTTTTTCGTACAGAAACGCATGTCGTATGTTTTGTCACATGCTGCTCCAATGTGTGGCCTAAGTTAGGTAATCAAGCAGGTGACAGTAGGGTAAAGTACGGTCTTAAATTGCATTCAAATATCCATTTAAAATAAAATAAAAGTGAGCTTGAGGGATTTTCAAATGTTGTACATCTTACTTAGAATTGGAAATCATTTTCGACTTTACAAAAATGCTAACATATTGCCATGTTCTCTTTCGAAGCTTCAAAATAAAAATAATTTAGCCCAGGACCCCCACATAAGGGGTCCGAGAAATGTAGAACGTTTTTGGGCTGCAATATGCAGTCTGTTTTCTACTGACAAACTATAATTCTTGTCATTGTATTTTTATTTTTAAAAACTTTGCAATGCGTGGGTAGGTAGTTTAATTTACATCGCATTGCAGCAACGCAATGGGCGACAGTCCGGGATCAATCCCGAAGGGAAAGATCGAAGGACAAGACTTCGTCATTTTTAACTACGGTCAGATCGAGTTTCGAACTCGCAACCCTCCGGTTGCTAATCTGCGACTCTACTAACTGGGCTACTGAGAAACAAAAAGAGGAAAACTATACATTTGAGCATTTAAATAAACATTGAGTACCTAGATTACTTCTTGGTTTTCATGAAGGACCCGCCGTATAACCTAGTACTGGAACACAAGTACGGATTCCCCAGTAATGTTTATTCATTATACAACAAAAAACTTTTCCACGAAAAAAGTTGTATCATAGAAACTTCTCTCCAATGTAGAAACATCACCGAAACAATAAATAGTTTAGCCATTTGATTAAATTTAAAGATAACCCTATGTTGGGTTACCAGACGTCCGGACAAGTTCGGAATTTGCGTACGTTGCCAGGATTCCTCTGGGAATTCCAAATTGTCCGAATTTTTCAGAGAAATCATCCATTCGATCCAAACGTCGTATTGCTTGAATCGCTTTGTGTACCAAAAACTGTTGATCGTCAACGCAGTTCGTGAAATTGTATGTTTCGAGTCAGATTTTTTCATTCAACAGACATTTTTATTTGTGATACTGTAATTACTTGTTTGTAACAATGTTTATTTGACCGTTTCAATGAAAAAGTTGTTTTAACGCCCCATCAATGAAATTTTTTTGTGTCAGGATTTTTCCTGAAATGACAGGAAGAGTAGTCTGTTAAGAACTTCCATTTTTAGAACTGGCAACCCAAACTCAACGGGATATCTATTGTCTCATTTGCCACTTTCGCCTAATCAAGAAGCAATTGACATAGCATTTATGATCATCCCCTTCCATAAAGGTCAACTACTCGAAAATCGACATAAAAGAACAAGCTATACATAAATTTCGAACGAAACCTAGAAGTAGAACTTGTTTGAACAAGCCAAGAACACGTAATTTTTTTATTCAACACGTATTTTTTTATTTGATACTTTAATTTCTTGTTTGTACCAATATTTATTTGACCGTTTCAATAAAAAAGTTGTTTTTCAATACCCATCAATAGTTTTCTGTGTCCGGATTTTCCTAGGAAGTCAGGAATTAAATTGGTCTGTCAGAAACTTCCAATGCCCAACGGAATATCTATTGTCTCATTTGCCACTTTCATCCCATCACACACAAGCAACAATTAAAATATCATTTATAATCCTCCCCTTCCATACCGGACAAGAAACTCGAAAATCGACATAAAAGAACAAGCTGTACATAAATTTCGAACGAAACCTAGAACTTGTTTGGACAAGCTAAGAACACGGAATCCAATTATAAGCGACACACCTCCAGAACAATCCTCACGATGCGAAACCACGTGATATCGTACGATATTAGTATACCGCTACATTACCCACTACGTCAGACTTCACGTCATGTATTCCATCGAAAAACACCGTCCGAATGATGATTCAGGATGCCGATCGCGTTGTATGAGATGATGCATAACCTAACTTAATCGTATCGGGAAACGAACAGGTTACTTGGAGAGAGAATTTTTCTTTCTAGTTATGTTCCTCGGTGGAAATGTGCAATGAATTCTTTTTTTATTTTGCGGTTATTCTAGAAAATCTGTGGACAATGTCGCGAGTTAACGTCACTACATTTGCCGTTGCAGTTTGAAAAGAAAATGTGGTGATTCAACCATTCGTTCCATGTCACCTGTCGAGCGTTTAAAATTTTAAACACGTGTTTGGAAATTTAATTTTTAAAACATCGCGTTGTAGTCATGCCATTTTCTTTCGAATGTGGTGCGTTTGTTTCGTCACGCAAAAAGAAAAAAACCCTGCGCTTTATAGTTCAAGAAGCATTTCCTATCTTACAATGGAACTAAAATTAAACCTTTTAGGGAGTGTTCAATTTGATTAGAAGCATAAAATGAAAAAAAAAATATTCGCCTGTCATTGTGTGGTCCCCTCAATTCATAAAATGGGTCTATTCAGATGGGTAATTCAATAATTTCCATATGTCCCTCTTTGAGAATGATTGCCCCTAAGTCTCTGGAATAGGGGCTAGTTTGTGGAAATAGAGTGTGGAATAATAATAATAGTTATGGAAAAATAGAGTTGTTCTGTAATATTAGTCAAGTGCTTGAAAAATAATGGTCTCAACTACAACCGAAAGATGTATTACTTTCAACAAAAATTTTGATTCTTGTTTTTAAGTTCTGTGGAAGAGTGAATAAAAAATTTTTATGTGCACATGATTTAATTGCCAACACTTACATCAAAAATACATTGCACTAAATTTACTTTGTATTTTAAGTAAAGTAAATTTTAAAATTATTTACTTTTTACTTTCGGTTCTGCTAAAGAATTTTAAAATGGAAAAATTCGACTAAAAATTTGAAAGAAATAACACTCAAATTGAATTAATTTTCTTCAATTTTTTTATTGGTCTTGAAATATTTAAATTTTTTGTAAGCCTATTTTTTATTTTAATAAAAAAATTATGTCTAAAATCACATCAAAATCTAATTCTATCGACACTATTTTTCGTATATAATAGACTGGCATCACTTCGGAAGAACTATTTTCTAAGGAATTGTAAAACTGGACGGCTGTTTTTCCTTTTGCAAAACCAATGACATTTAATCATATTTTGCTACAGAAATGTTTAATATAATAGTTATAAAGTTGAGCGTTTAAAACTGTTTCCACAGCAGGAGTAGCTTTTCACTGCTTCTTTTCACAGGAATGAAAACCTTTGTTGTATTTTTATGCTTGTCCCCAAAAGGTCCGTACACCACAGTTTGAAAATGGCTACTCGAAGTCATGACTTCTGATTTCTTTGGGACAAAAAATAAAGCAGTAACTCAAGAGATAACATCTGTTTTCTTATGCGCAGTAATGGATGCTATGCACTTCAGAAACGAGTTGCTTCATTATTATGAAAGATGTGAAATGGAACATCTGCCTTCTTATTTATAAACTCATAACCCTATAATATATACTGTTCTGCAGAAGAATATTTGTTTACTTTTTCTACCACCACGCTCGAGTTAACTGTGTCAAATGTAAACAGAATTTATTTTCGTTAACTATTGAGAACTAGAGAAAAAGATAGAACACTATAATTTTTACTTCAGATTAAAAATACTTTTTATAAATTTATTAACATTTTGGTATTTTGGTAACCATTTGGACACAGTTAAGGTTTGGACAAACCATTTGGACAAAGCGAAAACAATGCATCAGGTAGCAAAGGGAGCTATAGAACATTCAAGAAAACATTTTGTTATTCATGTTCGAAATCACTAGACTATCTGTTATTGCGATAATAGGTTTAAATAACAATGCTGTTGCAAAATTACACTTTAACTGTTATCGTTAAATGTTATTGGGATAAAAGTGAAGCAACTTTAAGAGAATACAATTTGAAATTAAAAAATTGAAATTTTACACTTCTTTGTAGGTTCTTTTTGCGATTCTAACGAAAGATATTCATGGAATCTGGTATATTTTGCTCTGGGTTAGAATATTCGAAAAGCACTCATGAAAGCTAGGCATTTATTCAGGGGAGAGCCCACAGAGCTCGAAATGGGTTTGGAATTTAAAAACGCTATCAAAAATTATGCTGACTCCGAGAAAACCACAGGCAAAATATGCTTCTCAATAGTCTGAAAACAGTCTACGTCTAAACATAATGTTGAACACAATGCCTGTTTAACATTTCGGCATTTAGGGAACAGGGCGAAAGAAGACGGCTATCTGAAATTGTTTTCTGAAGGCGTTCAGCGAACAATTGACGAAAAAGAATTCTTGATGAAGGGCGGTCTTTTAAAAAAATCAAATGATTTTGACAAATTGGGGCGGTTCGCTGATGTTACCACGTGGGCAGCCCGTGGTTCAGGAATGGCCCCGTATTATTTCCCATGCCTAAAATCTTTTCCTTATATTTCTCAAAATAATTTACTTGGAATTATTTTGTATTAATTTCGCTTTTCGTTTCCTCTTTCTCACATCCTTGTGAACCCTCTCATTTGAATGTTGCTGTCTCAGCGCTAATTGTAAGTACTTTCCCAGGCTCTCTTCCAGGCAAACATCCTCAGACATCGTAGACGTATCGTGGAGATTAGGGTTGGGAAATACTGTTCTTTTTGGTGAACAGTTCTTTTTGCTGTTCCTGCTCTTTTTAAAATAACTGTTCTTTAATCTGCTCTTCTGTTTCACCCACTGTTATCAAATATCTCTACTCGAAATGTGCAAGCCCTCTGATAACGGGTAAATGAATCAAGAACATGAAACAGTGAGTCAAGAACTGTTTAGAACTTAGCATAATTTTACAAAAGGCGTATTGCGCAAATTATAGCAAAGGAAAATTCGTGAAAAGATAAACTATTTTCTCTACAAAATTCCCATTTCAATCCAAAATATTAAAATCGAAGTAAAAAAAATCCAATGTTTCTTTTTACAAAAAGAACGGAGAACAGGTTTTTGTGAAATTTAGGAACAGGCTGTTCCCGTTCGGTTTGAAGAACAGGTGGAAAAGAACAGGTTGTTCTTTTTTTCCCCATCCCTAGTGGGGATTATGTTCTTTCTGGCCGTGACAATCATCAGGAGCTCAAAGTCGACTGTCTGACACAATAGGGCATGGACCCACAATTCGACTCACTACAAATTAATTTCTTTAATTAAACGATCTACACTGATGTCCGTAAATTTCTGGTAAATCAATTCTGAATTTATTCTTTGGAATTTTTATTGGCGAAGTTATGAAACCGTATTCGTAAAACATGCCGATAAACACCAATCAAACCGTTTTTTGGCTACCACTGAAACGTTGAGATTCGTGTGTTGATAAGAAGGGGGCATGTCGAATTGTTTTTATATTTGCTGTTTTCATGCGTTTCATTCATTTGTAGCACAAAAGGAGAAAAAAATGTGTCTTCTCAGATATAGATTGTTACTTAAGAAACACTCATATAATGAGTGTCTACTGAAAATTACACAGGATTTCAACGCGTAACCAATTCATGAATAATTTCGAAGTCCGGGATGACGTACAAACGAAACAGGGGTCGTGAGATGACGCAGTTTGTGGAGATGGAACTAATTACAAAAACTAACGATGGGAAGGTTTCCGAACGTCATTAGAGGTTCCCAGAAATTATTCTAATCTAGAAGAATATATATTCCACACCATGACATGCTGGTGCAAGGGTCACCGCTGCGGTGTGATTCAGAATCCAAGGCTAGGGTTTGATAGTGTCGTAAAACTCCTTTTTACAGGTGCGAGATAATTAACGCTTCCATGAGACTTTACATCCTCTTATCTTTCAAAATCATCGCAGTCGGTGTCACGTTATTAGGGTTAAATGAATCTGAAAGGTTCTAAACCCCCGGGTGAAGGATTTCTCGGGGAAAATTCTATAACGGATTTTTGTGTTCCATGGGATTTTTACTTTTCTGTTCCACAATCCTTGACTCCGTATTTGGGACCTTGGGAATGATTGAAGTCTGAGAGTTTTTGAAGTGTTTTAAATTGGGTTAAAGAAATGAGTCCGCTTATTTTAGTGAAGAAAATATTAATCTTAAAAAACAGGTTGTTTTGATTGTCACTGACAACTTTCCTGTAAATCCCTTTCAAGTTTTGATGACAATTCCTTTCCTGACGGCTTCGCTAGATTGTGCCAAAACTTTTAAGACACATTGGGCAAACGAAGGGAATTCGACTTGTACTTTTTGACCTTGGTTTGGAAATGGAGCTATAGTTTACAAATTTTCATTCTCCAAACTGGTGGGATGTTCTGTTGTTCCGTAAGCAGAGGAATAGCAATAACGATTAATACTGTTAATGTAAAATAACAGTTTTGCACATCTCTACATATTGGTATTTATGTAGAGAGAACCTGGCCCCCACATGAGCACATTCTGGGTTCTAATACCAGTTTTTAGATAACAGGCGCAGAAGGTTAGATGGTGGGCCCTCAGACGGAAGGAACCAATGGCTGATTCTGCCCTCGATCGAAAACAAAATTTACGTACTTACAATGACGGTAAAGAAAATTAATTAGATAATTATGATAAAATATTGCAATTAGTACCACGTTTGTTAATAAATTATTGTTCACAATATTAATTCTTGCTACAATATTTTACAAACACTTATTTCAACACACATAAAAATAACGTCTACCAATCTACCATTTCGTAACTCCACCATCTGAATTTACATCTTTCGAATTTTTTTTAGTCATGTAGCTAGTTATTGCGAGCCAACTTCTTTACACAACTTGAGCATATCATCAAATTTATTGAATTATCTTCTAGGTAGGTAATTAATTAATGTCGCTCTGGAGCAACACTACGGGCTGTTGGCGATGATCCCGGGTCAATCCCGAAGGAAAAGATCGAGGACAACACCTCGTCATATTGAACCACGGTCAGATGATGAGGTGAAACCCCCGCTCTTCAAACTAATTATCCACTCGGACTAGTAGATCAGTGAGAAATAGATGAGTATTATCTCTCTCTATGGCAGCGCCTTTCCCAGTGAACTTAACCACCTTTGTACAAATGAACTTTCCCAAGGTCATGTGCCTACTCACCCGAACCACATTATACATTTGGTGATCTTGTTGCATTGAAAAATGTTTCATGTATATTATTTCTCTTCCTTTACTACCTTATTTTTGTGATGTTTAATCTTTACTTAGGGATAATATAATAATACTGGGGACAAAGGGTTCTGATCCTTAGCGTTTGCCATCGGAATCCCATGCATGCTCCCCAAGTTTTTTTCATTTTAATCAAAAAAAAAATAAACTTGTTCAAGAACTGCATGGTGGTATTCGTTGAAACACCCTGATAAATCTTTTGTGTTGAATAGAAAGTCTGTCTGGTGGATGTCGTGGATTGAGTCATATGTGTGTGACATAACTAAGATAAATGGCAATAATTATACAGAGCTTCTGTATTGTAACACTTTTTGGACACTGTGTTTCCGGATGGTGTTAATCTTTCATGTTCCTTGCTGAAAAAAGACAAGTTGTAATAAATCATCTCCGTATAATATATCGAATTTGAATTAACCTGGAAACATTTTTGGGGGAAGTCCAACATTGTGGCAAAATTGCATTAAACAGTTTTATGCTGAAAACTGTCAAAACTTGCATAATAGTTCATAAATATGGATAAAATAAGAATAAATAAGCAGATTAAAATTTATTTTCCCATATTCTTTTCCGTTCTGCATCAGTGCGAGAAATAAATAAAACGAATTCTTAAATTCAGGAAATTTTGGTAGACTGCCAATAAGCTAATAGCTTATTGGCAGCATTAGTATAAGTAGATAGCTAAAGACAGACCTTTCAATCAACACCATAATTAAATTATTTTTCCTCGTTAAGGTATCGGTCTAGTAACACATGACTAGGCAGATTGTACTTCGGACTCCAGATTGTCAATTGAAATATAACTTCAAATTTCTTCAATTTTCTTAGTAAACGCTAAATAATTTAATTTTATAATAAACATCCAGACTTACACAGGCTGTTCAGCTTTGGACTATAATAAAAGAGTGTCATACTTTCTTTACTCACCATGACTTATTTCCAATATTTTTCTTTTATTATAACCCAAGCCAATAACCAATAGTCCTAAGCGGAACACCCTGTATATGAGAGGGATTTTTAGAGAAAGCAAACAAACCAGACAAAAAGAGAAGATTTCACTTCCGCTACTCAAATGTTCTCGCATGATGCTTATCGGGGGTTACCTTAAAATATCATTTAGGCGGTAAATGTAATTGTCGTTGACCAATGAACTGTCATTTATCAATTCGGAATTCATTCATTGGAATTTATACTGTCAACGAGCTAAAATTGGCTACCATTTTGGCGGTAAATGTAATTGTCGTTGACCAATGAACTGTCATTTATCAATTCGGAATTCATTCATTGGAATTTATACTGTCAACGAGCTAAAATTGGCTACCATTTTGGCGGTAAATGTAATTGTCGTTGACCAATGAACTGTCATTTATCAATTCGGAATTCATTCATTGGAATTTATACTGTCAACGAGCTAAAATTGTATTCTAAAAACAAGCCAAATGACGTCACATTCGGAATACGTACAGGAAATACGTTTACCGGAGGAACACTAAGCCACCTACATTTATCTTGACAGAAAAATGCCTCACATTTAGTCAAAATAAATTAGTAAAGATGCGAATTTTGCACTACTTCGTTCTGTTTCAAGATGCACTCTGACTTGTTATAAGGGAAACTGCAAAATCCAAATAGCTGAAGAGGTTTTCATTTCATACCGATTTCAATCAGGAATGCTTCGTGATCGATTGGAAATTCTGTTTACTGAAACATTCCGCTTCTGACAGGTTTTAGAGTAGTCTTTATTGTTACTGTTGTTACAGGTGCATCTAGAAAAGTACACGTTTTACGTATAACAACACATTGAAAAGTGGGCAATGAACCAAAATGTAACATGGCTCAGTACGTTTGGTTTGTCGCACTATCGTCATTTCCCCCACAAGTTAATAGTTTTCCAACTGGTATGTATCTTTGACCCTTTGAGACTTGGGCCGTGGTAGCCCAGTTGGAAGAGTAACAAATTAGCAACCGGAGGGTTGCGAATTCGAAACTCGGTCCTACCAAAGACCGTCGTGTACACGGGGGCTCGTGCATGTTAAATCCGTCGTGGCCTCAAATGCCTTAACTGTGACGTGGTGTGGAAGTTTGGAGAGAGGGGTGCCAGATCAGGTGTCACCTTGTCAACTGACCGTGATTCAAAATTACGAGGTGTTGTCCTCGCATCTTTCTCTTCGGGATGGTTCTGGGATCGTCACCAATAGTTCTTTGTATTTTAATAGCGAACGTTAAATCAATCACCTACCTTTTGAGAATTATGAGATAAGTAGTGGATACTTATTATTTTACCCCAAAAGACACATAATGATTAAATAACTACATCTGTTGGTTTAAAGAATCCAGGCAAAAGATTTTTTACGTCAAAACTTTAAAGGTAGGTAGGTGAATTTGCGTCGCACTGGAGCAACACAACGAGCTATTGACGACTGCCCGGGTCTTCCAAAGGGAAAGATCTCAAAACAGCCCTTCGTAATTTTGTTTTTGCATTGAGTTTTTATGGCTCAAGGGTTGTATTTGCCCAAGCTGCCCCAAATATAAGACAGACAACGTCAAGTAATGGTCAAACACACGCAATGAAAGTTTTACTGACACAGAAGAAAGAAATAAACCCATGGAGGAATCGAATCTACCTGCCCCGCCAGCACCTCACAGGTTGCTAGCGCAGTGGACAAACCCATTGAGCCATGGCAGCTCCCTCGAAATTTTGAACCACGGTCAGATGGCCAGATCAACAGAGATGGCCAGCGGACTCCGAACTTCCGCACCACGCCAACACGTGAACATTGAACCCCACGAACACGAGTGCATTGAGCATTGAGTGCACCAGCCCCCCAACACGTGAACATTGAGTGCACCAGCCCCCACGAACACGACGGTATTTAGTTGGATCGAGTTTCGAATAATCAGCCCTCTGATTCTTAATTCGACCCTACCAAATGGGCTACCGCGGCTTTCTTGAAATATTAGATTTCAGGAAGTCGTTTGCCATCGTATATACGCCATGCCTAAATTCTCCCCCCCCCCATTATCAGCGTAATTCATTTAGTATTATATTAATTTCGCGTTTCGTTTCCTCTTTCGAACACTCCCTTTCAACTCACTCATTTGAATATTGCTGTTTCAGCGCTT
Organism: Meta bourneti; assembly: GCA_933210815.1. Classification (NCBI taxonomy): domain Eukaryota; kingdom Metazoa; phylum Arthropoda; class Arachnida; order Araneae; family Tetragnathidae; genus Meta; species Meta bourneti. The sequence goes on along the minus strand of OW119931.1, from coordinate 56,804,399 downwards.
AATGCAAATACTTTCCCAGGCCTCTTCGTTTACGTCTTGAGCCCTGTAGACATATCGTGAATTTTTTTCTGTGACCATCATTTTCACCATACGCGGACTTGGACGTTTCATTACGATGGCAGCGCGTGTGAATCGTAGCAGTAGTGTAATTAACACCGCACTGGAGCATCACAACGGTCTATTGGCGACAATCTAGAAACAGTCCCGAAGGGAAAGATCTGAGTACCTCGTAATTTTAAACCACGGTCAGATATCAAGGTCGACACCTGATCTGGCACTCCACTCTGCGAAGTCCCACACCACAGCAACGTGAGGACATTTGAGGCCTCGGTGATTTAACGTCTACTAGCCCCCTGAGCTCGATGATAAATGGCGGTAATTCCCGAACTGATCTCCAAGTCGGTGATTAGATCAATTCCCTTAACTGAGATAGGAGAAACTTATAATGAGGTGAAGTTATAGTCTGGCATAAGTCATGATCCCCGCTCGGAGTTTCAACGGCAAATTCTGGATACCTGCAGTGATGCATGGTAGTTGAATTAACGTCTCACTGGAACAACATAACGGGCTATTTACGAGGTCCGGGATCCATCCCGAAGGGAAAGATCGAGGACGACACCTGGTAATTTTGAACCGCGATCAGATGACGAGGTCAACACCCGAGCTGCCACCCCACTCTCCGAACTTCCACTCCACGTCAACATGAGAACATTTGAGGCCACGACAGATTGAATGTGCACCCCCCCCCCCCCATGTACACGATGGTCTTTGGTTGAATCGAGTTTCGAACTCGCAACCCCTTCGGTTGCTAATTCCCCACCAACCGCTCTACCGCGTCCCTTCCAAAGTTTCTCGAAGATATCTCAAGTTCTGAAACACTCACACCTGGGTATTTCTATTATCGGTGTTTGAACTTTGATTTTTGCTTCAAAGGATTATGAAAAACTAATCTGCCGAGTAAGTCTTATCTTCCCATTTTTGCGGTCAATACCAGCAACAATTTGTTCCACTTTGCGGGGGACTCGCAGTTGATAGGGAAGATTAGCGACCACCTCCTGGATTGTGGTTGCTGACGCATGTACTGTCCTTAGTCGGAACCGGAATTTTAATACCAATCCATTGAGTCACTTGAGTTTGTCACCACTCTCAGTTTCAGGGATTGGGTTAGTTGAAGTAACGTCGCAGTGGAGAAATACAACGGGTTATTGGCTACAGTCCGAGATTAATCCCTAAGGGAAAGATCCGAGGACAACACCTCGTAATTTTGAACGACGGTCAGATGAGCTGTTTCAGGACCAGAATCTGTAGGTACTATCACAAAACAGGATGATAGGGCTTTCTCAAATTGAAGTGCTTCGGGCAACATAGAGATAAGTCAATTCAATTTTTCAGGCTAGCAATTTTCAAGTTTTAAGCAATTCCAAAATTACATGGGTTGATCCACTATTCAAGATGTTATCTTAAACTTTCGCTTATCATACTCTCATTCAAAAATTTAAATTCTTTTGATCCTCTTGAATATTTTGTTTTGAATTTTTTCCTTTATGGAAGTGGAGTACTAGCTCAGGTGTTGCTTCGTCATCTGACCGTGATACAAAATTACGTGGTGTTGTCTCGGATCTTTCCCTTTGGGATTGATCCCGGACCGTCACCAATAGCCCGTTGTGTTGCTCCAGTGTGACATTAATTAAAATACCTACCATCCTTTATGGAATTTTCATTCTGTGGTTTAACGCCATGTTGTCCACAGAGCCCTTCAATTCATTGCCTAACCTGAACCCCTTGTCACCTAATACTGCAACCTGTGAGTGTGGAACAAATTTACATCTTGTTTAACCTATAAACAAAACTTTTGGTCGAAACGAAGGAAGCAGAAGTTTCTTTTCCCTGAAATGTAGTAAAACTAACCGTCCTTTATGTGTATAATTGGTTATTAAGGAAAATAAATTCCCAATCCCGATTTAGCTTTTTCAGTGAAGTTTGGACATCTTGGTATTTGAAATGGCTAAGGTTATATGGTATATGAATATTCCAGTAATTAAGGCTTCTAAGGTATCTAATGGCGGTGAGATGCAGGAGGTCCAACTACTTTAAATAAATTGTTATATGCAAAAGCATTCATTTTAAGTGACTTCATTTTAAGATCTCCATCCATACCTTCAAATTTTTTTAAACCTATCTTTTAGCATAGCCACCTTCAAAGGTTTAAAGGAACGAGAATTAGAAGCCGAGACCCTCTGGGTTTCAGACAAACACTATGACCACAAAACCAAGTAGATACTCATTATTTTATTTTTGTATGCGGTTTTTTTTTTTGCTATTATTTTTAATTTGTCCTTCATGTTTAGGGGTTGGCTCCTTTGATAAAAAACATTAGGGAGCATCAGGTGTTCAGGCATCTAGGACTCGCAGGTCATGTATATTTCGTAGCACCCAATAACTCTTGCTTAGTAAGAAATCCAGCCAAGGTAAATTATTGCTACAATAAGTCGGACTCAAAACTGATGATGAAATCGTCCAAGTCTACTACTATGTCGCGCAGACCAACCAGATAATGGGTGGGCGTCTTCTCCCGTCCCGTGGACCAATCAGATGTTGAATGTTAGGCTTCACCCGGCAAATGAAAGCCACGTTACTACTGATTTTGGTCACATGATTCTGGGCACATGAAAAAGGTAGCATTTCTCACTGTACTTTTATATTTCTATCGGTTTGGAAGTAGTTTAGTCATAGGCTTTAATTAACCCTCGCGTAGCAAAAGATAATCGCAGTGTGCTAACATAAAGAACCTCGTACAGTCGCAATAAGAGAAGAGACGAGGCAAGACCAGCAAGACGAGGTTCAATCGACGTTGACACAGATCACCCATATTTCCCGCAATTTAGGAAACCACATCACCATTCGAAACCTTGTGGACACAGGCGGGAGGTGAATCACCTGACAATTCGCAATAAGGAAAAACGAAAACACGCGAAATGTCCGTCTTTCATCCATTTCCATTCTTTCCATCCCGTTTTTGTAATGTGTTAATAGACTTTTTAAGCACTTTTCTCTGTCTTCTCGGGAAAAAGGTCGTCTGGGGGATTTTTTCGGCACCCTATTGCCTTCCCAACGCGAAACGGAAATCGCAGTGGAGTCGGAGCGTGTAAAAATAGCAAGCTGCGTCCTCAACCGCAGAGGTAGCTCTGCCGCGCTCCGAAGCCATTGATTGTAACTGGACGAGAACAATGCATCATCCTTTTGACGTTTGCAACAATGTCAATGGACTCCACTTCACACGCATATCTCTATTTAACTATGCATATACTGGTGTCGGTCGGGTCATTTCTATTTCCATTGAAAATAGAAACCCAGGCAACAATCGGAAAAAAGCAGTTCGATAATCGGGTTGGTAGTTTCTGATTGGACTGCCGCGAATTTCGAATGAAGCCGGGAATCCCACCGATCCGAATAAAAATGGGGTGTCGGGGATTAAAATCTTTTCCCTGCAAGTTTCGGGGGCGTCGTGGCCCACTGAACTAGCAACCTGCGAGTTAAAACAACCGCAGGTTCGATTCCTCCCTGGGTCCGTCATCTGACCGTGGTTCAAAATTACGTGGTGTTATCCTCGGATCTTTCCCCTCGGTTTGATCCCGGACCGTCGCCAATAGCCCGTTGTGTTGCTTCAGTGCGACGTTAATTAAGACCTCCCTGAGTGAATTTCTCTCTTCTGTGCTAGTAAAAATTTTATCGTGTGTATATTCATTACTTAACATTGTCTTGTGTCTGGAAAGCATGGCCAAGTACGGCCCCTTGCGTTATAAAACCCAATTCAATCAACCAACCCTGCTAACTTGTTCATTGTAGACGCGGCGGATTCTAATTATATCTCTACTTTAAAGTAAATTCTCAATTTAGCTTCTAAATTTTTCTTTGAATTTTACTCTTCTTCTCTTATATTAATCATCAATGTTCTTCTTACAAGAGTATATAGCAGTGCAGGGTGGTACGTCAGCGAGCAATAATAGATCACCAAAACCTAAGCACTCTCTGTAGCAGTCCCGTGGTGTTTATTGTCGGCGATAAACACAGGAGTCGAGTTCCCGGGATACTCAAGCGATCTTTTTTCTGTTCCCCAATCCCTCTTTTTTCTCCTTTCACGACGTTTTTTACTTGACGTTATCGTGTGTTTGGCGCAGCTTCGCCAAACAAATATGGCCATTGCGCCATAAAACCCGAAAACAACCAACCCCGTCGGCCAGTAGATGGGAAGGTGACCTCTTGATTACCTTGCGAAACGACGATTGCCTTTTCTTTTCGTACTAGTTGATTTTTATGCGCCCTTCCTAGATCTATATTTTTAACTTGAAATTCCCCCTCCCTTATGTCACCAAGGTACCCGATGTTCTTCCTGCCTTTCATTTTTACCCTCGCCTACCCTTCTTTTTCTTCCTCGTGTTGTCTGTCTTTGGCGCAGTTGGGTAAATAATGGCCTTCCGCCTGAAACCCGAAAACAACCAACCAACCCTCCCTTATGTAATGTTCTTTATTTAAATCTTATGATGTGGAGATGAGATGCTTTGCAGCGGGTGATTCGATAGTAATGTCTTGTGCTGTCGCTGTTTACATAGGTGTAGCTAAACTTTTGGACCTGGGGTACGGGTTTCTGATACCGCCATGTCCAAACGAAAGTTGGATGAAAAATATAATTGAGTTTCAAGCATTGTGTTCTAAGGATGAAGTGCAATAAAGCGCATTCCTTTCACACGATTGGCACTGGAAAATATTTCTGTGAAAAGAACAAATGTTTCCCAAGAAAAACCATGTTTATATAAATGTTTCTGAAATGCCACCCTTTTAGATATTGGCCCTCGGAGCCACCGCCCCTGTCACCTTCCCTTAGCTATGTCACTGGCTTCAGAAGTGATTAGAAGTCACGTTGAAACAGCAAATGCATCAAAGATAGGCAGGTATTTAATTAACGTCGCACTTGGACAACACAACGGGCTACTGGCGACGGTACGGGATGAAACCAGAAGGGAAAGATCCGAGGATGACACCACGTATTTTTGAATCGTATGACGAAGACAACACCTGAGGTGGCAACCCACTCTCCAAGCTTCCACAACTCGCCAACCTGAGCACATTTGAGACCACGACAGATTTAACGTGCATCAATCCCCTTTGTATACGACAGTCTTTGGTTGGATACGAACTCGCAACCCTCCGGTTGCTAATCCGTTTCCCTTCCAACTGGGCTACCACGGCCCTCAAGTGCAACAAAGACTAACGAAAGGTTCAAAAAGGAGAAATAGGTCGTTTTGAAACGGACTATAATATAGTAGGCAGATAAATATTACGTCGCACTGGAGCAACAAAACAGACTATTGGTTGGTGATCAAACCTGAAGGGAAAGATCCGAGGACAACACCTAGTAATGTTGAACCTCGGTTAAGTGTCGAGATCAACACCTGATCTGGCATCCTATTCTCCAAACTTTCACGCAACGCCAGCTTAAGGGCATTTGAGGGCACGACTGATTTTACTTGCTCCAGCCCCCTTATACGACGGTCTTTCATTTGATCGAGTTTCGAACTCACAACCGTCCGGTTGATAATCCGCTACTCTTCCAACCGGGCTACCGCGTCCCGTCCTTTATAAAGAGAGCTGTTTGGCAGACTTAGATTTGCATTAAGAAACATAAACGTAATACCCCTATGCACTTTAATTTTACTCCTTTAAAACACTCATCTGCCCGTGGTTCAAAATTGCGAGGTGTTGTCCTCGGATTGGATTGGATGTTGGGGTTTTATGGTGTTGTCCTCGATATTGTATTTTTAATTAATGTCACACTGAAGGAACACAACAGGCTATTGGCGACGGTCCGGGATCAGTCCCCAAGGGAAAGATCCGAGGAAAACATCACGTAATTTTGAATCACGGTCAGTTGACGAGGTGTTGTCCTCGGATCTTTCCCTTCGGGATTGATGCCGGACCGTCACCAATATCCCGTTCCAATGTGTGACGTTAATTAACTACATACCTACCTTTAAAACAAAAATTACGAAAAAATTGAATGTAATTCAGAACAAATTTTTCAAAAATTTCACCAATTCGTCATTTATTTGTTTGCGGGAAGCTTATTTTTGAAAAATTTGATGCACAAAAAATATTTGTCTTTTAGTGTTCCAAAGTCAGTTCAGGCTCTTGGTTTCGAAAAGAAGACGATTTCATGACATCTGTTATACAATATTTGCCATAACGTGATCGCATCATGTGGATGATGCAACGCAACATACTTTTTAAAAACACAGCACAATGGCTGGATACGACGAGACTTAAAACCAGACGGCTCGGCAAAGTGAACCTACGATAATCAGTGTCAATCAAAATGTGGATGGTATGGTATTTTAATTATCGTCACACTGGAGCAACACAACGGGCTAGTAATTAAAATGTGGAATTTCCTATTATAAGGTGTTGCCGGTTTGGAGAACATTAAGTGTTATGTGTGTTGTGTCCGTCTCTGTTAAAACAAGCAAATCGGACGTTGCTTAATTGTTGGATTTGAAACATCTCATTTTGATGCTAAACACTCCAAATAAGCGATTTTCAACCATTTTCACCTGGTGGCACTCAAACTAATGACTAAAATTGTGCGGGACATAAAAAAATATCTTATATTTTTATCGATCTTAAAAATAGGTATAATTTTGATTGGTTTATAAAGAAAATAGCGATTACTTATCTCTTTCTGCTCCAAGAAGTGGCTTTAAGAAATCTTTCTGAAGCAATTCGTTTTATACTTTGTAATAAACATTGTTACGACAGTGAAAAATTAATACTCAAAATTATTTTCATGGTCATTACTTGAAACTATTTGTGAACGTATCAATGAAACTATTTGTGAACCAATCAACGTTGAAATGAAATAAATCTTACACAATACAAACCGTTTCATCACACCGATTCCAAATATCTACTCTAAAATAATGCAATTGCCGATTAGCAACCGGAGGGTTGCGAGTTCGAAAGTCGATCCAACCAAAGAGTCTTGTACGTGGGAGCTGATGCACGTCAAATCTGTCGTGGCCCTAAATGTCATCACGTTGGTCCCCTCGGGGATATATCTTCATTCGGTGTGTACGGACTTAAGGAATCCGAGGTACCAAATGATCTATTCTTTTCAGATGGGGTTTCTTGGGTGACCTCAGGATGCCCAAGCGATCTTTCTATATTTTCTTCTCTGTCCTTTCTTTCCGCAATTACTTGACATTATCTGTTTTGTTTGGCCCAACTTGGCCAAATATGGCCCTTGCGCCATAAAAGCCCAAACCAACCAACCTCACGTTGGCGTGGTGTGGAAGTTTGTAGAGTGGAGTGCAAGCTCAGGTGTTGACCTCGTCATCTGAGAGTGGGCCAAAATTACGAGGTTTTGTCCTCGGTTCTTTCTTTCCCTTCTCAATTGATCCCCGGTAGTGCAGTTGGAACAGCAACGGATTAACAACGGGAGGGTTGCGAGTTCGAAACAGTCCAGCCGCAGACCGACAACGTGCCGACCCGACCGTGTACGCGGGGCTGGTGCACGTTAAATCTGTCGTAGCTTCAAATGTCCGTTATTTGGCTGGTGTGGAACCTTAGAGAGTGGGGTGCCAGCTCAGGTGCTCCTCGTAATCTGACCGTGGTTCAAAATTACGTGATGTTGTCCTCGGCCTTTCCCTTGGGGACTGATCCCGGACCGTCGCCAATAGCCCGTTGTGTTGCTCCAGTGCGACTTTAACTCCCCCCTCAATTGATCCCAGATCGTCGCCAATAGCCCTTTCCGTTGCTCCAGTGCGACGTTAATTCAAATATATACCTCGAAGAGAGCCACCGCGTATCTTAATTATTTGCTGAATAAATGCTTGATTTAAAGGGCGATATGATGGATATTTTTGAAGGGGTATTCTTTTAGAAAACAAAATGTTTTCAAGATGAGGGGACGGCGTACTAGGGTTTGCACGTGGGCAGCTCATCGGACATGTTCCTGGATATAACTATCATTTTGCCTGATTAACTTTGTTCCCCTTCGCGAACCTTTCTTTATTAAAAATGGAGCCTTGGTAGCCCGGTTGGAAAAGAGTAGCGAATTCGCAACCGGATGGTTGCGAGTTCGAAACTAGATCCAACCAAATATCTTCGTATATGCAGGGCTGGTGTCCTCGCGCTGGCCTGATGTTGAAGTTTGGAGAGGGCTGCCAGCCTAGTTGTTGACCTCGTCATCAGGCCGTTGTTCAAAATTACGAGGTGTTGTCCTCGGATCATTTGATCGTCGCCAATAGCCCGTTGTGTGTTGCTCCAGTGCGACGTTAATTCAACTTACCAACTACCTACCTCCTTTATTAAAACATTTCTTTTGTCACAAAGATCGTTTTTGAATCCGGTTGTCTTCTGGATGGGGAAACATCAAAACAGCGCAACTCGAAACGGAATCAGTTTAGCGAGAAATAGAACTCGTTCTTCAGGGAGGACACTTCAATAGTTCCTCGTCGGGAGGGATGGGGCAATCGCACGTGTTCCCCTTTCTTGAAGAATGACTCAGTGAAAAGAGGATGAATCAGAAGGACGGACAACATAGTGAAACCCAAGACCATTGTGTGCCCGACCCCTTGGGGGAGAGGCTCAGTTGAGGGGCAAGGAAATTGAGGTAGCCACCTAAATGACCCCTCCTTAACCTTTTCTGTTCACTAAATGGACAGCGTTTGACCTGTGGGTCGAACCCAATAGGGGGTAAGTCACTGACCCTTGAAAAGAGCCCTTCTGGTGTTATGTGAGTACACTGGTCCAGTTTCGTATTCAGTTGATTGGTTGTTTCGGGGTTTTATGGCGCAAGGGCCATATTTGGCCAAACTGCACCAAAAAGGTAAAAAATGTGAAAGGAAGAGAGGGATTGGGGAAGAGTAGTCGCATGAAAGCCGAAAAAGTTCGCTTGGGTGTTTCCGGGGTTGCGCGACTCCGTGTTTACTAAAGCCAGTAAACCCCATGGGAAAAGAAAAGATTACTCAGGTACCTCGGATCCGTGAATCCCGTAGACATCTTAAGGAGTTGTGCCCCTGAGGGCAGTACTGTATCAAAAAATTATTTCGAAGATAAATACCTTCTCTCTCAGGGTATAATTAATGGTGTAATTGCATGTTTTGTTGATATGGTGAACCAAACTTCGATTTACTCTGATTAAACTGGTTTCAGCATGTATTCAAATTTTTTTTACTTAACCCTCCAAGGTTTCGACGAGATATCCGATCCATCACGATCTGACCAATTTTGTTAATGACGAGGAACCTCGTCACAAAGAATGCCGATTGGATTGCGAATGAAAATGTTGCGCTTTTTTTAGTGATGAGATAAAAAAGAGGTCAGTTTTTTCTAAGGACGAGGTATCACGTCCATCAAGATTTGGTCAATTTTGCTAATGATGGTATATCTCGTCAAGACAACCATCAGGAGGGTTAAAATATAGAGGGCTCGAACCAGAGGCCATTCCTGGGTATTTTCCCACATGCAAATCTCCTTTTCTCAAAAACATTTGATTTTCTAAAAGAACGCCCTTCATCAAGCAGAAAATAATTCCGGATGGCTTATTCTTCTTTCACCCTTTCTCTGTACGCCGACACGTTAAATGAGCATCACGTTTAATGACATTTTCGACCGTTTTCACACTATAGACGAATTCTACATTTGACAATTTACGAAACACCTATTTTCTCTGATATAACTGACTAGCTTCAACAGGTAGCTTTTAGGTAAGGGTAAAGATATGGATTGCAGAATCTCTGATATAACTGGATTACGTTGAATGAAGAACAAATAGATCAGGTAGATTAGATGAAAATAGGGAGTCAAATCATTGAATTAAATCCGAATTTGTTGCGTTACCTCAGATTAGAAGCTTACGAAGTTTCCATATAATCTGAGACTACACATTTCTATCGGGATTAGATTTTAATCTGCAGCTTTTAGAGCTCCTACCTTTTCTGAGATTCTATGCATAAATAAAATCCTTTTAAGTATGGATATTTGGATATTTTTGAGTTTTAGCGATTGTAGTCACCATACCATCTTTCGTCCAAAACCATAACACAGTCGAAATTGAAAAAATTTCAAAACAATGACCAATCACGATTTAAAACATCGTCAATGTAGATCGTCAAAGGCCGTTTCGGTGGACCTCAGAGTTTTAGAGAGAATCACGTGGTTTTACGGATGGTGTCATTGTCAGTTTTTGTCCTGTGAAAAAAGCACTCTTCTATTTTTTCAATTTTTGTTTTTCTAATAAAAATTTGTTTCCTAATATATATTCGTCGCCCATCTCTAATCATCTTATACGTTGAGGGAAATTTTCTTTCTGCAAACCCCGTTGTAGGATCGTTATCCTATAATGGAGTCGAGTTTCCAACATCACTCCATATCTGATTTCAATATTTGATTTAGTGCCATGATCCGTCCATCGATAAAAGTTTCCTCTTTTCAAACCCACCTGCTAAAAGATGTGACACTGTTACGAACTGTTGAACACCGTAACCATCAACTCGGAGAAATTTGCATGAAATCGCAGGCAGTGAGAGTATAATTTTCTCATACCGAATCAGGAAGGAAGCGCTGCATATAGACAGAACAACCCCCTACTGCTTCATGACAATCGAATAAGTCAAAAAAGCGTTGCCTGTGACGCATCCATAACAATGGCGACTTTTAGGTAAGGAGAGCAGGAATTAATTTGTTCTGGAGCAACTCTTGTATATAATTTATTCCTACAGTCAATCACAATTTCTGATTAGTTCGTATGGTTGTTTGGGGAAATGTCCAAACTGTTTTAAAAGTTCTTCGCACTTAGGAAAGTGATACGACCTACAATTGAGATTTTATTTAATTTCCATTTATTAAACGATCTCGCTCAAGTCGAACAAACCATTGAAAGCAATCAAGAAACAGACTACACATTTTGAATGAATATAAAACAAATTGTATCAATTTCAGAAGCATATCGAAAGCAAAAAAAAATATGCTGAGCTTTGACAACCTTATGAGTCTTCTTTCACTCGTTCCTTTTCCTCCAGACAAAACAAAATTATTTTTAGTCTTAAGTATTGCGTGCAGTTTTTCAAAAATAGAGTAATTTATGTTTTTGAAGTGTCGTATATTATATCTGTACCTTGTCTGATATAATCTAGATTTCATCATACCTGTCAGAGATTTATCTGTACCTGGTAGAAAAAGGTCAATGCATTTAGCAAGTTTTTGGAAACAGCTGATTTAGTAATTTTTATAATTCTTATTTTTTTGTTCAGCGTACGAAAAACACTTTCTAATGTTTTGATACTTTCATAAAGTTTTGACAGGTCTTAGCCACATTTTTCTAACATAACTCATTAACTTTAAATAGCCCATTGTGTTGCTCCAGTGTGACGTTAATTGAAAATACCAAAATACCAAATACCATTAACTTTAAGTGATTTGAAGACAACTCAAAATCAAGAAATTTGGAAATCGGCCCTTTTTATACCAAGATACAGATTTGCCGAATCTTTTCGACAAAAGCGACATTATACAAAATGAAAAAGTTTCAATTAACAATCGGTCCTATTGAAATCTACCAAAACATGGAGAAATATGTTTAAAATTATCAAGGTATGATCAATTTTACAAATTTCAAATGCATAAAGAATTAAAAATATTTTTCCAAATTTCCCTGTGAAATAAACTTTTTAATTACGACTCCTTTCTCGAAATGCACATTTTTCAAATGCAGTAATTCATATTTAAAAAAAATACGTGAGATTTTTTTACTTTCTTTTGCGTTTCCAGAATGGAAATTTTGGAAAATTTAATTAACAAATTTTTTCATTGATGAAAATGAATAGAATAATGTAATATTATTATGCTTTCCATATTTACTTGCGATGTTTATTTGAAAAACAATGGTGGAACTATCCCCCCCCCCCCGAAGTTCCCGGTAACATTTTGATTAATCTTCGTTCTCACTTTTAATTTTTCACCATGGTGTAAGTCCATCAATCACTTGTCAAACTCGGTACTCGAAATCTATTCGTTGTGTTATGTTTTTGTACAAAAAGCTCTTGGACAAACTTAAATAGTATAGCATGCTTAATTATAGATCCCAGTTTTTTATTACTTCCCTAATCTATTGTTTCGTTTCGCACTTCGAAGAAGAAAAGTAGAAAAGAAAGAAAAGGTAGGAAAAAAAGGAGGGGAAAATAACAAATGCAAATAAAAAAGCTTTAAAAGAATCAATTCATAAATAAAAAGTTGTAGGGGTCTGTTCATCGTCTGTTGCCAAGCGACGAGACCGGTCCTCTGGCAGGGTTACTGGTAATTCTACGCCTTGGCTCTTATACACTGCGCCAAGAGAAGAACTGCAAGCGAAACCGAGGTTATGAGCGAGCGCCATCAAGAAAAAGCAAGATAGAACACGCGTTTAATCCCCCGCGTTCTAGCTTGTATTATAAGAAAATCATTTCTTTAACGGGTGGATTTCTTTTCTTAGAAATTGCGTGGACCGCAAAATTTTAAAAATTAGCTGACGGGAGAAAATTTTATTTATTCATTTTTGATGAGTATCCAAAATTAAAAATCATTTATTGTGTGTGTGCGCAAGCGACTTTTTAATCATTCTTTGATACGAAGAAATTGAGAATTGGCAGCACAAAGAAAATGGAAAAAATGGCGTGCCATCATCAGCGGTTTTTTTTTTAAAAAAGGCTGATCGTGTCATTTTTAAACGGATAAATTTTCTTGCTTGTCTTGGTTGTGGTAAATTCTGCAATTGAAAATCTTAAAATTGACAGGTTCTAGTGTGTTAGATAAACAGATGTGTTTAAGTTTCAATACCTACATGAAAATTGCAGTAGTTAAAGTTAATATATGAATGTGTAGAACATTATATTTGAGTGTTCCCAGGGACTTTTTCTATCTTTTAAATATCACTATTTTATTTTTGTATGAAATTGAATTTTTTTTCATCGACAAAAATATTTCGAAGCAAAAATATGCCTACTTTTTATTCCTTTTCTTCAATGAAACAATAAATTTGCGATACTCTCCTATTAGACATTTCTTTCATTTTCTGTACACATTGAAACGTTTTTCCGAAGTGCGAATATAATAAAACAAAATGTTAGTTGCTGACATGTTTTAAGCCTTTCGAGTAAAAGTAGAGCATGTATTATTTTCGTTTTACTTATTTTAAAGCAAAGATTAATGCAACAAAAAGTTTACTATTTTTTTCATTGCTCTTAATTGAATAACATCATAACAGGCGCTTACACAAAATATACATGCTAGAATTTGTGACAGTGAAAGAAAACTGTTTTAATGTAAAAAATTTATTCGGGTTACTTGCCTGAAATAGGGAAATTATGAAATGTTAACATGGGTGGCAAAAATCTCGGAACCTAGTAAAAGAAAAAAATGAAGGAACAATTTTTAAATGCTTTGTCGGAAAATGGTATACTTTATGAACGATAAAAAAAAACGAATTTTTTTGTTTCATTTCGAAGTACACTAATTGCGACTGAATAACGATATCCTCATAACATTAGTTGGATGTTTTGACGGATATATAAAAGCAGTGTTATTAATATTTATGCAGACGATGTTCAATATCATTGCATCTAATTCTGTCTAAACACGTTCCGACTTGTTATTCCCTTGTGACGAAGCATCTTACACTCCTTTTCCCGGCAGCCATGGTTCGGTGCCGGGGCACAAAAGGTGAATGGGAACCGAAGCCCCTTCATCTCTGCCGACGCTCCCAGGGTTTTGAAGGAATTCGGGGACAGTTCGTCTCGGCGGCGCCCGAACATTCTGGAACTCATGAGAAAAAAAAGAAAAATCCACCAGGAGAACTTTGACCAATGGGGGACGAGAGGACGTCCCCCACCGCCTTTTGCCGACCCGAGTCCGGGGAGGATGAAGGCAGACGGCGCTAGAACTTCAACGGTGTTGGGAGTGTCTCTCAGAGGTCCCAGAAAGGGTACCGCCTTTAAGTCCCGTTGCGGGCAAATTTGTTTTCTGTACTGTACATATTTCATGTAACTGGAGATATTTCTTTGTTATTAAATAATTCAGAAAGCAGTACAACCATTAGTACTCATTTATACGATTTCCCACCACATAGCGTGAAGACGCTACACCCTCTTAACTTCAAAAGAATAAGAAAGAAGTTAGATGGCTCATTCGACTTTTTCGCTTTTTCTTAAAAATGTTGGTGAGAAGGAATTTCTTTTTTCAAGAATATTCTATCCTATTTAGTGTTCGTTCGAAAGGTCGAACCATCGATTTTGTTTTTAACTTCTAGATTTACATAATTTTAAGTATAAAATGCGAACTTAAATGCATATTTTGTGTTTCTTTATTTCTAATAAACAAGGTTTTCCGACTTTCAGAAAAACGCTTATTTTTGACCCCCAAGAATTACGATATATCAAGGGATTATTGAACTTCAATTATGTATCTCAATTTCGTTATGTCGCTTGTAAACAAATGGCACTGAAAACTAAACTTAGCGAACTTTATTTGAGTTTTATTTTACTAGACGTAATTCACGGAAAACGATTTCAGCTTATCGAATTTAGTCACTTGTCCACATGGTGTGCTTATGCATATTTTAGCGTGTTATTCCGTTAGAGAAAATTTATTTTGAGTTGCACAATTGTGAATATGCGTAAGAATGGTTTGGAAGCTTTTGATTTATTCTATATCTAGAAATATATCAAGCTACCAATGTTAAAATTAAGGAACACAGGAAAAAATTCGAAGAACAAAAATATTCCTTTGTAGATGAAAGATGCCAATTTCAATTTTATAAATCAAGTGGACGAAAGTATGCACTTATGCAAAAGCTATAAAAGGCGTCCATTTCTGATCGTAGCATTTTATGGTTCTATCTATAAACACATCACTGTTTAATGGATGAATCGGAAATCGCGAAGAATCCTCTAGAAAATTTGGGAGTAAATAATTATTGTGCAACAAAGTTGAGTAGTATTCATTATCAACTAAAATCTTTTATACTTTGTGTGCCATTTTTGTGACATCAAGGACAAAAGGAAAAGAAAGCTTTAACTTTTGTACAGCGGTATGAAAGCGCAAGCTTAATTGCACAATTTTGTCATTTTCATGTAATAATATAAATTTAAAAACAGTTGTTTCAGACAGGTCATCTCCGAAGCTAAAATCTATAGATCACCACAAGAATCTGACCCAATAAATTACTGAATTATTTAATGAATAAAGTAAATAAATTTTATTCTGTGAATTACTAAAAGGATGTAAGAAATTAATGTAAAACAAGTGAGCCAACCTATGAATGAATTAATTTGAAATATTGCAGTATGATTTTATGAAATTTAGTTTGAAAGATTCAACATATCCCATCTCAGAAAAAAATGATTTCTGAGTACAAATTTTAGAATCAATTTCTGTGCTGCAAAAAAGTGGAATTGCTACAAAATCAAGAGTATCATAAGGACATATTCGGGGAGGGGTATCCCCACCGAATATTATTGATGCTTCAAAATGGTGGTTAGCATCGATATAAATAGTTTTGTTAAGTAGAGAAATCGTGCACTGTTCTGAAAATATCTACAAATTATCATCTGCAGTTCATTGGTTTCACAGCAATTTGATCGGTTGCTTAAACAAGTGAAAGAGATTATACAAGACGAGAAAATTCTATCGCCTATTTTCCTAGACACCTGCTAATTTAGAGGACACCGGCTAAATTAGCCCCCGCTAATTTAGAGGAAGGGCCCACAGTCGAGCCTACTCCGAAACACGTCAGAAAAAAAAATACATACCGAAGCCAATTTTAAAAGCTGAAATCGAAGTTTCGTTCATAAATAGGTAAAATGCAAGCAGATATGTCTGAAAGCAACGAAAAAATCTTGAAATGTAATGTTCATTAAGGCCTTTCGATTGGAGTGAAAAAATAGGATAAGATAGGGCCCAATCCGAAATTATTTGATGAATACGTGTACGAAGTATTTCAGAACTTTTAAAATTGAAGAACATATTTCTTTTTCTTCGCGCTTATTAAGTTGTAAATCGCAGCTCTTAATTTATTTCAAGCTTCGTTAAAAATAGAACTGATCAGAAATAAAGAAATTATTTCGTGATAATAAAAAACTATTTTTTCATTCTTTATGGGCTCCATTACGACCGCAATAAACATCCGCAGTTGGAAGATGACGAAAGAATCACAAAGGTTTAGAGCAGAAAAGATGATGCAAAAGATAAGGAACATTTCTTGGCGATCATATCCTGAAGAAAGAGCGATAAACTGCTAGCGGTAGTGCGACTCTCTTCGATCACTTCACTCCAAGAGAACACGTGTGACCTTCAATGCACCCTTCAAGCCGAGCGTTCTCTGTTGCTATGGCGAGAAGTGAGCTTCCATTGGTAGAGGCAAGACCACCACCCGCTCAGCTCATTGGAAGATTGTGCATCCAATCTCGATTCCTATTCCTCAATCAGCTGTTTCTACCGCGTCAGGAACCCTAGCTTTGGCGTCTTATCTGCTTTCTCAAATATTCAAGTTTCTCGAAAATAATTTGCTTTGTTTTGACAGATACGTAGGCAATGTTACGGGTACCGGTGTTTTTGTTAGTATTTAATGTGCACATACAATCTTTGCTGTTCAAAAAGCAGTAGATATACGATTTAATTTTGTGCAAAAGGAAACGAACATTTTAATTTCCAAAAATGTACAACGCGTTTCTTTATTTTTGCAGCTGTGTCAAACTTGAGAAAACCTTTCCGTTCGCTTAGTATTTGATACACTTTCAGTATTCTTATCAAATTTAATTTATAAAAAAAAAGCAAAATCAGTATTTAAGGAAAGCTGCAAATGATAGAATACTGACATTTACTTCAAATAAAACGTGCAGAAAATAGGAAACTACTAAAATTTTTTTTTGGAAAATATCAGTTTTATTTCAGTTACTTTACGAAATTTTCAAAATTACCTGAAATATTTGTCATAATCAGGCATGAAACGATTTCTTTCCGTATTTTAATAAATTGAACAGCAAGCATCTCCTGAAACCGGCATCAGCAAGGAGAATCATATCTGTTGCCGGTCGCCAAATTTGGCGACGCTTTCTCGCTAGTCCACGATTGGCACTGCACGGAGGCTTTTTATGTAGCAACCATCCCATATTCTCAGCTGTCATTCGGTTCGCAGTCTTCAAAGCAGTAGGTGCAGACGGTGCTTAGCATCAGTACTTTATAAATTTCTTCTCACCGGTTTATGTGGAATTATTCATCCCAAAGCTGTGATGTTTTAAATCTTGTTTTCTCATCTGACCGAATGTCATTCTCTTCTTAAAGTTATGAGTTGGAATAATAGTTCTGCTAAGTCATCTAGCCTACCTCTTAATCGCGTTTTTGACAAATTCGGAGATATTATTCTACACCAGTGGAACGAAAGTCAAAACATGAAAGTTCCAAACGCAAACCTACCGGTAGTCTGGAGCAGACCACTTCATGCTCAAGACAGTGATACTATAGAGGCTTTAAAAAGTAATATGAACGGTAAGTCATCTTTTCTGTTTACCTAAAACATTCCATCGATTTTTTTGATTGATGTATCAGAAAATCGATTGCAATTTTTAAACGCATAAAATTAAGCTCTATAAAAATCAAATCACATCTAAGTGTGATTTTGAATTAAATTGTTGAGAGACTTTTAGAGTACGATTCAAGAGGAAGTCAATTTATTGGAACGATCGTTTTTTTGACGTGGACTAATCCAACGGTTTGTCGTTAGTACTTTACGCAACTGCCTTATTAAAAAGACACAAGTTCTTAATTTGTTCTTGACGTAACTTAGATTTTCATTTGAAATTGTCTATTTATTGGTATCTTAATGCTAGATTGAAATTCTTGGACTTCAAAATTGCGATTTTGTCATTTTTCCTGAATGCATGTTTTCCACTGTTAGAAAAAATTTCCATGTTTTATGCTTTTTCTAAATAATTTTAGTTTTTACATACTATTTCGTTCCTAAAAAATTAATAGAAATTTACATCATGACTTCAATGAAGTTATGCATTGAGAAGTACTCAGTTAATGCCAAATGCTGTTTTATCATGCCAAACACCCAGTAATTTTATTAATTTTGTGAAATACTCCTGTTTACTTCGTTTTGATATGTCTAGTGGTATGTTAAATGTCAACGAAAGTTACTGGTTGAAACGTCACAATAATTAAAATAGGTATAAATTTTAAATTTAAAAACTGCTGTTGAATTCTTATGTAAATTTTAGGTATGGAATTGAAGACTAATAAGACCAGTTTTTAGTAATTTACCAGATGAATTGTTTAATTTCAACTACTCGTCTAGTACAATTAAAAATATTATTTGAGTGTTTGATTGGATTATATGCACAATCTTTGCCTTAACTTCATAATTGTATAAAAATCCATTTATGTACTTTTGAACAAAACATTAAATATTGTATCTGACTATTTTTTACTTCATTCATAAAAAAAACAGGGTTTTTGAACCATTTGAAATATATAAGTATTTCTAAAGGATCCCCCTCAAGCATCTATTGTAATTTGTAATCTGCTTAGGGAAGATTCTTTTGAAAGGTTAACATTTTCCTGAGATTGATTTATTTGCCTGAGTGTTCAAGATTTAAGTTTCAAACTCCTAGTTGTAAGCATATATTTAAAATTGTTTTGAATATATTGTAAAATTTAAAGTTAATTCATAAATACTTGGTTACATTAGTAGCCTCATAAGCAAAGGCTAGTGCACAACCTATTTTTTGCTTTTCATCGAGATGAGTAATTCTTGACTATTTTAAAGCACTGACCGACTGAATTTGAATTCTCCCAGGTATTAAGTTTAATCAAAACTTAATTTGCGAATCTAAATGTGTATATTTGAAAAATTTTAAACAAGGATTCTTGAACAAGTGGATTCAACAATTCAAATTTTCAACTTTAGTTAAGTCTTAGCCTCCATCGAATTTTTTTCAATCGCGTGTGCAGGTCCGAAACATCGTAATTATTCCACTTTTTGTAAGCATACGTTTTCAACTGAGTTATCTTTTCAATATCGTTTGCACCGCATGCGCTGCCAACCACTCCGAAGTAACTCTTTTATTAATGTATCTGTTTTATGCAACGTGGAAGACCAGTCAGCTCAGCAGTCAAAATTTTAACCGACAATTAGAGTGCACAGCGCAACAAAAATACAAGTTTTTCTTAAAAATCTTATTACTTTCAAACGTACGATCACCTGTAGCTTCAAAATTGCTTCCATCATTCAAATGCAATGCTATTTGGATGGGTTGAGCGACCTAGTTCGTGTTGGAGTAAAAGCAATCAAAAGAAAAACGCCTGCAATTACTTGCGTTGCATAGTGCCTTTTATTTTCCTTTATTGTTAAGGGAGCCGGTAATATTTTTATTTCCTGATTTTACTAGCTGACGCCGCACTGTGAATAATGTATTGTTTGCTGACCCAATTCTTGTTCTTTATTCTGCAACGCCTGCATGAGATACAACAGAAAAACCGTGTATGATTTTCAACATTGTAAAACTTACAGTTTGCCATTTGCATGCGCAAAGACTCTAGAACCCCGTCCTTAATTTGTCCCTTGTAAATAAACTATTTCCAAGGTGGCGATTGGAATGAATCGTACGATAAAAGGGAAGTTCTGCGCATGTGCGGATCGGATCAATCTCAGGCCTGTGAGTCTTAGAAAACGATTTTTTACTGTTTCGAAAATGAATCGCGAGTGAAGTGAAAGGTTCGAGGTTTTTATCTATCGTTGAAAGGTTTAAGGCTTTATCTTCGAAAATTCCAATTCTGCAAAAAGTTCTGTTCGTCGAGATGTTGAAGGGATAGAAATTTGGAACGGATTAGCGCTGTCGACTCGTACCGCACAATATTCTAATGCTATCAAATCTGGTCGGTTTTATTTTCTTTAATAAAATTTTCTACTTTTATGAAAACACCCGCAATTGATCTATTAACGGTGGCATTCGTTCAACAGGTAATA
This sequence comes from Meta bourneti, assembly GCA_933210815.1. Lineage (NCBI taxonomy): Eukaryota > Metazoa > Arthropoda > Arachnida > Araneae > Tetragnathidae > Meta > Meta bourneti. Next base: position 56,784,346 of record OW119931.1, on the reverse strand, counting down.
TTCACTTTTCATAACTGTTATCGAAATGTTTTCCTGGGTGTAATATCAATTATTTGAGAACTCAAATTCTTAATTTTCACGATTTGGTACCTCTAACGAAAAGTTTATTGGTCGCAAAATATTTTTAAACTTTCAAACACTCTTAAGGGGGTTGTGTGGCTACGGCTGTTATATCTTCTGTAGATTTTTAACTGTTATGTTAAATAATCATTTTACTGCTTAGGTTGAGGATTTAATTCTTTTACGTGGGAAAATCCTAATTTCTTGTTCAGAGAATTTCAAAGCACTTTTTTTTTTGTTTTCGTCTATATCTCTTACATCTTGTAATTTTTTTGAAACGGGATTTAGTCTACGTTTACTTCTAAAATTAAAAACTAATTGCAACTCGTTCTGTGCTGACGCAATCGGTACGTATTAGACCTATTTTTAGTGGGCAATAAAAGATAGAATTTGTTTTTCTTCGTGGTCAATTCGGATGGAAATCTACCCCAAACTATTTTTTATTCTGCTGTTTAAATAGCCCGTTGTAATGCTTCAGTGTGACGTTAATTAAAATACCTACCTATTCTGCTGTTTTTAACTTTTCATAGGGTACCCTAATCAGATCTGAGGAAAATAGATCGTCTTCCTGTTGTCACATTATCTGGATTTTGTCACTTGAATGTGGATTACAGATGAACCGGCTGTAACTGGATTCTGGCTTAGCAAAAACATACGAAGGCTTTTCTTTTTTTAATTCTTTTCCGCTGCGTATTAAAGCTCAGCAATATTAATAGCTGCGATGCATTTTTATTTTATTTGGCCTTCTGTCTGGATCCAAGGTTGCTTTCCTGCTGCTGTTTTCCCGCTGCTCTTCCACTAACAACTGGTTGGAAGCAGTTTGTATTCCCCTTTTACATAGATAACGGATGAATGGACTTGTTGACAATAATTTGTGCCATTGCTGCTCGACTGCTGCTTTTAATTTTTTGCTTTGATGAACACAAGTTGGGGCTTTGAAAGTTTTCGATTTGCATGTGCTTCTGCACTTGTTTTCTTGCAGGAAGAACAGATAGTACATGCGATTAAAGTTTTCTTTTTTGAATTTTGACGGAATAAAACCATTATTTCCTTAGAAGGAATAACATTGAGACAGTTGCAAATATATTGGTCGAATATAGAGGGTTTTGTCATGTAACAAAGAATTGAGTTGGTCCCTGCCTCTTAGTGTAGTGGAAGGGGTCCTGTTAGGCAGGGCTCCCTTCCTCTGCATTGTCACTATCTTAGTGTGTTTAGGGTTTGATGTTATGGGATTTTCATGGCTCAGGTGTAATATTTTTGGGTTCCAAAAATTTAATTAGGTATTAGCAATTATTCTTTGACTTCTTATCTATTGTACTATTAATGCATAATATTTCATATAATATCATAATTCAACATTGAACTTATCACTTCAATATTAATGTGGGTTAATTTACTTTCAGGTGTTCTGTATTTTTCTGACAATGAGCCCTCCGAGAGGGTTCTAGCATGTCGAGCTTTGGTCGAGAGTCTGGAACAAGCTCTCCGTGAAGCCAAGTTACTTCACTTGCATTGTGGAGAAGTGCTGCTGCCTCATGATCTCATCTGGAGGATTGCAGACCAAGTCCTCACGTCCTCGGAGTATGAGCCTTGTGGTTTAAGAGGATGTCTAATATATATTCATATTCAGGTAAATATACTTTTGAATTACCCCTGCTACATAAGATAATTTGTGTAATGGTCATACTTGTATTACAATTAAGATGAATTTTTATATGGTGTGCAATTATTTGAGTGGGTAAACTCAAGAAAGATTAGGACATATTTCAAAGTTTTCTGGCTTGAGATGAATAGGTTTACTAATTTTAGGTTTACAAGTTGTAAGTTTGGACAGGTTTTGAATGTTGCAAGAGCTTGCATCCAAGGTTTATGAAGCTGTTGCTAAAATTTCACTGTTTTTATGAATTTTTCATATTAGCAGTTAGTTATATTGCACCTATAAATTTGGTTTCGACTACTGGGTTTTGGGATCTAGTCATTTTAGATTTCTGAATTTCCTTGCTTGTTTGGTGAAAACGAAATAAATTTAAAATTGCTGCCAAGTGGAGCAGTTTTGCAACTGAAGGAAATGTTTTGTAGCTGTTGCCACTGACTTTCTGCATCAAATTTGTAATCCTGACCACTTGCAACTTCAATTTCTCTAAAACCATTGTAACTTGCAGCAGTTATATGAAACCATTATGCATTGTTACAACATGTCTTACAGATTCTCATGGTTTGAATCATGACTTGTTTATTAGTGTAATTCTATCAGATGTAGATTTATTGATATATCGTTAAAATATGAATGCAGCCAATGTCTTACACTTTTATCACCAGATTAAATATGCAATATTGCTCGCTATTACTTGACATTAATGCTTAAATTTTCTCTTTTACAGGATGCCAAGAAACTTGAACGTAGGCGTGTAGGATTAGTCAAATGTGATCCCAATACAGTGGCAACCTTTGAGATCCACTTAACGCTTTTCCAGGACAATAACAGTTGGTGGAGTCTCAGGCACATACTGCCTGACAAACTGCTTCAGAGCTTGGGCAAGCGTTCCAGTCTTGTCGTCAGCAGTCATTTCCTATTGGACAAAAAGAAGCTTTATCGGTCCTCCAGTCACTGAACATAATGGACATTAATGATTTTTTTCTTCTAAGTTCGTAGTTCATGTATTTAAGGCAGCATCTCGTTAATCTTTTCGGTCTACGCACCCCTTTTACTTCTGAATAGGTCATCTTTCTTGAGAAGTAAGTGTTCTTTGTGGAGATCCGTCACTAGTGTTAAAAGCGCACCTGTTGTGAAATAGATAACCAGTTATATATATGCAGCAGGTTGTGATTGCGTTATCATTATATAATATCCCTGCTATCAACTTTAGGAATTAGAATTTGTTTATTTTATTAGCAATTTAAAGCAGTAATTTGAAAAGATTATCTGCAGTGAAAAAGGGGCATCGAAACTTAAAATCAACAAACTGCTTCTATACTTACTAACCTTGATCATTTCTAAAAATATCCTAGATTCTGATAATCTGCTCTTCAGTTTAAATGAGGCAGGTGATGTAATTGATACATTTTGTGAGCCAAACAGCCAACATTTATAAAAAGTAAAATAAATTTCGTTAGCCTTTGTTGGTGGCATTGGGGTGCGTTAGGCAGCGCGAGATAAGGCTGCTCTCTGTTGATGCTTAGTACCTGTGGTCGCTGCTGGATGGCACCACTGTACGTCACATTTAGTAACCGTCTGTGATAGGTAACTTTTCTTTTTATGTGCCCCGGACAGAAAGGTGTCCTTTTTTATTTTCATGTTTCAACTTCCCACAGCTGCAACTTTGGTAAACCATAACGGCTTGACGTTAAAAGATGGTCTATACAGTTTTGCATAGCAAAGTGGCTAGGTTTTGTATAACGAAGAAAAAACTGATCTTGTGGTTTTTCTTGTAATGTGCCATCATCGTATGCAACTCTTGAAGTTTATTAGCATTATTTGTCTTATTATTCTTAAACCCCTATAAACAAGTGATTTTTCTTTGCCTATCGTCAAGCCACAAGTGATAACTGTAACGCACAATTTAGGCTTTCACTGGTTTATTGACTTGCAGTTTGTGGAATAGTTGTGCCTTTACTCTTCTCTGTCTACCCCTTTGATAAAGCAATTAAACTCTAAAAGGAAGAATATTTGGAATGCTTTATATTGTACATGAATTCCAGTATTTGCTTTTGTTGTTATCTTGGCTTGCCCATTAAAGTGAAATTATACAGTTAATTGTGGATTTTAGTTTATGTTTACTAGTTCTCTCTTTTCGATAATGTACTGTTTTTCAACCTTGGAGCATGTGTTGGATTAGAAACATGCCATTGTTTAATATTCTTCCTTATGGCGTTTTCTTGAGTTCTCGTGGCACCCTTTTGAAAGCACATGTAAGTATGTGCCAATATAAATATAGCATTTCCTTTCTGTTTTGAAGATACTATTTCATCATCCAATTTCCTCAGCTGTTTGAAACTTAAACTTGTGTACGAGAAGTACTATAAAATAGTATTTCTCGCACAATTTCTTGAAATTTGTTTTTCAAGAAGGGAATCCTCACTACCAAGCAGAGTTTAAAAGTGGTGATTAAAATTTAAACTCGTGTGGAATCCTTTTAAAATACAAAATGTGATAAAATTTTATCATTAGATGTTTAATTATTTTCATTGTTAAATGTAAACGAGTGCAAGTTGAGATTTGTGTGGATTCTAGAGAATGTGTGCATGTCATTTTTTTAATTTAATAGGTAAAATAGGGGATCCTGATTACGTGATATTGATGTTAATCCCTGCCTCTTGAATGAAAATAATTGATGATGCATTGTTTCAATCGCAGTCATTCTTAAAAAATATATCTGATATTAAAATATTTTGGAAATTAACTTTTCTCTTTTTGCAAGTTAGACTGAAACTGTCTTGGACTTAAAATTTTTCCAATAAATCTTTGGAATTTCTTAAGGAGTTGTATCTAACTTTATTTCTTAATAGTTTGCATTTGAAACTTTCATAAGACGGTAAAATGTTTCATAAATTTGTTTTAGAAAAAGCCTTTGAAAAGGTTTATTACAAGTAAAATTAATTAAAAAATATTTTCTTGTTAACATTCTAAACACTAAACCAACTTTTTTATAAACTAAACATTTATAACAATTTTTCTGGTAGATGGTTTGGGTGAAGTAATTCTTTTGGTCATGATTGAAAATTCACTAAATGAGCAAGAAATGGTTGTAATTGAAACAATGCCTTTTAAAACTGAATCCCACTGGTCTATTAAAAAAAAATTCCTATTAAATTCACTTGATTGTACCTTGAGAAAACTCAATTGCACCTAGTTTATAGATTGCACATTTTAAATTTCTGAATGTTTTCTGTGTCACTAGAATTTTTAAGTTTTTCCACTTTCTGTGAAAAGAAAAATGAAACAAAAAAATGAAAAAAACAATTGCTGTTAAAAAAGCTGTTGCTTTTTGCCTGTATAAATTCTGCAGTTTTTGTGTTCATCCTCCATGTATTATTCATACATACAGATAATTCTGTGATAGTAAACTTCCCTTTTAAAAGTGGCATTTTGTTCTGTGATTTTAATTGTATTGTCCGTTTTGTAGATTAAAGGGTATAAAATGTTTTCGTCAAATTGCAAGCTCTTTATTTCTTGGAGATAGTTTCAAAAAATTCATCTCACAGCTAGATTTCACGAGTTCTATCTTTAAAAACTAGTCAAAATGATCTCTTTTTTAGAATATCCTAGCATCTAAACTAAATTTATTACATTATTGCAATCAGCCTGAGCTAAAAATCTGTTCTTCATACTTTGCTTGATTTTCTTTTGCTGTGAATTAGTTGCTAGATTTATCATGTAACTGCACAAAATGATTTATCATTCCTCTGCTCTGAGCTCATTAATGGTATTCTTTCGTTAATCTAATTAGTTTTAGACAAAAAGTGAGGGTTGTGTATACTCATGTAGATTTTTACAGGTTATTCAGCTGAGTAGTGGTAGGTTAGGAGTTAATACAATTTTTGAAACCAAAGCTCTGAATGTCGCATGTGTATTTACAAGGTGTTCAGGAAATATATTTTGTGTATTTTGTTCAGTTGGCTAAATGCTTGGAAATTTGTGCTTGTATGTGTTATTGGATGAACAACTTTTTGTATGTGTTTTATATTTTATAAGAAAAATAAAAAAATTATTTCCAAAATGCTTGCTTTTTTTAAGCATGACTTCATTCACTTTTTCTATAAATGCTCAAGGCATTTTTTTCGTTCATTTAATAAAATTTGAAGGATCTTAGAGAGTTTTTAAGGATAGCATAGGAGGATTAAGAAGTAGCCTTTTAAAATGGCATATTCATGCAAATAAATTGTAAAAATTGATATTGCAATATAGGCTTAAGTGTTGGAAACCACATTCATACTAATACTTTACACTTGAACATACAATTAATTTTATTTTGATGTTTTATATTGGTGAAGCATTTAAAATTTTTATACGCAAGCATTAAATAATTTTGGATGGAAATTGCAGCATGATTATCATTTCCGTAAAATTTGAAATTGTAACATTAAAATTTGTTCCAATTTTTAATAATTAAACCAATAAGAGTTTGAAAAGTGGTCTATAGAATGGTAATTTGATGTTGGAGATTCTGTCATGGGTTTTAAAAATTACTAATATTAAGGATATTGATAACACTTGTAATTTTGTTTAGCTTTGCTGCGTGCAACACTTTGGAAATTAGATAAGAATCTGAGATGGAATAGCTTTGTTTTACAAATAAAGTTTTTGGAATAATAATTGGACAAATTCGCAATTAAAAGTAATCCAAATAATTTTATTTCAAGATGAATAAACGTTGGAATGAAGTACTTTTATTTATTTGGAATAACCTTGATGGATATCAACACCAGTAACTAAATCACTATTGAGAGCCAACAAGTTTTTGGATTGTTAAAATGTGACTTTCTGAACACGAAAGTGAAATATGTTGATTTTTTTCCAGTACCTGCCGGGGCCGCGTTAGCCCGGCTGGACGAGTAACGAATTAGCAACCGTATGGTTGCGAGTTCGAATCCAACCAAAGACCGTCGTGTACAAAGGGGCTGGTGCACGTTAAATCTATCGGGGCCTCAAATGTCCACGCTGGCGTGGTGTGGAAGTTTGGAGAGGGGTGCCAGGCCAATTGCTTCGTCATCTGACCGTGGTTCAAAAGTATCTGGGATCTTTCCCGTCGGGATTGATTTCGAACCATCGCCAATATCCCGTTGTGTTGCTCCAGTGCGACGTTAATTAAAATACCTACCTACCCAGTATCTGCCAAACTGACATCTTAGCAAAATTTGATCTAATGTGTAGAATCGCTCTAAGTCGCTTTTTTTTTTATCAATTTCTAGTTTTTCAGGCATTCCTGCTGATTTCACATAACACTAGTGGAAGGTTGATTGAATTTTCGTACTAGCTACACAAATGGCGATGATCTGGAATCAATCCCAAAGGGAAAGATCCGAGGATACCTTAATTTGATCACTGTCAGATGACACCTGTGGTGGCACTCCAAACAATTGCCAGTGTGAGGATATTCGAGGCTACGAGAGAAATTCCACGCACCAGCCCCATGTACACGACGGTCTGGTTAGATTGAGTTTCGAACTCGCGCTAATCTACTACCCTCTACATAGTTGAAAATACCGATCTGAAAAATTTGGTGCTGCCATCTATTGTCATAATAATAAAATTTTATCTGGTTTAATCAATTGTGTTTTGAACATAAGTATAATGTAATGAGAAAAAGTTGATAAATCTAATGAATAAAATAAAATTTTGAGAAATGCGTTCGAAAAGTTTCCCAAAAGTTCGAATTAAACATGTCATTACTCTGGATTTCATTTAATGCTTTTTGGTGCTGCCATCTATTGATGAATAGAGGATATTAATTGGAGTTAGGGTTGGATATGTAAAAGCAAGTAAACAAAGCAGTCACATAATGTGTTCTGTATAAACCCCAACTCTTGTAAAGCTAGAGATGGCCCTATAATGCAATTTGGTGTTTTATGTGGTATCGGGTCTGTGAGTTTGTTTTGTCTCAGGTCACTTTTTTGATACATAAGGGTTTATTACATCTGATTATTGGGCTTAAAGTTGATTCCAAACCATTACGAATATCTACCAATAGCAAGACTCAAATTGGAAATAGACCTGGCGTCCAGAGACAAAATGAGAGAAATATTATAGTTAAATTTGTTTTCCAAATTGCTTTCAAAAACAGCTTGGACAGAATTCTAGGCAACTACTATACACCCTACAGAATGTTAGACCTTAATTTTTTTGCTTAGAAAAAATTCTTATTACTTTTGCCTCTAGTTTGTTCTAATCGGAACAGTATTGAGAGCATGTATGAAAAGTAAAACGTTACAACTGTTTAGTTTTGATTTCAGAACTAGAACATCCACAAGATAGTCGTGTAGACAACGGCAGTCAGTACCTGACCTTCTAACCGAGTGCGCAAGCAAAGGGGATCTGCAATATGTCGAAATTTTACGGTGCTGGGAGAGCTTTGGGCCAGTGTAGCGTTGAATTGCATGGGGTGGACTGCGTAGGTGGTGTCATTTGAAAGCTCTACCGAACTACACTACACAATCACAGGCCTTTAATCAATAAAATTATCCTTCAATATTAATATCAAACTGCGCTTTAATCGTTCAAATTGTATAATTTTTAATTGTTGAATATTCACAATAAACAATCATTCAAACTTCCTATTTCTGCTTCATTCATTCAACAATCCAACATCAGGTGAGTATTCATGTCAAAACTACGATTTGTGTCAACACAACCTACCAATTTTTTTGGAGAATGAAAGAGACAAAATTAAAAGGTCCCGCTCAAAAGTATAAACAGAAGATTTATTTTTTTAAAAAACGTCATTACAAACTTTTATGTAAAACATGTACATGAAAAGTTTAGCTCTCAGAGCTATAGTAAATGAAATTACAAATATATATTACTGTGTTACCAAAATATCTAAAAGAAATTCTCATAAGCATCACTAGCATTTTTGGATAATAGCATAAAGGGAAAAGAATAATATTCAAATGTAAATATTAACACATTTTAAAAACAATTATAAAAATTACCATGCAAAATATAAGAACACAAAGTAATCACAGGAAAATTCAATTTATATCCGGTTTACAATGACAATTTTCATTTGGATTAAGATAAACATGAATTTAAAATTAATTAAAAACATACATTATACAATTAGTTAAAAGTACAACTTAAATTTCCTACTATACCAACAAATCTGAATTAAAAATTTTAATTTAATGCACAAATACTAATGTTTACCGTAAAAGAGCAGTTTAATTCATTGGTAGGATTTGATATAACCTTCCAAAATTATTACAGCATTTATCAGAAATTTCCTTTTTAGGTAACAGTAAAATATTTTATATTTATACAGTTACTGATGAAGAAGATAAGCAAGTTAACTAATCAAACTATACAGGAATAGATCACATGATATTCAGAGATTCGGAAACAAAGACTATCACACCTGATTGCTTTGATAATTTTTTCCAGTGTAGATAAATTTTAAAAAATATCAAAGCTGATAGGCAGAAAAGACAGCTCATTTGTAAAACAGTACATAAGAGTCTTGTATGTCACATGAATGTGCACATGATAGTATAAATACAAATAAAAATCCTCTCACACAGGCACTGAAAACACCAACAGGCCCATATGATAGCAGCTCTGATAAGAAGGCAGACGACCTAGGGTGAGTCCACTCTATGAAGGTGCTTACCAAGGGAAAGGGAGTCATGCAAAAATATGCCACAGTTGATTATTTTTCATGCCAACTCACTGCTATCCTTTACGGTAGCGAACGATAAACTGAGTCCTTATTCCGTGTTATTGTTTGCGCTTCCATCTACTACCTAATTTAACGAATAGTTTAAAACCACGATTCAAATGACCAGAGCCTATAACGATATCATTGCAAACCGTACTACTACAAAAGCTACATACGGACGGCATCGCATTGCGCAACTTGCAAAAATTGTTCAGCACATGAGCTTGGTAACGAGTTTCAAATGATGCAAACACAAGAGATGAAGTTGTAACAGACGGATCACAGTTCTGACGTCTCTAAGTTTGTTATGTGGGGCGGTGTGATCAACTTTGGAATCTGCTCATAGCTGTACACAGCGTTGCATTTGTTCAGGTCGTTCTGGCGCTTGGTGTCGATGGAATCGTGGGACAACAGGACAGAGCTGGTGTCGTCCGAGATGTGGCTGCCGTTCTTCTGCTGCTTATTGTTGGTGATGAGTTTGGCAGGGGGAATGTTCGTGATGCCGTAGTTGGGATGGCGTGGCGCGGGATCCCGCATGCCCTTCTTCAGGTGCTGTGCATAGTTGTTTTCTGGGTTGTGCCGTACCGGTGACATCGGGTGGTTGCGGTTGCCTGTTCCTTTGGTGTGTTCGTTGGGGTTGATTGCGGAGATGGCATTTTCGTCCAAGGAGTTGTTGTCACCTGAGTTGTGGCTAGTAGGAAATAAAACGATTCATTAGAAAACCTTTTAATTTTAAATACAAATTTTTCAATTTTAACTGGAAAAAGATCGAGACTATTCAGTTTTCAACGGTCAAAATTGTTAGTTTTATCTGTAGAACTGGTCTTAAGCAGATTCCACCGATTCTCTCAAATGGGGTCGGGCACACACTAAAGGGGGCCTTGAATGCATTGGGAATAGATTTAATATTACCTATTATTATCTAACCTTAATTACCTTTTACTAGCTGATTATATTCTAAGGAAAGGACCAATACCACGGATTGTTTCAATTCTCTCTAGAGATTGAAAGAAGTGGTTATTTAGTCATTAATCTTTAGACTACGGCAGATACAACAGTTGTACCGTGAGAATTTATCTGCCTAGAGCGGCTTGGTACTGATGGTGTACCTTGGAATTCCCCTTTTAAGTGACCGCTGACATCGATCACCATTTACGAGCTGTCAGTCATTGGCCTTTAAGAGGGTCCTTCCTTTTGTTCGGTGCGTCCCCTGTCTATCATTGTGTGAACTCTATGAGAAAGTGGCGCAGGTGATTTCTCTCACGCCAAAGAATACGTCAAGAAGTACGGAAGGCATTTATGGGAGCGCTTTTCTCATTCAACGCTACTCTTAGTACAATCGGTATAACACCAAATACCTTGATTGCTAGCGATTTTTTTTGTCTGCGCGTTTTTTTAGATTTTGGTATAAAAGATAGAAATATTACTTCTGAAATGGCTCGACGTTCTAGAGGTTTAACACAAGAAATAGATAGAATTATGAAGGAATTGGACGAAGAAAATTTTGCTGATAGCGATTCAGAATGCGAAATTGAGCATCCTGAGACGGATCTTGTGTCCGAACAAGAGACTTTTGTAGTTGATAGCTCATTTACAGAATCCCCAAATATAAATTGGAAATTTCCCGAACCATCAGATGAAGTAACTGTTTACGACTTCAGTGGGAAATGTTGGGTTTTCCTCAAACGTTCAACCATCAGAACTGAAACATGAGTTTGATTATTTTCCCCTGATGTTCAATTCGGGAGTTTTACGAATTTTAGTTGAAGAAACTAACAAGTATGCAATACAGATTTTGAACATACGTGCAAACTCTCCGAAGAGAAAACACTCATCGGATTGGAAGCCCACGACTGCTCCAGAAATGCAGAAATTCTTAGGATTGCTTCTACTCATGGGCCACATACAGAAGGAAATTTTTCACTAATTTTAAATATTTTACTTTGCAAATCGCCAATTTTGAATTGGTTGATTTTTACCTGATTTGCCCAAGAGTATTTTGAAGAATCAGAAAATTTTAAATTTCTAAGTTTACTAAGCATCAAAATTGCCGCATTTATGTTATTTCAATGTTGGTTGGTTTCGAGTCTTATGGCGGAAGGGCCATATTTGGTCAAGGTGCATCAAACACAAGACAGGCAACACAATGAGGGTGGAAGAAAAAGCAAAAAGGTAGACTAGGGTAAAAATGAAAGGGAGGAAAGATCACTTGGGTATCTCAGGGCCGTGATGCCCATACACACCTAAATGGCTTGAGGGCGTTATTTTAATGTAAAAGAAGAATCTACTTTTCATGACTTTAACATAATGGTAACATAATGATGAACTTCTCGAAACACCGATTTTTGGGAAGACTGGAAAGACCAGGTTTGTCCTCATTTAAAAATTCCTTCATTTCTCGGACAATTCGAAAAAAGTTCCAAATGATCATGCATCATACGATCGATTGTGGAAATTAAGAGAAATTTGACTCATTAAACAATAATTTCAAAAGAGTATAATCCTATCGAAGAAGTGGCGATGAAGTTATGGTAACCTTCAAAGGTCGTGTCATCTTTCGGCAATACACCTTCAAAAAACATAAGAGGTGGGGAATTAAACTGTACAAAATAGCCGATAAGAACGGTTATACTTACGATATGAAAGTGCGCACAGGAAAGGATTGTTCTGAAGGCGTTAGTTTACCAGCCTCACATCAGGTTGTTCGAAATATGGCTGAATGTTTAAAAAACAAAGACCATAAATTATTTATGGATAACTTTTTCTCCTCGCCTGTTTTATTTCAAGATTTGGCCGCAAATTTCAAACTAAATTCTTGTGGCAGTTCGTTTTAATCGAAAAAATTTTCTAAAGCATTTCTTTGCCAAAGTTGCAACGTGGTGATATTAGAGTAAAATATAGCGAGGGAATGATAGCTGTATACTGGAAAGATAAGCGAGAGGTATACATGCTCACCAACATGCATGATCCAAACAAACAAAAAAGAAAACGTAAAGGTGCAAGTTGTTGTTGAGTATAATAAAAATATGGGTTGTGTTGATCTCAGCGATCGAATGGCTAATAGTTATATTTTTTGGAAGAAAATCGCTGAAATGGACAAAAAAAATATTTTTTCATTTGTTGGATCTGTCCGTCTTAAATGCAGTTATACTAAACTAAATAATGTTTTAACCCACAAAGCTTTTCGCTTAAAGTTTATCAAGCAGCTGATTGGCAGCTCTTCAACGGGAACTGAGGATATTCAGTCCCCGACAACTCGAAAAGGTCTCATTTGCAACATTGGCCTTTGGATGAATGCGAACGTCGAAGGTGTGTTGTATGTCCTTCAAAAAAGAAACAGAGTTCTACCGTTGTGTGCAAAACGTGCAATGTTGCTCTTTGCGTAGATATAAACTACTTTTAAGAATATCATGAACACTGAAATTAATTATTTTTTTACTGAATTTTATACCTTAAATTCTATTGCTCATAATTTTTCACTCTTTTGATGGATCTGTATATTGAAACAGATGCATATAATATTGTAAGGTGCTAAATTTAATAATTTTTGTAGTGTAAAATTTAATGGTAATGTATGGTGTTAAATTATTGTTGTTCACTCGTGCACTCTAAATATCTTTTAGATGCATTTTTAATGTCCTGAAATGTAAATAGTATGTTTAGAATAAAAAAAATTAGAATGATGGATAGTATATATCAGTATGTAACAATCACATTTTTGAGATTTACTTACATTTGCTTGAGATTGATATTTTTAAAATTTATAAAAGCTTATAATTTTCAAATGATTTTACTGTTAAACATTCAAAGTTTGTTGTCGAATTATGTATGTTTAACTTTTAGAGCAAAGGTATGCTTTAAATTATTTTCTTTTGCCTTCAGTTCTTTGTAATTAAGTGTTCTATGGAAGTTACTTCACATTATTTTCTAATGAACTGATTTGTGTTGATAAGAAGATGGTAGTTCATACGAATTTTTTTATTTAGAAGAAACCATTTATGTAAAAATTACAGTACTTTACAAAAAATTTTTGTGGAAAACCCACATGATTTATAACCAAGTTAAGTAGTATATTAGACCTATGTGTACCTGGAATACATATATAGTTATGACACTTGAAGCTTTTTAAAAACAGATTACAATTTTTACATGTTACCATACCTAACATTATAACATATAGATTAAGTTCGTATTTGCTGCAATATTAACACTTTCCATGATCATTTATACTTTTTCAGAGAAGAAAACAGGATACTCTAATTTTTAACTAAAATATTAAGAAATTCTGGAAAGGATATTTAAAATGATTTTGTTCAGTTCCTCCAGCGTCTTGGATAAGCAATACGGAATAGCAAGTTACTCAGTTTTTATATATAAAAAGTAAACACATTGGTCGTGAATTGTTCAGAAAAGGATACTTAGTTTTGTAAAAAAAAAATTCCCATGATTTAACCTGTATAGAATGACTAGTAGAGGGGTTGGGTAATTTCATGCAACCACTGCTATGCTTATGAGAGCCCATAGAACTCTTATTTTAGTATCCAGCTTAGTACAAAATCTATTATTGGCAACCAATATATGAAATGTGTTTCTCTATCTGTGAGCAACTGTCATTTGAAGTAAAAGGTAAATGAATTTAATAGGATTATTTAAGATATAAAAAACAGCGCTTATGTCTTAAAAAATACGATTACGTAAGACAAAAGAATTAGTACAGTAATTACTCGTTATATCGGATATTCAGCTATATCGCTCGTTTTTTAATATTGAAGTTTCAGTCTTGAGGACACAGCAGAGAAAACCGCATAATAGTCTCCGCATAAGAATCCATTTTTCATGACCTTAACATAATGGTAAAATGTGACCATGTTTTCTATTAGCCAAAAATTATTCGAACTGTTCCGATAATTTATTTTATAACGTTTTGATTGTACTTAAACATTCAATATCTTAGGTGGAACCATGATCTCCAAATTCTTTTAATTTAAAAAGATGATTTTTCAATCATCTTTTAAAACCATATGCAAAAATAACGATGAAACTGTCGGTCAATATTCATACAGAAAGTTTGTATATTTTTTTTGTGACATAAAATTTTTGTCCCCAAGAAGTGATTTTCTTAAATGCAATGGAAACTCGAGCGCTATAAGAATATTAAAATTAGTTCAAAATGTTGGAGACTGGTGTGCATATGATACTCACTTGATTAGGAAATTTAGTCATTTTATATATCTTCTCTTTTCTATGACTGAATTCTAAAACTGATTTTAAAGTGAATTAAAACTTTTACAAATCTATTAAAATAACAACAAATTACTTCCCTACATGTACAATTTTCAATAAATTTCAAAACAAGGATTGACGGGAGTTCCACATTCAGTTAAAAAAAGTTTTTTGAAAGCACAGTAGTAAGAGTTTGTCTCATAAGGTATTGAGCCTATTGAATACCACCGGTCAAGCAAACATTCATTTAATTATTTAATCATTTTTAACACTCATAAAATAAAATTTTAATCATGTGCAGTAAAATAATACTCCTAAAGAGAACGAAACATAAGTGTACTCTTTATTGTGCTTGTTTATGTATTAACTATTTAAATAGAAAGTATCTGCCATTTTTTTGTAATGTAAACACTTTACACTCTATTTTCTACCAAAATATGAATATTATGAACAATAATTAAGATAAACAATTATGTAAAATAACACTGACCATTTAAAAAATGAACTATCAAAATCTTGTATTTAATTTGAAAAAAAGATTTGCGCTTACAAAATCAGTCATTGAAATACTAATATAAATAAAACAAATGCAGTATGTATTTGCGACTGTCCTAACTTCCTTAAACGATTTTTAATCCAAACTTCAAACAGTTCCTAGTATGAAGAATCACATGGGGTAGAAAAGAGCGTATATAGCGAAAACTGGAAACCCGAGAGGTTTTTCAAACAACCATTCCCCCAATTTCCATTGAGGGGGATTGGGACAACACTATGAAAGGAAAGTGTGCTAGGTGGTCAGTCGTAAAAGTCATTCAAGACTCTCGCCCAAGTTCTGCAAAATATGCAGTTCTACGAGGCGTTAATGAAATTTGGCAGCCGTATCGTAAAGTTAAGTGTGTTATGGGATGAAAGCAACACTACACTACTCGCAAATCTTGTTGGAGGTAAAAAATGGGTTGAAAAAACTGTCTTCAAATAATTGAATGCCGATAAGGAAAGCTAGCATTCTTTTTCACAAAATTACAAATCAAAGTTGCAATATCAAAATTACAATGTAATTTCAAGGTAATTTTGTGCAAACACAAAAAATATACAAAAATTGTAATTTTACAATAAATTACAATATTGATGGCTGAGTTGTTGAAAATTAATGGGGAAACTTTGGAGCCCTCTATTCAAAACTTAGTATTCAAAATCTTTTATTAGTTGGTTTTAGGTTTTACGGCAAAGGTCATATTTGGCCAAGATGTACGAAACGTCAACTAAATGGACATACACACAAAAGGAAAGTTTTACTAAGAGAAATACACCCAGGGAGGAATCGAACCAGTGCAACAAACTTACATGCTACTAGAGCAGTGGCCAAACCCACTGAGCCACTGCAAATCAGGAATTTTTCATGAAAAGCTTATAAAAAATTATAAAATTTGTTCAGACAAAAGCCACTTCAATTGAGTCATTTTTCATATAGTTGATAAATTTTCACCAGACACTGATTAAAGTTTTGGTTTGTAGAATATTTCATCAGATATTTCATATAAATAATGTTTTGACATGATGCATGTCTCTTTTTCCAATTATTCTCCAAAGCAGATGAACCCAGGTGTAACAATACATTGTCTCCAAAAAACAGTGTCTCTATGTTTGAATTCATCCAGATTTATACAGTAATTTAATTCTTACCTTATTTGTTCATCTTCTTTGTACCACTCATTGTCATAGGAATGCATCCATATTGGATTGGATCTGTTTGAAAAAGAAACAGAATCAGTGCTACGTACTAGAGTATAGTTAAAAAGCCAATTAAAAAATAAAAATTAATAACAATGTTTAAAGGCACTTGTTTTCCCTCGGCTTAGGAATTGTATCCAATATAAAATGATTAAAACTAAGCAAAATTTTGAAAAAGAAATTGTGAATACATTTTAATTCACTTCAAACCAAAATATCATATTTTTTTATCATTATTTTTATCTGAGTATTCAGACTCAAAGATTAAGATACTTTTTCAACATATCACCATTTTGCCATCCAAACTTCGTGTCTTGAAATAAAGATTTTTCAGGAATGATAAAAAACGAGAGACATGAGTTTAAAAATTCAATTATAGGTGTTTTATAACTGATATACACTTAGGAGCTTTGCATCAAATTTAGTAAGCATATTTAGATATTAATATAACATTGAACAGAAATAAGCAATGTTTAATTATTGATAATTGCCACAAAATAATCTAAGATGCAAGAGCAAACTGCTGAACAAATTAATGCTCCAGTTCAATGTTTTTAATTTGCTACACTAATGTCTAGAAATCTTACCCTTCAACAGAATGTTGGTTGGTATTGGGAACATCCATTCGATTCAAAGCTGAATCTTGGGAGCCTGATAAGATAGAATGAAGATTATAAATGGTATTGTTAAACAATATAGATTGGCATTCACTAAATACATGATTCCAAATACTAAATAAAATTGAAAATTCTTACCAAAAGCAGTTGCAGTAGCAGCTTTTAATTTCCTTTCATACCTAGAGTGAAGAGCATAATTAAATTAGCATTTTAAATTTTAGAAATAGGTCGCACACAAGTACTTTCCATTTTTCTCATAATTGAACTTTTATTTATAAGATGAAAACCAGATAGATGCAGTTTTCATAGTAAAAATCAAAACAGCCAAAATATATTAAGGAGGAATTTCATTAACCCTGACCACTGGCACCTCCGAGTTCAGTACTGGTTAATGCAGCTCTTTTGAGAAGTCGGATGACCTTGGGGAAGTCCTTTTCTCCAAAGGTGGTTAGGTCTGCAGAGGAAAAGGCTGTCATATACAAAATCATGTGTAGCGACTGCCATAGGTGATTATTTGTTCATAATCACTGGTGTCATCAAATGATTAACTTGGAACCAGAAACCATTCACAAGACACCAATCATGGGAATGCTTTGTTCATGTTTAATGAGAAGACTTGTCCAAACCTTTGGACAAGTGAGGGATATGTTAGTTGTAAGACAAACTTGTGTCGAGGAGTGTGAGAAGTTGTATAAGGTGTTGAAAGATTGGAATTTGCTGCATAAGATTTCAACAGAGGAATATTCATGGTATGATCATGGTGAAGTATTGTTCCTATCTATGTCTACCTAAATTTTTGTATGAGTCAGTTTAAAAATAATGGTGAGCTTAATATGATTATGTAATAAACCTTTTTTTTATCAGTACGAAATATTACATATTCCCCATCTTGTTTTTACCATCCTAATGCCTGTTTTTATCTAAAAAATATGATCAGCCAACGGGTATAATGCATTGAGATGGTCTATAATGCATTTTATATAATATAAAAGTGGTAAACAAAAAATGCTTGTTCAAATGCACTCCAGTTAATGCCAATAGATGGCAGCAGCTGTCGGATATCTTGGTAAGTACAAGTTAAATTTTGAATAGTTAACTCCTCTGCTATCTATGGTAATACACAAGGAATATGAATAAGATTGTTAACGAATTTTCTTCAAAATCAGAAGCATTGTTTGCAATAAAATTTTGTAACTTTTACATAGAATAGTTTTTAGATATTGGATAGAGTAACATTCAAAACATAAAAGTACCTGCTACGCTGCGTGAAACACAAGGAAATGACCAAAACAAGCATTATTGCAAGGAAAACTGATAGACCAATCAACCAGGCTCTCACTTGGGCTTCAACATTTGTATCTACGACTGCAGTGTCTGCAGGCTAAAGGAAAAACAGATTTTTAAAAAAATTGGACATTGCGAAATCCAATATATGTATGTATAAATAATCTAGCAGTTTAATATGGTAAAATCACTCTATGTAGAAACTAATTTTGCCTGATACATCATAAATACTTGGTTTTAGGAATATATAATGACAAACATGTATCCAATTCATTATTTTTATATTTATACAATTGCATTATAAATTTTCCTTTCAATCCAGTCACTCTGCCAGCATTGGGCAAAATTTAATCTGACTAATGAATGAAAACTAATTACTAAAAATTAATCATGACTAATAAGTAACACATGTAATTGTGATTAATTTTAGTCTTACATTAACTAACGATTTAGTGTTAGTTTTAATCATGACTAAAATCATGATTGCAATTGCTCCATTCAACATTCTGAATCCAGTAAAAATAAGTGCCTATGTGAAGTTTTGCAACAAAATACCCACAAGTTAGAGAGGAAAATTACAGTAAAATGAAAAGGATGATGATGAAATTATTTACTGACTTATATTTACAGTGTAACAAAATTCATGTAACACAATGAAAAATACAAAAATGTATCAAACAATGGATCAAATTTGTTGGTTAAATTAGCTTGTTTTAAAGTAATGAAATTCTTGAATATACCCATAATTCCAGAAAATCATGAAATAGAGTAGATATATCACCAAGGTAATCGTATATTTCTATTATAGGAATTTAGCTAACATATTCATGACTGAAACTAATATATTGAATGATTAATTACTAATTGATTTAGTTGTTGTCATAACTATATTATGATTAACTTTAGTCATGATTGAAATTTTAGTTAACTAATCAATCAATTGAAAAACTTAGTTAATTACATCTAACACTGCCCACTATACAGCATTAATTACATTTAAAAGTTTAGCAATTTTTTTTACATAAAAAGCCATGTTGCAATATGATTACCATTTATTCCAAGTCAAATTACTAATTACCTCACTGTACAGAACATTAAACTCTTTAAACAGCTCATCTAAGAATTCAATATTTTTGTCGATCAACCTGCAAAGCATGTAACAAAAGTGAATGAGTGAAATAAAATATTGCAATTTAATAATTATCAAGACTTTTAAATAGACTGTACACATAAGACACTAGTCATTGCATTAACATGTAAAGCAGAACTTACGACAATACAGTTGCTACTTCCATGATGGAGTTGTCTTCCCGATTTACGAAATGAAGGTACAAATCACTCCTGCATAAGTAAATAAATAATTAGTACAAGATCAAAGAAATATCAAGCTTAGGTTATTCATTTATTTTACGATATTTAATTAATATTTATGAATAAAATACTGATGAAGCATTAGGATTTAGTAAAAAGAATTTCACTTATGAGTAAAATTGATTCCATGCATTGAAAACATGCATAACATGTACTTCATATATATATTCACACCTGCATTAAATATAAAATGTTCACAGAAAATTTTCGGTCTATTTTAATCAAATCTTTAATTTTAATATTCAACATTTATGGGTCATTAAAACTCATTCCAGATGAAATTTCACGATGAATATGTGCAAATTAATTAAATAAAAAGCAGAAAAATGGTGTACTTTTTCTTATCTACAGAGCCATCTCTGTTTTCATGGTACTTGGTCTCGTCTACATTAACGATAGCACCAGTAATGTTGCTGAGAACTCTGAAATACAGATGGTTGAAGTAAAGCAAAACTTAACAAACAGAAAGTTTTAAGTACACAATATTGGAACTTTCATGCGTAAAAAAGTAACTTACTCTCTAAATTTTTCCAGTTTTTCCCTAATCTCCTCAGGTGTTAATCGAAGAACAAATCTAACTCGCTGATCTTCCCTCAGTAAATAAATCTAAAGAAAGAAATTTTTCAAGAACAGAATGTTTCATGAAGTTGGGCAAATGTAAATAGCAAAGTAATTTTGTTTAACACATTGTGATGAAGAAATTGAGGTAATTGTAGTGGCCATGTAACTCATGCTTTGTCTCTCTTTCTTCAATAGCAGGATGTTGTCATTCTTTCCGACTCTCATTACTCTCGAGCACTGACTTTAAAAATCCAGTTTTATACAATAGGCCATTGGCTTATGCTTAAAATAATTTCAACATGAAAAATAAGATTAAGCTAATCATTAATTATCTAATTTAGATTAATTAGCATGTTTATTTTAAAAGTGAAATCTCAAATTGTAGTTTGTTCAGAAAGACAATCCCTGTTGAAAATTATTCCCAAAACTATTCTTTATGTTTTGACCCTAAATCATGTTGCTAGAGGGAATAGGCTTTTCTAATAATTTTTTTCACCATGGAAGCATAAAAAAATCCAGATCTTTTCAGGAATTTTAACATTTAAAAATCAGCTAAAAATTAATTTCCTAACTAATAACTCTGACTGAAGGTTAAAACATCTACTGTATTATATAAATTGTAATGATACCAAAATAACTATAATAAAACAATTCATCGTTGAGTTATCACTGTTTGAACAAAGCATTGTATTGCACATACAGTTATTCAGAAATTGAGTTAACAGTTTTGGAAACATGTTTGCGCACATTGCCAAAAAACAGAAAAATCCTAGTAAAATATTCTGAATATTTACAAGATCTTGGTATTATTTGAAAGCTAAGGAGTTGAAGAATATTTTTAACAATAAAAAAATCGATACTCTGGTTGATTTTCGTGATTTCTAGTGTATAAATAGACCTTAAAAATGAGTAATGTTGCTTCCCCTCACCACAGTAATATCTAGTTACCACTCAAACACAACCTAATATTTTTTCATAAATTTCAATTTTATAACATTTACAAGATACTGCACTTACAAAAACTCTAGCAGTGTCGAAGAGCCCATCTGTATCATTGGCTATGATCTCAAAATCAAAATATCCTTTCATTCCCTTTTGAGGATCGAAGTTTAAGCTGATGACACCAGTGTCCCTGTTCATGATGAATGGTGAGACTTTTAGAGATTCCAATCCTTCAGACAGAGTCATTTGAACACTACCAGCGATGTAATAAGATACCAAGGCATTCTTGCCTATATCAAGATCGATGGCCTAAGGAAAATAATCACATTAAAGGATAAATAATTTATGAGGTATGTGTTTAAAATCTTAGTATTAAGTAATAGTAAATATATCGTTGGCTTAGAGCAGAAACTCGTCAACTGACATTTTTTTGGTGACACTAAATGTTTATTTTTCATGCTAATGAGAAATACATTGTCATATTGTGTAATCTATTATATTGCATACATTATTATTATATTGTAATCTATTTCTAAATATAACACTATAAAATGCTTAGAATTTTTTTTACCTAAAACTAAGTCTTTAAACACATCTATACAGTAAAAAAGTGTTTTTATCTGTTGATGAGTTTCTGCTCTTAGCTGGCGACAAAAACTAATTGCAAAAAAAATATATTTTAAGTAATAGAACAAAAAATAATTGGAAAAATTAGGATTTAATTTGTGTTGTTGCTTGCAGTGAAATTTTAATAGCTTTTTGAAGAGTGCAGACAAAAAATAATAATTATTACATATAAGCATGGTAAACCTTGCTTTTAGAAAATTCAGCTTGTTTAGTTGAAGGAAAATTTAGTGATTTAGTACTTTCATATCATCTGCCTACAAGTAAAACTCACTAAATCAAAATTTCCGATGTATGCGATTTTGTTTTTCTAGACCAGAATGTGGCGATCTTTAGACTGGCGAAGTACACTAAGCCATATTTTCTTTGCATGACGATTAGATTTTTTTTCTTGAGAAACACGCTTAGGGAGTACAGCCATAGTGAGAATTTCCCCCATTCATTATCTCAGAACAATGTTTTTTGACAGTGTGTTTTACTTGTAAGTCATTAACATAAACTATGAAAAGGTTGCTTCAATTAAAAATAACTACATTATTTACAGTATTTGTACTTTTAAGTAAAATAAAATATTTCATTTGTTAAATTTTTAAAAGGGAATGCTATAACTATTTTAATCAAGGAATGTTTCCAGAGAGGTCAGAACAGTAAGTTCACTTGGCATATTTAAATGCATTTGAAATATTGTACTCCATTTATAACTTTGACAGAAAAGCACAAAGAAAAACAATTCTGATATTTACTCATAATGTTTGAAATCAGTAATAGTGATATACAAATACCTTAAAATACAAATCAGTAATAGTGATATGCAATAGGTTAAAGTTAAATACAATGGTTTATTTATTCTAACCCTAAAATTTCAGTTTTCAATTACACTTAAAAATATTCGTTATCTCTTTAGTTGCTAATTACCTTAACTATCATGAAAGCAGTTCCAAAATCGGTCTCTGAAGTGATTCCACCGGTGAAGACCCTTTTGATAAACCTGGGTGGGTTATCATTGATGTCCCTAACGCCGATGTGCACTTGCAGTAAGGAATTATCTCTAGGATCAAAATGAGAAATGAGTAAGGGCTGATGAAAACAATCATCTGATGCTTGAACAATAAGGCTGTAGTTCTGCCTTTCTTCTCTATCTAATGTTTCAGTAGCCAATAACTGATGGGTGAAGATGTCCAGTTTAAAACGTCCAAGATGATTACCACCTAAAAACAAAAAGGCTCAGTTTTAATTGAGTGATCAGCTTGGAGTGTAGGTCTAGGACTTGCAGAATGGACAGTTGAGCAAGTTGAGTATTGTTTCAAAAGATTTAATTAGCTGAATAGATCTTATGGAGAGCTTTAAAATGATACCATGCAGTCCTGTTGGGCTCATAATTATTCAGAGAAACAGGGCTAGTTGGTTGTTTTTAGGTTTTATGGCACAAGGGCCATACTTGGTCAAGCTATACCAAACACAACGTCAAGCAAAAAATGTCATGAAGGGAAAAGAAGAGGGATTGGGGAAAAGAATAATGGGATGAAAGTAGGAAAAGATTGCTTGGATAACCTGAGAACATGACTCTCATATATACTAAAGACAGTAAACCTCATGGGAAAAGAAAAGATCACTAGAGTACCTCAGGTTCATGCAGCCTGTAAACACCTAAAGGAGATGTGCCCCCAAAAGCCCAGAGAAACAGGGATATTGTCAAAAGTGTTCACTGATTCACACAAGGACAAGTTTTTAAATGCTCAGTTCAAACAACTGCAAAATGTTCATACAAGGTGTGTCTATTAAATTCCAGGACTGTACGTGTAGTTAATGAATGAAAATGCGTAGGGACGCGTCATCATGCGGATGTAATAGCGTAACCAATGAGGGGCGAAGGGGGAAAAAATGTGCAGTGATTGCGTCAGCATTTCCGGTTTAGAGAAGGTAAACGCAGGTGCTTCATTAGAGCGCGTGTCACGGTCGGTGATGGAGCAAAGAGTGAATATCAAGTTTTGTTTCAAAATTGGGAAAACGGCGCGTGAAACCTACGAGTTACTGAAAATTGCATATGGAGATGTTGCTATGTCCCGCTCCCGTACTTTCGAATGGTATGCACGCTTTCGCGGTGGCAGGGAAGGCACGGAAGATGACCAGCGCAGTGGGCGACCCACCATAAAACGAACAGAAAATGAGGTCGCAAAAGTCAGCGCTTTGGTGACTGCAGATCGCCGAAAGACCCTTAGGATGCTTGCGGACGAGTTAAATATGGGCAAAGACACGGTGCACAAGATTTTGACCGAGAATTTGGGAAAGAGGAAGATTTGTTCGCGGTTTGTGCCGCATTTTTTGACAGACGATCAGAAGCAATGCAGAATGGAAGCTTGTGGGGAGTTAATCGACGCAGCTGACCGAGATCCGTCGTTTCTCAAATCGATCGTGACAGGCGATGAATCCTGGTGTTACCAGTACGATCCCGAAACAAAGAGACAGAGTGCAGAATGGAGATCACCATCTTCTCCAAGACAGAAAAAATTCCGTTTCCAGAAGTCGAAAGTCAAAGTCATGTTGCTTGCTTTCTTTGATGCACATGGATTGATCCATCACGAGTTTGTGCCACCTAATCAAACTGTCAACAAAGAGTACTACGAAGCTGTTTTGCATCGGTTAGTTAAATGAGTACACCGTGTGCGACCGAATATGGATAAAGGCAGCTGGCTCCTACTGCACGACAACGCAAGGCCCCACTGTGCTCTCAATGTGAAGCGCTTTTTGGCAAAACATGAAATCGTAGAGGTTAATCATCCTCCGTATTCTCCTGATTTGTCACCTCCTGACTTTTTCTTGTTCCCAAAACTTAAGACTGCTCTGAAAGGGCATCGATTTCAGGACGTACAGGACATAAAGAATAGAGTAACCGCTCAACTTCGAAGCATATCTTCAGAGGACTACGAAGTGTGTTTCCAGAATTTGTACCGCCGTGCACAAAAGTGTGTGTGTGCCGGAGGTAATTATTTTGAGGACTATTAAACGTATTTATGTTTTTTATTATTCATTCCGTTGTATTAGCCCCAGTCCTGGAATTTAATAGACACACCTTGTATATTTGAAGAAATCTTGTCGAAAACTTTAAAACGATACCACACAGTCCTGTTGCTCTCATGGTTGCCGAGATAGACTGAGTCAAGTTCGGCAGTCTATCTAGAAATATTGCATCATTTACCCCACACATGGGCAAGGAAGCATCATACTCACAATGTATTGAAGTATTAATCCAATTTGCAGTATGTGAATTGTACTTCACGCTGTTTACGAATGTAACACAATAACAGTTCTGTACATATTTTTAACGATATAACAATTTCAATTGGGATTTATTTTTTCACAAGTGGTCAGTTGTAAATCATCACATACTATTAATGGAGTTAGACGTCCTACGTCAAAATTATGACAAATTATTTTCTAAGCAGTTGTTACATATCCATTTGAACAGAATTGAAACTATCTTAATCCATCATGCAAAACTATAATGAGTATCCAAATTGTTGAAGTAAGGATTCTAAGAATACCGAACTTTTTGAAGATTAACAAAATAAAGAGTAACAAATTTAAAAAGATTGAGAATGATACAAACAAATAACACATTTTTTTTTATCTTCAAACTCTTGAGTTTTTACCATAATTAAACTTACCAACAATGAAGTAACAGGGGATAGGTTTCCTCGATCCACTGTCATCATCTTTATCCACTGTGGCAATGAGTTTAAAGCTCTCTTTTCCAGCCTCTAAGTTTTCAGTAAAAATGACTTCATACTGGTAAATATAAAAAATCATGTGAGCAAAACACATATTGTCACATGAAAATATTTTCTGTTTCATATCTATTAAAACAATAAAAGATATGAATTAGAGTTCAGTTTTTATGACTGTTTTAGTTTATATAAAACATTCTCAAGCATCGGTTATTCTAAGATATTCACCTAATACATTTCTTGGAAATTCTCTTTGGCACAGCAAGTATCCATTCAATGATTTGTTTTGAAATCAACACCTATACATTGTAAGGTCAGATATATAATCCATGTATTTGTTTCCCTGCCTAATTATTTTTCCAAATTGTAGTAAAACTTTCATGAAATTTAACAGTCTGTATGCCTTATCTATATATATTTGACTAATGTATGTGGCACAGAAATTGGCATTATTTGTTTATTGTCAAATGGCAACAACTGATATAAACAATACAAAATTATCCATTATGGGATTCATTGTGTAGCTTTTTCTCTTTTGCTTATTTAAATGTCCATTATAATGAATTCAATACTCAATCAAATAATACTCATCGAAGTACAAAAGCAACTTTTCAATTTCAAAGAGTCCCAGGTACCATAAAAATCAATGATCCTCAATGTTCAATCACATCACAGTACAAAAGCTTTTAATTCCTGCAGGCTCATTTAGATCTTGAAACTCAATGCTCAATCTTGTACCTAGGTACCATGACACTCAATGATCAAATAGCACATCACAGTACAAAAGCAATTTTTCAATTTTCACGGGTCCCTGATACCACGATGCTCAATGTTCAATCAGATTGCACATCCCAGTACTAAAACGTTTCACTTCCCACAGGTCCCTTTAAACCTTGGGCCCTGATACCATGAAACTCAATGCTCAATCAGATTGCATATTATAGTACAATAGCTTTCAATTTCTGCAGGCCCTTTAGACCTTGGGTCAGGTGCCATGATACTGTAGGGGCCCTGATTTTATCAATGCATTATCTAATCAATAAAAATGCAGAATGTGTGCTGTTGAAAAAATAAAATTACTCACATCATCTTCAGTGAATTCTGGTGCATTATCATCAACATTTACTATGAAGATAGTCAAATCCAAATCTGTTGACAGAGATGTAGGCTGACCTAAATCAAAAGCTTCAACTCGAACCTGAAACAGAAATGAAAAGTAACACCATATACCTAAACACTAAAATATCTAAACTATAATGCTCAGAAAAATATGATAAAGGTTGACTGATCAAGTAAATTGGGGTACAAAAGGAATGGAAGATAAAATTTCTTACAAAATGAAGTAGAAAAGGAAATGAATCTGTGTACCTCATATACTTTCTGCTTTTCTCTGTCCAATGGCTCTCGAACAGTTATGATACCAGAAATTTCATGTATGTTAAAAGCTTTCCAGTGATTATTAGCCAGTTTCTTGAATCTATATCTCACTTCCCCATTCAAACCAACATCAGCATCTTGAGCACTGACTTCAACAACACTGCTGCCAAGTGTGGCATTCTGAAAATAAGTGACTCAGATTTTAAACAGAAAGAAGCAGTTTAACCTTTCATTTTGAGAAACAAACTTCTCTCACAATTGCATTGATTTTAGGTACAAGATTAATAAAATATCACAATACCCCAGCAAGGAAAAATTAAGAATGTTTAGATATCTATTTTTAAGATAATTTGTTATATTAGTGTGACTGAAAGTAGAATTGCCTCAAATGAATTTAAATGTTATACATTCAATGCACAATTGAAAATACAATGGAACTTTGAAATTCTGACAACCAGAAAACCAGCACTTTATCAGCCATTTGTTTTTTCATTGACAGATTCGAAGACAGTATATGCAGTTTTAAACAATAGCAAAGTAGTTGGAAGTAACGATCAATCTGATGAGGATGAAGAGCAACCAGAAGACAAAAAAAACGTAGTCTCATGTATGATATTAAATAAACAATTAATTTTTGCACTAGGTAAACAAAGTTGCATATACGAGCAGGAAATTTTACAACTTTACAGATTCAAAACAAATTTATAACAGAGACCAAAACACTTACAGAAATTGAAATTAAAGGAGATGTTTAATAAATCTTAAGCGAACATCGTACTTAATATTAAATACATACATTATACTAATTAAATTGTTTTAAATTTATGTCAACAACTTTTCTTTCGTATATTATTTTTGTAATTTGTAAAATTGTTAATAAATATTTAGTTTCCTTTCAAGTTTTTATTTATATTTATAAGGCTTAGAAGTGCCAATTTTCATTACAGTAACCTGTTAAGTGTAAGTACATGCTTTACATTATACTCCTTATGCAACTTTTAGACAGCCTCAGAAATCTGTCTGTCCTGTCGATGGCATATTTTCAGGATTTATTGCATATATAAACACAGAGCACATTTCATTGACCTTAAAAGTCATTGTATGTTTACCTCAAGGACACGGATGGTATAATTCTGAGGAGGCTTGACAAACACAGGACTGTTGTCATTCACGTCTGTCACACAGACTTGAAAGCGGGAAGTAGTATGCAGAGGTGGAGTGCCAGAATCCTGAGCTTGCAGAACTAGGCTGTAATTCCCGAATCTCCCTCTCAGCGAGTATCGAGAAACAACCCGAGCAGTGTTGGAATCTTGATTTTCAATTCCAAATAACCCTGATGCCAAACAAAAGAAAGTGTTACAAAATTACAATATACTTTTAATTTGTGACGTTTGTAAATTTTAGAAAAGGCAATGATCTTTAAAGCACAGGTTTTCATACCCTCATCATTTCCACCAACGATGGAAAACTGAAGCTTCCCATTTGGAGTCATTGGATCATCAGCATCGCTGGCAGAAACCATGAATATTGTGTCTCGTATCCTGTGGAATTCCGTAACTGAGGCACACACTTCTTGCTTGATGAAAATTGGGGCTTCGTCATTGACATCAGTGACTCGAACAGTTATCTGCAACGAGGAACAGAATGTTAAAAAGATGTTTTGATACAGTCTGAAAATGATCTAAAAAGCATTTAAAAAGTTGGATAGAAAGGCAGTGGCAAAATGCAACGTCTTCTAGTGGTTCAGTGCCACGGCCATCAAAAATCCACGGTTTCTAATAATAATGATCAATACAAAAATATCCAAATCTACATTTTAAAATTAATACTTTAAGATTATTAATCTTTATTATTTACAGAGAATACATAAGTGAATACAATGTCATTGCAAATTGCGACTCAAAACAGGCATTAAGCCTAATCAAACTCTAGACTCAAAGTAGTGTAAAAATGACTGGTGGATATGGCAATCAGGGGTTGGTTAGTTTGGGTTTAAGACACGACAAGTTGTGCCGGACAAGATAATGCAAACCATTAAAAATAAATAAAAGGTTAAAATAGACTAATCAACAATAAAAAGTACATTTAAAATAATATATTTTTTTCAGATGACATGATGTAGTTCAGATGGTATAAAAGGTGCAGGATAAAAGATGTAATTTATAATGGCAATGACACCCTTGGTAAAACAAATTATGGGGGCTAAAAATATAACGGGAGAAAATTGTGACAAGATGGGGTATCCTGACGTACGTTGACTATTAAAACTCTAATATTAAATGTAATTAAAAAATGATGAATTAAAATAATGGTAAAATGCCAGTGATGCAAAAAGGCAAAGAGCAATGCATGTGGAGGGTGACCCAACAAGTCTGATAAAATAGGTGTAATGAGGTTTTAAAAAATCGCCAATATAAATATCTATGCATATATAAGAAGTTAAAATATGGTTTATGGAGAGATGATCTTGGTAAAGCTGGCCCGATGGATGGGTTTCGTCGACAAATAAATGCATGAGTGTGACCTGAGAATGGGTGATGCTAAGATGACATCAAACCATTGAGATGTTAAAGAAGGTAGGTAATGAGATTGTCAGGTGGATGTTGTGGAGCTTGTTGCTCATGGGAATTGAAGTGAACCATCACATTTGATGTCACTACATTCAAACAATTTCCACAAAGACACTTAAGGGTATACATTTTTTGGAATTAATGAAACAATGTCAAAAAAATTGTCATGCAGAAAATGCTTGATTTTGAATTAAACCTTCAGATTTATTCAAATGAATGACTCACTTGTTTAAAGGCCTTCCTACTTTCTCCAGTTGAAAAACCATAGTCATAGTTATCCCAAGCCTGGACGACAAGGGTGTACGAATCTTTCTCTTCTCGATCCAGGGGAGAAGCTACTGTTATAGATCCCTGGAATAAAGATTATACTGTTCAACATACTGCAGAAACTGAGAGTTAATTTTTCCCACAACAGTATGAAATGAATTTGTTTATCAACTGCAGTTAGAAAAATGTGAAACCTGTGAAAAGCTAATTTGAATACCTTGATCAAAATTAGATACAACATGATGCACAACTTATTAACGTATGCAAACAATTTAATATTAAAAATGCACTTTATAAGTGAATTTTGAATTTAATATAGTTATGATAATTAATATTGACTAATTTGAAATTTTAACAATAAAACATAAAAATCTTTAATATCATTTACATTTTGTCAAGATGAAGAACAGGTGTCGCGCGAGCGATATTTATCTGATATATTTATGATTTAAAAAAGTGGAATGTTACAATAAAAATCGTAGGTATACTTTTTCTAGGCAATAAAAATATCTCAAAAATCATAATCAGATATCAATTTGAAAAAGATAATAACATTTTACAAATTGAATGTAGTAATTTTTTATTTGAAAGAATGTTTTACACAATTTCAGCACAAGAAAAATCATACCGTTTCCTTGTTTATTTTAAATCGTCCTTGTGTTGAGGAAGTATCTAGAAGGTATGTAATCTTTCCATATTCCCCAACATCAGCATCTGTTGCTTGAACTAAAGCAACTTCAGTTCCAACAGTGGCATCTTCAGCGATAGAAAAATCTGAAGAACTGAGTATGAAAACAGGATTGTTGTCATTCTCATCCAGGACCTGCAAGTTGCAAGAAAACAATTACTTTCAAATAATACAATACACATTAAAAATGGGAAAAAAAGGACAATGTTACATCTGCATTCAATAAAACTAAAATTGCAATGCACAGAACCACTTGCTTGATCTGTCTGAAAATTCGCATACAAACAAACACACATAGGTCACAAAGGTGTATGCAAATGATTCAAGTTTCTTAGAAATTCCAGAGGCTGTAATTGATACACAGGTGACTTCACACCTGACAATTCTCTGTTACTCTTAGAGCAATATTATAGGGCATCAGACAAGCAGGATACCTGCCATTAATCAACCCATCACTGCTTGTAATTTAACACTT
The DNA here is from genome assembly GCA_933210815.1 of Meta bourneti. NCBI lineage: Eukaryota > Metazoa > Arthropoda > Arachnida > Araneae > Tetragnathidae > Meta > Meta bourneti. The sequence goes on along the minus strand of OW119931.1, from coordinate 56,753,460 downwards.
TGTCAGCATGTGTATTATTTTTTTGAATCGACAGTACTCACATTCATAACTTGTGTAGGCCAATACCTTATTTCAGCCTGATAATGCCTATGCATTTATGGCAAGCATTGTACAAGAATGTCTGAGATACCAGTATGCTAATGGTGCCTGTCCAATCCCTAGATTTAACCATAACTGAAAATGACTGTGCCACCATGCAATGCCATCTGCAGGCTCAAACACAACTACCTCATACATAACAAGATCTTCAACGCATGTAACTTGTATGTCAAGCAATATCTGAAGATTCAATGGGTGTAGAAATACATTAACACGAATAGAGAAACCATTTCATAATGCTATAGCCATTATATTCCTTTTGTGCACCAAAATGTGTTCTTTAGTTCTGAAAATATTGTCTTATTTACTAGATAACCAATTTTGTCTATAAGTTTCAGGCAAAAGAATTTCCCTTTGGTGTTAGAATTACAATTTGACTAAGTATGTTTCAAGGTGCTTTCTAGTGTACAAATTTCAAGATGTTTATATTAATACTATAATGTAGTAAACATAAATACATTTTAATTAATAAAAATAATTGAAAGATTCCTTACAATTATGCATCGGTTTAAGTAGACAAGACACTATTCCAAATAAATTATAAAATAGTTAGTGTAAAGCATGGAGCGAAGATGATTTAGGATGAAATGTATTATAAGATACAATTCAACCCCACATTAAAACAGTAATTGCTTGTTTTGAAAGAAATGTGATAGTCTTGAAATTCTATGCATGAAACATAACTCAAATGGAAATATTGTGTAATGAAATATCAAATAAATTAGACCTAAAACTGGATATAAACTTTTAATTACATTACCATCAAATGGTTTTTAAACAATTAAATAGCATATAAATGTCATACTTGTATGAAAAGGTCAGCAGCACCAGCAAGAGAAGGAACGCCATTGTCTGTTGCAATCACAGTAACATTTAACCATGAAAACATTTCTCGGTCAATTTTATTGCTCACACTTACTTCACCTAAAAATTAGAAAGATAGTTCACAATTATTCATACAAATCACTAAAAAATAATTCTAATATATATTTCTCAAATCAACTATCATTAAAAAATTTTTTTTTCAAGAAATTTGTAATTATGTGCAAATCTTACTAAATTTCTCAAGAGACCTAAAAATCACGATAAAATCAAAATGGGAAAAAAGAAATTTGGGTAATAATTCATGAGAACAAAATTGGGCAGCTAGAATACAAAATGATTTTAAATTTTAAAAGAATTATTGGCATTTTTTATACAAAACATATCATTCCACCACAAAGAAATTCAACGAGCAGAAAAATTCACAATAGTATCATTTATTACCAGCAATTTTTAAAAATGTTTTACATAATTGGAAAGATTATTCTAAATTATCACCTAATCTACAGAGATTTAAATTAATTTCCATTACAATCTACACTTAGATTTTAATAACGTTTGAAAATTGTTAGACAGCCGACACTAATCACATGTAGTTGATACCAAATTGGGGACATTAATTTGTGGTAGAAGTAAGGTTAAGGGGATCCTGGTCAAGCTTTTTTAAAATGGGTAAATTCCAATTGGGACAAAGTACCAGAACAGGTTCTAGTTTTAGTTTCTGGTATAGAGAGCAGTAGACAGAAGTTCTAGCTTGAGAGTTCATTGTGGAGACAATCTGTGATAAAGGATATGGTTAGGTGCATTCTGCCCATGTTTCCTAAATAGGTAAATATGAATTTGGATTAAGTATGGAGCATGTGCTAGTTTTAGTTCTTGGTATAGAGAGCAGTAGACCAAAGTTCTTGTTTGAGAGTTCATTATGGGGACAATCTATAGCCAGAGTGTAGTCTGACCATGCTTTTACATACAGGTACATCTGAATCAAGACAAAGAACCAGAGCATGCGCTTGCATTAGCACCTCTTGGTATGGAGAGCAGTAGACTGAAGTACTTAGTTAAGAGTTCATTCTGGGGACATTAATTGTGGTAGAGGGTAATGTTAAGTGCATTCTGACCATGTTTTTTCAAATAGGTAAAGATGAATTGGGATTACCTACAGAGCAAGTGCTAGCTTTAGTTCTTGTAGGTGGTATCTGTGGAAATGAACAAGCAGAAAGCTTTGCTAAATCTGCATCTTCCATAACTTAACATGCTTCTCAGGTTCCTCTCAGAAATGTCCAACAGTGGACCAAGAAAATTATTCATAAAAGAAAGCTTCATAACCAGGATGCCTGTTGGAAAATTAGGTTTGGCTCTTGAATAAACAAACATACTCATCCTGACTTCTCAGGACCATCCTGGTTGGCTATTACAGGATTTTGAAAGACATTACCTTCAGGTACACCTGTATAGGATTGAACTTTCCAACCTGTTCATTGTGTGGATGTGAGAACATGACTGGCGAGCATAATTTTCATTGCTTGACTCTGAAAGACATTGTTGTTTCTCACTTCCCCTCTGTGAAGACTAGTGGTTTGTATCGGATGGCTCGGCACTTTATGCTTTAGAAAGCAACTGCAGGCATAGCAAAAATCTTGGAGCTCTTTTTCTTTTAGAAGTCAAGAGACCTCAAAGAGCAAGTAAAAACCATTATTGGGAAGCATCGGTAATTTACCAGTATTGAGAACGTTGGCAATTTTTTAAAATTAGCAATCACTATAAGTTCAAATTTTAGATTTTGGTTGATTGTATTTAGGTGCAAGGGCCATATTTGCACCAAACACAAGATAATGTCAAGTAAATAATGTCATGAAAGGGGAAAAAAGAGATTGAGTAATTGAGTAGTGTGATGAAAGCAGAAGATTGCTTGTGTATCTCGCAAGTGCGATCCCAGTGTTTACTAAAAACAGTAAAGCCTACGGGGAAAGGAAAGGTCACTAGAGTACCTCGGGTCCGTGAAGCCCGTACACACCTAAAAGAGATGTGCCCCAGAGGGCTGAATTTGAAAGAGAATCAAAGAGTACTATTATAAACAAGTTTTAAATTAAATGATAAATGTAAAAAACACTGACATTATTTAGTTTTGTATAAATGTGACTAAAATCTTTTACATCCAAGGAATAACAAAACAGTGCACAGTATCTTATGAAAAGTGAAATAAATATATTTTTTAGTGAAAACTACAATCTACTGTGAGTAAAAAAGCTATTTCACCCACCTGTTACTGGATGAAGCCACAGCAAGCCCGTAGATTCTATATTGAGTTAACATAGAATAGAAAAGCATGGTTAGCAAATAAGCCCTTTCACCAACTTCATTTTAATATTAGAATGTTAATAGCCAAATAATAAAAAGCTGCACTGGATTTTGTCACAAAACTTATAAGAATCAAAATGTGTTAATAATTATGCATGTCAGCAATATTAATTCTGCAAACATATTTTTTATACCTCAAATTATTAATGTTTTGTTAAAAAATTAATTCATTTCAAGCAGTTATCAGTTATCATTAAATTAATATAGTCTAAATACATGTTTTTTGACAGCTTTAAAAAATTTGGTTGAATAATAAAAAAGTATTACAAATTTTAGTTTCAAGCTCTATAAAATATTTTCACAATAATTTAAAATATCTCCATAAATTTTGAGCAACAAAAGCAAGCCCAGTAAGATTAATTAAAAATGGTAGCACATTATTAATTTATAACTACAAATGTTAGTAAAATAAAAGCGTTTTTAGAAACCCAATATTCTCAATGTTTTTTAGTTTGAATCAAATATTTTTTAAGAACATTAGACCATCTTATAATTAAAACAATTTCAAGATTGCTTCACTTGCTGAAATGCTGTTGTGTCAGTTTTAAAATTTAAAAAGCAACAGTAATTGATACAATATAGTTGCATTTTTAATAAGCTCTTTTGGTGTTTAATGAATTTCTTCTATACTCACAGTTATACAAGCCTTACAGTTTTATCTATGAATAAGATATTTTTATAATAAAAATATTTAAATAGTCAAAAATATGATAAAATAGGTAAAAAGGAAGCAAACACACTACTTTTAAATATATATGAATATTGACTAAGTATAAAATATGATCTATTTAAAAAGCAACAATCAGCTTTCGTTTATAATATTTTTATTTCTTTCATGAGCTGAATTAAACTTTCCGATAAACATGATAGCTTAATTTTGAAGTTCTAACTACAAGCTCAATACTTAAAAGATGGAAAACATCAAACGCTATCAATCCAGAATAATTACCTCATATCTAATTACCTGATTTTTTGTCTACTCCCACAAGGCCTATGATATCAGAATTGCCTTGAAGAGAATAGGTCAGAGATCTGTTTTTATCCGCATCTTCAGCAACTACAGTAACAATAGGAGAGCCGGGTTTAGTGTTTTCCGTGACTGCTTGACGGTAATATCGCTTCTGGAATTGAGGTCTGTTGTCATTGACATCATCTATTTTGACAGTTAACGTTGCTATGGAAAGAAAGCATTGGTTTTATATGAAAGTTTCAGCCCAGTTTAATAAACCTATTAAAACATTGCAGATTACAGCAGATTTTCTAATTGCAAATATATAACACGATAATACAATTTAACATATAAACCCATAACAGCTATTTTTGGCTAATAGTTGGATGCATTAATGATTATTGTTATAGTTCAGAAAACCAATGAATAGAATAGTATTGACATAATGTAGATTTCAATTAAAAGCTCACTATCAATTTCTGATTCTTGAAAGTGTTGATTTCATTGTTATCTTTGACAATTTTGAAGTTTCTGTTTTCTTGACATCAAGCAATGACATAGTACTCCTTTAATTATATATAGATGTCTTACACAAGTCTTAAGTTTATATAATTCTCATTTCTTTCAAATTTGTAAATTTTTATAATATATTATGATTTGTATATTATATATAATGTAAATGAATTATTTTATTTAATATTACCCGTTTCATGGAGCGATGACGTGACACTAAAAATGCACAGCATTTGTTGCAACTAAGTCTCTAAATTCATGACAGAAATTTGGTCACCCTAGTCATTACTCACGCAAACGTAGCATGTGTTGGGTGTATTTAAAATCAATAGTCTACCTGTTGATGTTTGGCCTTTAGTAGCTGCAGCCAAATCTTCAACCTTGATCACCAGTCGAATTATTTCCATTTTCTCTCTGTCAAGAGGTTTGGCTACAGAAATTGTACCATCTAGGGCATTGATTGAAAAAATATTGCTGTAATCATATTCAGTTGGGGAGACCAAAGCTCCCTCTTCGGTTCTTCCTTCACTGTTCCTGTAGTCAACAGAAAACCTGAGGACAGGTCTCTCATCTGCATCTGTTGCAGATACTCTTGTGACGACAGTGCCCATAGCAGCACTTTCAGACACTACAACCTAGAAACAGAAGAAAGAATTCTTCTTAAAATTGTGCTCATAAATATATAAACTAAGATAGTAACTATCATATTGATAATATCGAACATTTGGCTATATTGCTCCTCCTTGCTAATTGATTTCATAATTTAACAAATTTTTTATTTTGTAAACAGCAGCGAAAATTGTAACATACTTTTTTAGAATTAGAAGTTCAAAGGTCACTTGTTTCAAGCAGTTATCCTTAACCCTCCACATGGTTTCGACAAGATATCTAAACAATAAAGATCTGACGAATTTTGCTAATTACAGGATACCTTGTCATTAGGATATTGCTGATTTTTTGATGACGAGATCAAGATCTGGTCAGTTTTTTCTAAGGACGAGATAACTCATCCATCAGGATCTGGTCAGTTATGTTAATCACGAAATACCTAGTCTAGTCAAGACAACCACCTGGAGGGTTAACTGAATAGCTATACCAAAAGATGATACTATTAATACTTTGAGAAGTTCTGACAGTACAAAATAAGTGATAAGGTAGGTAAGTAGTTGAATTAACGTCACACTGGAGTATCACAACGGGCTATTGGTGAGGGTCCAGGATCAGTCCTGAAGGGAAAGATCAGAGATCAACACCTCGTAATTTTGAACCATGGTTAGATAATGATCAACTCAACATGAAAATTTGTTGATCAATTTTATTTTATTTGTTGATCAATTGACCTAGCTGATTAATCAGTCAGGGTCAGGGTGCTGGTTAAGAATCGAAAGGTTCTTGGTTGGGCTAAGGGGTAAGGCATGGATGTTTGTCCATCTGGAATGAATGTGTGGCTTCTGTATAAATGGGTTGTGCCTAGATTGTGTGGTATGTATGTGGGGTGTAACATAAACCCACCACATGGTGTACCAGGGTGGTTCACAAATTAACCTTGTAGTGCCATTATGAGTAATGTTCAATTGGCCAGGCATTAGAAAAACCTCTATTTAATTTGCAACTAAAATTAAATAAGATATTAAATGCAATAAAAGGAGAAAATAAAATTTTCAGCTATCTAAAATCAAATAAGGACTTGATAAACTATTTCAATTCATTACTTTTAATATAAAAAGATCACTGAAAATATTACTAGACTTATATTTTTACCTGTTTTGGATCTACAAATTTAGGTGCTTTATTATTTACATCCATGATAGAAATGTTGACAGGGACTCTGTTCTGTTGTTGTTCGATGCCTATTCCACCATCTAATGCTACAACATCCAGAAGGTAATAGTTGGACTTGGGTATTGTTCTATCTGGATCTAAATTAGCTCCACGAGCAACACTGATGATTCCACTATTGGCATCAATTACGAATTTGTCCTGAGCTCCTGATTGAATTCGATATACCACCTGGCTGTTAGAAGATGAATGATCACCATCTAGTGCTTTCACTTGTACAACTGAAGTACCAGGATCGATATCTTCTGGTATGGATTTACTGTAGAAAGGTTGAATGAATACAGGTGGAAAGTCATTCACATCCTGTAAACAAATTTTTAAAAGAATTAGGAAATCATGTTTGTATCTACAAAGAATGATCACAACATTATATCAATCTTTGGAAAAATGTATTTAAGAATTTCAAACAGTATATGGCATGTTTCCAAATAAAAGCAGTGTTGAACAGTGGCATAGTGGCCTGGCATCTAATAAAAATAACAAAAATTTGGTGGCATAAACTCAAAAATCGAAAAAACCTGAAACAAAATGATTATTTTTTTCAACATAAATCTGAGTCAGACATTAATTTACATTTTAACATTTTTAATATTCACTACAAAAAGACATCCAGGGACTGCTGATGCCAAATCCTTTGACTCTTGTCCTAAACGAAATCCAAATGAAGATTGTCTAAAGCAAAGCATGAGATTTTTTCCTTCATTCAAATCCTGGTATATCCAGTTATCAATGGTATATGCTTTGCTATTCTTTTCGAATTATCTTGTGCATAACATGATTTTCAGAATTTTCTTTTAGTAGTAAATGAATAAATGACGAAACAAGTCACGACAATGCCACTATAATTATTAAATTATATTCCAATTTTGTAGGCAATTGTTAAAAACTCCATTATTCTACTAATTTAAATTATAACTCTTATATAACTATGAAATGGATTTGACTCTTAGAAATGACAACTGGAACATTAAAGCCAAAATTTTAATGACAAGTTACAGGTTACTAAAATGTAATGGATAAACGAAGCATTATAAAAATATAACACTTCAAAGCAAAAAAATCTAATGTAAAGCATCAATACACTCAACTGAAAATCTATTACAAATCAAATATTGTTTATAATTACCTGAACATAAACAATAACAGGAACATCACTGTAAAGGGATGGTGTTCCAAGATCATATGCCCTGACTTTTAGCTTGAAGGTTCGTGTATCCCCTTTCTCATTGGACATCTTTTCAAAATCCACCACAGTTCTAGGTCTAATTTCACCTTTCCGTTGATCAATCGTGAAGTTTTTATTACGATCACCATCGACTATTTGATACCTGACCTGACTGTTTGATGACCCTCTCAAATCATCATCTTGTGCCTGTAATTAATAGTAAAATATTTTGAAAAGAGTTTCATCATATAATATTATAAACTGATTGATAAATTATAATAAGGGAAGTATGTTGCATCTAACCAGGAGTGTAGCTAAGGGGGTGAAAGGGTCAATGGACCAGAGCTCCAATGTCTAGAGGGGCAACATTTAAAAAATATTTATTAGTCTCGAGTTTATTGGAAAAATGTTTTCCAAATTTTTTCGGATATCTTATCTTCTGACTTCACAGAAAGGTTAAATTAGTGCCAGTTACTTTTGTCAGGATTCACAGGGCCTTATTCATATGGACATAAGTAAGAACTTGGTCAAAATCAACAAGTGTCCAGCTACTTTTACAGCTCTGGACGGAGGAAAATTTGTTTTTAGCAAACATGACCTATCTGTAATTATAAATTATTTGAAAAATAATCATTTAAAAGCAATGATTAATTGAAATTAATAATCAGTATTGTGAATAATAATTTATAAATGGAAATTAATATGGTATACATTTTAGGATAATTTATCCACATTATTTTAATAGATGACATTTTTCAATTTTTAAATAGATAAATTGTGTTTGGACAAAGGGTGGAATCAGTATCTTTGGCCCCTGTTTAAAAAGTCTAGTTTTGCCATTGCAGCTGACATTGAATATGGTTATAAGATTTTACCTGCACTATAAGAGGTGTCAGAAAATTCTCCTCGTTTTCATTGAGTCTAGCTTCATATTTTTGTTGAAGGAAACGTGGGGTGTTGTCATTTACGTCGTCAACTGATATAACTACTTGGACTGTGTTTCTGTTTCCCATTCCATTACTGTCCCGAGCCTCCACTGTTATAAAATATTGAGCTGTAGTTTCCCTATCCATACCATGGTCAGCCTTTTTAATTGATATGACTCCAGTAACAGGATCCAGGTGAAGCCTAAATATTAAAAAATAAAAGTAAGTATCATATAAGTTTGAGTAAGCAGACGAATTTGATTGATTACGACACAGGTCACACAACTATTTTCAAAATACAAAATTTACCAAAGAATTATAGAAACTAGTGAAATAATTTAAATCTACATATATATAGACAGTGATTGCAATCCATCAACTAACCATTTATAATGGTTTCAGGTATGTTTTTATTTTGCATTTCATATTTCTAATGAAATAAAATTGATAAAATATCGAAAACTAAATTTTTTTTCAGATTAGAAAACTGTTCTTATTTTTAGAAATTATTGAAATTAAAAATATCACATTTTATGTTCTCATTCATTGCAGTTGGGAGTAATATGTATAAATATCCCAAACAAAGTTGAATCAAATATAAAATACTTTTTCTTTTTAACATATTTTTGCTATATGAACCAGGCCCAAATTGAATTTGATAGATAACTTTTTTGATGAAAGCCTTCACCATACATTTATTTTGTTATTTACTAGTTAAGTTATACAGAATAAGATGAAATTCAAGATATTTGTTAGCTGAAAATATAAACAAATATACATTACAAAAGTGGAAATATTTTTAGGAGTATGCCTTAAGTGTTTGGCTTACTTATCAGCAATTTGTCCTCTGATGTCTGTATATCGAATACCTCTGCTACCAAAATCTCCAGAATCTTTATCTTCGGCCTAAAGATAACACATAATTTAGTTACTATTTTATTAAAAGGATTTACATAAGAAAAAGCAATGAAAAAGGTCCCTACAAAAAATATTTTAAGTAACAAATACATTTTCCTTATAAGATATAATATCTAATCATATTTTACCCTAATAGTTGTAAGAATTGTTCCAGCCTCAGCGTTTTCAGGAACAGATACTCGATAAACATCCTCTGAAAATTCTGGAAAGTTGTCATTGACATCTCGAATGTACACTGTGACATCAGCTGTGCTAGATTTTGGCATAAATGGGACTGTTTCTTGAGCAACAATCTGGAATTAGACAAAGACGATTTCAACCAAGAGAAAAGATAACATCACTTTTGTTATAAATTTTCAATCAAAAGAACAATTTATTTTCATTGTTTCAGTTTATATTAGTGTTTTAAAACAATTTTGTCCCCCAAACTGTTGAATTAATTTTATATACAAAGCAGAAATCTGTTTGCCTGAAGCATTTAAAAGCTCTTGAAAGCTGAGCTCTGGCGTATGAAATTTGCAAAGCTTATTCTATCTGGAATTTCTAAATCAACACAATTATTTTGAGCTCACTATGTTCCCTTAGAACTGTGATTTTCTATCTTTTTCATCTCATGGCACACCTAAATTAATTTCAAAAATTTTATGTTACACTAAAATATATATATCTTTTGCTGATCTGACAAACAGTAGATGTAATTTTGATTGATTTACAAAAAATAATAATAATTACCTATCCCTTTTTAGTATACAGTGGCTTTTCAAAAAGTTTTTGAAAACAATTTATTTATACTTCGTAACAAAAAATACTCAAAATATGAGTACTACTTGAAGTCATTTGTAAACACATTTGTTAAAAGTTCTAAACTAAACCATTAAAATGAAATAAATTTTACACAATTAAGCTGTTTCATCATCTGTAAGGTATACCTGTGTGCAGTGGTGCGCTGGTTGAGATCTCATTTAGAATCGCAACTTAGAAAAATAGAAACAAAATTTAAAATAGAACATAAAGCAAGAAGGGACCAATTTTTAATCACACTCGAATCAACACAAAGCATCAAAAGCTGTCACAAGTCAAGCAACTGGAAGGGGAACGAGCACAAACATGTATAGTGGACTGAGCTCGAAAAGCAGTTGGATGATGTAAAAAACAATACTAAGTAAACAGAGGAGCTACTTGGTTTGTCTGCAGCAGCAAAAATTCTCTGGTGAAACAGGATAACAATGTATAAAATCATGTCCAAATTAAACAGTTTCTTACCCTAAAGTTGAATTCTTGTATCCTTTCATAGTCCAAAGCCAGGGAGTCTTTCACTCTGATGAGGAAAGAAGCTTCATTCACACCTTCAGATGGGGTAACATCAAATACCGAGTCATCTCCTTCCAAGAAGATTTTGAATGTTCCATTGTTTCCCTGATATAAAAATAAAATAAAATTTGCAAGTGGTATTGTTATATCAGGATATGTTTTAAGAAGTTTTATCATTTATTGATTCAAATTGAGTATATTTTTGAAGTTTGAAAAATTAACTTCAAAATTTGAAGTTTATTTTGTCACACTATGATAATCTTTTGCTACACAGGTTAACTTGACATAGACCTATGGCTTAAAGTGGATTCTAAACTAATGCCTTGACTATGATTTGAACCTAAAGCCTGCTGTGAATTAAGAGCGCTAACCACACAAAAATTTAAATGACAGTTCAAAAATATTTCCAAAGAATATTAAGAATTAATGTGTTTATATTTTGATTGAACAAAATTTCAGCCACTTGAGATATCATTGTATTGATTATTAAAACAATAATTTTAATAGAAAAAAGAAACCATTGTTCATTGCCCATATGTGAGTGCAAGTCTCCCAACTAAAAATTATAATAAGTTTAGTTTATTTTATAACATACAGGATACCTATCACCATTGCCACCCAAACTATTGATTGGGTGATGCTACATTTGTAATGATTTTTCTTGTGGAGATTGCAATTTTAAGAACTAAGTTGGACTCAATAGATTACTAGACAAATGCTATACCAAAGAAATTGTCTTCTCCACTTTTACCAAAACTGGTAAAAGTGAAGAAGCATTTAATTCTTCATCAAACTGTAAATATTACAAGGTTGTTGAAATTGTCAATTTTTACAATTAGGTTAGTGTAAAAGCAAGCAAGCGAACTGTTTTTGAACATATCAACAAAATGCATAACGTAATGAGTTAAATGTCTAATGTAATGTTTATTTTATAAACATTAATCCTTTAAAATTAAACCTTTTAGGTGAGTCATGTGGCATGGGTTGTGTGTGTGTATGACTATAAACATTAATTCTAAGAAATGCCTTCTATTATCATCCTGTGAAAAAGGTTTTTGTTTGAATAGCCATTTACTGGCCTCAGATGTGGAAGACAAGGATTATTCAAAGTAAAATATGCAATTTTAAACAATTTGAAGTTTTATAACATGGGTTATGACTTCATAGACATTAATTCTTTAACATTAAGCCTTTTTGGTGAGTCGAGTGGCATGGGTTATGTATGTATGTAAACATTAATTATAAGAAATACCTTCTATTGCCATCTTGTGGAAAAGGTTTTTGTTTGTTTTAGAAAAAATATATTGATTAGAAAAAGTCATTATAAAATTGATCCTTGTTGGATTTTAAAACTACATAGATTTGCAAAATGATAATTATTTCTAAGAAACTGCCATGAGCTATGTTTGCAATACAAGATGTGGCTTATACGAACCTTATTTATAAATATGGTTGGGACTTCTCATATTGTTACCATCTTTTTCTGGATCGAGACCTCTAGATTTCTAGTATTATTTGACTGCTTAATTCAACAACGATCAGTGCTGCTTTCAAGTACAACAAAAGCTGATGCTTTTATTGTATTAGATATACAGCTAGTTTAATTGTTTATCTGCAACAAATTATTGTCTTCCTAATTGCAAAAAGCATTTAAAATAACATGCATAAAATAAACTCTCCTCTTCTAATGCTCTATTTCTGTATTGAAAGCCCTAAAAACCTCCTAAAAGCAACAGGCTTATGGGAATTTCCTGATGGACCTGTCTGTCACTACTTGGATGAAAGTTATTACAGTACATGGTAAGTGTGAATGATTACACATTAACAAAACAGTCAAATGATGTTCAGTTTAGTATAACAAAAACTTCCAGCTAACTGAGCAACAAATTACCTGATCATGATCGAAAACTTCAGCAACACTTGAGCCAAGCAAGTTAACAGGGACGTTAACTTCTGCATTTTCATTGATTTCTGCAATGTACTGTCGACTTAGAAAGGTAGGAGTTTCGTCATTAACATCTGTGACTATTATAGTGACTTCTGTAGTCACGCTAGGAGAGGGAAACACCCCTAAGGCAACTTCTTGAGCCTATGGTGAACAATAATGTGTTTTTTATATGCTAATATTAGTATCTAAACACTTTATACACTAAAATGGGAAATGAAAAGCATAGGAATATGCATGCAAGAATGGTTCTACAAAATACAAGAATTTATTTTATAACTTTCTTTCATATATCTTATGCTACTTTTGTTATATAAACTCACCTCTATTTCTAAAATGAAAGCTCCATTTCTGTTATCAGTATTTTCTCGATCAAGTTTTCCACTAACTATGACTAAACCACTTGTGCGATCAATGGAAAACAGGCCCCTAGAACCTAAAGTGAACACTTTAAGTGAGTAAATAAAAGCATTTACTTTGCAAACAGAAAAGATGAGACAGGTAAAATTAACATACCTTTTGAAATTCGATAGGTAATAGCATTATTTACACCTCTGTCCCCATCAACAGCTTTTACAGATAATACAGCAGAGTTCTGGAAGTAAATTTAAAATAAAAGAAATCCCAGATGCACATACTTTATCACACTTTTGAGTGAAACTTTTGAATTATACTTTGCGAAAGAATGCTATTCTTCACAAATGTATTTTTAAGATTGTTATTTTAGAAATTCAAACATTAATAGGTAATTTTCATGTTGGTTTCTATTAAACAGGGTCGGTCATTGTCAGCCCAATATACATCAGTAGTTTGTGACGTCTGGTGTCATTCTTTTTCAGTTTTTCTTCCACCGGTTCCTATTGACTGTAGCGATTATGAACATGTATATATGTATTCTCTTCCTGTCTGAACTATTCGTTCCGTGTTCATCTCTCTGTTCGAGAGATTAGTCGGATAGACCACATGTGCTTCTTAATTTGTTATCATGTTGACCAAGTGGGTTGGATGATTGTTTTTTGCACTCAATAAATAATTCTAATAACAGAATTCTTTGTTGCGTCAACAAACACAAACATTTCATGTATGATAATTAGTCTTAGGTATGGTGCTGGCACAGTCCCAGGACCTTACATTAAGCTACAAACAAGCATACTTCAGTAAGCTAACAAGTGTAATTTGTTAATTTGCATCGTATTATCTTACATGTCATACAAAGTATATGAATACTTTGTATTGACATATGTAAGATCATTTGTTATATATGTCAATACATATGTAACTTTCTATGAAATTCAACATTTACATAGGTAACAATCTTCTTAGAAATGTTACAGCAGCAGTTTTCCAGTGGGATTGAGGATCTTCTTAAAAATTAAGCACGAAATGCTATTCTGACTTAAAATAATTTTATAACATTAAAAAAATTGTATAAAATAAAATTATTTGGTAAGGATTACAAGTTTTAATGGTTAGAATTTAGTTTTCTCTATGGTAATTGTACAGAAGATAATTCCATAGGCTTTAATAAATACTTTAAAACCCTTTTTGTTATATGTGCATTAAAATACTTCCTTTTTATAACAAATAGTAACAAAAATAACTTTCTAATTCTTTATGTATGAACTATAGAAGGAATTTCTTGTATCGAAAACTAAACATCAGATTTAGGAAAGTATAAAAAAAAAGAATGTACAACAAATAGAGAATTAATAAAATTGAGAAATTTTACAAAATCGTTTATAAGAAATAATTTAAAGGAAATAATGATGTAAGTGAAATGAAATGCTTGTAAAATGAGATACAGATGAATACTCTGTTGAGAGAATTAAATTTTAAAAATGCAACTTTCGTGAATTGGTAGGTAAAGTTACAAAGAATAGATTTAAATAATGAATGTATATGGTCAGAAATATCAAATTATAAATTTTCTACCATAACATATTTTACATAGCAGTACACTAAATTAGAAGTGACAAAAGTACACTTACAACTGGCAAATCCTCAGGAATTCTAGTTACAGATGGGACAGAAATAAATACTGGAGGTTGATCTTCTACGTCTTCAATTTTAACTACAATGGCAGCAGTGGCAGTATTTCGACGACCAGTATTGGCTCGATCCTACAAAATTATATAATTGATAAAACAGTAAACACATAGCAGCTAACAGGTTGTTATATTAAATTGATTAAATTCATTGTAAAACAGTATGTAAAGCAAAGGTAGTACATTAAAAAAAGGTTTTTATATGAAAGGAGTTTGTGTAATCAAGCCATTTTTATACTATGAAACAATACAAAAGTATAAAGTCATTTATTAATACTCACGATAGCTAGAACTCTCAGCTGGTAGAGACTTTTTCGTTCATAATCTAAGGAACCAATCAGATTTATGACACCTTTTCCTTGAATTGTTTGAACAGAAAAAATA
This sequence comes from Meta bourneti, assembly GCA_933210815.1. Lineage (NCBI taxonomy): Eukaryota > Metazoa > Arthropoda > Arachnida > Araneae > Tetragnathidae > Meta > Meta bourneti. The sequence goes on along the minus strand of OW119931.1, from coordinate 56,738,186 downwards.
TCGGATGTGTCCTTATCGACATTCTAGTGAAGATAAAAGGAAAAACAATGCACTTTTGTCATGACCAATACAGCACAGCATAAAATCATAATTTAGAGTATGATTTTCAATACTTACACCCAACTGATAGATAACTTGCCCGAAAGGTCCAGCATCACTATCTATTGCTTCTACAGTTTCTAATAATTTAGGTTGTGAGTCCTGTAAAAGATCAGATATAAAATTTATTTCCCACAAAAAAAAAACATTTTTCACATTGCTATTCAATAAATATAACTGATAAATACTATTCAAATAATAGATACTGAAGTGTACTTAATGCAGAATATATTGAGAAGTTTTCAGGTATTAAAAACTAGTCTGAACAGAATGAATAGATACTCAAAACAAATGTTCATTATAAAAATTGACTGAAATAAAAGTATTTCATAATTAGGTGCAGTAATTAATTTCCCAATTGTTTTTAAATACTTTATCAATTTGATGTGAGATCTCTGATCCCCTTTAGATTTAGTTGAAAAAATGTAGTATTGAGTCAGCAACATTTTTCTCTATATTTCTTAATTCTAAATTTCAACTTAATAGAGGTAAACCTTATTTCTACATATTTAACAATAAATACAACTAAAAAGAGTTCCATAATGTTGTGCATAAAATTTAAATTAAAAAAATTACTAGACAAGGAGTTGTATACACTACCTCTCGGACACTTATAGTTGACCGAAAGGACTTAAATACTGGTTCATTATCATTTACATCTTCTACTATAATGAGCATGGAATGCCTGATCTAAAAATTTCAAAATGCAAGAAATATGGATTAGAAAAATCAAAATTATAAACATGAAAAGAATGAAACTCAATCATATAAAGGACAGCACATACAAGAAATGTAACAAAAACATCGTGTTATGCAACTTACAGAACATTTAAAGCCTAATTAGCAACTAAAAGTTTTGTTGTAAAACGAAACTGAATTACAGACGCTACTGTTTCATTTGCATCGTTTGTGCGGATACTCAAGTGTTTTCTACGCTTTCATAAGACAACATTCTAGAAGTGATTTTCATCCATAGGGAATAGATTCCATGGAATGTAAAATAAAAAACAATACATCGTGAAGTTTGACGCAACATAATTATGAAAAAGAGCAAAACGGTACTTTGAAAAATTTTGAAAACTCCAGTTTGTTTTCGAAAGAATGAAAATTTTGTGCAATCGTAGAGGTCGTAGATCGAAAATGATCTCTGTTATTGTTTATGTTTGGTTATGCCGGTTTTTGATCTAGTTTTGATATAATTTTATACCTGACTTAATTGATTGAAGCCCATATAAGAGGGTTTTCAGTGTAAACATAAATAAACTCCCAGGGATGAAAATACTTCCGACAAAGAACAGGTTCGATTCATCACCGTTTTTACGACACTTGAAGTTGATTTATATTGTCGACGACACGCTGAAATTCGATTCGAATAGCAAGTCACGAAAGAGATGATCAAAACAGGACCACCGTCTGTGTTTAGCTAAAAAGACAAACCCTCTTAACAATGTATGCATAATCGAAGGGTATTTCAGCACAAATAGCTATTTTTTTCAGGAACAATGGACTTGGCAATTTCAATTACTCATGCAATGAAGGACATGCATATTCCAGAAGCAACTGTGGAACAAGATAAGAATATAACATTTTCCCCAGTAATCAAATATTTCGCTCATTAAAAAGATTTTAACCAAACAAAAGTGATATTTTTGTAAATATTACAAAACATCAAAACAAGAATATATATTCCAAAACGTGGATGATTTAGTGTTTCGAAAAGGAGAAGTATACGATTCCGCTTCTGTCGGTCGCAAGACTTTTTTGCGGAAAACATTTTACGTTTACCTTAATACATATAGTGTATATTGTATATTCATGAATGCAATCAAAATAAATTTATTTTGAATACTTACAAACTGTCCATCCCCAAGTCTACCGTCCGTAAGCGTGAGGACCAATGAATATGAATCAGCCATCTGAAATAAATATGGAATAAATTTAGAAGATTGAGTATAAATTGACATACCATCTGACTTTATAAATACAATACGTATCAGCATTTCATCAACGTGTAAAATAGACAACCAAATATGTGAAGATGTACTAACAATTCATAATCATTAGACAATTAGAGCTACGATTCTACATGTTAGTTTACTATCTAAACTAATCGCTGGATATGGGCCACTATATGAAACGAAAGATTTCGATCAATCCTGTTTCCTGTTTTTTTAACAATTTTGCCTTTTAGGTCTCTCGATTAATTACATTCGCAACTTTGTTGCAAGTTAATTTTGCTTGTGATATTTACGCCGGAAAAGAAATCTCTGAAGTTAATGAGAACAGTCTGTCTGTAGCATAAGAGTTGGAAAGGGATATTCAAACTTTTTCCGACAGTGGTAATCATAACGCAGGTCATTAAATTCAAATAAATTACAGTACCGTTCCAATAGGAAAAAAACCACTCTGTAAATAGGGGAGTCCAAACTTTTGGCTTGCATGGGGCGCATTGAATAAAGAGGGCCGAATGTGAAACATAATAGTTAATGTATATACAAGTTCCAAAATGTGTACTTTATTATTTTGTATATTTTATTAAAGTTAAGGAAATAGGATAACATAAAAACATAAAACCGGCGGAACATTTAACCTTTTAGTAAAACTAATGTATCAATCTCTGGGGGATGTTAGTGAGTTCTTTATAGTGATTAGTCAATTAATAAGTTCTCCAGGTACTTGTCAGAAAATTTTGATCTAATTTTACTCTTTATGTTTCTTTATCCTTGAAAATAGCTGTTAACAAATCGATAGTGAGTTCGACAATGCAAAAATAGATAAGGCATCTCTGATGTTTAAGAATATATCTCGGAGATTGGATCACTTTTTCTTGTTTGAAATCCAAATGGTGAGAAAATTCTCAACTGTGTTGAATGATGGCAAATTTGTTGATTGTAAAGGTGGAGGAGCACTCATTCACTGATGTGTTGGATAATGTAAAAATAGATAAGGCTTCTGCTGTTTAACTCGAGAATAGATCTGTGACATGGGATCACTTTCGTTTGTTTGAAATCAAACAGGTGAAAAAATTTTAAATGTGTTGGACGATGGTAAATTTGTTGATTGCAAAGGCAGGTAGTTCATTAACGTCACACTGGAGCAACACAACGGGCTACTGGAGACGATCCGGGATCAATCCCGAAGGGAAATATTCAAGGACAACTTCTCATAATTTTGAATCGTGGTCAGTTGACGAGTTGACACCTGAGTTGGCACCCCACTCTCCAAATTTCCTCACCACGCCAACTTGAGAATATGTGAGGCAACGACATCGAGTTTCTAACTCACAACCCTGGTTGCTAATCTGCTACTTTTCCAAACGGGCTATATCGGCCAGATCAAGCGATGGTAAATGTGTTGATAGAAAAGGAGAGGAAGCACTAGCGTCATTCACTAATTTCTTCGACAGTGTAAAAATGGATGAGACTTCTCTGATGTTCAACTCGAGAACAGATCTCCGAGATTGGACTACTTTCGCTTGTTTGGAATCAAACTGGTGAGAAAATTCTCAACTGCGTTGAACGATGTGTAAAGGGGAGGATGCACTAGTTTGATAAAAAAAGGACTGACCTCTCTGTCGAGTTCTTTGTTGAGATAGACGTTGGCCTCCGAAGCCCCAAGACGTTCGAAGCGGAGGATCTCCTGGCCCACAGGCCCGACGACTCCGAAAGTGAGGCGGTCACTGTCCGCATCTTCACCGCGTAGCCTGTACAAGAGTTTGCCTGGAAAGAACACGACACATTCAATGGATTAATAAGAATGCAGGGGAAGTAGAAGACGAAATCTATCATTTCCCCAATAGATATAGATTTAAAATTCCTGATATACCATAAAAAATTAAAGAAAATATAAGTATAATTTATATTCTATCAACAGACAAGATATCACTTAAATAATATGGACTTAAGTAGGAATACAGCATGGAACAGTAATACTGAATCCATTTTTGATGCAACTGACAATAATCTCCAAGTGCATTATCTTTTTTGTATATGTATCCTTATAGTATAATACTGTTTAATTTTTATACCTCAAGTAGATGTAAAACGTTTTATGTTTAGTGTGAATAACGCTTCTGTTTATTAGTAACTTTTTACCTCCGAGCGTAAAGTGGGAACTTATTAACCATGATCCCTCAATTAGTGACCCGGACGTGATTCGAACACGCAACACTTCTCCCACAATGCTCTTAAACATAATGTAGAGTTGTTTAACAAGATTAAATTTAGCATCAAAATTGGGTACACCTATTGAAAATTATGAAGTTAGTGCATAATTTATTATGATGACGCCTCCTCATGCAGACTTTAAGGACATAATTTGTAGAGCATATTATTCCCGACGAATATTATCCACACTCGTATCCAAAAATTAAGGATAATGTAAGTAATCCTAGTTGAATTCCGTGCCATGTACTGCACTAAAGTTCCTCAATCGGCAAATAAATATTCCACAATCTATGTAAAATAAAATAAGAATGCCCATATGCCTCGTGGTGCTCCAGGGAACAAAAAAAAATGAAAAAAAGTGCATAGGTGAACACATTGTAGGTTTTAATTATTACGAAAAAACACTTTCGGTTCTGTTAAGTAACCTAATAGAGAATGTGCTGGCCTCTGACTAGAATACAGGCCTCACAACGTACAGACATGCCTTCCACAAGGCTGAGTAAGAATTCCTGTGACAAGGCGTCCCATTCGTACACTAGAACACGTCTTTGCTCTTGTACAGTCCTTGGTGGTGTGTAGGCTGCAATGCGACGTCCGAGAGCATCCTAAGCATGCTCTATTCGAATAAGATCAGGTGACCTTGTTAGATACGAATTCAAAATTACCCTTAATTTTTGGACACATTATGTTCTACTATGAACGAGATGCATAAATAAAGGGAAGATTCGTTCCCCCCCCCCGCAACTGAACAAACACACAAGAAATAATTAAAGCAAATAACTTTCATACTATAATAGAATTACTCACCTATACTCTCTGGTCCCTCTCGGACTTTGACAACTATTTCGCTTGCCCCGTCGAGGGCAAACTTTGGCGGGGAATTGGCGCTCACTACAAAAGAATGAAAATGAATGAGTTTCGAAGGAAAATTGTAGAAAAGCAGAAAGCGAACTGCATCAATAAAGATGAAGTAGCACAATTTCGTTTATGTAATGCAACGGAATATTCTTTTATATTTAACATTACAGTTCATTACAAATAAAACGATCCATTAAAAAAATCTAATGGCAGGCAGGAAACAAAACACACAATGCATAGATTAGTAATAAAAGTAAACACAAACGATACATAAAACTGATAAGAAAAGGTAAGACAAGAAAGAGAAATAGTTAGCTTCCCATTCGTCCACTAGCCTCTCAGTATCCGCAGAGGTCCCAACTAGAGAGTGCAGTGGAAATTTGCAGGTGGTGGATGTCCATTTTTTGGGATTTAGTACAAAGGGGGCAGCTGAGACTCTGCAGAATTCTTAGGCGCTAGCGATGTTTAGTTAAACAATCGTGACCAGTCAAAAATCGGGTTTTTGCAACAGCTTCTGCCCTTGGGGCATCTGGGATGCATTTACGGTTAATAAGAAAATGTTTACTTGAGTTTCTACTTATTAGTTCTTGAAAGAAAGTATCATTTGAGGTTTTTCTTTGATGTACATTTTTATGGAGTTATATGAAATGAATCTAAATAAACTGCCCAGTACCCTTTGCCAAGTAATCCTCTTGTTCATTACCATAGGTTCCAGTGTGCTGGAATCAAGCAGGAAGAATTTAGTAATAGTAATGGCAGTCTGAGAAATGGTGAGGAGCATTATAAGATACCTTGGCAGAGGAAGGGTCAATGTCCATTTTGCCAAATGTCCAACGTTTTTGGTAGCTGCTGATTTGGTAATTTTTATTTCTTTAATTTTCAATATTTTCCAATACTTCGATTTTTTCATTTTGTATTGACAGAAGGACATCGGAACTTTTTCTATTATAAATTTCATCACTTTGAAGTGATTTGTGTGTGACCCTTTACCAAGGTATAATATAAGAAGACATGTGTGAGGATAAAAGATTTCTAACTATAAGATCTTATCAGTAATAGTAAAAACAAGCGTATATTAAACTGAATTGGCTCACCTGAATGTATCCCGTACAAGCAGAAAATCCAAAGAAGGACCACCTTCATCACCTGTGCTCCCTGCATAGTACCATGGCAGGACCCAACGACAGGCCACGCCTACCTGTAAAATGAGAAGCGCAATCTGTCAAAAGCTGTTAAATAATTTATCAGTCACTGTGGTGAAAAATGTTCGCTACCATACCAATCAAAATGTCATTAACTTTTAATGATAATCTTAAAATTAATGTTTCGTAGAAGTCCGAATCGGAAATAAATTTCGATCGAATCCAACGATCTCTATTCAAATTATTTCTTGGAGGTTCAGGCTTATTTATTTAGGAAAAAATTGAGGATCTTCAGTGGCGTGCGTATCCAGAATTTTGCTTCAGGGTCCAAGCTAAAAATGAAATTTTTTATTCAAATTTAAGGGCTTACCAGATTTTGAAAAAGAGCTTTGAGTGTTGTTTTTAGTTGCTGTTTATGAACTTCAGAAGGATTACTGTAAGCGGATAAAAGCGATATTACCGTCGAAAATTTAAAAAGCATTTGTACAGGAATTTAAAACTGTACAAATTATTTTGTACTTATGAATTTAATTTGTATAGGCATTGTAAATAAAAATTAAAAAAGTTTCTTTTCCAAAACTATTCCTCTCTTAAATGTAGAAGATTTTCGCTGAGATATTTTGTCCCTATAACGTACTCTTTCAGAAATGTGTTTAGGCTTTATAGAAAATAATAAATAAAAGAAACATCACAAAGATATAAAGTTGATGACATTAATAGAATGGTAACGATCTGGTTTTCCAATATACACTGCTGGCCACCGTAAATGCAACACCCTGAAGGAAGCATGCAAATAATATGAAATTTACAACATGCGTTAGCGGAGGTGAGATATGCAAATGATTAGAATTTCAGCGCAGACGCACATCACGCGCGCCTGTGGCGCCACTTCAAAGCGCTATTTAAGGCTTGGAGATTTCGACGATTTCAAGTACGGCAATTGTGTTTTTCTTGTGGTTTTTTCAAAAAAACGATCAATTATGCCTCGTAGAAAACAGCGATCATCTTTTGATCAAGTATCCGAGTTCGACAGAGGAAGGATAGTGGCCTACCGAGATTGTGGATTATCTTTCAGGGAAATCGGTAGTCGTGTTGGACGAAACCAAACAACTGTAATGCGGATATGTGATCGTTGGATGCAGGAGGGTACGACGGACCGACGTGTTCGATCGCATCCACCTCAGTGCACCACTTCACGTGATGACAGGCATATTGTGCGTATGGCAGTGACGGATCGCTCAGCCACATCACGAACCATAGCACAGCACATTCAGTCTGTACCGCATCATCCAGTGTCTGCGCGTACCATTCGACGCCGTTTACAGCAGAGTGGTCTGTCCGCAAGACGTCCATTGCTTCGTCTACCCTTGACGCAGAACCACAGACGTTTCCGCCGCCAATGGTGCGATGAAAGAAGGATGTGGACGGCAGAATGGAATGAAATTGTCTTTACTGACGAGTCACGCTTCTGTCTGCAACACCACGATGGTCGGATTCGAGTCTGGAGACACCGTGGAGAGAGGATGCTGAACAGCTGCGTTATGCACCGCCACACTGGTCCTGCACCGGGTATTATGGTATGGGGCGGTATTGGATATCACTCTCGCACTCCTCTAGTACGCATTGCCAGTACTTTAAACAGCCAGCGCTACATCTCCGAGGTGTTGAGGCCAGTTGTCCTTCCTTACCTTCAGGGCTTGCCCACAGCCATACTTCAACAGGATAATGCGCGACCACACGTGGCACGCATTGTCCAAGGGTTCTTCGTCAATCGCCAGATTGAATTGCTTCCCTGGCCAGCTCGCTCTCCGTATCTTTCGCCGATAGAAAACATGTGGTCCATGGTTGCTCAACGATTGACCCAGAATACATCCCCAGCTGCCACACCAGATCAACTTTGGCAACGTGTGGAAGCTGCTTGGTCTGCTGTACCCCAAGAACACATCCAAAGTCTCTTTGAATCAATGCCGAGGCGTGTGGCAGCGGTGATCTCCAACAATGGCGGCTACTCTGGCTACTGATTTTGGCAGGAACCACACTTCACAGAAGTCTATAAATTTAATCATTTGATACTTGGTCAACATGTTATCTACAAAATAAATTTTGTTGTGATATCTCTTGTCTTTCTTGGTGTTGCAATTTGGGTGGCCAGCAGTGTATTTTAGTTAAACATTAAAGAAACAAAATCAACAATGAATCACAAATATCTCAATTTATATTCATTTACATTTGTAACGGCTTACAAATATAGAAATGGAAACATGCAGAAATCAATTGTTTTACCCTCTGACCGTCAAGAGATTTCTGAGTAGTCTTGCTTTAACCCCACACCACATAATGACTCAATAACAACATGTATTGGTTGAAAGGATCCTAGGAAAGATTCCATTGGTTTAATAAGCCAAAACAGGTTAGAAGTTATGCTGGGAAGACTTCAGATTACAGAACGGATATATGCGCGAAAATACCCTCAGAGAGTTAAAAAATTAGATGTTATAAATTATGAATGTACACTGTATGTCACTCTTTAAAGCCAAAGATCGTTCTCTGAATGTTTTAACTGCTAAAATGTAAAATGATAAACCCAAAATGGCATCACAATTTATTTTACTTACAAAGCTTCATCAAAATTCAATTCGAGTGTAGAGATGATTTAAAATTAGGGGACATACACCGCTAGAAGTCGACATTCCACCAAAACCTTTATTATTTCATATCACAGTTTGCTTTTCAAATATCGAAGCTCATTAAAATATTTCTATGAACTAGTAGATCCGCTCATGCATCTGCGCTGGTTTCTAAATAGTTTGTCTTGATTGCACGATAAGACTAGCATCTAATACCTTATTTAAATAAATTATAATGAATACAAGCATCTTTCAGCACATTTCTAAAAGCAAAAAGTGCACACCTTAGTCGTAGTATCACAATTAACTTCTGAACGTCCACTTCAATTGCATCCCATTTACCTGTTCAAAGGTGATTCGGTATATTTGTAGTTCAAGATCTGCGTTCGCTGACATTTTCTTTTCTGCGATGATTTCTATCTTCCAGATTTCTCATTGCTTTCTGTAATCAGACTTCTGAAGAATTTCATTGAAATGGTGAGCTCTTCCGGGTAGTTTTAGCTGTATTATGCAGCTCAAGAACTCAAATCAAACATATTTAAACCAAGCGGAAAAATTGGAGGAATAAATCCCATAGCGGTTGAATTTAAATTGTTTATATCCATTTGTTGCCATTCTGCAGATAATGTCAATTTCTGTGTCACGTACGTTAGTGAATAGGTGATCAGAATTTCCAGGTAGAATAATCGAAGAAGGACCAAAAAATTCCTACTTCATCAGCGTATCCAAACAACGACCAGCTCGAAAGCAGTGTAAGTGAAACCTTGTCATTCCGTTCGCAAAGGTCGTTATTCATCTGCCTTTAGGTGCGTGTTATCAATTCCTCTCTCAGATCACGCACAACTCGGAGTTTATTACACAAGAAAAATCAATGCGAATACCTATTGCGACTATCCCCTGAATAAGAGTCGAGTTTTATATAATTTATCTTTGGAAACTCAGGGCCTCCATAACGACTTCATGGCGAGTTCAATTTAAAATCGTTACTCGTTTGAACAAGAAATATTTATATACACAGACAAATATGCTTTTATGCGTGTGTAAAACTGTGTTGAATTCCAAAAGTTTACTCTCCAAAGACATAAAGAAATAGCATCAATATTTGAATATCATTTGTTCAGGAGATAATGTAGCAAGTATGTTTTTGCTCGAAGGCTAATTACACCTAGCCGTATCTACCTTTGGCGCCGCGGTAGCCCGGTTGGAAGAGTAGAGGATTAGCAACCGGAGGGTTGCGAATTCGAAACTTGATCCGACCAAAGACCGTCGTGTACATGGGAGCTGGTGCACTTTAAATCTCAAATATCCTCACGTTGGCGTGGTGTGGAAGTTTGGGATGCCAGCTCAGGTGTGGTCTTGCCATCTGACTGTGGTTCAAAATTGCGAGTTGTTGTCCTTGGATCTGTCCCATTGGATTGATTCAGGACCGTCACCAGTAGCACGCTGTGTTGCTCCAGTGGGACGTTATTTCAGCTACCAACCAACCGTATCTACCCCACATCATATATTGAATTTGCGTATGCTGTATCTCAATACAGCATACACAAACTGAGTTCACGAAGTTGAGGTTGTAACGAACAAGATATACTATTTTTGTAAAAGATAATATTATTATTCCGAAATGCTGCATAGAAGTCTTATAAACGTAAAATGGTCTCTCTCAGATGAGATTGGTGCGCCTCCACATATTTGTGACATCATCTTGATCGTCATATTCTATACTAAGTACGCTGGAATTGTTTAGTAAGGGTTATTACAAATGAGTCATAAGTCGTGACAAAGAAATACAGTTGTTCAAAACACTATATTTCGCATAGTATTGCAGATAAAAATGAGTGTTACAAGAAAAGAACTAGAAATTGAGCAAGTTTTAGTCATAACATGACAAATATACTTGATGTATGCTCTTCTCGTTACACTACATACGTTCAACCTGTAATCAAGTTCGGTCTTTGCTTCCGCGTGGATACGACGAGATGTCTCATCCATCAAGATCTGACCAATTTTGCTAATGACGAGATATATCGTCATCAAGATATTGCCAATTTTTTGATTATGGCGAGAGCAATATCTAATCAGCTTTCTCCTAATAACGAGATATCTCGTCCATCAAGTTCTGGCCAGGTTTGATACTGAGACGAGAAACCTCTTCGAGACAACCACCAGATGGGTTATATAAAATTCCTTCGATCCTTTATTTGGAAAGATTCGATTGCTCCTTTCTTTAGAATATAATCATTTGAAAATATTTTATTGGTATCTTCCTTATAATAGTATACTTTGGAAAGATGCTATTAGTTGTTTTGAAATAATAGAATCATTTGAAAAGATTTAATTGGACAAGATGGTCAGAACCGGTTAGAAGTCACACAGATAAAGACCGCCATTTGCAAGGTGGAATTATGTGTGTGAACCCCTGAATGGGTTAAAAAATGAGTTTGTAACTTGATCACTTTTTATTACAATTTATCGAAGCCACCAAACGTTCAATCTTCTGATTGTCTTGTGCCCAGAGATCGACGAGTTCACTAATAACTAAAAATTGCGCAAAACAGCAAAAACTAGATTCTAAATGGAATGTAGAAAATACTACCCGGACTTCCAATAATAACGGTAAGTAATCTATCACAATTTTAACCACACGGCTTAGTTGCAGTTCTGGCAAAGGAACAAGAAACGGATTTACATACTCCTTTCCTAAAGCATAATGATTACGGATGGCTTAGGTTGAATCTACTATAGCGTCCTTCCAGAAGACCACCACTAACTTTGTTTTATTTATTCTCCTTTTGCACGTTAAGGCAGTTGAACGCTATTTGCCCTAACGCCGTTGCTGCTTACTATGTAACCCTCCAGCTACAGTTTTGGTAGTTACTTTTACCACGTTATCAGGATGGACTTACTGGAGATACTTTTTTTTGAGAGGGAGACTGTTCCACATGAAAATGGATATTTAATTTCGCCTGGAGGCGGTATAAAAGAACATAAAAGAAACAATTGGGGGAAATGATTACATGAATTATTTTCGCACTTATAGTACTGCTATGCATATTTCATGTTCACGTGTGTTCACGATTTTGGTGTTAAATCATTTGTATTTCTTACTAAAATAACTGTCTAATTAGCTCTCGTGTAGCAGAAAATGAGGCAGAGAGACAAACTAGCCTTACTAAAATGATACTGATTTCTTTGTCATATCATTTGTCAAAGAGATAGATTGAGCGAGATTAGAAGTGTGTGGGACAATGACGGATTACCAACTAGGCGCGCGCCTATGCTATTTTCTTTTTAGTAGATCTATATGGAAGAGTTCAATTGGATCCATAATTTGACAGTTTCCAGATTTAGAATCAAAATGCGATGATTAAAACTAAAACAGTGGATTTTACTTAGTTTCAGTTTCCTAGCTTGAGGACCGTCAATACTAATAATTTTCGAAATATGAGGGTGAAAATTTTGTAAAATATTTACTTCGTGGGAAATATTAAAAAAAATCAGTGACTACTTTTAACAGTTAATTTATACAAAAATCGAAAAAATGTGTAGACAATTTTTAACTAGCAGAATGCATCTAAACACAAGACTCATTGGTTGGTGGTAGGTAGTTAATTAACGTCCACTGGAGCAACACAACAAGATATTGGCGACTGTTCGGGATCAATCCCGACGGGAAATATCCAACAGGACTCATCGGAAAATGCTTGATGTGTGTGTACTTCTACTTAACATATTTGTATGAAAGTTTTCTTACTACATTTAAAATAAATTTATATTCATGATTATCGTAATAAATAGTATTTATTTCGATTTTTTGAATTATAATAATTTAATTTAAATCTTTGTAATAAAAATATAGAAATGTATTTGGTCAGCAAATCTGAAAACAATTATGGACAAGGGGCATTAAAATTACTTGTGCCAAAGGCCTCAAAACCACTTGAACCGCTGCTAGTGAGAGTGGTGATATTAGTATTGTGATAGTACTGATCGAGATTTTATCTGACCGCATAATCAACAATATATAAGAGGAATTACTTAAATGATTATTTGTTTGATTATTGTTTCTAAAAAAATATTCAATTAGAGAAACAAAAATATGTGATCGAAAAATTGCAGAAAGACAAACAAATAGAAAAAGATAAAATAAAACACTTCATCAAAGCAGAATATTTATTGAACTGAAATCATTAAAAAATGTATCAACTACCAAGGAAGAAAGAATCTATTTATAACAAAATTATTACGTACATTTTATTATAAAGGTTTAACAAAAAATATACTACTTATTGTAAGTATTATTCCAGTAGCTCTTAAGATAGATTTCGCATAAATTTTTCTACTCCATTAGATTTGGGTAACTCAATACTTTTGCAGTATGATTACTCAAACAATTGTTGATTGAGTGCATCTCTCTCCAGAGTACCGTTCCTGCGAGTTGGTAGTCGAGTCACGTGTTCTTAAACGAGTCTATTCTTTAAATTAGGAAAATGAACAAAGCGCTTTCACAATTGGGTCTTTAGTGCGAATTCTGGTTCTAAATTTTTCTTTCGATGCCGAAAGCGATAACCGACGAGCTATCACACCTTTCCAAAAACCGACTGACCCAGGATCGACTATCTTGTCGTAGTAGCACTAATACAGTTTTCTAGACTCATGAGAAATGGGTTACTTGATACACAGCATTTTAGAAATCATTGACTCTAAAGCAGCGTTTCTCAACCTTTCAGTACTCGCGGCCCAGTTTTCAATCATAATTTTCATCGCGCCCCCCGGTTACAATAAAATGTATACAACAATAATGTATATTGAGTATTTTGGATTCTGTTTTTAAATTATTTTTAACTAACTGCCAAAGCAAAGGTAAAAGCGAGCCAGCGTTGGCGAGAAACCACATCTGGCATTTTGCCAAGCGGGCGGTGAACAGATGAAACGAATGAAAGCGGGGAGAATTTAAATATTATATTTGAAATGAAAGCCAAACACAGGGAGATAACGTTAAAAGAATATGAAAGTAGAAAAATTCGTTAATGAAAGTTAACCTAGACGGGGTGAGCTAAATTTAGAAACTGGGAATACATTTTTTCGAATAATAAAAGAAATAAAACAGAAGCATGACTAAACAAAAGAGAAAAAAATAAGTAATGTTTGTGGAATATTCTCTCCAAGGGAATCCACACGACCGATGCCGTCTCGAGCATGCGCAGAGCAAATGTTTTCTCATTAGGAAGAAGGAAAATGTTCGATAACACAAGTTTCAATTCCAGCCAGTCTCATTCGAGTCGATCCTTCTATCTCTATCGAATCTATCGTGAATATGTGTATGTTATATATGTTTTCGTGTTAATTGCAATTCACCATATTAAATATTCACGGCAGCAGATTTATGCAGACTCATGGATAAATTTTTAAGCGGAAGTAAGCGAGCATTAGACGATAGTCAAGCATCAACAAGTACACAGACGAGCGTGTTTCCGAAAATAAAATCAAGAAAATATTCTCAGGAATACCTAAATTTTGAGTTTACCAGAACTGAAGTAAATGAAGAAGAAAGGCCCCTGTGTATCATTTGCTCAAAAATATTGGCCGCAGACAGCATGAAACGTAATAAACTTAAACGACATTTGGAAACGCTTCATAGTGAGTACGTCAACAAACCCAGAGAATTCTTCGAATTAAAATTAAAATCATAAAAAGCAAAAATCATTTTTTAAAGAAACTTTGTCTGTGAATAAAAAAGCTTTAATTGCATCTTACAAAGTTTCATATAAAATAGCCAGATGTAAAAAAAATCACACCATTGGTGAAGAGCTTATTTTGCCAGCAGCAATTGAGATTGTAGAAACTGTTTGGAGATAATTTTTCAAAACAATTGCAGTCCATACGTCTTTCAAATGATACTGTTGCTCGTCGAATTGGTGATATAGCTGAAGATGTACAGTGTCAGCTTTTCTCGAAGTTGCGTGACAAATTGTTTTCAATACAGCTTGATGAAGCAACAGATAGTAATAAAGATGCTCATTTAATAGCCTATGTTCGATTTTGTGATAATATGTCAGTAGTAGAACTACTTTTCTACAAACCAATAGAACTCAAAACAACAGCGCTCGCATTATTTGCTATTTTAAATGATTTTATAAACGAGGCAAACATAGAATGGAAAAATTGCGTCAGAATATGCACCGATGGTGCTCGTTCAATGTCCGGAAGATTCCAAAGTATACAAGCACTTGTAAAACAAAAATCGCCTAAGTGCGTCTGGACACATTGCATGATCCACAGAGAAGCTTTGGCTTCGAAAGAAATGAGTCCTGGTCTGAATATTGTGTTAACTACGGTTGTAACCGTAGTAAATTATATAAAAATGAGACCCCTGAAATCGAGAATCTTTTCCGCACTTTGTAAAGACATGGGTTCAGTACATTCAGCGTTACTATTTTATTGTGAGGCAAGATGGTTATCACGTGGGAAATTTTTGCAACGTGTTTATGAATTAAAAGAAGAAATCGCCATTTTCCTAGAAGAAAACAGACCGGAAGCCGAGAATTTTCGCGATGGTTTATTTGTGATGAAATTGAGCTACTTGGTCGACATATTCGAGAAATTAAATAACTTGAATCTTCAACTCCAAGGAGCAAATACACATATGTTGGATACGAGTGATAAAGTTAATGCTTTTTGTAGAAAATTGGAATTGTGGAGCAGAAATTTAAAGCAAAAAACCTAACAATGTTTGCAAATGTGGATGATTGTACTAAAACTTACAAGGCTGAAGAAGAACATGTAAAAGTTGTTTTTGTAACCATTGAAAATCATTTAGCCATGCTGGCAAAGAATTTTAAAAAGTATTTTCTTGCTGACGACAAAGATAGCAAGTTACGAGTGGGTTAGGGATCCATTTCATAAGACTCCCGAAGGTCTCTCAATTGATGAGGAAGAAAAATTCATAGACTTCACGACAAGTGGTGAAACCAAAAGGCAATTTAGTAATAAATCACTATTTGAATTTTGGGCAGGAGTAGAGGATGATTTTTCTGCACTAAAAACAAGGGCATTTCGCATTCTATTACCATTTTCAACATCCTACCTTTGTGAAACTGGATTTTCTGCTGTGGCTTCTTTGAAGACAAAATATAGATCTCGGCTAAATATAGAAACAGAACTGAGAGTGGCTATTTCTAATACTAAGCCTTCCTTCGAAAAACTTTGCTCTGCAAGACAGGCCCAAGGAAGTCACTAATAATTATTAAATTTGTTTTTAATTTAGTATGTTTTAATTAAGTAAGTTTTGATTTAGTAAGTTGTTTTACTTTATTTGTTAAATATGTCGAAATGTATTTTGTTTTCTATGTGTATGTGTGCTTTCCTTTCAGTCAGTTAATCAATTTTTTTAAATAATATTTTCTCTTGGATATTCTCGCGCCTCCCCTCTAGTGTGCTCGCGCCCCCTAGGGGGGCGCGCCCCACAGGTTGAGAATAGCTGCTCTAAAGATTAAACTTGGGGGTACCTCCTTCCTGACTAGCCCATGCAGTCAAGACCTTATTGACTACAATGGACTTCAAAGGCTGTAGGGTTGAACCAGCTGACTGGATCATTGACATCTGAAATCACGCATCTCGATTCGATATCAAAAGCCCTACCGAAAATCATCCCAGTTTAACATGCAGTTGAAAACATGCCGTTTAAGGCTCATTAACGCCTAGCATGAAACTCTATACATCAGGAGTCACACGCAAAAATCACTATGGATCATGAACCACGCCGAGTCGTTATCGCACAAGGTGATTAAAGCTTCTGATTTCCCGCAGGACACACATCGGATTTTATCAGTGAGTATGCGGTTGGCATATTGGAAAACCTGTAGGTGGGCTGAATGTTTCATATACTTTTATTCCCCTTTCCAAGAAGCAATTACCAAGGAGACGCTGCAGATAGTTGACAACGGTGGACATCGCTCTGGGATGAACACGGATCATCAATTTCGGGCAGGTTGATCAATGACGGTAAAAGTAGAAGTCCCCAATCTGGTGTCTCTTTTATGAATCACATTCATCGACCGTGTGGGATGGGCCTTCTCGATTACTAATTTATGCGCATAGCTCTTGTCGAGGATTGTGACTTCAGCGCGTGCTTGTTTCACTAGGGGGAAATTCCATGTTTGATCGTTGAAGCTGAGGGGTGTGGTGATCAATTAAATACCCCTAATTTTTCGGTATTTATGAGTGGGATATTGATATGATCTTTCCGCGATTAGGGAAGCAAAATTTATGAATGGAGCAGAATCGGTAAAATGAGTGAGACCATTCTTTTTTGGAATGATGAATGTTGTGCTGAAATAGGATCTGTGTTGTTACTAACCCCCTTGGTGAAGGTATAACCTAGATCTAGTTCAAAAGGCCATGTTTTTCAAGTCGCAAAGCGACTAACTTCTGTTCATCCTCGAGCTGTCCCACAGAGACCCCGATACTATTAAAAATATCGATGAATGAATTGGTGATATAACGAATATTGTGCTGAAATAGGATCTATGTTGATGTTACTAATCCCCTTCAATGTATAGCCTAGACCAAGTTCAAAAGGCCGTTTTTCAAGTCACACAGCTAACTCCTGTTCATCCAGGAGTTGCTCCACAGAGACACCGATATAATTTCATATATGGGAAGGAGTTACTGATGTGGACAAGTTGGACAATACTCAATTCCTCTCACAAATCATACATCTTGCGTGCCCGCTTCTCGGAAGTCTTGCCAGAGGTGTCTGGTGCAGTTTTGAATCTTTAAAATGCAACGACAGTCCAAGGCGATTTGTGGAGTGCTAGGAATGTGGGGAGGACCAATATAGGATTGTAAACGGATAAAGTATACTGCAATTCATTTTTAGGCGGAGGATTTTTATAATTTGTTATTAGTAATATAAGTATCTAAGGTTGGTTTTGAGACTACTGCTGAGCTAGTGAAGAAAACAGTGTATCCACGGTTGCTTAATTTGGTAGATTGGTAGGGTTCTATGGCGTTAAGTCCATATTTAGTCTATCTGCGCCAAACAGACAGTCCGCAAGCCCATCAAAAATAAATGTATGATGGTAAAAATGGCTCGTCTTATATAAGGCTAAAATGATCTATCGATTCACCATATAAATACAATCTCTATTACCAAAAGGAATTTTTACGAAATGTTCAAAAGGATATACGAGTACTTTATCAAAGAACTGAACTTAAAGATACCCCGCCTTTTTTATTAACACTGCATCATTTAATAAAAGCATTATTTTTAAACGCAGTCTTGAAAGAGGTCACCCATAAAAGTATTTGGTAGCAATCGGTAATCAACAAAAGATGAGTTCTAATCTAAAAAAAAGAATCACAATCTTTAATCTTCATTACAATCTTTTTGTTGTGAGTGGGCTATTTTTATTTTCCCTTAGATTTGGTCACACATCATGTAGTCATTGAATCCAGAAGCCTCGTAAGCACATATTTCTTAAACTCTCATATTGTCTGCACCGCTTGATTGAGGGAAAAAGTTTGTATAAAATTGGTTGGTCACTGTCGAGTGCTAAACGTTAGTGACGGTAGTGTTTGTGCGGTGATATGTATTTCCTGTGCGTAATCTGCACGTGAAGTTAGAATTGTTAAGCATTTTGTCAATAAAAATTCCAAAGAATAAATTCTGGATTAAGTATGATAGTTGATTGGCCAATTCCATATATTTTACGTCAAATGTTGCCAAAACGGCGATAAACTACATTTTAAGGTTACCTCAATATGTATTATGCGAAAGTATTTGTGATGCAAACATATAATCTTTGCAGACCGTCTGTTTTTTTGTTTGCACTGAAAATCTCTCTCACAGTTATTTAAATAATTGAAAAGCTTCTGAGAAATTTGTAGAAAAAACAAATTTCACTCTCTCGGTGACATGGAACGAAACGGTAGGCTCGATCACAAAACTGCAGAACAAATCGATGGGTAGATAATAAATTTCTCAAAATAAAACAAATAATTTTTTTTTCGTATTTATTTGGGTAGGGTAGATTTATGTAATCTGGTCTGATTGCTGTTTGTATTTACAAATCACAATTTACGTTTTTTTGGATGAGTTGTTTTAGAAAAAATATAAAATAGACGAAGCTTGTCTTAAAGCAAACAAAGGAAATTAATTTGTAATGTGCATGTCTTTGAACAAAGCGTGCACATTGAACTTTATGATACTTTCTCAATTTCAAATATAAAACAAGGAAACATCACGATTGTTTGTCACGAATAGTTTTAAAACATTTTCGGGGCACTGAACAAGAATTGTCTCAGGGTAAACAAAGGAAATTAATTTGTAACTTGCTTTTAATATGACTGAAATTGCGAGGTAATTCTTTCGTGATCATGATATGAAAAACACACACAAATTCCTTTGCTATGCTTGTCCATTCCAAGAGAGTGTCATTCACCTCGTCCAGATTTTCCCCTTTTTTGCAGCTTTCATAAAAAGTGCCGATCACTTACCACAAATATAAAGTACCTTTCAAATTTTCTTTACGGTCATGAAATAAAAAGAAAGATACATACTAAAAAAATTCTTAATGTTAGTGTGGATTTTTTTTGGATAAAGGGAAATAATATACGTACGACGGGAAGTCCTCTCGCAGAGATTCTTTACGATTCATGCATGACACCCGAACGATTTTAATCGAAATCTCAGCTTGGGATCGTTTGGCGAAGAATACGGCAATAAAAAGATTGATCAATTTCGGAGAAAATTATTACCTTGAAAGGTCCTCGGAAATGTAAACAAAGTAAAGCATGAAAACGAGATATGTCAAAAAAAGTGAGATAAAAAGGCAAAAAAGAAAGAATTCCAGGTCAAGTTCCTTCTCTTGCAGTTCGTTTCAAGGTCGCTGGGTCAACATCCAAGGCACACGACCGGTTGCCATAATATCCTTAGAAAAAAATCGTCGGAAAAGGGCAGGGTCACTATCAGATTGTTATGCTGGCTGTGAAGAAAAGAAGCGAATATCGATTTTCTTTCTAGCAACGGATGTCACATGTCTGAGCAGGTAACAGCTGCCAATGACATGTGTTGCCATTCTTGAAAAAGAAAATTTTATTTATGTTTAATAGTTAAACCAAAGCTTGATTTCCGCTGTCCATGATAATTAGGAGGAAAACCCAGGATCTCAGACGAAGTACGCTAGAAGTTATGAATATTTTAAGCACGTTTTAAATGATAATGCCGGAAGGCGGAGGTTTGATTTATCTGGTAGGCTGTGAGAGAATTTTGCCAAAAGATGATTGCACATTTTTTGATGGATTCTCCAGATTACGTAATTAATCATAATTACGAACTAAAAATTGTATAGGGATGCCCAGACCGCGGCTTCCGTTGATTTGCCGGTGGCAACGCCTCACAATGTGTTATTTTAACTTTAACAAGTCACAAGATAGGTAATTTAAGTTAAAACTAGGATTAAACTAGGTTTTGAGTACGTTATGAAAGTTGTGGTTTCAACAATTTACTTTATAAAATCCCGTGGCCTTAATCACCGACAGTTCAAAAAGTTTCAAAAGACAGTCAAAGGACAGCGAAAGCGAGATATTGCATTAAAATGCGCAAGCCTCTTTGGGTCAACATATCTGTAAACAAATTTTTTCAGTCATAGATAATAAAAAATATAAAATACGAACCGCTGGACAAATAAAAATATAGAATACATTTTTTGCTTGGCTACTAAAAAATTAGAACCAAATATTAAAATATTTAAATCCCCAATGTCACGCATCAAATTAAATTTGTTATTTATTTTATTTCTTTGTAAGAATATATGATAAATATAAGTAAAATAAATAATGTACGATAGATAACTTCATGTTTTTTTGGTGGCCTCCCATAGGTTACAGTGAATCTATGTGGCCCTTGGTCTTAACAAGTTTGTGCATCCCTGTAGAACAGAGATTGTAGTGGAGAATGAATTGCAATTAGGAATCAATAAAAAAGTTAAAAAAGAGTTTGTTTTGTCAAAGAAAAGGCTATGGAAGGTGGGTAGGTAGGCAGTTGAATTAACATCGAACTGGAGCAACGCAACGGGCTATTGGCAACGGTCCGGGACGAAGCCCGAAGCGAAACAATAGAAGTCAGAAACAAGTACAGTTGCTCCATTGATAGAGTGAAAAAAATTGCAAATCCTTCTTTTTACAATTGGATAAAAATACATAAAAGAATTTTTAATTTTGAAAATTTAAAAGTCCTCAATAGGAAATGGAAATAGTATCATTTGATTGTGTAAAAAAGAATTTAAAGTTTGTAAGAGATTATTTCTTTTGACATTTATGAATGTAAAATAAAATGCATTTACTGATTTTTTTAAAAATAACACTTTTACGAAAAAATTAGTTATCGACTATCATTCAAGCAATTTTGTGTATATTATATGCTATCAAAGAGTAGCAAGTAAACGATTGTTAAAAGGATTGGTTTCCTTAATGTAATCGATTAAACTTCATTTGATACATACGATATTGATTGTAAGAAACAGATAAACATTTCCTCTTTTGTAAGAATGTTTATTTCTTTAAAACTTATATTTAGAATAAGGTTTTATTTTAGTAAAGGAAATTCTCAAGACCCTTTGAATTTCCTCTAAAACTCCATAAGCAGTTATCGGTTATGCATATCAAGCATCAGATTGGATACTGATAAAAATTATTGCAAGAGGGTTAGTCTGTTGAAATTAAATTGCCATATCGAGCATTTAAACCGTGTATTTGAAATTGATTTGAAACTTTTTATCATTGAACCCATAATGTCTTACACAGCGGGTAGCTAACATGGTAACTATCACAACATAAAATAGCTCCATAATTTATTTGCTTAATTTGACACAAATAATTGAAAAGTTATCCAAAGGTCGTTGTTGGTTTCTAAATTTTATAGGTTCATTCCGTAGCTTGAAACTGCAGTAGGACCTTGGTTTTCCAAGAGTTTGTTATCTGAGCGGAGTTTGATACCGTCTTTTTGGAGTTTCGAGCACGAGTGTGCAAAGAGGTGAGAAAGTACTGTAAAACAGGAATATCATTTCGATCCTTTTCAAGAGTTTCAAAAGTACTTAACTCACATCCAGGTTTGTTGTAAAATTATCGCAATAAATACATACTCTGACACAAATCCGAGTATAGATCTTTCTTAATACAAGTTTTATGAATCAACATGTAGTACAGTAAATTTGTTCTACATTTCGTAAGGCTATTTTGTGTTACTAGGTTCATGTTATCCGAATTTCTGGCGGACATTACCTCTGATAATCAAGGTTTACTGTATTAGATCATGAACTACCTTCAACGGTCACTGACCACGAAAGCAATCCATTAAACTTAGACGTAATGTTTCAATGGTACAGGACATCATTCAACATCCAGAAATTCTCGCCATTATTTATCCAATTAATAGTGTTTGCCATTTAATTACACAACTCTGAAACCCGTTTACCTTGCTTATAAGAGAGCTATAGGTTAAATCATTCATTGAGAGAATGCTTCGAATAAAACCCGCAGAAAGATTCGCCTCAATAACAGCGCACGACGATTAGCAAACGACATGCCATCTCCCATTTAATAACAGCCTCGTACGCCAAGGTAATTTTTTACAGCGCAACATCAAGCTCTGCCTAACTGTACCCGAGATCGATAGCCTAAAAAGAAGAGCTGAGCGATTTTGATTCCGAGAATCATTAATTTGTTACCAGATGACACGTGCCGGGAATTTCGCTGCTACCATCTTTCAAAGCTGTAATTTCAGTCGGTATTGTAAAAAATTCGTGTGGCGAAGAATACCTATTGGGCAGGCTACAATCCACAAGCACCTGAGTGACACAAGTTCGAACTCAACTGTCACGATTGCTGGGCAAATGTGTCAGTTTAGGAGACAGTTTCGGATATTATTTTTCAAATAGGTTTATCCGAGAGCTGTAATTGAAATTGCCCCTTTCGAAGGCCTCACAGGCTAAGAAAGAAGTATTTATTTCCGTCTACATTGACATTTATATGAATGCGTGTCTGAGTATTAGGTTTCCAATCAAGGAATTGGAATCGCGTCGTATATCTGAGGGGAATTGGTTTTGACGGGTAGTCTGATTAAAATGCCAAATGAGAGGTAAAGTGTTAATTTTTCATTGGCTTTGATCTTGGAAGTGCAACTATGAGAGGTTTTTCTGTCAAGATTTGTTTATGCGGATATACTTGTTCGGATACTTGGTACGGATTCTAAACGTAACATAATTTCCTCGTTTTTGGAATACGATTTCAACACTTCGCCAATAAATATTTTAAAGAATAAATTCCGAATTGATGTATGGTAGCTGATTGGTCAACACCAATTATATTAAACGCCAAACGTCGCTAAACTATACTTTAAGGTAGGTAATTGAATTAATTCGCACTGGAGCAACACAACGGGCTATTGGAGACTGTCTGGAATCAATCCCGAAGGGAAATATTCGAGGACAACGCCTTGTAAGTTTGAACCATTGTCAGATGACGAGGTCAACACCTGAGCTGGTACCGCACTCTCCCGAGCTTCCACACTACGCCAACGTGAGGACATTTAAAGCATCAATAGATTTAACGTGCACCAGCCCACATACACGACGGCCTTTGGTTGGATCGAGTTTCGAACTCGTAACCCTTCGGTTGCTAATCCGCTACTCTTCCAACCGGGCCATCTACACTTTAAGGAACCCAGATACATATTATGCGTGAGCATGTGGAGAACAGAAGTAAAATCTTCGCATTCCGACTAGTTTGTACTGAGATTATCTCCCATAACACGCATAGATACTTTTGTCTGTAGTGAGTTTAAGAAACTTCATTATTTAACTGAATTCTTTTAACGGAACATATTTGTACCGTTTTCCAGACTAAAGAACTTTTATTAACTATTTATGAATTCAAAATGGCTATTCTAAGGAGAGATTATTACAAATATTCTGAGTAATTTTCTATTTCAAATACAAAAACAAAACTAGGTTGTTTTAAGAACATAAAATAATCACTGGTGAAAATCTTTTCTCGTTTTTCTAAATAGCAAATACAGATTAATAAAGAATGGATCTGCAGATAAATGTTACGAGTGTGTTCCTTTTAATTCGATATAATCTGCAGCTTATTTTTATAATCAAGTAAGGACAACCGTTACAAAGATGTTAGCATTCCATATGGTATAAATCTGTTGTTTCATGTATCCTTTAAGATTTTGACTATAACTGATAAAAATGATGTACCCATTCCGAAGTAGCAGAATACCAATAAGGATGCCTCCAACATGTCTTACATTCGGACATGTTGGAGGCATACCTCTACATCGTAAAATATTTTACAATTTAGAATAACACTGTTCCTCAATCAATTCAACAACCATCGATTACTTTTAAATAATACACTTAAATAAGTCCGGATCGATAAATCTAGTCCTAGCGCGATAAAATACTTATCTGTTCAAGATTTAAACAGAATACTTAATAGATTTAAAGGTAAAAAATAAATCGAACAATTATCTCCTTGATAGATTCAAATAGAATCAGTAAACGAAGCAGTTTCAGAATTTTTAGACAGTTCAAAAAGCGTTCAATAATTCAATATATCTTGCAACTAAAACTGATACTAGACAGCTGACCTCTCTTTACATTATGAACGTCAGGTAAGATAATAGGGAATACTAAAGATAGAACATCAGAAAGTATTCGAATCCCTTAATCGCATATTCCATTAGTTCATACGAATAGTCTGCCTCACAGAACAATAACACGCATTTATTGTCTTGTTATAATCATTCCGCTATGAAATAAACTGTCTTTAAAAATGATCTGGTGACTACTTATTCCCTACCTGATATTTCCATACATTTCTGAATCAACACATACGTATACCTCCCTTTCATGATTTCAGATAACCTACACCTCCATTGCGTATCGAAATTGAATGCTGCGTATTCCAAGCATACAAATTGCCATTATTAACATTATTGTTTTCTCATTTCGGGTCTCCTTTAGAGACAGCCACGCATTAACGTACCGTTCTCATCACAAGAGTTACAAGTGATTGACTTTTCGTGTCTGAATTCGCGAAGAGATGTGTAGAATTCACTCCCAAGCATAAAAGGGTGGTGATCATATGAGGTAGTATTAGTCAGACCACCAGCTGTCCAAGTCCACGGATCTTGGTGGAATCTTGATTTTGACTTCCAGGGAACTTGCAGTTTTTGAATCAGTCAAAAGATTCGTGGACGAGGTATTAAGGAACCATGTGTTTTCGTGATTCTTGTGGTTTAGATGATCATTGCTGCCTCACTCCTTCTCTTTATTGCATAATTTAATAACATCGGATTCACCTGGACTTTTTTTTTCGTAAGTCACGATTCAATTTTTTGTCTCCATCTAGTGAGTCGGATGTATTTAGAGTGTTTTATGTAAAGTGATCGGGATGGAGAGACGCCGTGTTGCTGAATGTTATATTTAAACTCTTGATTGTGAAACAGTGTTACTTTGGTAGTTGGTTGGGTTAATATTTATGAAATCATTTAGTGAAACTATTAAATACTAAGCATTCAGGAAAGTACTTTTCATGAATATTGTATAAATATCGAGCCTAAGTATCCCAGTTGGAAGAGTTTCTGATTTGCAACTGAAGGTTTGCGAGGTAGAAACTCGATTCAACCAAACGCCGTCGTGCACGCGGCCTTTGGTTGGAGACGTTAATTCTTCAGACAGAATTAACGTGCATGCGGATTGGTGTACGTTAATTCTATCTTGGCCTCAAATGTCCTCACGCTGGCAGGGTGTGGAAGCTTGGAGGTAGGGTACCAGCTCAGATGTTGACCTCGTCATCCGACTGTGGTTCAAAATTATGAAGTGTTGTCCTCAGGACTTTGAGATTGATACCGAACTGTTGCCAATAGACCGGTGTATTGCTCCAGTGCGACGTTAATTTACAACCTATCTACCTTGTATAAATATCAGTTTCATATTCATTTACTGGGGGAAATAAATATTCAACATCAAAATATTTGTGAAAGTCAAAAGGAACTGATTATAGATTAGGCTAAATAATGTATTCTATCACTAGAAATCGATCGGTTGGATTGTTGTGCTTAGCTTTTATGGCGCAATGGCCATATTTTGCCAAGCGAGCCAAACATAAGACAACGTCAAGTTAGAATGTCATGAAAGAAAACCCCATGGGAAAAGAAGAGATCACTAGAGTACCTCGGGTTCGTGAAGCCTGTACACACCTAAAGGAGATGTGCTCCTGAGGGCCACTAGAAATCGCAAAGGTTTGTTATGAATTTCTCATAAAACACTAATAGAACCACCTTTAATCATAAAAATAAATTCTTTAGTTTATCCTCACATAGAAAAGAACTCTGAAGTCACGTAATTCGTATAGAAGATAAGATTAGAAACAACCATTAATTATATTCGAAATACGTCTTGGACAAAATGGCGGGCTGCACTGAACTGTAGATAATAAAATACATCAGGATATGCATCAGGTTATTTGTTTTCAATTGTTTCCGAAACAGTTTGATTACTTTCTTCGGCTCATCGTCTATCAGTATTCAAATGAGTCATACAAATTAAAGAGATTTCAGAGATAATGCATATCTCGCGTACAGCGTGTAGGAAAGGAACTGGGCAAGAGTTGATAAGATGGATGTATGATTAGTTAAACAAACTTCACATTTATAGGTCAAAGTCATTTGTTTAATGGCTCTCGATGTATATTAATCACGGTGCTTTTAATCCGTCAAAACCATTTCATGTTTCAGCTTCCTAACAAGACCTGACAGTGCCAAAGAAGACAGGTCATTATCTAATGGTTACCAATTATCTTGTTCTGAACACGGATGAAGCAAGGTCAAGGTTATCTGTGGCGGTCTACTGTTGTCGATGATAATTAATATTGTAATTAGAATGGGCTCTTTGTGACCACAAATGCCGTTGGGATCATCAGCTACAATTGCTTGAGAGTTGTGAAACGAATTGAGCTGGGATTATAGCACAGTGGCGTGTCCTCTTTGGTTATAATTTGAAAATAAGAGATTTTTAAGTTTGATTGATGAATATGTTTTGAATGAGATCTAATTTTTATAATTATGTTGATAATGGCGTTGGTCTGGGAATAGCTTTAGATTTCACATGACTCTAAACGTGTCATGTCAACCAAATGCTTTTAAACGCCTTAAAATCTTTGATAAATTCCTGCAAATTATTGTAATTTGAATAGAGAGAAATTTAGAAGGAGAATTTGTTTCTTACATACTTCTCCTTCTTATAAAAGAAATTAAATTCAATTTGCAAAGATAGATGCCTAAAATCCCCTTCAGAAACGCAACATCATTTTCTTATATTTTCAAAATAATTATTATAGTGAATTAGAGAATATGCGCTATAACGGAATAAACATTTGTTTCACGAGTGCACAGAACACTTATACTTTGATGGAATGTAGCTTTTGAATAAATATACATGCTATGTAGAGTTTTCACAATTGTAATATTCAAATTTCCGATGGGCTGGGACAGATTCTACTGCATACTTTGAATTGGCTAAAATTATTACAAGCCGTTACCTACTAAATTAATGTTGTGGCGATGGGTTTTATAATAATCAAGCTTATTGAAACTTTGTATACGAACAAAATTATTTCAAGAAAAAAGTAATTTTTTATTACCATTAAATTAAAAACTATTTTATACTGAAATAATTTTGTTCTATTATCACTAAATCAAAAACGACCAATAGGTCTAGAGGCCAGGGTACTGGCATCTAGGTCTAAAGACTCCAAAGTAAAGCATGAATCCAGAGAAAGGCATGGATATTTGTCCGCCTGGAATGAAAGTGTGGCCTCTCTATAAGAGGGTTGTGCCTTGAATGCATGGTATGTATGTGAGATCTAGCGTGGATTTACCCACGTGGAGCATCGGGGTAAATCTAAGTGCTTTACAATTCCGCCCCTGTGATGCCATGATGACTGATATTCTATTGGTCGAGCATTGGAAAAAATTAAAATACTAATGACAGACTAATGGCGTGACAGCTCTTTCACAATATCTGACTTTAGCACCTCATTATAACAAGACAGCAGATGGTCCAAGGTGTGAAAATTATTAATAGTAATAATCACATGCCGGAAGCTAAATATGCATTCTCATTTCCTTTTACACTACCACAAAGCACCGAAGGAAGATTACAGATGAAAAATAATCGCTGAGACTCCCCTAAATATCAAATGATTTACAGCAGATCTTAAATATCGCATCCCAAATGACTGTGGTGTCCCTGATCATTACCCAGAGAATGCAAAAATAATGAACTAAGCCCTTCCCATTATCACATCATAAAATCAATATGCCATAGACGTGCTAAAAAAGTAACACTTGGAGTTCGATAAACATTCTTATCCTGCTTAGAGGAAAAACACTGCTTCGGGGTGTGAACTAGAGGTGTGAAATAAATCTTAGGCCATCGATGGAAGTGATTGGGTATAATGTCTATACGACCAACCCCCTTTGTATGGCCACTCATTATTGAATGTCTTCATTAGGGAGCTTGCACGATTTTTTCCTCCACTGTCTTATCGTTATCTTGGAACTCATGTTCCATTTTAATGCAGTTCGTGAACCCAGTTTTGAGTTGTAATTCATTTTTGATTAATTTTCTGACAGGAATTTTAATGTAGTGCGGACTGAAACGGTCCAATTGCAGAACAAAAGCTTTTACGATCGAATAGACAATGAGTTTTTTGAAATATAAAACTTATTAAATCCATTTCAGCATTTCAGTTACAAATAAATAACCCTAAATTTTCATCTATATATGAGAAAGTTTTTTTTGTCAAGCATATACAAAAAATACGGGCGTCTGAATGTGTTTCCCGTACGTATTCCGAACATGACGTCATTTGGTGAATTTTTCGAGCACACATCAATAAAATCTCTAAAGAACGAATTCAGAATTGATATGTGATAGGTCAACGTCAATTAGATTAAACGTCAAACGTTTCTAAAACTGAGACAAACAACACTTTTAAAGAAACCCCGATATGTATCGTGCAAGAGCATTTGGATAAAGGAAGTCAAATCCTAGCTTTTCGTCTGGTTTGTTTGTTTACCTTGAAAATACATCTCATACACCATAAATTACAGCTTACAAAAAATAAAAAGGCGAAACTCATTTTAAATCACTTTTCAAACCATACACATGTTTACAGGATGGCCGCCTACCTACCTGAAAACGTTTGTTTGCCACCTTGTAGGTCCCGGGTTTGAATCCTGATTGATTAGTGCATGAATGTTTGTGATAGTCCTGCAGGAAAGCCACACATTTGTTCAGCATGAATCCTCCGACACTAAATTAGTTGAGATACGCATGTGTACAGACATGATTTTGGTACAGAAACGGAATACGCATGCGCATTGTCATATGCTGCTCCAGTTTGGGGCCGGGCTTAAAAGTAATAACTGCTTGCACATTGGGTGCTCCCTCACAAATAGATCCCAGTACATTTTCTTCTATTAACAGATTCCAGTGGTTTTCGATTTATAAAAGACATAATCGTGCGTAAGGCACTGGACAAAATATTTGTATGCTTCGAGGCTCTTAAACGAAAATGTTACCAGATATTTTGTCATTTAATTTCGTGATCAAAGCATTCTTGCAAAAGGGAACTTTTGATCAAAGAGAAAAGGGCAGGGGCCTAGCCCCTTTTTTCCTTCCCCACTGGACATATTATTTACTAGAATTTATGGAAACCACAATATTTAATGATTGGTTCTAATACCATTAAACATTTAATGGTTTTGACCTTAACCCCGTCAAGAAAATGTACCAAATCAATAGCCTTTAATTGATGTAAAACATCGAAAATCCTGTTCCCCATCATCTAGTTCATATATTAAAGATTTCAATCAATTTCTCCTTTGTTGACACAGGCGCTAATGTGTGGCACAACATCGAAATTCTTTCCAGGAATCACCGTCACATACTTCTGAGTTCCATGAATTTCCAACACGAAGGCGTGTTTTCTGTACACTCTGGACCATCGATCACTAGCTCTGGTACGATCAATCACAGCAAAACACTAATCACATGATTCTATACAAGAAAGAAGACATTCTAATATCCTCCGCCATGTTGCCAGTAGGTAACAACTGACATCCATCAGCAGGTGTAAAATACTTTATAATTACAGGGGTTCCTCGGATGCAATGACACCCTGACGACACCTTCATTAAGGGTACCACAAAGGATTACAAGAAAAGAAATGGCGGCGGAAGAAGAAAAGAAAACAAAATGGCGAAATAACGAGGCACGCGATACGTTGAGATAATGGGAAATGATTCCACAAGTAATGTTAAACACTTGAGGCACCTGGGGTATTATTATTATTTATCGTATCAACATATCTTCCTATAGAGATAAAGGTCAGTGCATTAAAAATAGAGAGAAATCATGATCTCTCCAATCATCGGCTTTGTAGCCGAATATCAGCACGTTCTGAGTTTGGACGTGATGATATCTGAACGAGATGTGCAAGTGGAAAGAACTTCCGAAGAGCTATTCACCTCTGAAGCATTCGAGAAAGTGAACTATTTGTTTACAAAATTGCTTTTAATTATAATTTTTGAATAATCTAGACGCATCAGACAACTTTAGATAATTGAATAACAAGACATTTGACTATATATTAGAGTTATTCTCGGGATGGTTTTTAAATTGTATTCAGTATCTCAGAATACGTAGAACATTGAAGGAACAATGATTCCGTTTTTGGTTGTTTTTAACTTAGCCATCCTCGTGGTTGTCTCGATGAAGTATCCTTGTCACTAGCAAAACTGAGTAGATTTAATGGACGAGATATCTCGTCATTAGAAGAAAACTGACATCTTGATCATCAGAAAAAAAATCGGCAATGTCCTGATGACGAGACATCTTGTCCTTAGCAAAATTGATCACATCTGGATGGACGAGATATCTCGTCGAAACCACTGGGAGGGTTAAATACGTTTTCTGATATTAGAGGTTTTATATGCAAAATAATGTTTCGTGACATAACTTTAGTAGTGGGAAATGTCAAAGTCGGAAACAGTAGCTTTGCCAAATTCTAATTATGATCATTAGTCCAAAGTTTATCGAATTCCTTGTGTATATTATAGATTTGAGATTATACGTCAGGCTATTTATTATAGATTTGAGAAGAAATATGTAAATATTAGCATGACAAGAATGAATGAATTGTTAACGATAAAATTTGATTTATCCCTACATATTTATTATAATAACATGATTATATTTTAGGAAAACCACTAAGTTTAATTTCGAAATTTAGGAACATAATTTAAGAATATTTTATAAAGTTCAAAAAATTTCTTCCAATGCAAAAAATTCTATTGTCCTCAAAAGAAATGGGTTCCATGTAAGGATTTTAAGTTCTAAATAATACCTACAAAACATTAGGCAAATTATATTCAGACAAATTGAGCTGGTAAACACTAATAAATAAAAATAATTTTCCACTTTATGACACCAGGTCAAATTGTTTTCTACTAGCCTTTATACTTGAATATCAGAAATCCGTTTTGTAACTAAAAAGGCAGAAAGCAATTTATCTGTATATAAGATTATTGTAAAATCAATCACAAAAACTGATGGAGCGTATTATTTACTCAATCAGTTGTATTTTTTTAGATAGTTTCTCCACTAACCTCATTTAATTTGATTAAGGAAATACTCTGTTAATTGCATTTAGGTATTCTAGACGAAACTGATTAGCTGTCATCTCGATTGGATGTTTCAACACACAGTTTGATATCCTCTCTGACAGTTTTGTAATCTGTTCAAGAAGCTATTTTTTGTTTCCTCCACGAATGGTGAAAAAAATGGAATGCGACTGAAAGATAGGACAATCTTTCGCTGAAAAGTTCATGGAATGTCTAGTGATGTAGAGAGCATCGTCTCAAAATAGTTTCGAAGGTCACAAGTTACGGTTCTCTAAGTGTATAACCGCTTTTCCAATTATTTTCGGGGAAAGAATATCAGTTATCAATAAATTGATTTTTGTTCTAATTGCAAAAATACTTCATTTTCATACTCTAATTAATATAATTCTAATTATTAAATTAAATGAAGAAATTTAAGGTTTAATGTGCTCGTTTAGCTAAAAACCGTCTGTCTAGAATTCGAAAACAATAAATGACCGGAATCATTCCAAACTTTTATAAAAATTTAAAGACAATTTAAATTTGTGATCTGCTATGATTTATCCATATCAGATTAATGGAACTCACTGATTATTTAACTCGGACTCAAAGAACAATAACGACGAACTTGATTTTGCAAAAATGACTATGCTTTTCTGTAGTTCTGGATATCTGTTACTTGGAAAGACAATTGAAAATCAGAAAGTCGCGATTAACAGGAAACATTTTAGGAATACAAATGACAGATTAACAAAATGTTTAAGGTTTTCAAACATAATAATTTTTTTATCGAGTGACTTCTGTCTTATCTTAATTTATTCATAGCCATTATTTTCCGCTTGTATTGATGGCTTATTTAGAATCTTACAGGCAAGGACGCGATAGAACAGTTGGTAAAATCACGGATTAGCAACCGAACACTTTCCTCTTATATAATATAAGATAAGGATTTCAACGAGTTTGAATTCTGCTTCCCAGGTCTTTTGGAGATTAATTGCTTCGTTTTTAAAGAGATTCTTGTTAACATCCGGTTCCATTAAACTTATGGGACCTTCGACACTTTTCTTACTGTCCCTTCCTTGTGTGGCACTTTCTATCCAGCTAAATGTAGGTGGTGATACTGCTTCTACAGCAATACGTGCTTCCTGTACGTATTCTGAACATGGCGTCAACGATTTCAGCCAATAAAAATTCCAAAGAATAAATTTCGAATTGATGTATGATAGTTGATTGGTCAACACCAATTAGATTAAACACCAAACGTCACCCAAATGGCGATAAACTACATTTTAAGGTAACTCCGATATGTATCATGCGAAAGCATTTGGACAGTATGAGTTAGAATCTTCTCAGACTATCTGGTTTGTTTGTCTACACTGTAAATCCCTCTTATAGACGGCGCTGTAATAGACTGGTTATAAATGATAGTCCCGATGAACATTCAAAGTAGACGGGATTATAGAGAAATGAACTGTAAAAGTCTGCATGCATAGGTCAGGTTGTAATACACTATAAGCTGATGCGCACCACACAAGGCGTTCAGAAAGCAAAAATGTTTGATAGAGCGGTTCCCAAACCCCGATGGCTATCGCTTCTTAATGCAAACACTCGTGATCTTCCCTGACTACTATCTTGAATTATGGACCGAGGCTCTTAATAAATGGGTCCACTGTTCCGATCTGCATCCGGCTGAGTTTGATTACTATTTGGAGGAAGAAATGCGATTACCTTATCTGATCGAATTCTCTACAACACCAGCAATCCCTTCTTTCAACAGAAACGATGCAATCAATACGATGATGATTGTCTCGTAGGTGCCACTGGACACGTAACTAGTAGATGAATCTGCCTTCGAATATTTTAAGCGTGCCAGAGATAGTGTCCTGAGTTTTATCTAGCCGTTATCCAAACATGCAACTTCGATGTGTATGGAAGATAGAGACCACAAGAGCTTGGTACTATCCTGCGGAGGATGGAAGAGGAAAACATGGGCATCAAAGCTGAAGAATAGGAATAACTGTAATTATGCTCATTGTTTTATTGCTCTGTCATGACATCTCGCACGTGAAAGGAAAAGGCGAAGTGGTGGTATGTGGGGTTTTTAATGCAGGTCTCGCCTTGGAATCTGCCTTTCTTTTTCTAGCGTTGGATGAATCAGTCAGCAACCATTGGCACTTCAGGTGTTGGTATGAAAAAAGCATTCAATAATCATGGTGTTGGAATGCCAATAGGTTGTGCCAATTGCTACGTGCGGTGATGGAACACATCACGAATGTGCTGTCAGGGGCGTGATTTACAACTTTGGCTACCGGATCTCCGTCGTTTGGACAGTTTCGGGAAGTCGATGACATCTTCGAATGGAACAAATCAACAGAATCAAACGTCAATAAAGAATTAATGTATTGTGTTGATACTGATTACACATCGTAACTAATTTATAATTACACACATCTAGTGACGTGGATTGTTCTCATTCTTGTACGGGTGAAATTTCTGAAGACCCTTTTTAGGAAAAGGGAGGTATATCAAAAACATTACAAGCTTTTTTCCAAGAACCATTTTGAATCCACAAAGCTATATCGTAACATTATCATTGACAGAAGTATCTTTATAGGCTATTAAGTTTCTAAACAAATAATGAAACAAAATTTCCTTCGAAAATTATCAATCACAAACAGCGAAAAAGAAGGAAGAAAATTACTCTTGTATATCACATGAAATAAGCTTTCATATTATTTTATCTAAAATATAAATGAATATATATTTTATCTCCAATGGTGGACGATAGTTACAAGAATGACTGAAGTCAAACAATATAACAAATAAGAACAAATGGCAGCAGAAGAAAAAGTCTATGAACCTTTTTGGTCCCACTCTTTCCAATATCTCTCCCACATGGAAGTAGAAAAGAGTCCAGGACATTGAGACAGGTGTAAACGGTCCATACCCTCCTGAAGATTGCAGAACTTGCAAAACAGATAGCTTAATGTAGATAAGCGATGCAGGTGTTTAGAAAACAGTCGTGACCATTAGCTAATCA
The DNA here is from genome assembly GCA_933210815.1 of Meta bourneti. NCBI lineage: Eukaryota > Metazoa > Arthropoda > Arachnida > Araneae > Tetragnathidae > Meta > Meta bourneti. The sequence continues at coordinate 56,703,516 of OW119931.1, read as the reverse complement.
GAATTCAGCTACAGCTCTATTCCTTGGTTAATCAGGAAAATGTTTCATCATATTTCTATGGAATTTCTTTCCAAAATTTCTTTTGATACCTGAGAAATATCTATCCTTTTTTGGCCAGTAGATCGGTCAATTCATTGCCCACGATACCGCAGTGATAAAAATGATTCGATATAGAATTTGATTATAATATTTATAATCAGTTATAGAAGCAGATGATACGTATCAAATTTCCTCAATGTCTTTATCTTCCTTACATTTTTGTTCAAACTAAAAAGCAAACATTTAAAACTAAGAGAAATGAGAATGGTGTGAGTACTGAGAGTAGATTTAGTTTTACTATTATTCTGTGAATTACTAAATATATTATTTTTATCTTTAAGTATCATACTTTTTTGCAGCACATTTTTCTTAAAAAGAAAATCTATTTTTTAAATATTCTTTTTAGCAAATTTACTTGATACATATAAGCATATTTATAATATCCTTAAAGCTGACAAGACTGAATTCTGCTCGAATTTTCATTGTCTTTACTACATTCTTATCAAGTCGCGCATGTAGCATAATTACAAAGTGTAACAAAATTAATTAATCCCTTTCCTGATCTTAATTTTATGCATCATTTACATTTCTAACCCACCAAAGATGCCCTTGATTAATAACTTCGTGCCCCACAATGACTTATCGATTTAGCATGTCGAACCTCCAATTTTCCCACACTTCGATGCCGAATTTAGTGGAGGAAGATAGCACGCATTTAATTACGGGATTAATCCGATTCGTGTAATTTGCGGAACAGAATCCAATTAATCAGCTTCAAGTCTGCTGTAAACGGGAACAGCGATATCATCCAAACAGTAGGCAATTCCGATTGGATTAAGCGTCGACTAAAATTAAGGGCGTATCGAAAGCAACTTGAAGAAATATTGATGGGGTTTTTAATGAAGTCGCTGCTTAATCCAAACGAGGAACAAAAGTAGTAGCACTCAAAAGGTGAACGCGCCGGAACAGATCTTGACGAATTTATCGTGACCCATCCCTAATTTAGGACTTGGAGCAATAACCATACTTGAATATGCTGTTCCTTCTTACTCTTGGAGTATGGTAATTTGAATCATCATTGAAGCTTCTGTCTAACCATGCTTGATTGTGTTGCTTGTTTTTACTCTTCTTGGAGTATGATAATTTGAATCATCGTTGAAGATTAGTGATCTTAGTCCTGTTTAAAAGTTCCATAGCTATCAAGTCAGCTGATATTTGCCTCATGAACGAATCTTAGGGAATGTTAAATGCAGTCTAAGGGTTTTTGTGAAACAAAAAATATTTTCATTTTACCTATTGATTACTATAAAGATATTTTGTTCACGTCCATGACGTATACTACGTATTTAAGAAATGCGCATCAAAGTTGAAAATTGCACGCAAAGAATTCGTATCGATATTTCCGTTATTTACGCGTCATATACGTACAATAGTTCAACATAAGTGACATAAGTAACAAGAAGAATTATTATGATTGTTCTGTAGGGTGCAAAAGGTCAGATTCTTAAGGCATAAATTAGTGTAAAAATTCTAAAAAGAAAATAATAAAACACTATAGCGTGTATGCGCTCGTAATACTGACAGCTGGGTCAGCTTACACAACTGATTGGATTCTATGGTTTTAAAGAAACATTGCAAACAGTTTAAATTAGATCTAAAATAACGAATTATTCAGGTTTTTTGATAAATTTTCGAAGGTTTTAATCTGGTGAATACTCAAAAACATACTGTTCAATAATTTTCTATTTTTCTGTCTTTTGAAAATACTTAACAATTAAATTAAATGAAAACACAATTTAGAGTTATTGTTGTTTTGTCTTTATTAGTTGGAGTAATATTAAAATTATTTTTATTTTTGATTGAAAAATCTAGACATTTTGTCTAATAATTTTAACAGCTTTAGAATGTTGTGTTACTAACGTGTATACTTTAACAGCAGCAGTTACAAGAGGATTAGATAACGTTTAGGAGTTTTTAAGTTCTCTTGTAGAATTTATAACTTCTTATTTTTAGGAAATTACAATATTACTGATTACGAAGATAGCTGTTGCATCTTAAGATAGGCATTCCAGGTTATTGATTTGTACAATAGTTTTATTGAATTTAGAATTAGTTCACAAACCCGACGTGACAATAATTTTTCTGTGAATTGTATTTTTCAGTAAAAAAAAATTATGGAAGTGTTCTTTTCCTGATTTAGATTACAAAATTAAAAATCTGAAATAGGAATAAATACGGAAATATTATGGATGAAATTAAACTGAATGACACAAAACTTAAGACATGCTCAGGTGAATTCAAACACAACTTATGATTCTGTCAGTGTCTCGATGCCCAGAAAAAATTCACCAAGGAGGATATACATAAAAAATTCCATACATTAAACGAACTAAAGACCATGTCACATAAAATGACTTATGAATAAAGTCAAGCGCGTTCTCAATAGCGCTAATGCTGCTTTCCGTTGTGTGGTCTGACGATAAAAAACGACCACCGAAGGTGATCCAATCGGTCCGTGGGTGAGAATGGATTATAGACGACCATCCCCTTACGCTGAATTATCGAATGGAATCAATTTATCAACTTTTATTGGGCAAGTTTCATTGGCGTAGCAAAGTTGCATCGACTTGCTAACAATTTTGATGGATTATTTGTTTATTTCTGAAATGCGTTTTGGAATCGCTCAATCGAAATTCAACTTGAAGCAATTTGATTAATAGAGTTTAATTAAGTGATGGTGATTGCTGTAAATTGGTCGGAACCTCGTTTTGACGAACCTCAATTTCACGAACTTCATCAAAGTTCCGAGCGTGAAAATCACGATGTAACAAAGAAATAGCAGCGACTTAACGAATCCTGGGGTTTGTTCTTGAATTTTCCGGCGAAAGTATTCGATTCGAGCACTGTCATTACGCATCCCCCCTGACTTTATTTGTAATCATATTTTATACTGAACAAATAAGAACAACGACATTAATAAGACGGATCGAGCAATAAGCATTAATTTTCGTAATTGAACATTCGTCAGTTGTTTTATGATGGAAAAAGCGCACTTAGTTCACTGTATCGCTCTTTAAGGTAAGTTAATCACTTAATTTAATATCCATGCTTTGCTATTTGGCTTTACTATGACGTCTCCTTTATAGATATCCACCCAATTTTACGATTTCCTCGATATCGCAAAATCAAGATTACCACACAAAACGTTACATTAGAATTCAACTGTATTTTGGTTAAATTAGAAAAAATCTAAAATGGGATGAGCTTAGAAAGATATTTGATGGCATTTAATATCGTTATCTGTTGGAGGGTGGGTAGAAAGTAAACTCAAATACTTCGCAATAAGATTTTTATTTTACAAGGAAGTACACAAGCAATGCATGTTTCCATGGGCAAATCGAAAGTCTAAATTCACATCCAGAGTGAGCGTTATAGGAATCGATCTCCTCAAACCCCAAAACTAATATTATCGCTCTCACAAAATCATTCCAATTTCGGCGGTCGCGGTAGCGAGGTTGGTAGAGTAGCCGATTAGCAACACGAGAGTTGCAAGTTCGAAGCTGGATACAACCAACGACCATCGTGTTCGGGGGGGGGGTGAACGTTAAATCTGTTGTAGACTCAAAGGTCCTCATGTTGGCGTAGTATGGAAGTTTGGAGAGTGCGGTACCAGCTCAGGTGTTGTCCTCGGATCCTTCTCTTCAGGATTGATCCATGACCATCGTCCATAACCTGTTATGTTGCTCCAGTGCGACGTTAATTCAACTACCTACTACTCCAATTTCATTTGAAAAGAAAATTAAAATACCCAAATACATGCACGTTAAAAGTTGCGGGAAAATCGAAGTGAAGTATCAATGAAGTAAAAGCACTTTTTCCATAGTAGAAAACTTAGTTTGAAATCTTTCCGAATAAGTTGATCATTAAAAAAATATTAGATACTATAAAAATTAAACCAGTTAATTCAAACGAATAGGCTTCAAAACGTACATAGAGAGAGAGAGAGAGAGGAGGAGAGAGGTTAGTTAGTGAGCGATCAATGAATAGAAAGAAATGAATAGAAAGAAATGAATGGAAAAGAAAAGCACAGTTAAACCCGCGTTATAATGAACGAATTTGATCTTTTCCCCTCTACAGCCACTTAGCAAGCCTTTAAAAACAATATGAAAAGCACAAAAACGGAAAAGAAAAATCGAACTATTAAAACAGATTACTCGTTTCCACACCATGCTCATTTTCCGACCAACCACCACATTGTTGTGATTCTCGTTTTTATTAGTTCCGAAAACTCAAAAGTATATACACCGCGATAATTACAGTTCAACGACATGATTACACTGCTCTTTTGCTTTTTGCGTTTTCCATTGATATGCATATGAATGGAATTGTCGGGAATCGCTCGTAGTTGGCTTGCTACACGTCTCACTCGCCTTGTTATTAAAGGGGACGTACGTAATAACAGGCTTTGTCTTGTGGAACCGCAGGAGTCCATCAAGTATTCACAGCCATAAAGAGGTCAATGGTACACAAATCGCGTGGAAGATGAACTCTGTGACACTTTCTTCTTCCGTGGTCGGACTCTGTAAGAATGACGAAAATTATCTCTTTCAACAAGTCAATGGACATTGTTGAAAGAGATAATTTTGGGTTCAAGTGGGCAAATGGAAGTTGAAGTTTCGGAGTATTTGTTTGGCGTTATCGTATGTGATAATGTTCATTGGAATTGCGCGTTGGGCAACCATTGGTATTGTCTTACATTGTTCGTCAAATGAATATTTTCTAATTTTTTAAAACAAATTCAAAATCAAAACAATGGTATTTCATTAGGTTTTGGCTTTCCTAACTCACTAAAAAGTACACATTACATCAAAGTACCTTTTTTATTGTTTGAGGTTTTTAGTTTAAAACAAATAACGCAAAGTATTAGCGATGTCCTGATGGCAAAAGAAATATCTTGTGGGCTTGCAAGTGAAACCCACTAATTTCAGGCATGGAGGTTGGATTTCTTCTTGAGAGATATACTAATGAATAGAATTTTGTCCTCTATACTTTCTCAAAACTGTTTTTTGAATTAGTGTGTTTCCTTGAAAGCCTAAAATATGAAGTGTTTATCTGTACTATGGTAAGCTTGCAAGGATTCATCTTGAATGGCACATATATATATACTACATTAAACATATCAAGGAATATACAAAATATAAAGCAATGAGTGTACCTGAAATGTGGTATAATAAAGAAAATAAGTTGGATATTTAATAAGTGAAATTAAAATAACATTAATGTGTGTGTGAAAACTGATTCTTACTTTTTTAATTTTTGAAAGTAATATAATTGGTTGTTTTGGGTTTTTATGGCGCAAGGTCCTATAGCGAACAAGTTGTGCCAAATGCAAGATTAAATTCTTTTCCATATCAACAAAATCAACAATAAAAAGGAGATTAAAAAGCTGCACATACACGACACGACAACAGGGCGACGAAAAGCTTCTCAAGGGGAGCCCTCATCTCCGAAGAGGTAACCCTCTAAATGATTTCGACGCGATATCTTGTCCATCAAGATCTGTACCAATGTTGCTAATGACGAGATATCTTATCAAGATATTGCCGATTTTTTGATGATGACGAGATCAATATATTGTCAGTTTTCTTCAAATGACGAGATATATCGTCCATAAAGATCTGGTCAGTTTTACCAATGCCGAGGTACCCCGTAGAAACAACCACCAGGAGGGTTAAAGAAATCAAATCCCCTGAGGGGTTAGAAAGTTAGAATTCTGTGCATTGCTAGTTCTCATTTAGAAATGCTGTTGATAGCCAATTTGTAAAAGAAATGAAACTGTTTGATGATGATCACTGAATTGATTTTGTTCTACCATAAAATATCTAAAATTTGCTTTCAATAACTATAACAATTCAAAGAACGCAAATCAGAGATAATTAAATTTTTTTACTCTTTTTGGTTCATTTTCTTATTTGCTTTTGTGTAGTTCATACAAAAACTTTAGTGGACTGTAACTACATTTCTTGACATCGATTCAAATTGCTGTACTATCCTAAGCACAGAGAGTGGTTCCTGGAAAGGAAAGTTAATAACTACTATCGCGTCCAGAGATCAGACACTAACTGACAAGTTGACAACGTTCTTGGCTCTTGTCATGAAAAGTTACGCCGATTAAAGAGTGGCGCCAACAACTGTCACGGAGATGTGCACAGCGCTTTGTTTGATCAAAAACGTAGTGAAGACGTGTAGAACTAATCCCAAGTAAGAGAAAAATTAAGTTATATACCAGTTTATACAAAATGGGTTGAAAGAACTCTTAAATTATAAGTTATGCATTCTCTTATACGAATGCAATTTAGAACTAGCTAAAAATTCAACTAAATATAGTTTTCCTAAATACATTCAACTTTAAGTATCAATTTCATACCAGAATTGAGTCTTGTTTTCGGAAATGAAAGTAAACATTTTAAAGATAATTTAGAATTATAATTTATATAAAATAAACAATGTTCAATGGAAAAGTACACGAAAAGTTACATCTATTAAAGAGTGGCGCCAACAACTGTCACTGAGATACATACGCCGCTTTGTTTGATCAAAAGTGTGAAGACGTGTAGAACTAATCTCAAATAGTGAAAAAGTAAATTATATACTAGTTTATATCCAAATGATTTTAAATAACATTTTCAAATTGTAAGTTATACATTCAATTATACGAATGTAATTTAGGACTAGGTAAAAATTCATCTAAATATAGTTTTCCGTGGGCTGGTGTACGTTAAATCTATCGTGGTCTCAAATGTCCCCACGTTGGTATGGTGAGGAAATCTGGAGAGTGGGGTGCCAGATCAGGTGTGACCTCGTCATTTGACGGTGGTTCAAAATTACGAGCTCGGATCTTTCCCTTCGGTATTGATCCCGGACCGTGCTAATAGCCCATTGTGTTGCTCCAGTGCAATGTTATTAACTACCGACCTACCTATCTACATAATACATTCAACTCCAGGTATCAATTCCAAACCAGAATAGAGTCCTGTTTTTAAAAATGAAAGTGAACATTTTAAAGATAATTTGAAATTACATTTGATATAAAATAAGCAATGTTAAATGGCCTATGCTCGCGAAAACGCAACTTCAAGGCTCACGATTTTCTTTAAAATAATGATTGCCCTGCGGTCTGCTCATCCGTCAAACTCCAAACCAGAAAATATGCAAAACGATCTTGTCCTCAAATACTTACTAATCCCGCATCGTTTAACAATTAGAGCCACGTTTTATGCTCCACCAGAAGCTTACCGCATGTACCTAAAAAAAGTTTAATTACACGTTGCTCGGCGTGTACTGTCATGAAACGTATTTCCAGGAACGATTTCTCTGGTAATAAACTATTAAGCAGTCGCCGGAGCCTGGTGACTTAAAAATTGGCCTCTGTTGATTTTAACTGCCAGGAGGTGAAGAACCCGAATTTGATTTACAGCACTGACCCCATGGTCCGATGGCCTTTCACAGGCCCCCAACTTTCAACAATGGCAAAAGCATTCTATGGCGTGTTGCGGAGAGCAACAAAGAAAAACCCCACAGTGTTAGTGGGTTAAAAATCTAATGGAGGATGATTATAAGTAGCGAAACGTGCCCAGAGATCTACTTTCTTGTTTTGGTTGTTGGGGAAACATGCAAGCAGGTATTTCTAATGACTTTGTGGCAATAAAGGTATTTAATGCGTCTTTTTCTGCAGTAGCAGTCGCATTGCTGGGATGTTTCGATCCTTTGTTTTTGCTGCTCGGCTTTCTTTCATTGGCTGGGATGTGGAAGTGGTAAGAGCGATTTGAGTGTCGTTTTGACTGGCTAATGGGTGAGGTGTTTCAAAGCTACGAATTCTTGTTGATGGACTGTCTGAATAAAAATTAGCGTAGCCATTTTGGATGGCGATTATAGTGATAAGCCTTGCTTGTATTGCAGATTTTGTGACGCTAACGAATCTTTTTTTAAATAAATGGATATAAGTGATAAGAAGTAGTACCCTTTATACATCCAGTGCGTTAGGAATTATTTTACACTATTTTGTATTAGGTTGGGTCTGATGGCGCAAAGGTTATATTTAGATAAACTGCGACAAACACAAGATAGACATCGTCAAGTAATTGATTACCCCGTTGTGTTTCTCCAGTTTGATGTATATTAAATACCTACCTACCGTCGAGTAATGGACATACGCACACAATTAAAGTTTTGCTGATACAGAATTGAGAAATATACTCAGGATAAGTTACAGGAATCAAACCTGCATTGCCTACAACTCGCAGGTTGCTAGCACTTGGGGAAATGCATTGAGTCAAGGCGACCTCATTTTGAATTAGTATATTTCTTTATAACTTATAGTGTCGTATATGGAAAGAATTACTGAGCATCAGTATACTTTGTAGTGATGTTTACAAACTGATATTTTTGAAAATAGTTTTACAATTTTCCCAAATGTTTGCAACACTGGTAAATTTAAAACATACTAAAGAGATAATTGTTTAATTTTGTCAATAAGTGGTTACCTTTCAGTGGAATTATCGCTCTGTACAGATATAAAAATAGCTTTGAAAAAATTTAATATTATTAATTATCTAAATCGATATAGATTTATCTATTCGATTTTATTAAATCTATTGGTTTATCGAAGGTTCTCAGAAATTATTATTATTGTTTAAACTATATACGCATAAATAATCACTGATAGCGTGAATAGAAATGTGTGTTTGCATTTAAAACTTTGAAGTTCTAAGTATTTCATAGTAGCTAAAATGTTCAGTTATATGGAAATTAAGATAGCTAAATTATGTACACTTGCAAGAGCATTAAATGACAATTGGTTATAACTGAATTAAAGATAATGCATAACTGAATAAAGATTTTAATTTGCATCAAAATAAGGTTTAATTTTGCTCATCAATATTAAATCGCTTTGTTTTATTCTCAATGGGTAAATATATATCACTCAATATATGCTTACTTTTCTGAAATAAAGCATTATTTTATTCGCGACTTTTTCTAACAATATACATGTTATAAATAGGAAATATATCAATAGTATAAATTTATGAGAAAGCATTTCAATCTTGCAGTTTTTAAGTTCTTATGATTACAAACTCTATGTCAGCCATGGACTTTTCAATTGTGTAAAAAATGATTTAAAAATTCGTAGAATGCTTAGTTTAGAAATGTCTTTTTTTGCTGACATGTTCTCTTTCAAATGTTGTTATTTACATTGTATTATAAAAGAACCCATATCTTTTTGCAGATGATTTCAAGGTTAGATACTTTTTTATAGTGACAAAGAATCGATCGAAAAACCGTTCTATTGTTCACCACAGATCAGTGGAAATTTACATAAAATTAAGTTTAGAACAACTTATTGTTTCCATCGAAATACGGATATGCTTTAGGGTATATTTAGAGGCATCTTTCAAAGGGTCTAGGTGCAACGTCCGTCAAGTTTGACCTGCTATGCAACCAGACGCTTCTTACCTAACTGAATTACTTCAGTTTATTTCTGTCGGTTGCTCTTGAAAACAAAGCAGAAGTCACGAGAGGCAAGCACCGTGACTTCAGAACCTTCTTTTCGGAGCGGTTACCAACTTTTTTCCGATGCCTCTTCAAAGGAAAACTAATGACGAACTGAGCAGACACACACACGCGCGGTGAAATAACAATGTAGGTTTGTGGGATGCACGAATTTCATTAGCCTGTATATCTGCCTTTCGTTGGTTCTCACGGATTCTGCATGTGGGTGTGATGAACGGAGGGTTTTCTCTTTGTTTTTCGCTTTGATTTTACACACAAAGGGTGCGAAATGGAGAAGTCGGCTAGTGAGGTTTGCTTTTTGCTAGACGTTTAGGTGATCTGCTTTGAGTTTGAATTTTTATGCACCAATTAAAAAGCTACGTGAACTGAAAGTAGTTAGGTACTTGAATTAACGTCATACTGGAGCTACGGCTATTGGCGAACGATCTGGGTGGGAAAGATCCGAGGAGAACACCTCGAAATATTGAACCACGGTCAGATGACGAGGTCAAAACCTGAGCTAGCACTCCACTCTCCAAACTTCCACACCACGCCAACATGAGGATATTTGAGCCACGATAGATTTAACGCGCACCAGCCTCCACGTTTAAGACGGGCCTTGGTTGGATCCAGTTTCGTACTCACAACCCTTTGGTTGCTAATCCACTACTCTTCCAACCAAGCTATATAGGTCCTACGTGAACTGAAGAAAATTAGTTTCCCATGAATGCTGAATTGAAGAGAAGTATTGAGCATTCAGAAAATTGAGGTGGTGTACCGTTATGCAGTCACCCCTTTCTCCCTGTCTAGAGAAGCCACCTGCACTCATAATTCTTGGGAGGGGTGTGTTTTGACAGGGCTGAGAGGGTCACAGAGAGGGACGATCAGGGAACGAAGAGACGGGTTGCCAAGAAGAACGGATGCCTCGATGTCTTCCACTATATTTTTCAGTTGCCACAGGATTTATCGCTTGGAGTGGCTTGTTTTTCATGTTCTTAATGAACAGGACTACTTGCAGGGTCATCTCTACCGTGTTGGCTTGTCCGTGTCATAAAATGCCTACTCTTTCCAAAATTATTATATTTTGGTATGATAGTTGTACTTTTAAAATAAAGTATGCTTTGGTATAATAATTATTCGTTAATCGATCATAGTAGTCCGTTTACGCATAAAGTATAAAAATATTTCATCTAAAGAAAGTCATATTACTCTTCAAGGGCCATTTACTCCTATTTCAATTTTATTTGAAGTGGATATTTAACCCTCCTGGTGGTTGTCTCGAGGTGTCTCGCCATTAGCAAAATTGGTCAGATCTTGGACGAGCTATCTTGTAAAAACTACTTGGAGGGGTAAGCTGTTTAATTTTTCTCAGTAAACAGAAAAGTTTGTTTTTCATGTTCTTAATAGACAGGACTACTTGCAGGGTCATCTCTACCGTGTTGGCTTGTCCGTGTCATAAAATGCCTACTCTTTCCAAAATTATTATATTTTGGTATGATAGTTGTACTTTTAAAACAAAGTATGCTTTGGTATAATAATTATTCGCTAATCGATCATAGTAGTCCGTTTACGCATAAAGTATAAAAATATTTCATCTAAAGAAAGTCATATTACTTTTCAAGGGCATTTACTCCTATTTCAATTTTATTTGAAGTGGATATTTAACCCTCCTGGTGGTTGTCTCGAGGTGTCTCGCCATTAGCAAAGTTGGTCAGATCTTGGACGAGCTATCTTGTAAAAACTACTTGGAGGGGTAAGCTGTTTAATTTTTCTCAGTAAACAGAAAAGTTTGTTTTTCATGTTCTTAATAGACAGGACTACTTGCAGGGTCATCTCTACCGTGTTGGCTTGTCCGTGTCATAAAATGCCTACTCTTTCCAAAATTATTATATTTTGGTATGATAGTTGTACTTTTAAAACAAAGTATGCTTTGGTATAATAATTATTCGCTAATCGATCATAGTAGTCCGTTTACGCATAAAGTATAAAAATATTTCATCTAAAGAAAGTCATATTACTTTTCAAGGGCATTTACTCCTATTTCAATTTTATTTGAAGTGGATATTTAACCCTTCTGGTGGTTGTCTCGAGGTGTCTCGCCATTAGCAAAGTTGGTCAGATCTTGGACGAGCTATCTTGTAAAAACTACTTGGAGGGGTAAGCTGTTTAATTTTTCTCAGTAAACAGAAAAGTTTGTTTTTCATGTTCTTAATAGACAGGACTACTTGCAGGGTCATCTCTACCGCGTTGGCTTGTCCGTGTCATAAAATGCCTACTCTTTCCAAAATTATTATATTTTGGTATGATAGTTGTACTTTTAAAACAAAGTATGCTTTGGTATAATAATTATTCGCTAATCGATCATAGTAGTCCGTTTACGCATAAAGTATAAAAATATTTCATCTAAAGAAAGTCATATTACTTTTCAAGGGCATTTACTCCTATTTCAATTTTATTTGAAGTGGATATTTAACCCTCCTGGTGGTTGTCTCGAGGTGTCTCGCCATTAGCAAAGTTGGTCAGATCTTGGACGAGCTATCTTGTAAAAACTACTTGGAGGGGTAAGCTGTTTAATTTTTCTCAGTAAACAGAAAAGTCGAAATGCTATCCACTGAATAATGTCTTTGTAAGAAGGTAGGTACTTGAATTTAAGTCGCACTGGAGCAACACATTGGCGAGGTGAAAAGCAAGATTTATTGCATAATTTTACACTGTTTCTGTAATGTGTATAGGAAGTCATTCACACACAAATTATAATACACATGAAATAGGTCAGTGTAATCAAAATACATTGAAATATTTGTAAATAAGTTCCCATGAGAATTTACGAAAAAGTGTTTGCTTCCGTATAACTCACGGTAAACTTCGCATGATCCTTTCATATACAATTTAGCTGATGGTACTTTAAGATTGCCCGTTAATCTTCCGAAGCAGTTTGAATTCCATTAGCGAAACTGCGTTTTTTGTACACGCGCATCATGTGATTTACTTTTGGAAAACAGTTGGTGTTCACTTCATTGAATTCGTGTGAGCAATTACCAGCAGGAGTTGCTATGTGGGGGTTCCATTAGAAAGTTACAAATCGCTAACCGTATTCGAAAATGAAAACTAGAAGGAAGGAAACAAGGTTAGCAGTAGAAAGTTCTTTTAAATGATGGTAGATGTAGGTCCTTCACAGGGTTTAAATGAGAGACTTCAGCCGAATAATGTCGAAATCTAAATCTCTGCACAAGTTAAAAAAGAAGGAACTCGTGATTGAGCTATTTTTGATTTACTTAAGTTCAGTTGCGTTTATCAGTTAGTGGTTGTTGTCATTTAAAAGTTGATGCGTTAGATGTTCATTTGTAAATTTATTTATAGATTTTTACAATTTACATTTTCAACTAGAGATAAGAATCGACTTCATCATTTAACTCTTCATTGAAAAATTGGGTACCCTTTCCACGTTAGTCTTCTTGAAATTGGACCAGAAGTTTGGCCAAAGTCTTCAAGGGCCAGGGGAGACCGCGATGAGGTGAGGCCGGATTTCTTTGCCCAGTTCCCTCGTCACAAAAAATAAATAAAACCACAAATTTTTGAAATTAACACCGATAGAGAAACCATCACCACAATATCCAGACTGAGAACAGGACATTTTGAAGGCATGAAAATGAACCAAACTGCATAGACGTTATAACTGTCTGGGCATTGAACTCACATCTAATCCTACATTAACCTGCCCTGCAATAGTAGCTGTTCTTCAAGTAATCGATTACAATTCTGAAGAACAGCTTTACACAGCGAGAAAATAATCGATATCACCAAAGCTGTACAAAATGCACATGGTGACATCTGACTCAGAAATGGACACAGCAACTAAAGATAATAAGAGAAGCCACTCGAAAATCAAAAAATAAGAAATGGAACCACATACAAAGAGTTGTGTCTGGACAACAAAAACAAACCGAAGAAAGCAGGGGCTTTTTTTCAGAATTAGAACTGGACATGATTACTTTGCAGCACACCTGGAGAGAATTGGAATATATTTCTCAGGGGATGCAGTTTATAGAACTTCTAATGCCATCATGGATGATGATCACCTCCTAGTTTGCCCAATCATGGCCAAATATGGTCCTTGCGCTATAAAATTCAACCAACCTTGTCTGTTCGGGCTTGGACAAAGATAAAATGATGACTGAGCCTTTATAGTGCGGTTTTGACGAGAAGCCAGTCGACCTTGGGTCAGTCGATTTTTGAGAAAGTGTGAAAGCCCTTTCAGGAGAAGGCTGCCATACCCAAATACATGAATGGCGATCGCCTGGATGGTTACGCGTTATCACTGCTATCGGTTTTGTCACTGAACGATAAACAGAACCAGAATCCGCGTTAAGGACGCCAGTTGAGGTAGCACCTTGTTTATGTTCCAACCTATCCCTATTTTAAATGATAGTCTTTCAAAACCACGTGACAAAAATGCCAACTTGGACTACACATTTGCTATAGGAACAACGACATTTCAAACTGAAGTGTCACTGAAATGCGTTCACACATGGAATAAACCCCTGTTGCTCAAGCAGTGAAGTGTATGAACTTGTAGCAGCAGCTTCACATCGATCGCACAAAGAAACGCAACCATACGGGCCAGGAGGACTCAAAATCCCAGATGAAACTGAACAACAAAAAATGGCTACAAAGGAATGAGATGCGACTATATGCGCCTTCATTGATGTTTACCTACTGGAGGAAAGCCATACAGTATCTCCAAATCATCCCTCTATTTACAAAGAACAACGAAAACCAACATTTTAAATTAATGTAGGGCAGCCAAACGGAACTAATTAAGTGCTCCAGGAAAAGAAAAACGGCACACAAAATAAAATATAATTATTAAAGATCCAATTGAAAAATAGAGTAACCATCGTAGGGATAAAAAATTACGTTTAAATAAAAGCTATTTGTTTTACAGCTTTTTGCAATCCAGGTGATTTTTCACGCTTAGGTGCATCTAAATCAAAATATATTCCATTCCTAGTTGCTTCATTCGAAGCTTTCTCTCCTTTTATTTTGGTTATCTAATGTCCTATTTTACTTACGTGGAGGCGTCCTGATTTCCGGTGAATTATGGTAAAAGCTACCTAACTGGGTATGCTAAAAAGTATCAAACATATTTTTCCATCTGGGATGTATGATCATCGTAGATCAAGAGAAATTGCTAGATTTTGTTTGTTCTCTTTAGCGCATTTTATTTTAATGATTCGAAACAATTTCGGGGAAAAGTACTGGATCAATTGTGAAAGTTCCATAATTTTTTTGTTTAAATTGTAATCGATAAAAGCGACCACAGTAAAGGTTAAATCACTTTGGAGATATGCATTAAAAATAAATGATTCTCGATTTACTGTAATCTGCAAATGATGGCGATGTAGTTGTATACTCTTATTGTAATTACTTCTTTAAAACCGAATACAGCCCTTCTAATCTGAATCAGTATTCTTTTGTTTGCGGAAAAAAGCCGAAGTATTTTGAGCAAAGGTACCATGAGGGATAAAATAAATATTATTTATGTATGGATAACTTATGTAAAATAAGGTGAAGAGGTTGTATCGATCTTTTTGGGTCTGAATTTAAATACTATTAATCTATTTTTCATTAAGAATAGTTTGGATCTTGGTAGACGAGATATCTCGTCATTAGAAGAAAACTGACCGATATTGATTCCACCATCATAAAAAAAGGCCGCAAAATCTTAATGAAGAGATATCTCGTCATTAACGAAATCTTGATGAATGAGATATCTCGTCTAAACCACTTGGAGGGTTAAGAACATATTTAGAAATAGTTTTAGTGATGTCCGACTACTGACCTCTCTGGCCTTCAGCACTACAAGCGATCATTTATGAAGGAGCACCCAGTGGATAAGCCGTGGTTACTCCAAATTCTAAGGGAAATCACCAACATCCATGTGCTTACATACCGAGATTCGGGTGGCGTACAGATGGTATGACCACTATACCAGTTAGGCGGCGGATTCAAATAAACAGATGGCCCAGTCTTCATGTCAAATGATCATTGCAAAAGTTTTAAAACTATTTTCAGACGATTGATATATTCAGACCAAAATTTTACCTATGTTTTTCTTAAATAGGTTCAGCATGTATTTTCGATAGCTTTTTAATTCCAAAGTCATTGTTGGAAGGATTAAAGCTCAGTAGTCTCTCCCCATAGCAACATCCCTGTCTTTGGAGGGTGCTTTTTGTGTATGTTCGAATATTCTAATTATTAAGAACAAAATATGCAGATACAAAAGTATCTATTATCATAATCGAATTAAGAACCTACACAAAAGGAGTAAGTATAAAATTAATGATATCGGAAAACTTGTGACTAGGCTTGTTTGTTTAAAGTTGGAGATATACTGTGCTTGTCTTTCGGCCGCCCCTATCTATATAAATAAAAATGGAGTGTATATTGAACATTTTCGACTAATTTCAAGTTAGTTAACCGTTTTGGTCCCTTCTAATGCAAAATTTGTAATTCCCGCCTTTGGTGTCTATGTGTGTGCCCGTATTACGTCAATACGGCTGGATGTATTTTCATAAAACCTTACATATTGTGAGTAATTATGTTCATTTAGTGACTGAACTAAGTTGCGTCGGTCTGTTTGTAAGTCTTCCCATTTTATGTCTGTTGTGTTTGTGTAAGTATCACATAAAATTAATTCAATACGTTTTAATAAAACGTTAAATAATTTATAAATCATAATTTAGTATATATATATATATATATAGTGAATACTTTATTTAAATTTCCTTTGCTTACATATTTAAAAAAGGCATTTTCTACGAGAGAAGTGGTAATTCTGACCATTTTCTATCAACTTGATTATTCTGGTCACTTTCAATTTATAGTTAACCAATTCAACCAGATTAAGGGGTCGAGTAATCCTGCTAGTATTTTCAAACTTCGTACAAGTGCACGCCCAAAACACCGCTATTAAACGGCCCAGACTTTCAGCTGTCACTAGGCTGTTGGAACGGTACTAAGGGTGATTTCCCCCTTTTTGGATCTTTTTGACATACTTCAAATCGATGGTAACTTTTGGATTTAAACTTCCGTTACCACAGATGACTGAACCGGAGCTCAACTATCAGAATGCGCGAACATTGCAACCGCACAAGGGGATGAATAAAAATGGAAATTTGCAGTGAATGCTAATGTTGTAAGATCTCCTGATGCAATTCGTGTGCCCTCTTTCACAAAAACAAGGAAAGGGGTTTTAAGCGTAGATTTAGTGTCAGCTTTCAACAGAATGGGTCTACAATATTTTGTTTCCGGTATTAGCACTCCTGTGCTGTCACTGACGTAGACGTGCTAGTTCTTTATGCAACACCAACAAATGGCGGCGATTTTTTTTCTAAGCTATCTGAAAAACGAAAACTCATGGTTCAGGAAAAAGAATTCGAAGCGTCTGTATGAGTGACAAGTTCCGTTTTTACTTTTTAGAACAAATTTGATTCGATCAACATGATCCCAAAACTTACGTAAAATTTATATTGGAATTTTAGGACACTTTTTCCGCCTATTGTTGGAATAATCACAATGATTGGCTTATTCTAAGGTTTCGTTTCAAAATTTGTCAAATCAAGTACAGTGTAACTGTTAAATATATTTAGCCTCGCTCACGTACCCCGTATGTTGCATTGTTTAAAAGAATGTTTTCGCCTACTGTTGAAATAAGTTATATGAATGATTCCGTTTCCAAATATATTGGATAGAAGCACCTGTTTGATAATGAGATTTGGCTCCGCCCTTACGTTGATTTCTAACCTATTTAAAAAAAGTTTCCTACCTATTGTTTAACTAGTTTCCATGATTTGCAACAAATTCAAACGATAGAAAATCTTTGTTGAAACTACCTATGACATCAAAGGGAAAAACTTTGTTGATGTTACCGAAATTAGTTCCCAATAAAAAGAGTTTTGCTTAATTTTAGTGTACATAAATTATTTGATCAAACTTTTTAGGATGGATTAAATGAAGCCTTTTATGAAACAAAATTAGATAAAAATTTGTTAGTTTTCGTGAATTTCGAGTTGAAAATCTTTTCATTCTGATTTATTTGATCTGTTTATTTAAATTTTCTTTGTTATTATTTCTTTCTATTTCAAGGATTTATCTTTAAATTACCTTATAGACGCAGACCAAATGACTTCATCAGATGCAATCATAGCGTATTATCCTTTTAAATAAAAACTATAACATTAATTAAACAAATAAAATTTGAGTTTTATCAATTTTGTTTAAACCTTTGGAAAAGCATTTTTTAATCTAAAAATGAAAGGACACTAGCTCAATGTTTTTTGTCATTAAGATTTTCAAATAGAACAGAGGGAACAGAAAATATTCATCTCGTTGATCTGATAAAAGTAACAAATGTGCTTTGCAAAAGTTATTCGAAAACAAATCAATATTATTGTAGTATTTCTTTCTATATTCAGGGAAGTACCAAACATTCTGATCTGATTATCTCAAGTAACTTATTATGCCTAATAAGCACAAAGCAAAGGGATTAAGCTGTCACAGTAGGTGGCTTTCGGCACTGAATGATCTGATTTCGAAAACAATTCGTAGTTTTTTCAGATTACTTCAGGAAGTAACTGGTCGAGCGTTGAAATGAGCAAGGATTATAGATCTGTATTTAAATGACCAATCGATGGAGATTTTACGATCCGTAGTTGCCATGGTGACCGGCTGTGTTTATATTATATTCACCGCTTTGTAATGTCCGAATGAAAGCACGCTAGGCTGCCATTAAAAAATTATTTTACGAAAGGATTCATTTGATTCGAAGCTTTTTATTCTTTAAGAAGACTTGTTATAAATAAATTACGTATACTTGTGTAGAGGATGGGTCATTACTTTCTTTTCAAGTTCATGCAGAAGGAAATATAGTTGGGATGAGAGGATATATTTAGATACGCATGAGGGATGTATTCGAATACAAAGAATAAACTTTCGAATTAGCATACAGTCAAAAACCTGTGCCTTAGAGGCTATGTAACTGGATCGGAAGGGTTTGGTTTGTTACCGTACGGTCATTTTTGACTAGAGGCCTAATTAAACTTGGATGGACAAGGAGATCAACTGCTATGTGATCGCCTAATGTATTTTATGGTTGCAATTTTATCATGCAACTTTGAAATGGAACAGGGCCACGGTAGCCCATTTGGAAGAGTAGCGGATTAGCAACTGGAGGATTGCGAGTTCGAAACTAGGTTCAAAGACCTTCGTGTACACGGGTGCTGGTGCAGGTTCAATCTGCCTAAAATGTCCTCAAGTTGGAGTGGTGTGGAAGTTTAGAGAGTGGATGCCAGCTCAGTTCTTGTCTTCTGACCGTGGTTCAAAATTACGTGGTGTTTCCTCGGATCTTTCCCTTCGGGATTGATCCCCTGATCGTCGCCAATAGCCCGTTGTGTTGTTCCAGTCCTCGAACACCCTAACGCTGAAATTGTTATTAATAACAAAATTGGAACTTTGGGAGAACGATAAGAATCAGTGTCCAATCCAGAGCGTTCAGCGGTCGGCGTCATATATATATAAATTCAGTTTGCACTTAGCTTTAGTTTGGCACTTGTTCGTCACCTCGAATGTTTTTGAGTGATTTGCATCTCTTACGTTAAATTAAAGAATATAGTTCTTTTTCAAATGAGTTTTCAATTCACGAAAACAACATTAATAACAAGTAAATGACATTTTTATTGATTTTTTGTTGGGGCATTTTTATAATTTACAAGATGGATGGATACAAGAATAGGAAAAGCAATTGAGGAACTTTCAGCGCAGATGCTATGTGCATTGGTAGTTTTCACAAATTCCACCAGTTTCATTAGTTTCGAGCACAATGCTTCACAGACCATTTTTTATCATTATTTAAGAAATATGTAAAGCAGACTATAAAGGAGTAATTGTGCTCTTAGCATATCGAATCAGAAATCGCAATCTGAAATAAGGGAATTATCATTCTGCGGCAAAAGCAAATTGCATCGTGCGAAAATGATTCGAAATCAAGCTCTTTAAATCTGCACACTCGAGAGCTACCTATTGAGTAGACTAGCTGTTTCCCATCCTCCAGAGACAACACGAAAGAATCATTCTCCAAATTGATTCATCCACTCACAGAAAAAGGGTTTTGACAGCCAATTTGTCTGTCCAAAACCCATTTTCTCTCTAGCATAAGATTTTCGGTTCCTTTGTAACTTGATGGAAGATTGTACAGCAGTGGCGTTTCACTTAATTGACATCTTAACCGTCCCAGCCACAAAAAAACCCCAGAGTACAGACCAAACCCTCAATGATATCCTCTCCCCTTCTTGCCCAAGTAATCAAAAAGTTACTGACCCACCTGCATGAAAAGCGCCTAAAAACAATTTAAAGGCAAAAATGCGACAGTGAAATCATAATTGAGTGCTCGAAATTACTTCTCGCGGCCGTTGGACTTGGAGTTACCATTGTGGCGTAACAACTGAGTCCCATTGAAATCGTCCCCTTTGTGGACGGATGGATTCCATCCGAAGGCTTTGTTGTTCGACTGTTCTCTGATGGAATGGAATCATTACCACGCCATTTTGAGAAGTGGACGCTGGTTATTATCTGGGGGGTGACTGGAGAAGACTTGCCATTAGAAGGAACAAATCGTGCGATACCACCCGTCATTGCCGAATTTCGTGGAATATTAGAAGAAAACCACTGAAGATTATTTCGCTTCAATTCTGTAGTGTCTCGGGGCATTGACTTTTAAAATATACTCTCGCATTACCCGATACCATGTTGTGTCTTACGGATGTGTTCGAAATTAGTGATTGTTAGTCGCACACTTAACAAGTGGATTCGACGAGATATCTCGTCCATCAAGATCTGACCAATTTTGCTAATGCCAAGATATCTCCTCATCAAAATATTGCCGATTTTTTTATGATGACGAGTTTAAGATCTAGTCGGTTTTCTTCTAATGGCGAGACATGTCCATCAAGATCTGGTCAGTTTTGGTAATGACGAGATACCTCGTCGAGACAACCACCAGGAGGTATAAGTTTTGTTTTGACGATAAAGTTTTTGAACACATCTCATTTTTGATGCCTAAGTTTTCTGAATATTTTCGTTGCCGCGATGTAAATTCAAGCCCTCAAACATTTATTCTTCCTTCTAATTATCTGTTCTCTATTGTATAGGTAAATTTTCTGTAACAATCAGTACAACAAATGCAAAATAATAACCAAAATATAGGAAAGTCCTTAAACAGAAATAAAGCCCTCAAATTCAATAGTCATGGAAGTCCAGGTCCTAGACAACGAAAACAAAATATTGCCCTTAAGAAGAAAAAGATATGCAAATGGTCTCATAACAAATACTAGTCATAACACTATGTGTTAATACCCATCCATATATACAAAATACATTTTGAAATTACACCCAAGTAGAGCATTTCGATGACTGAATGAAAATATTTAGGGGAAATTGACGCTTTGACGATAAGATGGTCATAAATACTAATATTGAAATGAATTGACAATAAAAATAACAGTAACCAAATCTAACTGAGATGTTTTTCCCTTAAGTTAAGAATTAATACATATTGGATAGTTATACTGAGTTAAACCATTTTTAAACCAAATTATCAAAAAATATAGGGACACTACAATTGTCATCGTAGATTTTTACTAGAAGGGTAAAAGTTTTTGCATTAATATTTAGCTTAATTTTTAGATCAAACTATAAAATTTTCTCTCTATGCAGATGAATGCAATTAATACAACAATCAATATCCATAAATGCAGATGAATACAATTATTCATTTACAAATGCATTATCATTTGGTTGAGCTTTTCTCTTAAATTTATATCAGGTCACGTAACCTAAATAATAATTATTTAAAAATTTCGAATAAAAATAAGCACATAAAATAAGTCAAACAACAATACAAGAGCAAACATTAAAATATAAAACTTTATCAAACTTACTTATAATTAATTCGATTGACTTTCATGCATGTAAAGCAGTAATCTAACGAATATTCAAGTGTTGCTACATACTCGCATTTCCAAAACCGAAACTATTTTTACAGCTGTTAACAGAAAGGAAATGCTCCAAGAATTTTTGCTTCGAAACTCAATCATGCAAAATAGTAGTGAGCAATCACAAATGGGTTTGTTAAGAATGTGACAGTTTGTGATCCAGTTTTGTACTCTGGGGAGATTTTCTCACATGTGATTGCATGGCTGCTATGATAGTTTTCAGCTATTGCATGCTATGTTTTCCCAATGACATAGCACATAGTTCACTGTCAGTTGAATCTAGCTGTTGAGATGACAGATTTAAGCCAAGGCTGAGGCCACTTTTCATACTGATGCTTTGTGATGACAATAGGTATTTCTAGGAGATGAGGCGGGCGACTTTTAATTTCATTATTCATCATATTTCATTATTATAGAACTTAAAATGAAAAAAAATTAAGGGACAAATTATTAGCTAACGTATCAATATTTCTAGCATGATTATAGCCACTTTGAATTGATGAAATATATGTAGTTTTGTTCTTAATATACAGGTTTCTATCACATTATAGAGCTACATTATTCTTAGCTTTTTGAATGACCTAAGAATTTGACCTTGGAACACTTGTAACAGATAAGATATTTGTGTCTTCCACTGACTTAGATTTTATTCCATTGGCCTTACTCATCTTTCATTACCATAGAACTTAGAATGGATGTAAAAATTAACGAATAAATTATTAATGAACGTATAATGTAGCAATATTTCTAGAATGGTCATAAGAACTTTGAATTAATGAAATATATTTAGTTTTGTTCATAATATTCAGGTTTCTACCACATTAAAGTGCTGCACTATTCTTGAGTTTTGAGAATGCCCTAATATCTGTTGTAATAGACAAGATGTTTGCATCTTCCACTGACCTACTGAGATTTTATTTCATTGACCTCATATTTTATTATAATTGAGCTAAGAATGGAAAAAAGTAACGGTTGAATAAAAAGCGAACGTATAGTGTAACAATATTTCATAGGCACTTTGCAATTAATGAAATATAATTAGTTTTGCTGCTGATCAGGTTTCGGACACATTAATATGCTCTATGATATAATAAGATCTGTTGGAACACTACTGTAGCAGACAAGAATTTGCCTTCCATTGAATTGCTTTAAGCGAATAAGGTGGAATAACTTTTATAGGAAACAAAAGTTAAACATAAGCAAAGAGGAACGAAGTCAACTAATAAAATGACAAGAGAATTAACAAATCTAAACAAATAATCTCATGTTTCTAAAGAAGATAATTTAAAATAAAGAAATTATTACTACGAAAAGGAACAGGCAATGTAATTGATTATTAACATAGTTACCGGATAGCAAACGATAATATCAGTCAATAAAAATGTTCTCTAAAATATGAAGTGAATTAAATGTTTAAATTAATTCTTCGCATTAAGACGAAACACATACATTTATCTGAAAAGAACTCAAAGGGATATTTTGAACTAAGAACTAAACAATCTTATGTGAATTAATAATATAAGAAAAGTAAAGACAATTGAATGGTGAAATAAGCGAATCTAGATTTCTTCTTACAAAATAAAACCAGTTTTGAACAGCTCGAAATGAAAAGTCATGGAAGACAAAAAAGGAAATTCCACACTTTTTAAAAGCTTGTTTTCCTTTACCTTTTTTATAGATACCATTTAGTCAAATGATTCATAAACAGACAATTGGAAAAAATATTTTGTTGAATATTTTGGATTGCGTCCTATAAACGGTGTTCAATTCGTGGAAGCCATGATACAAAAAGAGAAGTGATTTTTGGGTCATTGGACGTTCACTGCTTGTAGGTGAGAAATAGGTTTCAATCTACTATTCTTTTTTTCACAATTGCACATTAGGTCATTCCAGTAGCAGAAAATAAATGGCGTAGAAAATCGATTCTTTAATTCACGGTCTATCGGGAATTTTCCACCGTGATACCATTAGGGTACAAAACTTTTTTTTAAAATCTGTTAGCATCAAATACGTTCTTTTTTTTAGAGACAACTTTTTACGTTCAGATTGTTTACCTTTGTATCACTATTCGAGGCGCAATAATGGAGAACTTCTTGTGTGTTTTTTCTCTCTTTTGATGGATTGATTTAACCGTGTTAAATATACAAAGATTTCAATTCAGTATTCTTTGAATACTTTTTTTAAATTAAAGAATTGATGAAGTTTTAAGGATGAAATAGGGCGAAATTTTCGAAGCATATCTTGATTATAACGAAGTGAATAGTCTTAGCATTTAGCATTCATTTTCAAAGCAAAATAAGAAAAGAAAAGTTTGAAGTATGAAGGCAGAATTTTCGGGCAGTTGAAAATTCAGAGATATATCCTCATAGATTTCAATGTAAAAAAGCATTGAGTTTTACAAATGATTAAATGTAATTACACTCTTTAAACTTTTAGAGCATTTATTTATCTAGTACCGGTACTATTATTATTACTGAGCCATTGATTACGGGTACTTTTTTCTTTGAAATATTCCATAAAAGTGCATTATTTCACGTGTCTGTGTATGACTATTATAAAAACTTTAAAGAATATAACTATTTCATCACAGGCTCTTTCGAACCATATCGTTGGTTTACAAGTGAAACACATTAACTCGAAACAAATTTCTGGGAAAATGAAGAAGAAAACTTATGATTTTCAAACAATGCGAAAATTACAATTTTATTATAAGTGTTTAAACAAGTTAACAATTATTTATTACACTTTGCATTTAACTTATCAAGCATTCAAAGAAGAGTACGTTCAATATATGATTATGTATCGTTATTATGGCTCATTTTATAGTAAAATTATAAAAAATAATGTACATTTATTCATTTTTTGTGCTTTCAAATAAATGGGTTTTCCCTAAGTGTGTTCCTAAAGTAATCTAATCTTCATACAAAGAAAAAATGAGCTATTGAACTTCAACAGTCTAAAGATCACATTTTGATTTAGAAAAACTAAAAAACTTATATTTAAAAATTTTGATAGTGTGTCTTACTTTAACAAACCAGAATGTGAAGATTTTACTTCCGCTACCCAAATGCTTTCGGGGTTACCTTAAAATGTAATTTATCTCTGCTTTGGCGATGTTTGGCGTTTAATCTAAATGGAGTTATATCAATTTGGAATTCATTCTTTGGAATTTTTGTTGGAATAATATAAAAAAAACCAAGCCAAGTGACGTCATTTCCAGAATACCATCGACCTTCTAATAAAATAGACGGAGCATGTGGATGAAGTCGCTGACGTAAGATCTCTGAATGGTAAATCACGTGGACATACGAATCAACTAAGCCGATTGGCTGTCGAATCGCAGACTAGTGTTTTTGATCACGGTGGATAATCAGTTTAATCACCAATAAATAATTTAGGATTCATACTTTTACCCACAACCACGTGACAGGTCTTCAAACCGAGCAATTGGAAGAAATAACATGAAGCTGTGGGCACACGCTCCGTCTATTTCATTATAAGGTTGATGCAGAATACCTACAGCAAGCACGATTCCTAAAAAAACACTACCGAAACCAACGTTTAGATTGACAGAAAAAGCCACTCATAGTTGTTGAGCTCAAAATAAGGCTCGTTCAGGCAAATAAATTATCTCGGGCATGTTTCTACTCTAAGTAATCGCCAAGGGAAGAATCCATTTTAAGGTGATTACTGGTGAAAGGAAAGACGATATAATTGAAATTCTGCTACAAGTTCCTCCCTAACTTTGTTCCTATTGATTGAAAGCATATAAGTTTGCACGTGCAGGTCACGAGGCAGCAGGTTCAAAGAACCACCATATAAGAAACGCGTTCTAAGACGATATGAGAAAAACACTCCTTTCTTTCAATCTAATTACTACTTCGAGAAGTAACTACTAAGGGAGTCTTATTCCAAACACACGAAGATAAAAGGTTGTCGCTGATTGATGCCTAAAGTCGGAATAAAAATAGCTTTTGAATAGCTGGACTTTCAAAAACTACGGACTGTCGTCACGTTGGGCATTTTCGCGGTTTCGATGATTACAGAGTTTATATATTAGATTTTTTTTCTTCTATCGATCAAGTGGTTTTCAATTCTTCAATAATTACATTACTTAGATGTGCATGCTTGGGTTTACTCAAACGGAATTCGTATTTCATCATGCGATAAGTGAATTGTTTCAGTATATGTTTTTGTCCATTCTTAACTATTGAATGTAACAAAAACATTCCAAATAAGAATTAGAAACTGTCTTTACTTATTGTATAACTATCGTTGTATTATTAGCAGCATATTTAAAGATATGACATGGTAAATTGAAATATCCTAAATCAGAGACATTTTCTGCCAATCTATATGAAGGTGGCCGTAGAGTTTCTGCAGCGCTAACTTTTTCTCTTTTTTGTCTTATCTTTTCTTATCAATTTTAGGTATTGTTTGTGCGCACTTTTGTTACTAACCTTTGTATTGGGTATTTTGGTTCCTGCTTACCATTGTAAATAAGAAATGTTTTAATGATATTTAAGTCATTTTTTCTTAGTATATCAAAACGAAGTGTTACTTACGAATCTACAATGAACCACAAATTCAAATAGATCACTGGGGAAAATGAAATTCCTCCAGTGCCAACATTCGATTTGATGAAAAATAACTCAATCGAACACTACAATTCGAACCACCCTGAAGCACCTGAGAATTTGACACAGATTCTCAGCTGCTGGAACTTAAACTGTCGCAGTATGTTTTGGGTTCATGTTTTATTGTGAATAGTAATCATCTCTGTTTCCGAAGAGTCATACGAAAACGAAGGACATGGACAGGAATGGCAATTACGATTCCCATATTGGGCAGTAAAAAGACTGGACTAGACCATGAACCACAAATTTAAAGTAGATCACTGGGGAAAATATTATGCCTCCTGTTCAGTTTGACGAAAAATAACCCAATCGAACACTGCAATTCGAACCCTATAATGGTGCCGACAAGAAAAGAAAAATGCCTCTCAGATGAGATTAAAATCACAGAGCAGGAACCACAGAATTGTTTACTGGCACCAAGAATGAAAAGTCGGAAATTTTCATAGGTCGATAAAGTCACTACCCTTAACACCATTTCCGCGAGAAACGACCGTGGAACTTTCCCAACAAATCTTCTAAAAAAGTCGCTGTTAACGTCCATAGCAAAAAAAAAAGCAACCACAGCTCAATTCGTCACTCGGAATGGAGTTGCCAAGCCATCGTCTCCTGCAATAAAGATATCCACCAAATGGTTCCTCCATGTCGGAAATGGGAAGAAATTGGTCAGTGCTTTGACCGCCATTACAGAACTCATTTACAAGTCGTCGATCGCTGAGAGTGTGGATGGCTCTTTTCACCATTTCAATCTTCCAGTTCCGTCAACCACGTGTGATCGGCAACTGTGAAGTAATAAAAACATCATTAAGACGTGGTTTTAACCCCTTGTTTATTCTCCAGCGAAAATATTTAGATCTTAGATTCAATGGCCACGATGAGCATCATTTAGGATACACTAACCTTTAGGGTGCTCACTAATGTTGGTACACGGAAGGATTCGAAGAAGCGCCCATGTGCTTAGGTCTTTTTCTGATGAAGCCATCAGCTTACCTATCTGGTGGAGCTTGCTTATTAAGTGTTTCGCGTTCCTGGTCTGATGGCCTACAAGCATTAGATTTTTGTAACGATTACTATTTGCGGGTAATTTGAGATCAGTGATGATTAAGACGAAGTTGGTCGCGACGCGCTAATGTACAGGGAAAAGCATTTTGGGTGTTGCTTGGATTGATTTTTAACTGAATTCTATATAGTTAAAAAGTACTTTTATTTTTTACGTTCCATCGCCCAAAAATGAGCGATATTCTTTCTTCAAATTTAGATCTCTGGATCATGTCTTTGAGGCTCTTCAGGAAGTTTCCATTTTGTTCATCCATCTCCTTTCTGTATGAGTTAACATCCGAATCGTGATTTCACGGGCTTTCTAATGATGTCTTAGTTCCATCTTATGCACAGCCTAACTCAAGAATTTCTGAAGAGCAATCGAGTCAATTTTTTGACAGTATTTTTGCTTGCCGTTAAAATTACTCGTAGTTCAATAAAATATACGTAAGGCCGTTCCTGAACTGTGTTCTGGGTGGCATTTGCACGTAGACAGGAAGAAATATGGGCAGCCAATTAAAAACCTTATTTAATTTCTAGTAACCCTGTTATAACATCCCCTTGACGAGGGTTGTAACAAAACAGGTGTCCTAGTAGTCCCCATTTTGAAAAAAATTATCAACTTGGGTCGACGAATTCCACGTGGTTCTACCGAAAAACGAATAGAAAACAGCATTGATACTCCGTCTGGGTTAGACGTCTAGAGTGCAACGAATAAATTCGTTTAATCTTTTTTTACATTTTCTTTGTTTTGCTCGCTTCTACATGCTAACTCACGAAATTTTGTAAATATCTGTGTGTGTAAATAAATTTAAAATATAATTCCCTCAAAATTTGAATTATTTCATCACACTTTCCTAAAAGATTCTAATGAGTCCGAAATATCTCTACCAAAATTGAAGAACGGGATATTTCTGTTTGAATACATAAATTTAATATTGAAATTATAATTCCATTTAATTAAAAGTTTTGTTTCTATAGACTATCCCGATAACTTAAATCTACACAACCTAGGGACCGACTTTAGAATAAGATTACAGAAACATGCAATATAGGTGTAATTCAAATTTCGTCTTTAACGCTGAAATCGTCAATTTAATTTGTAGTAGCCCATGTTAAAAAATTCCTGCACCGAGCTGTGAAGTCCGAAATGCAATGAGCTGTAAAGTTCGAAATGTATGCACTAATATTGAAGAACGGGATATTTTTGGGTGTTCAGTTCAAAAATACAGATTTTTTTTGAAATTATAATTAGGTTTAATTGAAACTTCTGTTTCCAGATAATTTTGTACCCTGATAACATCTATCTTCCCAACCTATACCGACTTCAGAATTGATTAAATCTTATTAACCATTTCGCGATGAGTGAAAGAGATATGCTTCCTTTCATCTGTGCACGGCAATACTTTACTAACATTTAAACACATTTATTAGATGGAAGGTATACTTTGTGGACAATCAGAAATGACTCCACTATCATAATCCATTTAACCGTTACGTGACGAAGCAAAGAAATGGATCCCAAATGCGAAAGAAAAGCTCTTGGTGCTTGAGTGTATCTGAAAGAAAGCCATCGACTTATTCATAAGTTCTTGTCGACCTTGGTCACAAACAAAAATGTCCCATCATAAATCGGACATCCTCTAAGTATAAAGCAGTCGTTTTTTAACAGCTTCTTTATTTCCTTTGCCTCATCACTGGTGGAGTGTTTCAATTAAGACGAGTCAGTCCGACAGAAGTCGAGGAATCTTCTAAGCCTTATGAAATTCAATTAGCGATTACAAAGATTCCCTGGTCGTCTTGTTAAGAGCGACCTTTGCATGCCAAGTTCAAGGTTGCGTTTTCATTAAGCATATAAACGTAATGAGTTCTTATGGAAATGGCAACTAATGAAAGGAAAAGAGGTTGAAAAAGAGGGAAAGGTTAATTTGAGATGAAAGGTTGAAGCGATTCCCAAGTTCATTAAATTCCTGGCTTCACATAAATGGGAGTGCTTTAGGATTTACGTGAATTACCGAGTAATTTATACAATACATTCTGCTCATTATACTCAATAAAAGAAATTTTTATTTTTTATTAGGGCAAACTTTTTCTACAGATTCTTAACGCTGGTTCTACCTATTTAATATCGTGGAGTAATATGTAAGGTTGTTCACCCTGCAGACTCATTACATTTACAGAACAACTGATTCTTCATCCATTGAGAGGCACACACGCATATATGCGTTCGACAACCTGCGGTCTTCACTGCATGATTTACAACCCGTTTTGAACTTCTTGACCAATTGAATGCTTCCTAGGATTCTCTTGCAACCAATTAGATATGGTTATTTAGTCACTAATGGGAAATAGATAAATAGAATAAAAGCAATACTATACAACTTGGAAATCTCGTGACGCTCAGATGGTTTCTAGACATAACTTTTGATAAAAAAGAACTTTTTGTTTATATCAAAATTCAAACCATTTTAGCAGAGGTCTTGTTATCTTTAAATTTCAAGCATATTACACACTCATTCAAACAATCAGAAATACTTTTAATCTTCTTGAATATTTTGTTTTTAATATTTTCCCTTACAAAATTTTCATTACACATTCTTCTGGATTGCAAAATCATTCCGATTTCATAACTTTGAAGCTGCGCAGAGACCATTTTGTGTGCTTTACCAAAAATTCTTTACAACCTGCACAACAAAATCGAATCGCTTATTTTAGTTTCATTTAATTTGGTTTTAACATCTCCAGGTATATCACCAGAAACTGTAAATTACTTTTTGTTAAACCTTTAAAAAGAATGTATGCAACAATTTTTTCTACAAATAGATTTTCAAAATTATATAATTAACACTTTCTCGGAGGTTGATATATCGTTACCACCACGCCAGCATCAATTTGCATTTTGGCGATTTTCATCTAACTGCATTTTTCGAGTATGCATTTCATGTTTTATGCTATGACAAAGTCACGAATCGTCTTTATTCTTAGTGGACTTAGTTGATTTTCAATACAATAAGCAATCTGCTTCAATGAAATATCCCGTTGTGTTGCTCCAGTGTGACGTTTATTTACCTACCTGCTTCAATGAAGCGTTTTGTTTATCTCTTATCTAACTATTTGTGTATGTCTTTTTTATAGAATTTTTTGGATCTTATATTGTTTAGTCTCTGTAGTTGGATATTTTGTGTGTAGAGAAATACAATTAATTAAACAATAATTGGATGGACTGATAAATGCGATAAAACACTTTCCACACATGTATGGGAACTACAACCAAATGCGTTGAGTTTATTCCAAAAGCACTAAATTTAATGCTGCGTGCTTTCCATCTCACTGAACCCCTTGATAGACGACACAAATACTCCCCATTTTGCGAGAAAAGGGTTAAAACTTGTTCTTGAAAATTGTCGTCCTCTTGCGGTTAAAAGATCTAATCAAATCACTCGCCCTTTGAAATTTTTCGACACCAACCGGCGTTTCGACATCCTCTGCAGCATGCAGTAAGCGGCCTATAATTTCATTTTTATGGGCCATAAGACGGTCTATCATACATATTAGGATTTCAGCGGAGCAATTTGATTCTTATCCAGGCGTTGAGAAATGGCGCACAGTTATGAGCAGATGATTAGGTAGCGAACTTTACATGTGAACTCGCCGTTTTTCTCAGTTGGCTGATGGCTAGAAGCGAAATAACCGTCTTTTGGGATTGTTTAGAGATGTGTCCTTGAAAGGTCAAGTTCTGGAATAGTGTCTGACAGCTATTAGAATTTAAAAATGTGTTTGGGCAGTGTAAGTGCCTAATAAAAGCGCATAAAGCACTTGGGTGAAGTTATTTTTATAAAACAGGCATAAGTGGACTGATAGCAATCAATTTTAAAGTTATCATCACATATTTGCAGTCTTCTATATTGTATAATACAATTAGTTTGAATTAAAAACATTCTGACGTTGATATTTCGGTTTAAATTTTAAACACTTGAGGTATTTTATTGTTTATAACAAACTAGTAAAATTTATTTATTTGGATACAAGTTTTTTTAATATTTATTATGAGTTAGGTAGAGAGCGAACTTCACATGTGAAGTCTCGTTTTCTCAGTTGTTGATGCCTGAAGTAAAATAACCATCTGCTTAAAGATGTGGGTTATTATGTGGTCTCCGAATGGGTAATTCACCACCGGGAGATGAAGATTATCTGATCACTTTTTGGGTGATCAGAGTAAAAGTAACGTTGGGTGAGATAAGAGTAAGTTCGCATTAAATACTTGTAGATTAGCTATTCGCTTGCATACATAGAGACGAACGCGTGTTAGAAACATTTAGACATTTATTAATAAACTTGCTGTGAAGTCCGTTGAAATAAGAATACAACGGGATCTACCAAAACATTGCTATTCAAGTGCTATATTTAAATTAATTTTGAACTTCTAATTTAGTACTTTGAAAACAAACAATTTTACTAAATTGCACACGCAATCCATAATTTTATTTTGAAATAACCGTATGGGATTTTCAGAGCAAAGAAACAACCCAGACGGAAAGTGAAGATTTTATTTCTGCTATTCACAAATGATCTCGTATGTTACATATCAGGGTTACCTTAAAATGCAGTTTATCGCCGTTTGAGGACGTTTGGTTTTTAATCCAATTGGCGTTGAACAATAAGCTATCATATCGTCTGCTTTGAGCAGAAATTTATTAATTGACATTTTTTCGGAGGTACTAAATACTTATTTTCATGACTATGAGCAATACATTGTCCTTTTGTAATGTTTGAAGGATATAACACAGTATTAAAATAAACACAATTTTTATTTTCCCCAAAAAAAAGCACCATAAAATTTATCGGAACTCTTTGAACAGCTGTACAGCAGTTTCTGCTTTGAGCCGACGATCTATCCAAATTCCGAATTCATTCTTCGGAATTTTTATTGGCGACGTGTCGAAATCGTATTCGAAAAACAAGCCACGTGACGTCACGCTCAGAAAACGAACAGGAAACACTACAGCCACCTACATTTAGCCTTTCAAACAACGCTGCTTTACTTCAAAGAAAAATCGCGAATGAAATCAACTTCCAAATTAAGCCACACCAGTTGAGGTGCATCCATGACTTAACTTAATTGCCCTGAATCCATTATTTATCTCCGTACGGTTACATTAACTTGTCTACGATTCTTGTGCACGTACCTTTCTGTTGCTATTAGACGGATTTCAAGTGGAATAAACATAGTTGCACGCGCTTGTTTCTTGCTTATATTTTGATAATTTGATTTTCTTCACGGCCTGTCAAAGCAAGAGACTACCATATTCTATTTCAATGTTATAGAGCCGATGGATAAAAGAGACTGAATTTATAAATCGTTGGCTTATTAAGTCAAAATTTTTAATACGTGAGTTTTTAGCTTTTCTAGACCAGAATGGGGCGATCTTTAGACTGTTGAAGTCCACCAAGTCATATTTTCTTTGCATGGTGGTTAGATTTCTTTTTGAGAAACATACTTAGTGCGTAGAATTGTTTCTTAGTTTTCTCAGAGCTCTGTTTCTTAACTTAGAGTGTTTCGTTTGAGAGCCGACGAAATAAGTTAAGAATAGTTAATGAACAAGAATACTTTTTACATCTATTTCTTCTGTCTTTTTTATTTAACTTTCCTGGTGGTTGTCTCGACGAGGTATCTCATCATTAGCGAAATTGTTTAGATCTTGATGGACGAGATATCTCGTTCATCAAGTAATTGTCGTTTCTTCTCATTAGAAGAAAACTGACCAGATCTTGATCTTGTCCTCATAAAAAAATCGGCAATATCTCGACGACGAGATATCTCGTTATTAGCAAAATTGGTCAGATCTTGAGATACCTCGTCAAAATCACTTGGAAGGTTAAAATAATATGTATATATTTGAATTAAAAATAATCATTTAAATAAAATTCCATTGCTTCGATAGCTTCTATGGCATTATGTGGTTCGATAGCTGTAAGTAACAAAGTTTTTCCGTTATAATTATAAGAAACTAGAAAGTATGACCCGTCACAAATGCCACATAAGGTCTTATAGATTCTGTTGAACAGCAGTACATACAGTTTTTAAAAGTGGGACATCTTACAGTTATCGAACGAGTGAATTCCAAACAATATTTTTTAATGCCCGACCATTGACCTCTTCGGCTTTAGGTACTACAAGGGGTGTACTAGCGGCTATTTATGAGGGAACATCAAGTGAGCACGTCGTCATTGCTCTAAACAGGGACAATCACCAATATCCGTGAGCTTACAAACCGAGATTCAAATCCGGGACCTACTGGATGACAGTCAAGTTCAATGACCACTATACCAGTTAGGTGGCATTTGAAGCAATAACACAAAGAATACGGCCAGTTTTCTTACATTACAAAATTAAAATTTTGCTACTTAAGGAATGTTCGGTCAAAATGATCTTTTGGAAAACAATCAATCTACCGTTTGATACTATGCCAGCATTTTAAAATAAAGGTCGGTAAAGTATGTTAAGTGTTTCAACGTATATATATATATATATATATATATATATATATATATATATATATATATATATATATATATATATATATATATATATATATATATATATATATATATATATATATATATATATATATATATATATTGTCAAACTAATAAAACATGAAGATTTTTTGGTGTTTCTGTACCTCATATTGGGCACTGTTTTGATTCGTGAACTTTATTTTACTTCCAGTGAGTGGTCAATCTTTCATTTCATAGTTCTTTCATTATATAAAGACTTGTCAATTTGAAGTACCAGCTCTAAGCTGAAGTTGGAAGTTCAAGTAGACCTTTCCCCTCATCAGTAGACAGTAATCTCCGGTTGGCCATCGTGCTTCGAATGACTTTCTAAAGATTAGAACTTGGAAACAATAGTTAACCCTTCTTTCCTTATCCGATTGATTGAAATCCCCTTTGCTGACAACACGAAACTGTAGTTGTCATAATGTCGTCTTAACAATTCAACTCCAATTTGTTATCTCTCTCTCTTACAAGGTATCTTCGTTCATTAGTACTCGGTGATGCACTGCAAATGTGCGTGCGTATTGGTAAGCCACGGAGGATTAAAACTGGAGCTTACCTAAAGGATGAGAAGTATTGAAGACTGCTGTAATGTCTACAGCGTATAAGGAACAACACACAATTCTGCAACTATCATCTTACCTGAAAATAAGGAGATTGGTTAGAATTTCAAGAATATAAATACAATTCAGTTATTCAAGTTAAAATTTTGAAACATATTTCGGTAGATGCTCAATTATTACTTAAATATGCTACTGGCTTTTCACTATTTATACAAAAAAGCTGTTAAATAATTTAAAAAGAATTTCTGAAAGAGATAGAATGATGATAAACTTATGGGAGTTGTGTATGAAGGTAAATTCGTTTCAGCAAACGCAACGAAGTTACAAATAAATATCTATTCAAAAGCAATAATAAAATAAATTAATTGTGATAGAAAAATAACGATAAGAATACTGAATCAATGAAAACTATTTTATCATGATAATTTATTCGTATAATTTAATGTATCTAACGACGAAGGGCGGCATCAGTATCATTTACCCCGGTTCTAAGAAACTGTCGTTTCGCCTTTGTAGAGAGTGATAGTAAAAGAGTAATGAAAAAATTATACTATATAATGTGCTATTCATATTCTTTAATTCTAGCACCGATCTCAAGTAATAAAATATGATTGACTACTCACGGGAAACCGTTTAAGAAAAGAAAATGGAAATGTTTACATACCCGATGTACTAACCAGTACTTCATATATTATATTACACATATTCCATTATAATAGATTGTTTTCCCAGAAAATATCTTACTTATGTCTGGAGAAGCATCACGATTATTACTTGCTATGCCTTCTGATTCCTAATTAAATAATAACAGTTTCTACACAGACAGCTTGAGGAAAAAATCTGCAGTTTTACTATTGTACGTCAGTTTGCCAGGGGTTAATTTTTCTTACACCGTCTACGCCCCTTGAATGCTGGGTGGTCTAAGGAAAAATTCAAACCACTACCTTTAAAATTAGAGGAAAAAAGACACCTCACGAACCTCACCAATAATTATATGTGCTGTAGGTCACTTAGAATGGTTGAACAAATAACGTTTCTATTATTTATCCTTTCGTACGATTTCTTAATCAAGCAAGCAGGTAAAGAAATTGCGCTTGATGAGTAACCATTAATCTCTGATCTCTTTTGGCTACCGAAGGGGCAGATCTGATTGATGTCTTAATTCAGATATATGTACTTAAGACCAAAATACAGTCATTTGGTTGACATTGAAGTTTTTGTTTGGAAAGAAGTCGTGTGTCCAATGTCTCAATCAGCTCCAAACTGCCTATCTCAGTTTAGATGCATTTGTTTGACAGGGCCGTTAATGAGTGGTGTGCTTGTAGAGTCAAAAAAATATATTGATGACCGAGAGATAGGAACATTATTCCTCTAACTTTAAATAAACATTCACGGGATTAAATTTTCCGAAACTATTAATTTCATAATTATTTTGGTCTTTTTAAGATTGTAACAAAAGATATTTATGAATCCGTATACTTTATTTTTAGTTTACGTTAGAATATTAAAAAAACCTTCATAGTTACTAGAATCAAGAATCGATCTTTAGCACAAGCTGGGCCTTTCTTGTGTGGCGTGCTAGAATCAGTTAGAAAAAATAGGACGGCCAAAGACAGGCACAATATGCCTCAACTTTAAATGAACATTCACAGAATTAAATTTTCCGATATTATTAATTTCATACTTATTTGGTCTAGGTTCTTTGTGCGATTGTAATAAATGATACTTAGAATCTGAAAATTTTGTTCTTTGTTTACATTAGCATATTCAAAAAGCATTCATCAAGGGGAGGGATGTTTCGAGGGGGAGAGCCCACAGGGATCGTATCCACCCCGAAATGATTTTGGAATTAAAAAGCTATCAAAAATTTGTGGTTGAAGTTAGTTACATAAGAAAAAAAAATCAAATTTTTATACACTACAGGTAAAATATACGTCAGAATTCGTCAATAACCTTAAAACAGTCTAACACAGACGTGCAATGCTTATTAAGGAGACAGCGAATTTTCGAAACAATTTTTTTAGTGATTATCAGATTGTTGTAAAGTTAAGCAGACTGTTTTCCTAAGTTAAATATAAAGTATATAAGCTACATAAAAACTAATCCAAAATATAAAGTTTGGTCTCAAAATTTTAAGTTGTGCGGAAATTATCGTGATACGTGGTCAAAAAATTTGATAAATTATAGAAATCTGATAGCCTATTTGCATTAATTTTCAATAAACTGTCAATATTTTAATTCACGTAATAGTTTGTATGCATATAAATCAAATTAACTCCATTTGGTAAGTGTATCACTCTATTTTGAAGCAAAAGATTTTTGTTGTAAAACACCCAAAAGCTTGCAAAAAAGTATAAGTTAAACAACATTTTAAATTAAAATTTAAAAATTCGTAAGTATAATGGATTTCTTATTTCCACATATATGCGCAACAGATTGTAAGGATTATCTAAACCAAATTTCAAGGAAATCAAGAAAAATCAGATGCGCAGAAAGCAATTTGAAATAAGAATGTCAAACAATCTCAATCAGAGAAAAACGCGTTTTTGTAGACTTACTATACTTATATTCGATACGTTTTACGTTATTGTATATGTAACGCCGTCAAAAACAATCGAAATTGAAAGACTTTTCGCTATCAGCAGAGTTCGATATAAGTTAAACTTAACGCAAAAATTATAAATAAATTTTTCGATTGATTTTAGTAATTTTACCTCTAACCACTCAGCTAACCATTTAAGCATCTGGGTCTCAAATAAAGTATAAGAACCTTCAGCGCTATATAAACGGTAATATTCAAATTTTTAGGATCGGCAAAAGTAATTCAGCTCCAAAGCAAAGCTCCTAGATAACATCTAAAATTTTACTTCGTCTTTTGTTAGGCTTGCTGTGGTTCGAGGTATTAGAATCTCGAATCTTCTATTTGCCTTTCGACTCTGAAATGCAATGATTGCGCCTTCATGCATGATTTTTAAGAATCCTGCTTTCATACTCAGGATTATTTTTTCTTTCGAGAACAGATTAACTGCGTTTGACACAAGATATGTCAAGAGGATCTTGATTCGAAGAAAATGTAATCCAGATGTCAAGGAAGGAAGATGTGCACGATAACGTTTCTCCACGTAGGAAGATGGCGCTGATAATGCTTCTGACGTTTTCATTTGAGACAAGTTGTTTCTGTTCTGAATTCTTTAGAATAATATTTATAAGTTGACCGAAGGTTTTTTTTAGTGTCTATTAAAATTAATAACTGTGAGTAATCCGCGTGAGTTTAAAGTAGAAATTAAGGTTCAAATGCGTTTCATGATATATTTTAAAAATTGGGTTTAATCTTAGGTAGGTAGGTATTTTTAATTAACGTCACACTGGAGCAACACTATGGGCTATTGGTGACGCTCAGGGAAAGATCCGAGGACAACAAAACGTAATTTTGAACCACGGTCAGATGTCGAGGCAACACCTGAGCTGGTATCCCACTTTCTTCAAACTTCCACACCACCACGCCAACACATTTGAGGCCACGACGGATTTAACGTGCACCAGCTCCCTTTGTACACGACGGTCTTTGGCTGGATTCGAACTCGCAACCCTCCGGTTGCTAATCCGTTGCTCTTCCAACCAGGCTTCCGCATCCCTGGTCTAATTTCAATTTGTGTTGTTTCATTTAACTTACATTTTGATGAAGATTTTCCACAATTGGACAAATCAAGATAATACTTCATATCATGTATTTAATATTGTGTTGTTCCACTGCAACGTAATTTCCCCTACCTACTATGCATTTAAAGTAGGCATTATATTTGGCCAGCTGCGCCAAATACGAGAGAGAAAAGGTCAAGAAAAGCGACATACACACAAAAAAGGAAAGTTCTACTGACATAGAATAGAGAAATACACTTAGGGTATCATGATACAGGAATCGTACCTTCGCCAGCTATAGCTTGCATGTTGCTAGCGTAGGCGGCAAGCCTACTGAGCCACTGCTGTTCCGTTGATATTGTAGAAAGGATTTATTATTGCTTATAATATTTTAAGATTGTTTTTAGGGAGTTATTTCTATTTACATAATTTTCAAATCAATCATAATTGTTTAACCCTCCAAGCGATTTTAACGAGATATCTCGTCCATCAAGATCTGACTAATTTTGCTAATGACGAGATATAACGTCATCATTGCCCATTTTTTTATGATGACGAGATCAAGATCTCGTCAGCTTTGCTAATGACGAGATACCTCGTCTAGACAACAGCCGATAGCAAGGTTGTTAATAAAATAAAACAATGCTTACTGTTAGGACAAGTATTTTAATGAATGGTAGTGCTGATTATTAATTTAATTGTTTACAACATACTTCAAAAGTTTTATATCGGTAATTTAAGCAAGAATTTATAGTTATAATTTTCAAATTAATCTTTAGAGTTTTTATTCGTTCGTAGGTTGATACCATCGCAGAAAAAATGAAGCTAGGAGCATTGCAAAACACTTCTGGTATCTCTAAATAATTAAGTGCCTGAAAGATAGGAGTTTTAGAGTATAAGAAAAAGTTATATTTCTACGACACTTATCATTTCAAAAGAACATTTGATTTTAGGAAATGACACTGCGTTACATCACTTTTAGCAAGAATTCGAGCGTAGGCGAACTACTGCTGGTATCTCTTGAAATCTGTAGGTGAGTCAGTTTGAAGTGTTGGCTGCATAGAATAGGTCATTCAATATTCTGTTCACAAGTTCACAGTAATCAGTTAACTCAAGATTTTTTATTTTCAGGACATTTTTGATACGTTTTATTCATTGGTAGGTATATATACCTTATAATATGTAGTTCGCATTTATTGCCTACGGTGCGAATGTGGGAAAATTTATGATTGCCTTCCTGAGATGTGTTGGGAATATACGATTTTCACGTACTTCTCTAATCTGGTTTTGGATCCCAATCGGTCACACTCTATTCAACTTAAATTTTCTGAGTAAATGTGAAAAAGATTATTTTTGAAATTGTTTTTATTTTTAATTATTCCATTGACTCTGGACTTTGTCAAGTTATGTGGTAAGCCGACGATGTGGAGCTCAGGGGAAATGAAATGGCAGATAGTTTTTCACAGGAGGGCATACCAGCCACTGCAATCAATTACTTCTCTTGCTTATTATGAAACTTTTAAAAATAAGAGACTACAGAACAATATCTCTTGGAAAATTCCTTCCACCCAGAGAAAACATCCCGGAAGTGTCCTCGAATTCGAGGGTGATAGAGGTCAGCAGACTACCATCTACAGACTGGCCAGTGGACACTTGAGATCAATTTAATTAAATTATAGATTAAAGATTTTCCCGATCAGTCGGAAATTCAATAAGGATCAAGTCTCTAACTTTCCTTCTTGTCTTGGACTGTCCAGGGAGGATCTGTGTATTAATCCCATGCTTGTATTAGACTTTTTGAAGGTGCATGAACTCACAGACTTAATCCAGATTGTCTAGACCAAGTGGGATAAGAAACAACAACAGGATATTTTGCATTCACAATGGACGGTAGACAAAGACAAAATAGAGAAATTCAAGCCGCATCGATCCGATATAGATATAACTGTCCCAATTTGCAGGATGTTACTTCCGGATAGTTATAAAGGAAACCAACCTGCATTGGTTCACCACTTTTTTCTTGTCTTGGGCGGGCAACTTGTAAGCTTAACTACACTCTTCATCAAGATTGAATCTTGAGACCTCAACAAACGAGAGCAACATATACTAAGAATTCTACATTGTCTTTAAAATGACCATATCTATTTGTTTCTGAAGACTTCCGGAATAGGCAAAATGCGAGTACCTACTACATCTCAAGAGTCCATCGATGGACACTCGCATATATGAAGTCTGATCAAAGTCTTTTCCTAATGACTATCATGGGTGGTCAGCATTCTAACTCAACCGTGCCTTTACAGCATATATATTATCTTACATCTCGGTACGAGGAATAATACAAGAAATAACAACATACCGTTTTGCGTTCATGACTACCGATACACAAAGACAATAAAAACACTCGGGCCGTATTAATCCGATATAGATATAACAGTCTCAATCTGCAGGATTCTACCACTAACTTCCGGATAGCAAAACTGAAGCCAACCTACATCGCAATTTGCAATATGCAAATTGCGAGTAAGACCAACCTACATCTGAAAACTCCATCGATGGACACCCGTATATGTGCAGTCTGATCAAAGTCTTTCCAAAATGACTATCATGGGAGGTCAGCATTCAAGCTCAACCAGGCCTCTACCACACATATATTATCTTCAATCTCCGACAGGGGAATAAGACAACAACGACAAGAAACAACCTACTGTTTTAAGTTCACAATGTACGATAGACAAATACAAAATGGACGATAGACAAAACAAATACTCAAGCCCTATTGATGCGATCAGATATCACTGTCTCAATTTGCAGGATGCTTCTACTAACTTCCGGATAACAAAAACTGAAACCAACCTACATCACGAATTTTTTTTGCCTCGGTTGGGCAACTTTACACTCTTTACTAAGCTTTTTTTTATCCACTGAATCTTCTCGAGACATTAAGAGCTTTACATTGTCCCAAAATGGCCTTAAGTGGCTTCAGTCGTTCCTGAAGACTTCCGGAACATGCAAAATGCGAGTAAGACCAACCTACATCTAAAAACTCCATCGATGGACACCCTCGTATGTGCAGTCTGATCAAAGTCTTTTCCCAATGACTATCGTGGGTGGTCAGCATTCAAGCTCAACCAGGCCCCTACCGCACATATATTATCTTCCATCTCCTCAAGGAGAATAAGACAAAGTATCCTGCGCTTAAAGGTAGATTTTATTCACGTCATTGTTCTCTGAGGGGGAGGGGGAAGAATAGTCGATTCATTCCGACTATCAATTAATCAAGATAAGAGGGAAAGTGGCGTCCCACAGAGAGGAAGATGACCAGTATTTAACTGGTAGCCTGGAACGTGCCTCGTTTTCACATAGAGCCTCAGATCATATCTTGATTTTATGAGGGTTTTCCTCTTCTGTCTTCGCCATTGGGTTTGGTTATTTATGGGCCTTTGAGATGGTTGGACGTGGTGTGCTGGGAGATTTACTGGATTCAGTATTGTTTGGGGTTGTTTTCGATGTGGTGCTTTATCGGGAGATTTGCTTTAATTTTTTTTTCATTTTTGTTGTGTCAGTTTCAGTGGGTTTGACGACCGTGGAACCTACCAACCGCGATCAAATACTATGACTTATTGACGCCGGATAGAGCTTGGAGAAAAATGGTATTTGGCCACCGAGGGGCAAAGAACCAAACCTGCCGACTGATCCATTTCATGGAAGGCCATGGAATGGTAGCAGTTGTTTAAACCTTGTATTTAAGTAATATATGTTTGTTTTTTCTTCCATTAGTTTGGTTATTCGGAAATTTTATGAAAGAAAATTAGTTGTAATGGGCAATCTCCTGTGCGAACGGGGCTGCAATACCAAAGTGGTGATTTTCTTCAGGAACCCCACTTCATAAATATGTTCTTTTGCTTTTTAACCCTCCGATTGGTCAGATCCGATGGACGAGAGGTAACTTGTCCATCACGATCTGACCAATTGTGCTAATGAGATATTTCATCATTAGCATCGTCCATTATTTGATTGTAAATTATTAAGATATTGCCAATATTTTGATGATGACGAGATCAAGACCTTGTCACTTTTCTTCTAATGACGAGATATCTCGTCCATCAAGATCTGGTAAATATTTTAATAATGACGAGATACCTCGTCGGGACAACCACCAGGAGGATTAATAAAGCACCCAGGAGTGTCCATAAAACTGATAAGTCTCTCAAAAGGAGAGACTCAGGGTTACGTATGGCTATCTGGTTGACTTATCGATTCTGTTATTGTAGGATTCATTAAACAAGCTTTACTGCCAAAAAGATAATCGTAGAGATAGGTCCACACAAAGGTCAATAGAGGCCTCCAGGCCACTTACATTTTCATCCTATGCCAGAAGATGGAAGGTTTATATCATTGCATTTAACATTACTAATTACCAATTTTTTTTCGGTTGTTTATGAGTGGTTACTTAATTTATGTTGAATGAGATGGTAATTGGGAGATTTACATGATGAAAGTGATTCTGAAATGCGAAATTTTAAAATAGAGAAAGAGAGAGAGGTAGGTAGTTGATTTAACGGTGCACTGGAACAACACAACGGGCTATTGGAGAGAGATATAAACCCAATAAGAAATTTCCAGTCAAAGCTGCTGAGAAATGAAATCCCGCTTATTAATTGATGTCTGTCAATTAATAAAGGTTTAATTGAACATTTTGAATGAAAAGTAACAAAGCATAGGTATTTTATTTAGAGAAGATTGATAGGCGTTACAAAGGAAATTGGGCTTTTTCGTAACTAAAGGTTTTACGGTGTAATAGGTACACTCCCAAAGCTTTTGGGAATTTTCACACGAAGAAAACACTCAGTGAAGCGTGAAATGACTCTCGTCTCTTGTAACTGTCTTTAGGTTAAAAGATTTGAAATTGATTACGTAACCTTTCAAGGTTGAATCTTCAATTTGGCTTAACAAAACCCAGACAAAGAGATGTTCCTTCAATGGAATAAAATGCATGTTTCCCCTTAATCGTAATGTACCTTGAAGAGATTAATTTTGTTGAGTGGTTATAAAAAATAGTGTATCTGTCTTGGAAATGATGAATGTGACAGGGATTCAGATTTTCATTAAAAAAAGGGAAAGGTCACATT
This sequence comes from Meta bourneti, assembly GCA_933210815.1. Taxonomy (NCBI): domain Eukaryota; kingdom Metazoa; phylum Arthropoda; class Arachnida; order Araneae; family Tetragnathidae; genus Meta; species Meta bourneti. The sequence goes on along the minus strand of OW119931.1, from coordinate 56,660,317 downwards.
TGGGCAGGTCATATGCTTGAAGGTAATTAGTGAGAAATGCATGAGGCATTTTTTGTCAAGCTAAATGTAGGTAGCGATATCGTTTCTACTGTGGAACGAGTGCCCTGTACCTATTCTGAACGTGGCATCACTTGGCATGTTTCTCGAATAAAATTTCAGCACTTCCTTCATAAAAATTCCAAAGAATAGATTCCCAATTGATATATGATGGTTGATTGGTCAACGCCAAATGTCTCCAAAACTAGCGATAAACTGCATTGTAAACTCTTGCATGCTACATATGTAGCATGCAAGAGCATTTAGACAGCAGAAGTAAAATCTTCCCAGACCGTCTGGTTGGTTTGCTGGTTATTATACTCCTTAAATTATTGTGATTGTCTTAGAGAAATGGTTTTTCGGAACATTTTGTTGCATTCTAACATTTAATGACAGTGCAATATAAAAAAGTCGATTCTCATTCTAACAACAGACACTTTCATGGAACATTTCGAAGAAAAATATTCTTCATAATCAACAACGAGATCAATTGGGTAGCGGAAATAAAATCTTTGCTCTCAGTCTGGTTTGTTTACACTGAAAATTCCTCTCATAAAAAAATTAAATAATCATACTCAATTGTCTAACCCTCTAAGTGGCTTCGACGAGATATCTCGTCCATTGAAATCTGACGAATCTTGATAATGAAGAGATATCTCGTCATCAACGTATTGCCGATTTTTTTATGATGACGAGATCAATATCAGGTCAGTTTTCATCTAATGACGAGATATCTCGTCCATCAAGACCTGGTTAGTTTTGCTAATGACGAGATACCTCGTCGAGACGACCACCAGGAGGGTTTAATGAGAGGTTATAAATGGCACTTTTTATATCATGTACACATCAACTTTAAATCTTGGGTGTCGATGTAATTGGACCTCGTGTAAGAAAAAAATGACCTCAAATTGATAAACCGACCTTTACATGATATGGCACAGATATAGTATTTTTGACTGGTTCGACGAATATGACATGTAAACAATCGATTTAGGATATACAAAAAACGAATTCTACATTGGTAGATTGTTGATTGGGTTTTATGGAGCAAGAGCCATATTTAGCCAAGCTTCACCAACAACGTTAAGCAAATGGACATACACACAAGGTGACAGAAGGGAGAAATACACCTATGGAAGAACCTGCTTACACAACTCGCGATTGCCTTGCACAGTGGGCAAACCAAATGAGCAATGGCGATCCACATTTAATGTAGAAACATTTGCTTATATTCAGTTAGTTTTATTTATACTTGCAATGCGATTTTAGAACTGGAATAGAACTTGAGTTTTTAAATATTTTTAAATGATTTTGATTAATCTGAATACACTTAAGTTATCTTTCAATCCATTTATACCTAGTAACATGAAATGATTTGAAAGTTTCAATAAATATTTATTTTTAATACTAATCCAACTAACAGATGGTAAAACGAGTAGCAAAATGCTCTTTAGATAATTTAGATGAATAAAATGAAAGAAATTTTCGGTCAATAAGGAATTTATTTTTAGGTCTATTTTTTATCATATCTTATCTCATCAATGACTTATGTAGGACTATCCTTAATTTGAGAACATCTTATAAGTGGATATTAGTAGACTTACAGATAAAGATGTTAAGGGGTATAGTACAGAATTTTATCGTACCGTATCTTAATAGCATCAGAGTTTATTGGCACTCATGCCAATAAACTCTGCATTTTAATCCTTTTTTTAGTTCTTAAATTACTATGAAGTTGAGAAATAATAGTTTAAATACGTCAAATAGTACAAGAACCAGCTGAATAAGAATTGGGCAAGTTCAGATAAAAATATTTAGTTTATTGATTAATTCATATAGGAACTACCAAAATTGCTATTAACAAAAGAATAAAAATTTTTTTTACATATACGAGCTAACATTTTTTGAAATATTTGGTTATATTATAGAAAACTATTCTTTTAATTTATCGAAACGCAAAACTTTAAATATCTGAAAATGAAAATGAGATGACTTATATATCACTTTCGTAATCATATTCACAATTATTGTTTCTGGTTAATTTCTACTAAGGTATAATTAAATTATTGTTCCATGTTAATTTCTGCCGCAGAATTAATTTAATTATTGTTCCTGGTTAATTTCTACCACGTAATAATTTACTTATTGTTCCAGGTTAATTTCTGCCGCAGAATTACTTTAATTATTATTCCTGGTTAATTTCTACCACGACAATAGAAAGAATATAATTTGTTTTGACTTAGTAGACGGCATGAGATATTCTAAATTCCAATATATGAAAAAGTATTTCGGTTGAAATTATTTTGCTCGCAAAATAATCTAGTCAGTTATCGAACCACAAAATGCTCGGTATGAAAGGCATGCGATTCTCGCATAATACAATCCCACTCAGCGCACTAACAATGCATTCTTGACAACCGCAAGAAGCACACAAAAAACCAAACAGGGTATCTAATTGCATCTCAGACAACCGAACTGCTTGATGTCAAACGGATGTGCTAATTACACACAACCCTACTTCTCATAGCAAGTTCATTCGCCGACGGGGTTAGTCGTGGTCGCCAAACCAAGACAACTTGTACGAGCAACCAACAATCATTATTAAAATCATATTTCGATCCCGAGCCCGGCAGGTATTCCAATCAAACAGGCAGGTGCGTCGGTTGCTAATTACACTTTCCTCGGCATGCGTGTTATTATGGGGCACACGAGCCAATTTTTGGCGAGATGGCCACTTGTTTTTGAGTTTTTTCCCCTCACGTGAAGAAATTGCCTCTTGTGTGGCGCGTGTGCCTAATGTGGGTAGGCGACGAATAGATGAAACAGAAATGGTCGGCCCTCAGGGAGATTGTTGCTGCTTAGGATGCCTTGTTTGTGGTTTTTTTTTAGGATGACATCTGGGGAATTTCTGAGGCCGCGGAATAGCGGATTACCAACCGGAGGGTTGCGAGTTCGAAACTAGATCTAACCAAAGACAGTCGTGCATGTGCGGGCTGGTGCACGTTAACTCTGTCGTGGCCTCAAATGTCCTCACATTGGCGTCATGTGGACGTTTGGAGATTGGGGTGCCAGCTCAGGTTTGACCTCGTCATCTGACAGTAGTTCAAAATGACGTGGCCTTATCTTCGAATCTTTTCCTTCGGGATTGATCCTGGAACGTCGCCAATAGCCTATTGTATTGCTCCAGTGCGATGTTAATTCAACGACCTACCTACCTGGGAAATTTTTGTTTAGAGCCTCACCGTCATTGTTAGGGTCAAGTTCCCGTGTTGTCAGGTTTGGTAATATATCTTCTAAACAAATGAATTTTGCATAAATTTATGCTTTACTTTTGGTTTATTCTGCCATTTTCTGCATTAAATACACTGATACGAAAAACTTAACCCTCCAGGCGGTTGTCTTGACGAGGTACTTTGCCACCAGCAAAACTGACCAGATCTTGATGGACGAGATATACCGTCCTTAGAAAAGACCGGACGAGATCTTGATCTCTCTTATAAAATATCGCAATATCTTGATAACGATATACCTCACCGTTAGCAAAATTGGTTAGATCTGGATGGACAAGATATTTGCCGATTTTTCGATGATGACGAGATCGTTTCAGTTTTTGAAGATGAGGTCAAGAGTCAGTTTTCTTCTAATGATGAGGTATCTCGTCCATCAATATCTGGTCAGTTTTGCTAATGATGTAACCTAGTCGAACCAATCACCAGGAGGGTTAAGGCACATAAAGATTTTCAGCTGTAACTTTGCAGTGAAGTGTGGGAAAATGATACAGAAGCTACATCCAAATTACCGAACCGATGAGTAAATACCAAATGACAACAAGAACAGAAATGAACAATAAAAAAGTCTTTGATCTGAAGTATTGCAACTGCACTGAATGCCATGAGAAAGAAGAGTAACTGTGAATACTAAAAAACCCCTTAGAAGGCTTCATGACCACTTTGAACACTGATGCAGGCTTTGCACAGCATTTGCGTACTGAGAATGAGGTAGAGGAGTTACTGTAGTAGAACCCATTCCTGTGTCAGAGCCTCTGACTGCACCATACCAAAATTCAAATGTGCACCAACTTACTACTGAAGATCTTAAGGGAATTCAAATCACCACAGGCTGTTCTGTTTAATTTTGAGGCTGTAACCTTTAAAAGTAGTGGCATTTCTAAAGTTTTGCACGCAATATAATCAAATCATTTGAAATCGTGCGTACAAATTATTTTGTTTTTCATTAAATCTTTCCTAAAACGTTTGATGGAAATATTACAACGGTCCACTGGTGAATCGCAATACATGTTTCGTTGACCCGTAATATCGAGCAATGAAATTATTTCCAGATTCCAGTCATTGTACAACAGTTTTTTGAAGTGGAGTCCTGTACTCTTAGTCGAGGTCATTTACGCTAGTTATAACTGAACAAGTTCATTAGCAAAAGACGGTTAAGAATAGGATGTATACAAGTCATGGATGATTTCGCATGCACATGTAACTAACAAATACATCCACAGCCAATAACTTTTGCATTAAATGGTCATTAATATGTGTTAAACATTACAAAATCGGCCTTCGTGTGACTTTTTATATTAATGGGTTGAATTAAAGTTACAAAGATCAACTACATTCTCTTCCTTTCGCGTTTGAACTCCTCCACTGATCTGGGCGAGTCTATCGTGGTAGAGGCTTTTCCTGTCAAGGTTAAATATAGGTGGCTGTAGTGTTTTTGGAATGTACTTCCTTTACGTATTCTAGAAGTGACGTCACTTGGCTTGTTTTCCGATTAAGATTTCAGCACGTCGCCAATAAAAATTCTAAAGAATGAATTACGAATTGATTTTTGCTAGTAGATTGATCAACGCGAAACTTCGTCGAAACTGCGATAAACTACATTTTAAAGTAACTCGATATGTATCAAGCGAGAACTTTGCAGGAAGTAGAACCTCCGTAGAATTTCTGTATGATTTGCCTGTTTGCATAGAAAATCTTTATCATATTTGCGAACTTGAAATGCGTATTAGGTTAAAAAGTAAAAAAAATATCACCGGTTGCACATGAAATATATTTTAGCTTTTGGGTTAAATATCGTGTTAATCATTCGAACGTTTAGCTATTTTCCCTTAAAATAATGATCTTAAGCGTTTTGCAAAAAAGCGTGGTATTTTGCACGATTCCATAAGATTTCATCAACCCTTTTTCCCTACTCCACTTTTGTTTCATGATTTCAACTCTGCTGTTAAAGCGAAACTTAATGGTTTTCGGATGGTATACGATAACAGATGATTTTACCTCCTTTCTCATTTAGACGAAAAAGAAATTACTGCAGCACGTAATTGTTGAACACAATGAGAAGCGAACTATTTGAATTAATTACTGAAAACAAGAATGGCGTAATTGTTTCCCTTGAACGCACCCCTTTGCCAAACACCAGGTGTTACTTATAATGCTTTTCAGACGTGATACACTTTTAATGAATAAGAAATGGTGTATCCCAGAAGGATTTTTTCAAAAGGTTTCTCAATAATTGTAGGTGGCTATGAAGTGGGCTTGATCTAATGGACCGTTTTCGTTCACCGGTCCTTTAGTTCTTCAAATACTTTTCTTTATTAAAGAAGATAATATAGAAATGATGCAGAAGTTTGCATATATGAGTGAGATAATATCGTCGGCTTCGAGCAGAAGCTCATTATCTGACATTTTTTCGAAGACTCTAAATGCCTATTTTCATGATAATGTGAAATAAATAGTCACCCATTGTAATATGGTCAAAAAATAAACAATATTATTAAAATGTATATAATTTTTATTTTTTGACGAAAAACTAATAGTTATTCCTTAATCAGCTGTACAGCAAAAAATGTTTTTTTTTTCAGTTAATGGTTTCTGTTAAGCAGACTATATACTTATTTTCTCTCTAAACTCAAGACTAAGGGTGTTCATTTTGTCAAGACTGTTTTTTTTTTCAAATTGCAATAAATCTTCCTGATTGTTTTCTGTATTCGATGTATTTCTTTTTGTGATGGAGCCACCGTGGCACAGTAGGTTTGTCCACTGCTCTAGCGACTTGCGGGATCTAGACCGCGCAGATTCGGTTCCTATACCCTACCCCCTGGGGTTCTGTAACTTATTTTCCCTTATGTGCCTGAGACTTTACTAATGCTTTATACATTTAACAAATTTTGGAACAGATCTATTAAAAATATTAAGTATGCATCCAATTGAATTAAAAGTCTGATTTTAAATTTGAGAAAGAGAAATAAAAACTCTTAAGACCATTTCCCTAATCGGCACGAAAAGACAAGATTTTAGAACTCTAATTTTGAGAGAGATTTGTATCCCCTGATTACCATCTGTGGCTTTATTTTGAAATGAAACGAGCTGATATCATCAAATATGTAACGTATGATATCAAATTTATCACATACACAAAATCTAATTACCGTTTAATAATATTTTTTAGCAAAATATACGAATAAGAAACAAAAACACAAATCACTCTAAAAAAACTAAAATGATTGTCTTAAATAATCTCCATAAAACTTTGATATTATTTTTATAAAACTCGAAAAAATTAAGCAAATAAGAATGATTATTTACCTCAACAATTATTTTCAGATACATTAAAGAAAACTTTAAGATTGCTTTTAGGAAACCTGAAAAAGTATGCAAACACACACAAAGAAAACCGGTTTATCTCTTACCCCTCAGCACGTATCTATTAATAACCATAAAAAAACTTCCATATTACTTTTAGAAAACTCAAAAAATCTAATCAAATGAGAAAAAAAACTGAGTCACCTCAACAGTTATTTTCATATATTTTTTAGAAATCCAGTATTCGACCATGAAACGAAAGCTTCAAAGCACATCAAGGGAATATTACATTATAACCAACAGCTTAAGAGTGATGACAAACAAACGCCATACATAATCTACCATCTTCTTCTCTTACCGACAGGAAATGTCTACCTCCACCCTTGTAAATCTTTCCCTTAAAAAACCCAGAAATAAAAAAGTGCCACAACAATCGCCTCGCCTTGCACTTGCCGGAAGAGGTGCCTCACAGAGGCAGCGTACCTTGACAAAGAGCGATCTCCAGGCTAGAATAGAATAAGGCAAAAAATAGAAACTACCCACAGGATAGGTCATGATACGTAATCTCTGCAGAAGGTCGCATTTGATTCCGATTTACCTGTAGACCGAAGCGTCTGGTGGGACGGTATTTCTAATTTTGTCGCATGGCTTGAGAATTTCATGTAGTATTTTCAGATGCATTTATTTGAAGTATTGGAATATAACCGAGATAGTATTAGCAAAAGAATTTAAATTGCTTTGATAGTAGATATAATATATTTTCTATTTTTTGTTTCGATGAACTTGTGTTGTATTTAGAGTAATGTTAATGAACTAACCGACCCGTGCATGTAGCATCCAAGTTAAACTTTCTTAATTGCTTAAGAAAGTTTAACTCGGTTAACTGTGTTAGTTCGTAATGTTAACGAACTAACACAGACCCGCGCATGAACAGCATCCGAGTTAAACTTCCTTAACTGCTTATATCTGTTGAAGGCAGTGTCGATACTCACATTTTATATCTTATTTCAATCCGTTTATATTGAATATCGAATCCATATTCACAAAAATGGATTTCATACCTCTAAATTAAATAAAATTACCAAAGCATATGTAATAGCATTTCGTTTATTTTTACTGGTTATTCGTTTACTTTTTCTCTTATTTCGAATAAGACGCATGGCAAAAGCACACCTCAGTCATGTTATAGAAATTACATTCTGAACGTCTACTTCAATTTCACCCCATTTCCTTATTTAAAAGAGATTCGGCTTTTTTTACTTTGAACCTATTTCGCTCCTATTTTCTTTTCTGTGTGGAATTCTATCTTTCAGATTTCTTATTGCTTTCTATAATCAGACAGTTGAAGAATTTCACCAGTGTGGTGAGCTCTTCCGTGTAGCTTTAGCAATATTTTCATCTCGCTATATAATACTAAATCGCTTAGTTTAAATATACTTGAGTGCTATGGAACTGCATAATATTGCTAAAACTACACGAAGAGCTAGCCACTCTAATGAAATTCTTCAGCTGTCTGATTACACAAAGCAATGGGTAGGTAGGTAGTTGAATTAACATCCCACTGCAACAATACAAAGGGCTATTGACGACGGTCCGGGATCAATCCCGGAGGGAAAGATCCTAGGACACCTCGTAATTCTGAACCACGGGCAGTTGACAACACCTGAGCTGGCACACCACTCTAAAAACTTCCACACAATGCCAAAGTGAGGACACGGCAGATTTAACGTGCACGAGCCCCCCATGTGCATGTCGATCTTTGGTTGGATCGAGTTTCGAACTCGGAACCCTCCGGTTGCTAATCCGTAACTCTTCTAATCGGGCTACCTCGACCTTCACAAAGCAATGGGAAATCTGGAAGTTGAAATTCAATGCATAAAAGAAAATAGGAGCGAAAATAGGTTTAATGCAAAAAAAGCCGAATCTCCTTTCAAGAAGGGAATGGGATGAAATTGAAGTAGATATGAAATATATATCCTTAGTATCCATCATAACACAATTATGATACATCTTAAGTGATTGGTAATTTATGTATAAAGTCGTTAGCTTAGTATTCAATTGCATAATGGACTATTGAAAAATAATATGATTTAATTCGTGAAAAAGGTCGATTTTAGTTTGTGACGCTTGAATGACTTATATTGTCATTGTTCCATCACGTTTAAGTAAACTAGCGGAAGATTTACTAAGCGCGGCGTGTGAGAAGTGGGCCATCATTTTTCTCACGGTTTCTTAAGACTATTAAAGAGGATTTAAATAAAAACGGCTAACCAGAGATGCAAAAAATTTGGCCCGATGAACTGGAGATGAATGTCGATGTACTTTGTGGTTATGAGCCTTTGAAGAATTTTTGTAAAACTATCGGAATTTGAATTCTAAATGGCGACATCAACTGCTACTGCTAGTTTAATGCTGCATTGCTTTTTATCATGACTAAGAAAACTAAAAAAAATTCTGTTACTATAACATAACTAAGGTGGGTTTAGTGTTAACTTCCACTTATTCCATTACGATTTGCATTAGTCCAAACAATATTTACGATGGAACATTCACCAAGACAGCAATCACACAACTGAGATAAAAGACAATTGGAAGACGAAAGATCATTACAGATCATAGATCCAATGAGTAAATAACTAAAAGTAATCATTTCACTAAAGTGAAACTGCTTTGAAACAATACACTGTTAAAATGAAGGTCTATAGTTAAAACGAATTTCGGAATAATATCTTAATCATTGAAATGATCTCTTAATGATGGAAATAAGATCCACAGCACTATGCACGCTATATAACATAAGAGGTATTAGACTGATTTAAATACAATAGAGAATTTCAGCACAGAAAAATAAAGGCAAAAATGTAATATCAACTATTTTTTACAAACTGGTTTGGTGTAACAGTACTTTATATACTCGGATTCGAATTGAAAATGAGATACTTGCATTTAGAAACTGAATAAGCATGTGTTCAATAATTAAACGATATACCATGCAATATAAAATTTGACATTTTAAGTAGTATTAGGACGTAAAAAAAAATTTTTTTTTACGTATTAAAAGCATTACGTATGAAGAGTATTACGTTTTGAAAGCATTACATTTTAAAAGTATTATGTATTAAAAGCATTATGTATTAAAAGTATAAAGGTATTTAGCCGCTAAACTTCATAACAACTTACTTTAAAATATTCTGTTCAATCCAAGCAAAATCTTCCAAGACAACCGAACTAGAAACTTATATTACCCCAGAGGTACTCGAATTAAATATACAAATTGATGTTCCGAGAATATTATGCCAACGTACATTGAACAGAATACTGTACAGAATTTGCGCACAGAAAAATGAATGCAAAAAGTAATATCAATCATTTTGTACTAGCTGGATTTAGGTGTAACATAATTTTGAATACTCGGACTCGAATCGTAAGTGACATACTTGCATTTAGAAACTGAAACCCAACGAGTATGTATTCACCAATTAGGCAGTATGTCACTCCACAAGAATTTTGAAATTTTAAGTAGTATAAAAGAGATGACTTTGAGTAGCATAAACAACGACACTGCTTCACTTGAACTTCAAAACAACACTTACTTTAAACTATTCCACTTAATCCAAGCAACAGCAGCAAAATTTCCAAAGACGCCTGAAGTCGAAACTTTTATTTCTCCACCATGGTACTTGAATCAAATATACGAATTGATGATCCAACGAATTATACCATCGGTCTATCTCACACTGGCACGAGAGGAAGCAAAATATTGACAGCAGCAGGTGATTGATAAACGCACCACTTGAGAATCGGCGAATTCGGTCAAAATCCAACATACATTAGATCCAAGGCGAACAGTTTAACACCATCCTGATGCCCATCCAGCATAAGGAGACAGTTCCGGAGCACACAGACTACCGGCATCAGGAAGCGTTTCTGGAGATCAATAACAGCCACACAAGGACCTCTTCGAGTTCATTACCAAAGGGTATCAAATCGTGACGCCAGCTATTTTTCCTCACTCGATTTCAGTGAACCGGAACCTGTCACGTAAAGCCGACAGATGCATCGGAAGAAGGAATTTCCCTTCATTGGAGATTTCGTGGGTGGTTGGTTTTCGCATGACCGGATGACTTCGGGAAGCCGTTCTCAAGCTCTCTTCTCCGTAATAAGGGACCCCAGATCGAATCGCTCCTTTATTAGCCGTTGAATGGCCTCGCAAGAAGTCAAGTTTCGTGTCACCGAAAGAAAGATGGTCGTTGGGGGAATCGGTTTTGAAGGCGTCATGTCGTTTGTGGTAAGAGAACGGATAGGTATTTCAGATAAGTATCCGTTTGAAATCAGGGTCAATTTTAGTATGTGCGGACCTAATTCTCATGGTTTTTGGAATATTTTCTTAGGTCTGGTTTGCCGGTCTAGAGTCATCAGTTTTGTTAATTAGACTAGGGTATACAGTAAGACCTCTTCTTAGGTCTGAGTTTCCTTTGTACAAACCTCAGCAAGCCACCCTTTCTCAGAAACATTATATTTTCTAAAAGAACGCCCTTCATCAAAACTCGTATTTAGAAATTAACTAAACCCACTCTTCTTTCTCCAGGTTTTCTAAATGCCCTGCCCTCAGGGGTACATCTCCTTTAGGCTTCACGGACCTGTAGTACTCTAGTGATTTTTTATTTTCCCATGGGATCATGCTCCCGGGATACTCAAGGAATCTTTTTCTGCTTTCCTACCATTATTCTATTCCCCAATGTTCTTTCTTCTCTTTCACGACACTTTTTACTTGAAGTTGTCTGTCTTGTGTTTGGCGCAGCTTGGCCAAATATGGCCATTGCGCCATAAAATCGTAAAAGAGCCAACCTAAATGCCGTAGTATTAAATGAACATGCGTTTAATGAATTTTTTAATTGTTTTCAGGCTATTGACGAATTTAGACGTATATTCTACCTGTCATGTATGAATGTGTTTCTGATAGCTTGTCAATTCCAAAATCTTTCCGGGGCCATCGTGGCTCACTGAGTATGCCCACCGCGCTAGCAAACTTTGAGTTGTAGGCGGCGCAGGTTCGATTCCTATCAGGTGCATTCCTCCCCGGGTGTATTTCTCTCTTCTGTGTCAGTAAACCTTTCTTTGTGTGTGTCTGCATATTACTTGATATAGTATGTCTTGCGTTTGGCGCAGCATGCCAAATATGGCCTTTGCGCCATAAAACCCCCAAGCTAACCAACCAACCAAAATCATTTTGGAAAGTATTCGAGCCCCGTGAGCTCCCTTCAAATATATTTGGCTTTGAGATGAGTTCTTTATTTGTTTGTAAACTAATGTAAATTAAGAATAAGGTATGCAGATTCAAAGGAAAGAGGCAATAGAATCTTTCCAAATGGTTTTATTTTAAAGAAAGGAGCAGTAGAATTTTTCCAAAGCATTATATTCTAAGGGAATGTGCAATAGAATCTTTCCAAACGATTCTATTTTAAGGAAATAAGCAATATAATCTTTTCGAAGGATTCTAATCAAAGGATAGGGGCAAAAGAACATTTGCTCCAAATGATTCTATTATAAGGAAAATAGCAATAGAATATTTCCAAAGGATTCTAGTCTAAGGAAATGAGCAATAGAATCTTCCTCCAAAGGATTCTATTCTGAGGCCACTATGTTCTATTCTGACCAATAGAATCATTCTAAAGGTTGAAAGAGTGTATGGATTCTTTAGAGAGATGTGGTTATTTAGTCATTAAGTGTGCTGGGCAACCCCCTAAAAGCAACTACCCTTCAATCTCCGGACGGTCAGAGGATTAAAAAATATTTGAGATGTCGGGGGTCCATAGATATCGATTTTTCCCCATCTGACTGTCTCTTGAAGGCAGGACAAAAATAAACGAATGGAAATGGTAAATTAAAATATAGTGTGAAAGAGCAGGAAACGTTGGCATCGGAGGGCTGACCTTTGGAGTTGATAGTCCACGTGACCCAGACATTTGTAGCGGACAATAGAGTACGCACAGAGACCTAAATTCTCTTAACACAATGGCCCGCGCCTTTCTCCACTAGAGGTCACCGCGTACCCCAATGCTAAACGAGCGACCTTCAGGATCGCAATTTTGTGGAAAACGTGATTCCATATTTTAGCTGCTTTCCCCTCACTGACTCCGAATCAAAGTCCGCGCTCGTTTGGAAGAGTAATATATAGTTTGTTGTTGTTTTTCTTTGAAGAGAAAAGTGACAGATCGATTATGCTTTGCTCTCCCTGCTTTGTTGAGATTATGTCTGTACCCTGGTAGTTAAAGGGCCAATGTCTAAATTAGTTGATTTTGAGTTATGTTCACAAATCACTTCAAGGCAATGAAAGTTATAATAGAAAAAAGTGCAAATATCCTCTTGTCAATACATTATGAAAGTATCTAACTTCCGCACTTATTAACACACACTTCCGTGCCTAGTGTCGTGAGACACTACCAATTTAAATAAGTGTGGTTGGGATCAATAGAGCATGCAACAGAGGTGACATGTCTATCCAGAATATCAGAGCACTTTACTTTTATTTCATCTATACAGTAATTACATCGATATCATCACACACGTACTAAGCTACACTATATATATAACATGCAAGAAGAAAAAAAGTAGGTTTTTCAGTCTCTTGGGATAATCTTATGAAAGTATCTAAACATTCGAACGTGCTTTTTATACACTATATCTATATAAATAATGAGGGAGTGTTTGCATATTTTATATTATTTTTGTATTTAGGAAAGTTTCATGCTAAAATATCCGAGTAACTATGCATAAATCAACCGTAATTTGGAAGTTTTGGAGAAGCTGGAATGTAGTATATTGAGCATTGCGATTACATGGATTATTCTACCAGAACTGTTGAAAAAGCAATTATTTTAGAATTCAAGATTATGTTATACTGAAAGTTTAGGAAAAAAATTGGATTATTTAATTTATGAATCAAATTACGGTTTGTGCTTGTGGTATAATGTAAAACTTCGAATAACAGTCTATAAACCATTTAGAAATGCATTTAGGTGAGAATAGCCAAATTCCGATTCGTAATTTTGGCTGGCTGCCGACGATGCGTCCTTAATTTTAACAGTTGGGGCCTAAAATTTGTTAAATATATAAAGGGTAGGTAGTCTCTAGATGTCCTACAAGCAATAAATACGTGTTAATACAATTGTTATAAGTAAAATGAACTTGACTTATTTAATATATAACGGTATTAACGCTTATAAAAAACGTGGGTCGAAAAAAATTCATATACATTCAATGCAAAAGTATACACTGTTGGCTTACAAGTGAGAATCAAGAAGTCAAAATTTTCAAGATAGATATGAGTTTCTTAGCCTTTCTACACCAGAATGTGGAGATAGTTAGACTGGTGAAATACATTCATCAAGTCATTTTTTCTATGCCTGAAGATTATATTTCTTCTTGAGAAACACTTAGTGAGCTTAATTTTATGCGAAGAATTCTTTTCCCATCCTTTCCTCGGAACTGTTTTTTGACAGTCTATTTTACTTATAAGCCTACGATACATCATTCATGAATATAAATGCATTGAAGACTTAAAACAGTTCAGGTAAGCATATTAAACCAGTTATATGATTTTGCTGGGTACCTATCATCTTTTCTTTACAACCAACTACTTCAAATTATATCTCGTTAGTAGATTTCCAAGACGATTTTACCCCATCGGGGCTATTTTTACGTAGGTATTTTAATTAACGTCGCACTGAAGTAACACACCGGACTATTGGCCACGGTCCGGAATCGATCCCGAAGGGAAAGATCCACGGGTACCAACGGTACCCGTGGAGCCCCACGAGGAACCCAACCTCAAGGGTACCCGAAGTACCCTTGGTACCCCACGAGGAACCCGAGATACCCTTGTGATCTATTCTTTTCCCACGGGGTTTACTGCCTCTAGTAAACATGGAGTAGCGACCCCAGGGCCCAGTTGGATGCTTGGCATACAACTGGGCCCCGATTTCATTTGGAGGTTGAAATGCGCATATCGATGCATATCGTCATTGTAAATGTGTTGAAATAAGTTATGAAATATGAGGGGTAGCGACACTGCCATGAATAAATGCAAACAATTAAAAAACCGTAGCGCAGATGCTACGCGAAGGTGTGCTCAAAATTTATCACAAATTTGAGAAAGTTTATTGATGTAGTAGCAGCGCTAAAGTGATACTGCACGCACAAGGGAAACATGGAATACTTTCAATAAAAATTACAAAGAAAAAGTAATAGTCACAGCCCAACTGACAGTCGCATCATAAAAAGAATGCCGTCTTAAATGCATGCCATAAAAGCCAAAAAAATATAACCTATTCAACGCAACAATAATCACAAGAAGGAGCCATCCATAATTCCATCCTTGACTTCGTATAATTTCATAATAAACAGTTACCTTTGTATGGTTGGTCATATTTGATCTGTGCATATTTCTAATGCGATTACTTTTGAAGTAATGAGCTAATAAAAAGAGCTTGAATCTAAATATTCATTTAAGGAAAGCGTGCTGTGTAAGAACAAGATCATTATATATAATATAAGTATCTAAAAAATCGTAATATAATTTTATTCCTACTTGAATTTCTTTATTCTACTTTAAGT
This sequence comes from Meta bourneti, assembly GCA_933210815.1. Classification (NCBI taxonomy): domain Eukaryota; kingdom Metazoa; phylum Arthropoda; class Arachnida; order Araneae; family Tetragnathidae; genus Meta; species Meta bourneti. The sequence continues at coordinate 56,645,075 of OW119931.1, read as the reverse complement.
GTTACAAAAAAGTTGATGTCTTTATAAAAAATTATATAAAGCCGCTTATTCAAGGGCATGATAAAAATAAACTATTTTTAATGTCAGGCTATATAACCACTGAAATATTTACCAAGATATAAACTCTTAATAATATTATAGCTATGCTAATTTCCGAATTTATGATTTGAAAGGAAAATTAATGTTGGCACAACATTTACCGTAAATGTTTAACTGCGTAAAAAAATTAGTTACGAAGTGACGACAGCAGGTGGTGTATAAAAAGTTATTAAGTTACATGAACATTTGGGGGATAGAGCGAGGGGAGAGAGAGGATAGTAGGTAGTTAATTTACGTTGCACTGGAGTACCACAACGGGCTATTTGCGACTGTCCTGGATCAATCGAGAAGGGAAAGAACCGAGGACAACACCTAGTAATTTTGAACCACGGTCAGATAACGAGGTCTCACCTGAGCTGGACCCCACTCTCCAAACTTCCATACCACGCCAACGCGAGAATTTTTGAGGTCACTACAAATTTAACGTGCACCAGACCCCTCGTACACGACGGTCTGGTTGGACCGAGTTTCGAACTCGCAACCCTGAGTTTGTATTACGTTACTCTTCCAACTGAGATACCGCAGATCATTTGAGTATGATAGAATTGATGTTGTATATCTTGTGTCTGGAGCAGCATGGCCAAATATGGCCCTTAATCTCTTAGCACATATAGACAAATACTTACAATATTGAACTAACTAGATAGGTAATTCAATATTGTAAGTGTAAACTAATTAAGCTAGAATTAACGTCACACACACACACACTGGAGCAACACAACGGACTATTACCTTCGGTCTGGGATCAATCCCGAAGGGAAAGAGATCCGAGAACAAGACCTCATAATTTTGAACCACGGTCAGATGACGAGGTTAATACCTGGCTGTCTATATATAAGGAATTACGGCAACAATTGTTCCTAACTAGTTGTTTTGACGCGAGACTAAAATAAAACACAACCCCTTTTTATGTTTTTAAAAAATAAAAGTACGAGTCGAGTATTTTTTATAGCAATTAAACATCCATAATACAAATTTATTGTTCAATAAAAAATAATTTTGCAACATAAAAAGAAAAGTTTCGGAATCATTTCAGACAACCAGTGAACACTTCGAACTTTTTCGAAAAGTACGCCAATGCAAACGATGGAATTTTAATTGACTATGTAATGCTTTCGTGCGTGGTCTTCGTTATTTCAATATTTTGGTGCAAATGAAAGAAATTCCATTACTTACAGCATGTTTAGATTACTCTAAATGCATATTTACATCTCCATTCATTAGTTCTAAAGAAAATACAATCCCGATTACAAGAGTTATAACATTATCATGCGAATCCCCCGCCAATCAAAAGAACAGTATGAAGGTTGGATTTTTTAGTATTATTAGGGTGAGGTGCGTTCTCGGTGTAAAATAGAACATGTCTGTGATTAAAGTAGGGTTTATGACCTGTTAGAAATACTCCAAAGAGTTCTATAGCTTAGTTTCAACTCAAGAACATTTCGAATTTCGACAGGAAAGTAAGCAGACCAAAGAAACGATATATGCTCTTACCCCATTAACAATGCATCACATTGCAAACAAGAAAACAGTTCATTGATGCACTTGATCCATCTTGTGGGAAAATACGACCCCATGAAATTGCATCGGAAAGTATTTTTTTAAAATTATATCAATGGTAAATTTAAACAAATACGAATGTATGCACTAATTAGTGAAAGCTCTGGGTAGGTAGATAAGTGGGTAAGTAAATTAACGTCCAATGGAGCAACACAACGGGTTATTGGCGACGGCCTCGTAATTTTGAATCAGATGACGAGGTCAACACATGATCTGTCACCCCAGTCTCTAAACTTCCACACCACACCAATGAGAGGACATTTGAGGCCACCACAGATTTAATGTGTACCTGCTCACACGTACATGACGGTCTTTGATAGGATCGAGTTTCGAATTCACAACCCTGCTGTTTCTAATCCGCTACTCTTCCAACCAGGTTACCGCGACCCTGTAAAAGGTCAGGGAGTGTGTGGTAAAAATATTATATTTAAAAAAATAATGGGACAGTCATGAATTTTGAAGATTTGGGTTCACGCTCTTCCCACCTTACCTTATACTACTTTTCGGACAGGGAAACTGATATTATCAAGTTATATCCAGTCTATTGGAATTGTGGCATTAGCGATACAACATGCAGTGGCTTGATTCCGCAATAGCATATTCATTCAAGCTTTATTTGTGTACAGTTATGCCCATGCTTTTGAATATAAAAGACATCGAAGCTCATGATTATAATTTCTATGGTTGTTATATCTCCTTAAATTTTAATAAAATTTATATTTTGTCTTATGTCGTGATTCCTCTCATCGATAACCTTCTGATTGTTTAAATTAAAAATAATCATCAACCACAGAATGATCGTTCAATGACATTTTCAAAGGAAAAATGAGATATAACAAATACGAGCTTAGACACGAAAACAATCAGGGAATTTGTGATAAAAATATGAAATTTTTAAAAATTACTGTAACAGAATTTAATATGAACTTTGAAGATTTGGGGTCGCATTTGCCCCATCTCACCCTATTCTATTTATTCGGCTAGACATACTGGTATTATCAGGTGTTATCCAGTCTATTATGCGAGAATGATCATCCGATGACATTTACGTAGGCGAAATGATAAACGAATAACGAGTTTTGGTAATGATTATGCTAATTTGAAGTCATAAGAGACGGTTCGCCTAATTAAGTTTCTTTATACATCCACCAAGATGGTTCAAGATGAGTTTGAACTACTTACTTTATTTCCAGGAACGAAGCCATGTTTCGGTTTGATGGAGGAATGACAAATTAATAACCTAGCTTCACGTTTTTAATCGATTTGTCTGGTTGGCTTTTGCTTTTCATTTGTGTTGAGTTAAAATTATAAATTAATGCTGTACCGAGGATCCGAAATTAGAAAGTAAAATTAGATGCGTTGAGTGGAACTAATCCTTGAGAGAACTGGATGTTAACCTTTGCCACCTGCAGGAGCATAGCGTGTCATTGGATTTTGAAATGAAAAAGCTTTTCAATTAGTAGTTTCATATGCATCATCATTAAGTTGTTTATTTTCTTATATCACGCTCAGTTATTGTATAAACATTGGAATATATGCGTACGTGCACAGAAAGTAACTAGATTAAAACATTCTAGGGGAACGGAGATACTTTTAAATTGCGAAGAATTTCCAGATCTGTATTCGTCTCCTAAAAATGTTCATATCGAAGTTGGTCTTTTGTTTGGATCTGAAATTCCTATCTAATCGCATTGAACTGTTATAGTGCTTAACCCTTCTGGTCATTGTTATCTCATCATTAGGAAAACTGATCAGATCTTGATGGACGAGATATCTCTTTATTTGAAAAAAAAAACTGACCGGATCTTGATCACGTCATCATAAAAAAATGGCAATGTCTGGATGACGAGATATTGCGTCATTGGCAAAATTGGTCTGATCTTGATGGACAAGATATCTCAACGAAATCACTTTGGAGGGTTAATGGCTGGTTGTTTTGAGGCTTATGGAACATGATCCAATAATGGACAATCTGAACCAAACGCAGAATCCAAATAAATTTAATAAAAATAGATTAGATAATTCAAAGATTAGATCTCAACATTAAAAGTATTGCCTGGCTCTCTAGAAGTTTAATATGGAATGTGAATTGTTATACACAATCAAATGTAAAATATGGTTTTTCAAATTTTAATAGTTAGATACAAATATGTAACTCATTTAATGCGATGAATTTTCCACAGGAACAAAGAAAGCAGTACTAACAGTTCTGTTATGCTATACAGAAACAACTACTGCAATTGATATATACCAAAGTGACTCTCACCAAAAGGAATACAAACCTTGTTACACACACAGTACTTCAGTTAAAGAAGCTATTGCAGACAACTAACATTTGCCAGCAGCTCAAGTAGTCTATTCCAACAGACTTTTAACATTAATAATAAATTAATAACAGCACCATCTGGTGACGAATTGATTATGATATTAGGAGAATAAGTGATATGAACAAGATAGCTACACTGCTGGCCACCGTAAATGCAACACCCTGAAGGAAGCATGCAAATAATATGAAATTTACAACATGCATTAGCGGAGGTGAGATATGCAAATGATTAGAATTTCAGCGCAGACGCACATCACGCGCGCCTGTGGCGCCACTTCAAAGCGCTATTTAAGGCTTGGAGATTTCGACGATTTCAAGTACGGCAATTGTGTTTTTCTTGTGGTTTTTTCAAAAAAACGATCAATTATGCCTCGTAGAAAACAGCGATCATCTTTTGATCAAGTATCCGAGTTCGACAGAGGAAGGATAGTGGCCTACCGAGATTGTGGATTATCTTTCAGGGAAATCGGTAGTCGTGTTCGACGAAACCAAACAACTGTAATGCGGATATGTGATCGTTGGATGCAGGAGGGTACGACGGACCGACGTGTTCGATCGCATCCACCTCAGTGCACCACTTCACGTGATGACATGCATATTGTGCGTATGGCAGTGACGGATCGCTCAGCCACATCACGAACCATAGCACAGCACATTCAGTCTGTACCGCATCATCCAGTGTCTGCGCGTACCATTCGACGCCGTTTACAGCAGAGTGGTCTGTCCGCAAGACGTCCATTGCTTCGTCTACCCTTGACGCAGAACCACAGACGTTTCCGCCGCCAATGGTGCGATGAAAGAAGGATGTGGACGGCAGAATGGAATGAAATTGTCTTTACTGACGAGTCACGCTTCTATCTGCAACACCACGATGGTCGGATTCGAGTCTGGAGACACCGTGGAGAGAGGATGCTGAACAGCTGCGTTATGCACCGCCACACTGGTCCTGCACCGGGTATTATGGTATGGGGTGGTATTGGATATCACTCTCGCACTCCTCTAGTACGCATTGCCGGTACTTTAAACAGCCAGCGCTACATCTCCGAGGTGTTGGAGCCAGTTGTCCTTCCTTACCTTCAGGGCTTGCCCACAGCCATATTTCAACAGGATAATGCGCGACCACGCGTGGCACGCATTGTCCAAGGGTTCTTCGTCAATCGCCAGATTGAATTGCTTCCCTGGCCAGCTCGCTCTCCGGATCTTTCGCCGATAGAAAACATGTGGTCCATGGTTGCTCAACGATTGACCCAGAATACATCCCCAGCTGCCACACCAGATCAACTTTGGCAACGTGTGGAAGCTGCTTGGTCTGCTGTACCCCAAGAACACATCCAAAGTCTCTTTGAATCAATGCCGAGGCGTGTGGCAGCGGTGATCTCCAACAATGGCGGCTACTCTGGCTACTGATTTTGGCAGGAACCACACTTCACAGAAGTCTATAAATTTAATCATTTGATACTACTTGGTCAACATGTTATCTACAAAATAAATTTTGTTGTGATATCTCTTGTCTTTCTTGGTGTTGCAATTTGGGTGGCCAGCAGTGCAAATACAATTTCTTTCTAATGTACAAGTGAACATCATTTCTCGAACATCAATTTGAATAGACAAAAAAGTCAAAATTAATTTATCAAAGTTGTACCAAACCTAAAACCATGGATAGTTAATAGAAATTAAGCAGAAGCATAATTATGCGAGGTAATAGGAACAGGTCACCTCGGATAAACATGAACTCAAATAATATGGACGTAGTAACACAAAACAACCTATACGAAATAAAGAAAAATAATTACAGTGGTACATGTCACTACTACTGCTACTGAAATATTCATAAAGCTAGGATTAAGAATAATCTATTCTAAGATTTGTGTCCCAGAACGTATTTATTATGATAATTTTATAATAAATCTGGACGTGAGTTACGAAGCTTTTAAACTCTCCTGAAAACATTCTTAATGATTTTCTGTTTAGAAGCACTTTCACACTCGTAAGCCTGCTCATTTCATCCTTAACATTAATGCATTTAAACTTCAATTTACTTATTCATGTTGATATGTTTTTAACATTTACTTTTTATACTTTTGATTGTTTATTTCGTTTTGATGTTGTTTATTTAAATGTTTTATCATGCTTTTATGTTGATCTGGTTGTAAATTTGATATTTTAGAATATATTTTTATTGGATTTTATTTTGTCTTGCGTTTGGCGTAGGCAGCTCCATTTATTTAACTCAAACCAATCATCTATCTTCCCGATTAACCAGACCAGTCAAGGGCAAAGTGGGAACACTTGTGTGCTCGAAGTTTTATTTTTTGCAGGGATGAACAGACTTGTTACAAAGTTACTTACATTGTTGCAAAGAAAGATAACAAAAGTAAATAAAATATTTAATTTGATGCGTGACATTACATTGATTTAACAATTGTTTTAATAATTGGTTCGATTTTTGTAGTAGACAAGCGCAAAACTTATTCTAAATTTTCAGTAGTCAAGCGGTTCTTATTTTCTGATTTGTCAATCCATGGTGGTTGTCTCGACGAGGTTTCTCGTCATTCTCAAAACTAATCAGGTCTTGATGGACGAGATATCTCATCATTTTCGAAAAAACCAGACGTGACCAGATTTAGATCTCGTCATCATAAAAAAAAATCGGCAATACTTGATGATGATCGTCATTAGCAAAATTGTGCAGATAGTGATGGACGAGATATCTCGTCCAAACCACCTGGAGGGTTAATATTCATGACTGAAAAAGTTTGTTCGCATATATATGTGCCGTGCCTAGCACCACAGCTACTTTGTTGTGCGCGTGTGCAATTTTTAAAAATTACTCATTATGTGACTTGTTAAAGTTGAAATAACACATGGTGAGGCGGGCCGTCAGCAAACCAACGCATTTGGACTGCATATGGCCCACAATATGTGCATTTCTGATTTAAAGCTTTAATAAACGCGGCATCAAATTCGGATAACACGGGCACTCGATTAATCGGAACTCGGTTAATCAAAGTTCTATTGCAGTTATATTTGTGGAGCTCCATACAGCCTTTTTTACAAATTTATGGCCAAATTCTGAAAACTATTTAAAGCTGAAGGGAGCAAGAGTTCAACAAAAAGAGCCATCAAGCAAAGAACGAAACCACTGCATCCGCCTTATTAGCATTCGAACAGGTGGCGGCGCTTGCCACTGTTACATAGCAGTTCATCATTTTACTCTAAGTTCCGACTCCAAAACCAGATTGTTTCCGCAGAATCTTTCACACACTCTTTATCTATTTATTGGCATTTTTCGTTCATGTAGATGTGGCCAACATACCGATTCAACGAGGATTTTTTTGTTTTGTGTCTCGCAGCACAAAGCATTCTATTTTTAGCACAATTCAGAACAAAAGCGCTTGGTGTCGAACACGGCCGATTTTGTTTTTAGGTTGACTTTCCCTTTTATTGATATCAGAAAGTGTGTCACACTTGGAATCTAATGTACTTGCGGAGTTTTGTAATGAAGGTAATGGTTTCGTGGAAGCTGTATTTTTGACTTCGAACCGAAATGTAAAGTATTTAAACACAGAAATAAGCATATTATAAAAGAAAGTGGAATACGATATATCACCTTAATTCAGAAAAAAATTCTTGAAACTTCAGCACTTTAATGTTGGATTCTCTGATTTTATCTTATGAAGTAAGAATTGATGTGTGTGAGTTAACTCACTATGGATAAAACAGAAATTTTATATTCTAGAACTTATAATATGATATTGATTTACACTTAGCGACATCTAGAATACTATGCTTAAATATGTAAAGAAAGATCACCATACTATAATTAGAAAGCACTCGTATGGCAGCAAGTTTTGAATACAAACGATTTGAAGTTGAGTTTTAAATTTGATGTTAGGGACATTCCTTTTTTCATATGCTTATGTTTTCCAATATCGTCAGTTTTACATATTTTATCAACTGCGTTGAGAACCTGTTGTTGGTTTTGTGTAAGGACCACATTTGGGCAAGCTGCGCCAAACACAAGAGAGACAACGTCAAATAATGTTAAGCACTTCAATATTTATCTAGCTAAAATATTAACTGCAATTATATAATTCAATACAATTTTTTATATGTATTAGTTTATTAACTTTAAAAGATAGAATCATTCAAACTCATTCACAAGATATTCTCGTTTTGCAAAAAATTACAGTAGCGACGAAATCAAAACAAAAAACACTCAGATGATAAAAGATGTCAAAGACAAAATATACGAGTACTGCTATACTTTACAAAATTTCTTTGAAAGATTTAAAATTAAAATATAACTGCTGATTGTTTAGGATTGATAAGATTTATAACCCTCATTAGAATTTAAGACAGACAACCCTGTTTCTAAAAATTACTCATCAAAAATTTAAATTTATAAAAAGTTTTAAAGTTGTTTTTACTCATACTGAGAGACAGAAAGAGCTTTCGCATATAAAATACAACAACAAAAACATTGCTCAACACCATTTCTATCACAAAAAATGTTACCTGAAATAAATTTTTCAATATTTAGGACATCAGACTAAAAGGAGCTAAAGAACGTCGATTTTTCAACTACTTCTAATTCAGGAAATGCAATTGTCTAAACGGTCAACTGGGCCACGCGATGTCGATTCAGCTTAATTTACTTTATGTTGAAACTCAGAATCGTCGCGTTGTCGGTCGCTGGTTAAACAGAGTTCTTCCTGGTAAAAAGCATGCTAATTCGTTTGTGCAGCTTCTGCGTCCCGGATGTACTACCCGAATCGCTCGTGGCGTCATCCATAATTACTCTTTTTTACGGTTGTAACCATGCCTTTGTCTATTGTACCATTTGCAAAATAATCTCTGAAAAGATAACAGATGTCTGAAAAGATAACAGAAGTCCCAGCGACTAAAACTGCAAGAAATATGAGCAAATATAGCAGTTATTTAAGATAGTGAAATGAAAACAGAAAGTCCTTTCTGGTAAAAAGCATGCTATTTCGTTTGAGTAGCTTTTGAGCTACGGATGTGCTACCCGAAACGCTTGTGGTGTCCGCTATAATTACTAATTTTTAAGTTTGTGACCACGCTTTTGTCTATTGTACCATTTGAAAAACAATCACCTATGTCCGAAATGATAGCAGATGTCCCATCGACTAAAAATGCAAAAAATATGATCAAATATAACAGATGTTTAAGACAGCGTAATGAAAACAGAAAGTTCTTCATGGTAAAAAGCATGCTAATTTGCTTGTGCAGTTTCTGCTCCCCGGATGTACCTTTCGAATCACTCGTGGCGTCAACCATAATTACTCTTTTTATTCGGTTGTGACCATACCTTTGTCTATTGCATCATTTTCAAAACAACCTCCAATGTCTTTCAAGATAACAGAAGTCCCAGCGACTAAAAATGCAACAAATATGAGCAAATATAGCAGTTATTCATGATAGCGTAATGGAAATAGAAAGTTCTTCCTGGTAAAAAGCATGCCAATTCGTTTGCGCAGCTTTTGCTCGACGGATGCACCACCCGAATAGCTGGTGGCGTCAACTATAATTACTCTTATAGGGTTATGGCCATGCCCTGGTCTATTGTGCCACTTGCAAAGTCACCTCCAATATCTGGAGAGATAACCGAAGTCCCAACCTCCATGAAATGCAAAAGTAAGCGAAGACAACAGTTGTTCCTTCAAGGCAGCATTGTTTGTCATTAGACAAAGAGAAGAAAGCTTTCCTCCTCGCCTTCTCGCTAAAGGGAATGTTTTCGAGAAGCAAAGAAATGAATTCCTCGGTTTGGATAATTTGGATAATTTACTTTTGTTTCGAAAGAGACGACTTGGGTACAATGTTATCCATCCCGCCAATCGCAAGTTCATCTGCGTAACATTGTCATAAGTTGAGTGCACCGTGCCCTTTTCCGCAGGCTGGCTCGAGCAGACAATTGACGAATTACTGCCATTTCAAGGGTATGGTAATTTCGGGGAATCATTATCGGTGGATCAATTATCGAAAAAAGTCTGCAGCGATGTCTAAATACACAGAAGGGAAGTAAGTTTTTATATGCGCCAGTGTCAACAATAGGTTGGGTTGTTTTCTTCGGACGTGTGTCTTCATGCATACGATGCTATTGTTGGGTGGGACGATTGGGTAAAGGGTCTCGGGGGGAAAAAGTAAAAATGTAGTAAAAATGGTTTCCTCAATGCTTTGGCAACATTTCTCTCTACATTGACAGCAATAGTGCAGTTTCATGTATACGATTTTGGGTGGGACGAATGGGTAAAATCTTTTGGTGAAACTGCAAAAATGAGGTAAAGATAGTTTTCAAAAGATTTTGGCAAGATTTTTTTATTCCATTGACCATGATTTATACATGCGACTTATTGCTGGGTAGGACGAGTGAGTAAAAGGTTTTGCTGAAACTAAAAATGAAGTAAGGATGGTTTCCTCAAGATTTTGGAAACATTTCTCACTGCTTTGACAGTAATAGTGTAGCTTCATGCATACAGTGTAATATTGAATTGGACGAATGTATAAAAGCATTGGGAGAAACTGTAAAAATGGTTTCCTAAAGATTTTGGCGAAATATCTCACAATATCGACAGCGATAGTGCAACTTCGTACATACGATGCACTGTTGGGGTGTGGCGATTGGGGATTGGATCAAAGGGGAGGAGTAAAAAATGGAGTAAATATGGTTCCCTGAAGGTTTTGGGAAAATCTCTCACTACATTGACAACGATAGCTTCATGCATTTCATGCAATGTTGGGGGTTAGCGATTGGGCAATGAATCATGGGGAGGAGTGAAATTGAATATGTTTTCTTAAGGTTTTGGCAAAATTTTTAAGTACGTGTAACTTCGTACTTAAGGTGATTTGTTGAGTGAGATGATTGGGTACAGGGGCTTTGTGGGAAAAGCAAAAATAAGAGATAGTTTCCTATAGGTTTTGGCATTTTTTCAATAGTAACAATAACAGTATACAAAGTAATCACTGATTATCTCCGTGAATCCTTTAATGAATTTGTGTGATGCCAACAAAGAAAGTTGTGGCCAATTTTTATTGTTTTGCCGAAGTCCACTCTCCACTCTACGTCATAATACTGTCCTTCGACTATCACGGTAGCATACTCAAGCATCGCCAATTTCAAAAGCTACTTCACAATTTAGCGCCAAGTGATTAGAATTTTGTTTTCCTATATTGAAAAATGTTTTTCGAGACGCAACAGAATTCTGTTAGGAGTGAGATATGCAAATTCGAGTGCGATGCTTTTTTAGTTATGTTTTTATGATTCAGCAGTTAAAGTGTTTCTCCAATTTCAAAAAAATTATGCAGTATACTTAATCCTCCAAGTGGTTTCGACGAGATATCTCGTCTATCAAGATCTGGCCATATTTGCTAATGACGAGGTACCTCGTCGTGACAAACTACATAATTTCTTCAAGGGAATGAAGATCCAAATAAGAAATACTTGTCCCTTGCTCGTAGAACTGGTGGCAGTTTGGAACAGGTTTTAGCACCAGAGGCTGGCCACTATAGGGTGGTTAACCACCAGGTGGGTTAAATAGTTGAGTACTGCTGGTATAGCCTGTGTGAAAACACTGAAAGCGGAACACCCTGGGCGATCTCTTTGAACGATAAATCATACTTAGCTTAAAACATGCTGACCAATTATTTAGGCAATGTTATATATTCAACGACACCAAATCAAAATCCATCACCACTCCCCACTTAGGAGACCGATGTTACAAAGCAAGACAAAAGGGGGCTGTCCAGAATCTTGCCCTGTGCTCTTTCCTACATTGCCGTGTATTGTGAGAAGCGTGAAATTACACCACGATTGCAGGGAAAGAGGAGAAAAGATTACAGCAGCCAAACCACTATTCCTTTGTTAAGATGGCAGCTAACAATTAGACTTTCTGGAAATTGAGGTGAACGCTAACTTTGTTTCGCATTTGAAATCCTCCTACACAAAAATAGCACAAAATAGGTTTATTACGTTGGATCGTCAGTTACAATGTATATGATTATCTCGGTAGTTGTTTTCTGCTTGCCGGCTTGATATGGGTATTATTTGAACCTAAAAAAGGCAGTTTTGAAAGTTTACAGGCATGACTTAAGTTCGTCTGTCGAAATGAAAAAAAATAATGTTTGCCTTACAAAGTAATACATTGAGAACATCCGCATCTATTTTCTGATGAGTGTTGTGCTGAAATACATAGGGAAGTAACTTAGTTCCGAATGTTTTATGAAATTGAATTACTTGGTCGTGATGGATTAATGCCGACTTGATGTAAGATGTTTATTTATGTACAGATTACAGGCTGGACAATGCGACTGGGAGGTTATTCGAGTGCATTTGCTGACTTAGAAGTGCTTTTTGGTTATTTATGATGTTTACGTTTGGGCAGAGAATTGCGTTCCAAGTTAAATAACAAATTATTTTAATTTCTTAAAACCTTTGAAGTAAAGCCAAGAATTGTAAAGAACAGAACGCATAGCCGTGAATGTCTTTTGTTCAAAAGTATATATCGATCTATAGTATATATTTTGAATAGGGAGAGAGTTGGATAATCAGACGCGAAAGATTAGAGATATGCACAGATTACGAATATATAATGGGCGATAAACAAGACACTACTTAATAATATGTAACTCCTTCCCATATTTTGGATTGTATCTGTGTCTTTGTGAGACAGCTCCTTGAAACGTTGAATAGAGAGAAAGAGCAGGATAACGAGAGACGTAAGATTAAAGAGAAGTGCACAGATTAGGAATATATAATGGGCGATTAACAAGACACATCTTAATAATATGGAACACCTCCCCATATTTTGGATTGCATTTGTGTCTCTGTGGGACATCTCCTTGGAACGGTGAATAGAGAGAAAGAGTAGGATAACTGGAAACGAAAGATTAAAGAGAAATGCCAGATTATATAAAAGGCGATTAACAAGACACAACTGAATTATGTGGAACTCCTTCCCCATATTTTGGATTGCATTTGTGTCTCTGTGGGACAGCTCCTTGGAACGGCGAATAGAGAGAAAGAGTAGGATAACTGGAGACGAAAGATTAAAGAGAAATGCCAGATTATATAAAAGGCGATTAACAAGACACAACTGAATTATGTGGAACTCCTTCCCCATATTTTGGATTGCATTTGTGTCTCTGTGGGACAGCTCCTTGGAACGGCGAATAGAGAGAAAGAGTAGGATAACTGGAGACGAAAGATTAAAGAGAAATGCCAGATTATATAAAAGGCGATTAACAAGACACAACTGAATTATATGAAACTCCTTCCCCATATTTTGGATTGCATCTGTGTCTCTGTGGAACAGCTCCTTGGAACGGTGAATAGAGATAAAGAGTAGGATAACTGGAGACGAAAGATTAAAGAGAAATGCCAGATTATATAAAAGGCGATTAACAAGACACAACTGAATTATGTGGAACTCCTTCCCCATATTTTGGATTGCATTTGTGTCTCTGTGGGACAGCTCCTTGGAACGGCGAATAGAGAGAAAGAGTAGGATAACTGGAGACGAAAGATTAAAGAGAAATGCAAGATTATATAAAAGGCGATTAACAAGACACAACTGAATTATATGGAACTCCTTCCCCATATTTTGGATTGCATCTGTGTCTCTGTGGAACAGCTCCTTGGAACGGCGAATAGAGAGAAAGAGTAGGATAACTGGAGACGAAAGATTAAAGAGAAATGCCAGATTATATAAAAGGCGATTAACAAGACACAACTGAATTATGTGGAACTCCTTCCCCATATTTTGGATTGCATTTGTGTCTCTGTGGGACAGCTCCTTGGAACGGCGAATAGAGAGAAAGAGTAGGATAACTGGAGACGAAAGATTAAAGAGAAATGCCAGATTATATAAAAGGCGATTAACAAGACACAACTGAATTATGTGGAACTCCTTCCCCATATTTTGGATTGCATTTGTGTCTCTGTGGGACAGCTCCTTGGAACGGCGAATAGAGAGAAAGAGTAGGATAACTGGAGACGAAAGATTAAAGAGAAATGCCAGATTATATAAAAGGCGATTAACAAGACACAACTGAATTATATGGAACTCCTTCCCCATATTTTGGATTGCATCTGTGTCTCTGTGGGACAGCTCCTTGGAACGGCGAATAGAGAGAAAGAGTAGGATAACTGGAGACGAAAGATTAAAGAGAAATGCCAGATTATATAAAAGGCGATTAACAAGACACAACTGAATTATATGGAACTCCTTCCCCATATTTTGGATTGCATCTGTGTCTCTGTGGGACAGCTCCTTGGAACGGCGAATAGAGAGAAAGAGTAGGATAACTGGAGACGAAAGATTAAAGAGAAATGCCAGATTATATAAAAGGCGATTAACAAGACACAACTGAATTATATGGAACTCCTTCCCCATATTTTGGATTGCATCTGTGTCTCTGTGGGACAGCTCCTTGGAACGGCGAATAGAGAGAAAGAGTAGGATAACTGGAGACGAAAGATTAAAGAGAAATGCCAGATTATATAAAAGGCGATTAACAAGACACAACTGAATTATGTGGAACTCCTTCCCCATATTTTGGATTGCATTTGTGTCTCTGTGGGACAGCTCCTTGGAACGGCGAATAGAGAGAAAGAGTAGGATAACTGGAGACGAAAGATTAAAGAGAAATGCCAGATTATATAAAAGGCGATTAACAAGACACAACTGAATTATATGAAACTCCTTCCCCATATTTTGGATTGCATCTGTGTCTCTGTGGAACAGCTCCTTGGAACGGTGAATAGAGATAAAGAGTAGGATAACTGGAGACGAAAGATTAAAGAGAAATGCCAGATTATATAAAAGGCGATTAACAAGACACAACTGAATTATGTGGAACTCCTTCCCCATATTTTGGATTGCATTTGTGTCTCTGTGGGACAGCTCCTTGGAACGGCGAATAGAGAGAAAGAGTAGGATAACTGGAGACGAAAGATTAAAGAGAAATGCCAGATTATATAAAAGGCGATTAACAAGACACAACTGAATTATATGGAACTCCTTCCCCATATTTTGGATTGCATCTGTGTCTCTGTGGAACAGCTCCTTGGAACGGCGAATAGAGAGAAAGAGTAGGATAACTGGAGACGAAAGATTAAAGAGAAATGCCAGATTATATAAAAGGCGATTAACAAGACACAACTGAATTATGTGGAACTCCTTCCCCATATTTTGGATTGCATTTGTGTCTCTGTGGGACAGCTCCTTGGAACGGCGAATAGAGAGAAAGAGTAGGATAACTGGAGACGAAAGATTAAAGAGAAATGCCAGATTATATAAAAGGCGATTAACAAGACACAACTGAATTATGTGGAACTCCTTCCCCATATTTTGGATTGCATTTGTGTCTCTGTGGGACAGCTCCTTGGAACGGCGAATAGAGAGAAAGAGTAGGATAACTGGAGACGAAAGATTAAAGAGAAATGCCAGATTATATAAAAGGCGATTAACAAGACACAACTGAATTATATGGAACTCCTTCCCCATATTTTGGATTGCATCTGTGTCTCTGTGGGACAGCTCCTTGGAACGGCGAATAGAGAGAAAGAGTAGGATAACTGGAGACGAAAGATTAAAGAGAAATGCCAGATTATATAAAAGGCGATTAACAAGACACAACTGAATTATATGGAACTCCTTCCCCATATTTTGGATTGCATCTGTGTCTCTGTGGGACAGCTCCTTGGAACGGCGAATAGAGAGAAAGAGTAGGATAACTGGAGACGAAAGATTAAAGAGAAATGCCAGATTATATAAAAGGCGATTAACAAGACACAACTGAATTATATGGAACTCCTTCCCCATATTTTGGATTGCATCTGTGTCTCTGTGGAACAGCTCCTTGGAACGGTGAATAGAGATAAAGAGTAGGATAACAAGAGACGCAGGATTAAAGAGAAATGCACAGATTAGGAATATGTAGTAGGCGATAAGAAACAAGACAACTTAATTTGGAGTCCTTCCCATATTTTGGATTGTCCCTGTGGGACAGTTCCTTGGAACGTTGAATAGAGAGAAGGAGTAGGATAAAGAGAGACGAAAGGTTAAAGAGAAATGCACAGATTAGGAATATATAATGGGCGATTAGCACGACACAACTTAAATTAAAATCCCACACACATAAATTAATGTATATAGTATATAGATATTTAATTATACTCTTCTATCTCACACCAGATAAACAATTATCTTTTAATTAACAGACTTTTCAAACAGGCAATAAAATTATTCAAGACGTACTTTTGAAACACAACACTATGTTTTTTCATTAATCATCGGCCCCTTCACCCATCTCCCCCGCACCTGAATTCCACGAAAACAATCTTTTCCCCATTCATCACCCAAACCTGCTGAACGCACCTTCAACTGTCCGACCCTTGACCCCTTGTCCTACATTCGGGCCTCACGAAATATAATATAATCTGGATAATTCATAACCAAGATGGGAGTTTTCCTATATCCTCTTCCCCACTTAATGAATGGAGATTCGAATGAGATTTTCCAACTACACCTTGAGAGTGACCCGGTTTCCAAATGATGAGTTTTCCACGTTTTAACAATGCAACTAACACCCAGTATGCAAATGGGGCTGTAGTTAATTCCTGTTACTTAGAGGATAACTATCAGGATTTGGTTGAGAAAGTTTTGTTGGTGATTTGGGTGTGCTGTATGAAATTGGTTGGGAAGAGTTTTGAAAGACTTTCAGCAATTTTTGTTTTTTTTATGTTTGGGAACTAAGTGAAGACTTGACCATTTTTCGTATGAGCGTGATTAATTGAATTTTTATTTTAGTTTCTTTGGGATTAAACTGTTTATTAAAATTGGATTAAACTGTTTATTAAAATTTGCGCATTTGAAGACTTAATAGTTTTCGTAGCGCTTATTATTCTGTTACTGTTTGTTATTTATTGCCATTAGTTACCTTACTATGTATAAGGCAAACTTGCGACGACGTGGGGATTACCTTTTATTCTCTACGATTGTTCAAGTTAAATAAAGTATTTCAAAGCTTTTACTGAAATTGTTCACGTATGAAAAATAAATATCAAATAATGATATAGATGTAAGGAAACGATAAATAGCTGTTAATATTTGTAAGAGTAAATATTTGATGAGTTAATATTTGTGATAAAATAGTAGAAAAGGCAAGCGTTAATATTTATGAAAAAGTAGTGGAAAATGCAAGCGATATTTATGATAAAATAGTAGAAAACGAAAGCGATATTTATACCGAAACAGTGAAAACGCGCATGTGATATGTAATTTTCTATATTTGGAACGCCAGAAAAATATTTTGTTTTTAGTTATATTCAGAACAGATTGCAAAGTCTACTGCTTACAGGAAATATATTTTATGCATCCATTACTTATTCGAATTTATTTAAGAAAACAAATCCACCGACATTTTGATTACAAACATACAAGTTCCCGGAATATTAGTTGCATTGTTTTTTCATGTTTATTTAATATCAGGGATTAAATTCACTAACATGTATTATGACAGTTATGATGGAAATATATCACACGATGCGACTTTAAAATGAAATTTGATGCCTCTATCAATATCCATGCTGAGGAACCGATCATCCATCTATGTCATCCATTTATAGAACATATATTTCTACAGCATTAAAACAATCGACATATATATTTAATAAACAATTCCCGGGATCTTCAAACAAAAGCCCTATTCCGCATCCATAATTAAGCAGTCTTTGTTCAGTCTGCTGCAGTAATAAATCCCAAGTGAATATTCAACCATTTTGTCGAAGACAATGAATTTTTCCGACCTAATATCAGTTATTAGTGAATGTAGAGCGATGAGTTACCCATACCCAAAACAATACTAACCTTGTTCAGACAGAGAGCATTATGTTAAGACTCTTTACCCCTTCCACAACATCGATGCAGGGTTCATTAACTTTATAGGCCAAAAAATACGCCAGTCCATCTTAAAGCCCGGCATCATGATGCCGGTTCTTTCCCTTATCGGTTTTGGCTTAATTCTACTATTCCAAATATGTCTTACTTGTCCTTGATTCTCGACTATGCTTGATAAGGTGGAGATGCTGTTGAGAAAAACACCGATGTAGGACGAGGAATTTAATCTGTTGCTTTGAAACCAAGTCTGAGGGCACAAATTGGTATGGATGATATACTAGTTTTGGGGCTGCGGGTCAAGGCGCATTTGCTACAACCCTGGACGATGCGTTTGCATGAGTTATAGCACTTCCCGTCTGAGTTTTATTTTTGGTATCAATCATTCTGGGAATCGGGGTAAATTATATATCATCTTTCGTGTATGCAAAGATCGTTGTCGTTCATTTTATCTCCAGGAAATTGCTCTGCGTGGATGATAGGAGGTGAAAAGAACATTGATCGCAATCACATATTTGTTAGCATAGAGACTTGGAGGTGTGTCGTAGCCATGCTGTTATCAAATGTGAAAATAGCAGTTTTGAAGGAGGACAGCAGCAAAGAAAAAAACCCACGGGTTTTATTGAGAATTGAAATTCAGCTCAGTTTCGAATTAATGTTATCAATGTTTACGTGTTGTTCAGACTGTTATTGTGATTTATCTCATTTGGTTATTGTTACTTCACAAATTAAATCTTTGGTGTGGGATGGTAATTGGTATGATATGATATGCTAGTTTTGGGGCTTCGGGTCAAGGCGCATTTGCTACTATCCTGGACGATGCGTTTACATGAGTTATGGTACTTCCTGTCTGAGTTGTTTTATTTTTGGTGTTAATCATTCTGGGAATCGAAGTAAATTATAAATCATCTTTCGTATATTAGTGCGAGGTTGTTCATCCTATCTCTAGGAAATCGGGCTGTGTGGCTGATAGTAATTGAGATCAACATCATCAATCACATATTTGCTATCGTAGTCTTTTAGATATATCGTAACTATCAACTATCAAATGTGAAAAGCATTGAGAGAAAAAGTTTTAATTGGGAATTGAAAATCAACGCAATATCTAAAAATCAAATGTTTCTGTGCACTTTTTTGGATTCTTGATAAGACTGTTATTATTTATCAATCGGTTATCGGAACTTTACAAAAAAGCGCATTTGGTTTTTTCTCGCTGCTATTTCGTGATTTTTCTAGTTGGCAGTTGAATTTATGTAGCACTGAAGCAGCAAAACTAGCTATTGGCGATGGTCCTGGACCAATCCCGAAAGGAAGAATCTGAGGACAACACCTCATAATTTTGAAACACGGTCAGATGACGAATGATTTTTTGAGTTCTTTATGTGAAAGGTGTGTGTAGAAATGTGCCACATTCAATACTCTCCTTTGTATACAAATTCAAATAATTAAAAAATCACAATGGTAAAAATGCGAATGCGGCATATTCCAGACTTTGCAGTACATTCATTCGGTTTTTATAATTGCCAGTCTTAAATAACGAATATGCCATATTTGTCACCTTACACCTGACAGAAAATTTTATAGGATATAGTAAGCGATACTATTTATTCGATACGTACGTCTGGAAAAAAGTGTGCACACTCGAAACTGCCGTAACCATTCCCATACTTCAAAGCAGGCGAAAAATTTAACTATTCTGGACGAATTTTATCCAATACAACAGCATCTTCAGTGGATTGATTTACAAGCAATGATAAGGAATAGACTCACCGAAAAGACCAAGGCCTACACTACCAATGAAGAAGACAACAAACGGTCAAAAAATATTGTTGTACTTTTCGTAAATAATTATTTGTGGAAGATTAATTTACTATGCAAAATAATACAGAAGGTATAGCTATTTTACTTCTGAGTTACCTTAAAAACTCAGAAAATGTGTTAAATATTTGAACGAAAAAAATTGATAGAAAAATTCTTTTAAATGTTAAAAAAATTAAACTAAAAGCATGCATTCAAAAGTGTATGAAAACAAAATATTGTCTCCTGACTAGCTTTATGGAGTAAATAAACAAACGAATATGAATTCTAGAAGTGTAACACATATATCGCTTTGATACATTTTATTATTTTTTACTAGAGGAGTTTCATTTTGAATTTCCTCAGAGATAAATAAGTATAAATTGCGGCATAAAAGAGTGAATATACTTTCTCAGTCGGAGCGCATAAAAAAGTTCGACGAGGCTAAAATGAAACATCATTCTCAAAATGACAATTCATTTTGAGATTTTCAATTCATTCATTTCTAAGCGTTAAAACACGGTTTTACTTTTCTCAATATAGCATATAATGAGGTACTCAAATCTCGAATGAGAACACCATCAAGAAAAGCAACAAGACCGTTAAACTTTTCAAACTCAAACACTGCGAAGCTTCAGAACATCCCACACACAATCACAGATGCATTGTTTCAGGCCATCTTGAAAACACTAGAACGGGTTTTAAATTGAGCTGGATATTACCACGGTCCATGCAAATCTGCTTATCACCAGGAACGGAAGAAAACGAAACATACCCATTTTTTTTACCCGCTTTTGCCCTGAACCATATCGACCCCCCAACAGCGGGCTTGTTTAGCCTGTCAAGTATTGTTTTCCTCTCTCAAGACCTTGGAGAATAGCAATGGAGATTTCAGATAATATGAAAGATTAAGTTTTCATGATTCTTTTGGAAGTGGATTTGCCCATTTCCTTTCGCAGAGATGGATTGGCTTTTAGTGGGTAATTTTAGACAATTATGTAACACACGGCTTTTGGACTACCAGAGGGAAACCGTTGGAGTAGACAGTGAAAGTTCCACATAATGGTTTTTGTTGCGGGCAGATGTTATTTGAGCTTGCAAGAGAATGAGAATAGGATTGTTATTTTTTCGAATATGACAGATGGTATATTTGATTTAAGCACCGGTTGCCTTACCAACCCTTTCTTATTTGCTCAAATAGATAGATATTTGAGCTATTGAGTCTTCATGGGTGCTTTGTTTTACATCCAATTATGTATGAGTACGAGAGTTTTTATCTACAAAAAGAATAACGAAATGTCTTTAACAAGTGAATGGGATGTAACTGAAGTGGGTATTCAGAATCTAATTGTGGTAACATGACTGAGGTGTACACTTTTTGCCATGCACTGTAACATTGAACATGAAACTCCGTTTCATATTTCTGATTAATTTTATTCCATTTGGGGGTAATGTGCTCATGGGGGTAATGTGCTCACGGGGGATGCTTATTACAAATGGATATAAATGAGATATGAAATGTGATATAAAAATTAAGAAATTAGCTTAGATGCTATGCGTGGGTCTGGTAGTATTGATTAATTGCAAAATGAATTTCACTTAGGATTCCGGAGAGTTGCAAGCAATCTTAGTGCAATACCAACTGTGCTCCAACGTGTTTTGCGTTAATATTTCCGTGATGCTATCTGCTATTTTACTGAGAAATTTCGAAACTACATCGAAACAAAGTTGCTTCCCATAACTGAATTGTGAAGAATTCTTTTGCCATGTAGAGAAACTTATCCTCTATTTTCGGAAGTTTTAAAAAATATTTCATTACTTAATTTTATTTAAGTATAGGCACACACAGGATGTTTCCTTTTAGTTAAAAGGATTCCTGGGAACAATTAGTTAAAAGGGATCCTGGAAATAGTTTATTAAAAGGGGATCGTGAGAGCAGTTCACTAAAAGGATCCAGGGAGCAGTTCGTTAATAGGGATCTGGGAGCAGTTCGTCAGAAGATGATCCTGGAAACAGTTGGTTAAAAGGGGATCCCGGGAACAGTTCGTTAATAGGAGAACTTGCAGTTTATTAAAAGGGGATCTTGGGAACAGTTCATTAAAAGGGGAACCTGAGAGCAGTTCGTTGAAAAGAGATCATGCGGAAAGTTCGTTAAAGGGAACCTTAGAAACAGTTCGTTAAAAGGGATCTTGGGAACAGTTCGTTTAAAGGAGATCCTGTGAACGGTTCGTTAAAAGGGATCTTGGGAACGGTTAGTAAAAAGGGAATTAAAATTTATTCTGATAGTTGAGCGGGGATTGTTAAAATTTCGTAAAATCTTACGCTTACGCTTTCTTTCTTATGAGTTCTTTATCTGTTTAATGAGAGTTGTTTTAACATAAATCCTCCTCCTACCATGCAATAATCTCAACTGTTTAGTTTGGCTGTGATATTTAACTCAGATTAAATCTCGATTCTGTGGGAACTTAGCATTTCCGAGTTACTGAGAGTTTCATTGGGGCGACCACGATTCCCTAACCACCATTCAGAAGAGCTTATAGGAGATGGGCAGAAAAAAAGGGAACCTATCATCTGAAAAAACTAGAAACGGATAAATATTTATGAGATCAGGTTTTAACGCCTCAGTCGTGAAGAGAAGTAATAGAAAAAAGTATCGCAATGCATGTAATTAGAAAAACTTATCTTGTCTCATCGAACGGACATTTATTTTTGCAAGGGCAAGAAGACATTGGATTGGGGGTAATAATGCATCTGATATTGATGTACCGACATTTAGGGGTAATTAGGGAATGAATGCCGATTTCTTGTTAAGATAAATGTGGAATCATCAGTCAACAATCTCGTCTTCTGTATTCGCACGACAAAAAAATGGATTCTTTCTGGGACTCAATTTTGGTAGTCACCGCAAGAACGAATCTGACAGGGGTATTCATGTAACCTGTTTTCAATTATCATAGCTTTCACCGATGCCTGTCAGATAATGGAACAAATCTCACACGATCGAGCACAGTTTGAGTTTCTGATATCGAAAATGCCACTGAAATTATGGAGATCGAATTAACGAGTTGGCTGGAGTTGTAATTTTACCTTGTTGCTTGTCAATTGTAGTTTTTCACTTTGAAATTAAAGATTGACCGTTGTGAACGGAATATTTAAATTAGATCTTATGAATTAAAATTGGAGGAATTCGATACAGCATTCTAGATTAGAATGCTTGCCAAATCATACCAAAAAATTATTTTCTTTCAATTAAAAAAACATTTTTTTTTTATTCTGATAAAGTAAATATGTCTAAAATCCTAAGAATTTTTCTCGGAGGGAACTTATAACTTTCACTTTGATGATGAGTTAACAGAAAATTTTCCTATAAAATATGATCGACTCTGCTGTTTTTATCAGTTTATCTCATGAATTTTCTTTTGCAAAAATTTATCTAACATCCATAGACTTAGAAACAAATAATTAATTTATAACTTTCAGTCTCTCCTTATGTTGGAACGTGCGAGTTCGAACGCGTGATTAATTTTTCATTTTAATTTAATTTATTTCGTTAATATTTATTGCGGTGCAATTTTTTCCGCGCATGTTTTTCGGTTCTTTAATTTTCTGCAAAACAAAACAGTGGTCATTTCGTTTTAATCTGATGTGCACCGAGTTGTGCAGTGATAAATTTATCCGATCTCGGTTCCTATAATGCTCACGCCTCTCGGGATGCGGATAAAAATACTTTTGTTTGATATTCGTGCAAGGCCTGTATACTTTTTCGTAAATTAAATTAGTTTTTATTGTTACTTGCATTAACCTTCTTACTACCCGCTATCACCTTATTTTTTAAATTATTTTCACGTAAACTTGTGGCACTTGATGACAAATTGGAAACATATTTGTTCAGATTTTAACTTCCGAGAATATTTATACTTAAACTACCTCCTTCCGCCACCAACACTCTCGAAAAACAAAATAAAATGAAGTCATCCCTACACAAAATGTACGATCCCTGTTTCTATAGTGACCCCCACCACTCACACATGGTGTCGGGGTTCTTGTAGTAGAAAGGCAGTAATCCCGGCCACACACTGGAGCAGCATGCGACGAAACTTACCATATGCGCATGCGTACTCCGCTTCTATACAGAAAACATTTCGGTGCGTATTTCAGCTAATTTAGTGTCGCAGGATTTATGTTGGACCAATGTGTGGTTTTCCTAATGGGCATACACACACCAGAAAAGTTTCACTGACACAGAACAGAGAAACACACCCAGGGTAGGTAAAAGGAATCGAAACCTGTGCCGCCTACATTCTCTGAAAACAAAATAAAATCAAGTCTCTCGGGGTTCACCACTGCTCAAAATGAACGAGCCCTGTTTCTATAGCGACCATCATCACTCACACTTGATGTGTGTGGTGTGTCTGGGTTTTCGAGGTAGACAAACAGTACGTACAAGTTGGTCATTCAGTATAACTGTCGCGTCTTCAGTTAGTATAACTCAAATACAGGGTCGGCCAAAAGTCACTTTACAATTTAAAATGTAAATAACTTTTGTGAAAATTAATTTTTTTGGTTTGTTTTCAGAATCTGAAATTCAAGGCTTGGGACTTCTTTTAATTATGGAAAAATACACAACTGAGCAACGTATGAAAATTATCCAGTGTTGCTATGCAAATAAAGGTTCCTTGTTCACATACAGAGGGCATATGTGCGTCATTTTCATTTAAGAAGGCATCCTTCTAGGCCTATGATATTGGCCTTGGTTAAACTTTTCGAGAACAAGGATCTGTCAAAGATACTCCACGAACCGGAAGACACAGTTCGAATTGCAAGCTGTTATGAAAAATGTGATGGAAAGAGCCCGTATTTGCGAACTGGACAATGGTGCTCATCTAAGAGATATTATTTTCCATACTTAGTTCAAAAAAATTTCCAAACAATGTATAACATCATATATATAAATAAATATATTCTATTATAAAACATTAAAAATTATATTAATTTAAAACTGTAAAATGACTTTTGGCCCACCCTGTACTTTGTGATGATATAAATAAATATTGCTTCAAAGTTCTGCACTTGAGTTTAGTTGTTTAAAGTTACCACACCCCTTTAAACTACGGAATAAAGATTATAGAAGCAATCTAACACACTTGAAATAAACGAGAACAAGTGGTGAAACATTTGTAAGGGGCGGCTGAAGAACACAGTGCAATGGCTGACGTTGATGATTTCCTTATGTTCAAGAAGGAGTAAATACGGCATTGTTACCTGTCGCGTCCACGCGCAACAAATGGATAAACAGATTTTTCTTTACTCAATGCACCATTCTAATGTACCGCCATAAAAAATATTTTTGCGTTTGTTCTTTTCTAGTCTTTTGTTTTCAGGTTGGTGACGCTGTAAATTATTCTGACATTCTTTTTTCTTTCTCAACAAGGAAGTGAAGTCAAGTATTCGCAACCCGTTTTTTTTCCACGGAACAAATGCGAATGAATGAGAGGCAAGCATGTTACCTGGTGTTTAGGCACCTTTTTCGTTTGAAAAAAAAAAATTGTAGGATCACATCTAAACGCTTTATAAATTGAAGTCTGGTGTGCTATTCATAATGGTTTACGGTCAAACTGATTTTCGAGATTGCTTTTGTATCTTTAAGTTAAAGCCAGAGCTTTCGAAAGAGAAATAAGATGAAAGGAAGAAAAATAAATAGGGGGGGGGGGCGAAAGAGCCAAATTAAATTGAGGTTTAATGGCGTAAGGGCCATATTTGACCATGCTGCGCCAGACACAAGTAATAGACAGACATACAATATCAAGTAATAGACAGACATACAATGAAAGTTTAACTGGCACAGATAGTTTACTGTCAAACCGATTTTCGAAAAGAGAGAAATACACCCAGGGAGGAATGCACCTGATAGGAATAGAACCTGCGCCGCCTACAACTCGAAGTTTGCTAGCGCAGTGGACATACCCACTGAGCCACGACGGCCACGATAAAATAAAAGGCACTTGTGATATAAATGATTTATTTATTGGTAGAGTGTAATATGAACCAGGGTAACGGATACGATAGGACCTCTAATTATATCACTACTTTTTAAATAAATTCTTTCTTTAAATTATGAATGTTTCTTTAAATTTTTACTTCTATTTCCTCTCTTATCAATTGTTGAATCTCTTCAAAAGAGTAAACAACAGTACAGGGGATAAGTCCTGAGTCACAACTGATCACCAAAACCTCGGTCGCGGGCGGTAGATGGAAAGGTGACCTAATACTACTTTGCGATTCGACGAGTGCCTTTTGGGTTTTGTACTAGCTGATATTATGCTCCTTCAACCCCTAGATCTCCCACTAGATCTAAAATATTTTTAACTTAGAATACTACTTCCTACCTTACGTAATATTCTTTATTTTAAACTTTTCTCCTTCTGATGTAGAGATGAGTTGCTTTGCAACGTGTACGATGAAAGTAATATGTCCTATCCTGTCCTGTAGAGTGTACTATACTAGTCAGTATCAGGAAATGCTATTAAGTAAGGAGGATATTGAATATAGATCGAAAATCAGCTTTTCATTAGTCAGTGAAGTTAATTGGACAAGGATTGACGAAGTGTAAGAATTACTTTTTAAAGAATGCCTACTCTTTGATTTCACTTTCTGACTTGTTTCGTTTCCTAGGTTTGCTTTATAGTTCTACGGTCTTCTGATACACTACGGCAATTGGACTGTAGTTTCTTACGATACGCTTACAACACTTTGAAAAACATTGCTTGAGGCAATGAGTTTTCAAACCTTGGACAGATGGAAGGACTATGGATTGCTGTCTTTATTTCGCCAAAGTTAATCGATTGTTGTAACGTCAAAGATTATAAATGGTTAACAGATAAAATATGTCACGGGATCAGATACAAAGAAGAAAATATGTTTGAAGCAGGCAAGAACTCTCGGACGCTCAGTTCTGCCGTCATGAAATTTGCACAGCTAATTCAGTCTGAAATTTTTAGGTTATGGCAACTATTTTCAATTCGAAACGTTGTTTCCTCAAAACTAGAAATAAAATTAAAAACAGAACATTAGAAAAGGTATGCGTTAGAAGAGACCAATCAACGCAAAATGTCAAAGGCTCTCACGAGCCGAGTAATCGGAAGAAGTAAGAACACAAGCTCATGAAGCAAACAAAGCTCAAAAAGTTGTTCGAAGACACAACAAAACTGCTGAGGAAACAGAGGGAGAGTTGGCTTGGCTGAATCAGCAAAAATTCTGGCAAAAGTAGTAGCTAGGTAGTAAAATTAGTTATAATACAAAATGTACTATCGAGGAGAAAATTTTTATCTTATATACACTCATTTGATTCATTATCAATTATTAAAATAGGTTATATCTTGGTTTAAGAAAAAAATGGGGGGAGGGGGTTAGCATTCACAATCTTGTTTAAATTAGAGATAAGATAGTGAACAAATAATCAAACTGAGTACTCAAAAGTTTGAGAATTATTTTAAAGTTTTTAGAAGCGAAACATTTTGTGAGAACTTTAAAGGAAATGCTTATTTTTAAGAATATTTCCTTGGCTTGCAAGTGAAGCATACCAAGTCCCAAAACTTAGTTCTGAGAAACCAAAGAGTAAACATTTTACACCCTTTGCTAAACGCACTAAGTGTATTTCTAAAGAAGACATCTAGCCTTCATGCAAAGAAAACAATGATTTAGTAGACACTTCACCAATCTAAAGATCCAATATTCTGGTCTATAAAAGAGAAAAGCATCTTGACAGAGCGTCCCTCTTGTAAACAAACAATTTTATCATAACAAAATGAACAATTGCTTCAATAGAGAATAAAGACATCTATATAAACACCTTTTCGAATCTCATCGCATCGAAACTAAATTTAAACTCAAAATTCGAATCGATGTAGTCGAGCAACAAGTAGTTACAAAGAACCTTACTGATGAATCTGAACAGATACTGATCTAAGTATGAATCCCGGCATTATTTTGCTCGAAAAGAGCATTTTCCCTCAATATCCAGATTCGAATAACCTCTCACCCGAGCATCATTCTCTTCCTGAAGTAAAAAGAAGACGAAACCAGAAAAACACGAGTTCGGGAAAATCGAATCAGATAAAGCAACTCGTCTTCAAACCCCGAATCGTGCTCCATCATCATGAATCTGACCCAGAATCGAGTCCAGAAAAAACTGCAAGAAAGGAAATACGCGTGGGAGGATGGAGAAGATTGTTCGTTTTAAGAGTAGCCCTGATTCGAAAAAGGAACCGGTAAAACAGGGACTTGGAATTTTCGAAGGACTACTTCTGATCTGAATAGCCTCATGCAAATACACTTAAAGTGATTTTTGTGTTCCACATTCGGGGTTCTTTTATACTTGTTTATAAAAACGAGGAGGTTTCTTGGGTATATTGTTGGTCTGTAAATTATAGTTGGCCATGAGCCTCGATCGTTTTGCCTGAGATTAATGGACCGGAGTTGGGAAAGACCGCTTTTCTTAATTTGAAAAGGATCGCTTTCCTCCAAACAATACACGAAAATCAAATGTAAGCCACAATGAGAGCGTGCGGGGAAAGGGTTGTGGTTAAAGTGGTTTTGCGTTTTAATTCTACAAGTGCCTGCACTGAAATGGAATTGTTCATTAATTTTGTCTACGGTTAGGAATTGGAATTGACGTGCTGGTTTATTTCCTGTTGACTTCGTCTCTTGCGTTTATTCTCCAGACTTTAATCCTCCAAAGTGGTTTTGACGAGATATCTCGTGATCAAGATCTGACGAATTTTGCTAATAGCGAGATATCTCGTCATTAACCCTCCTGGTGGTTAATATTCTATTCGAAAACCACCCAGAAGTGGCCATTATCTGATGCAAAAACGTGTTCTAAACTGTCAAGGAACAATTTGTTTTTCCAACTTGGTTCTTCATTCCCTGAGAGTAATTGAGCAATTTTGTCTCGACGAGATATCTCGTCACTAGCAAAATTGACCATATCTTGGACGAGATATCTCGTCGAAAACCCTGGAGGGCTAAGATATAGACGATTTTTTAATGATGACGAGATCAAAATCTGGTCAGTTTTTCTAATAACGAGATATCTCGTCCATCAAGGTATCTGGTTTGTTAATGATAAGATACCTCGTCGAGACAACCACCAGGGGAGGTAAGACCCATACTTTAAAGCACAAAATGTTACGAAAATATCGCTCTTTGGGAAATGGCGTATGTACTGTTGCTAAAACTACAAGAGAAGAGCTCAGCACTCTAATGAAAATCTTTAGCTGTCTGATTATAAGAAACAATGAGAAAACTGGAAGATAGAAATGAGTACTGAAAAGAAAATATGAGAAAAAACAAGTTTAACTTTAAAAAAAATGCAGGATTGCATGTGAACAAGGGAATAGGATGAAATCGAAATTGACGCTCAGAAACTAATTGTGGTAACATGACTGAGGTTTGCTTTTGCCATGCATTTTATTGGAAATAAGAATTGACACCAGTTAAAGTGAACGAAATTATGTTGCATATTTTGGATATTTTTTATTTCATTTTGAGGTATGAAATCTATTTATGTGAATATGGATGCTATATTCCTTAAAATGAATTGAAATAAGACATGAAATGTGAGTAATGACACTTTTCCATCAATAGATATAAGTAATTAAGAAAGTTTAGCTGAGATGATATGTGCGGATCTATTAATTTTTTTATGGAACACGGATAAAGGAATACCAAATGGAAAAAACTAAAGAATAAATTGAGACATTCAGAATTATTTTGCTACAGGGTAACATTTAAAATAAAAAATCCAAACTCAAACTATCAAATAATTTAAATGCAGACTAATAATGTTTCCGAAAAGGGTCGATACTAATCTGAAAGATAAAATAATCGATTCAATAAAAACACCAATTAGAATAATTCAAATGAAAAATATCTGTTTGAAAAATTACTAATGACTTAATTATTTTGTTTCAACACTGTTTAAACCATCTTGGTGGTTGTTTCGACGAGGTATCTCGTCATTACCAAAACTGATCAGATAGTGATGGAGAAGATGCAGTCGTCATTAGAAGACAACTGACTAGATCTTGATCATCCTCAAAAATTGGCAGTATCGTGAGGACGAGATATCTCGTCATTGGCAAGATTGGTGAGATCTTAGTGGACGAGATATCTCGTGGAAACCATTTGGAGGATTAAAAAGATTCTCCTTATGGGTTTATAGAAAAACAGAACACATTATTTAATTGCGTAACTATAATAAATCCGTTTGATGAAAATGTCTCATAGTGGTAACTATTTAAAAAAATATTTCTACATAAATAGTTTAATTTAAAGAGATTATATCTTATGGCTTATATTTAAAGGGATTACATCCTATTACTCTAACAGTTCCATCATGTTCAGTAATCTAATCATCGTCGAGTTTTCTTGCATTTTGTTTCAGCGTACTCACATTCATGTGCTAATGAGATCACACATCTTCATCAGTCTTATGATTATTGATGCGCTCTAAGCTTTCATGATAAGATCTTACCAAGGTGATAAACACGGTACGCAAAATTAAGAATCTATCATCATATTATGAAACAATGGCAAGATATAGGACAAAGTATAAACTAATGCTCTCTTCAGCGCAAGCCTTTACTCTTTTTAATGGATTTTTTATCGCTCTAATTGATCTCTAGTCTCTAACACCATTTTAATTTAAGAGGAAGAGCTCTGAGGGTATAACCATTCTTCATGAATGTATGTCGCCTTGGCTGCAACTTGCACAAGTTTTGAATTCAGATAGAGAGATTAAAAATTATCAAATTTAATTATTTTTGAGGTTTTTTAAGTTTAAGATACTTTTTATTTGAGGATAATCATTACCTATCAAATTATAAGGCTTCATTTCCTCGAAAAAGAACTGATATCCAATCAGAACCAGGTAATTTGTTTTCTTCCTGATTACGATAAAAAAAAGATTTTTCTTCAATTCAGGTAAAGAATCTGTAACATAAACACCAGAGAACTTTTTCTCATTTTTAAATTACTACAAGTTAAGCGGCAAAGCGTGATAGAGTTCATGATTTAAACCGTCAACAATCAGTGGAAACAGGTCTTACTTTATCGTTTATGATTGTATTTCTCTACTCTGCATAAGCACTGTTTACTGTTTCAATCACAGAAGTTTAGAATTTTAAATCAATTCAATATTCCTCCTTTATTCACGTTTATGTGAATTTCATTGGAAGAAAGACCTAATAGAAAGATATTACTTTTGTTTCGTTTAGTTGCTGGATATTTTTGTTATCACAACTACTTACGATTCGAATCTTAAATGAGAAAATATTAAAGTTCAAAAGGTGGTCTGTTATATCTAAGATTCTGTTATATCTAACTCTTGGGGTGGTTGTCTCGACGAGGTATCTCGTTATTAGCAAAACTAACCAGATCTTATTGGACGATATATCTCGTCATTAGAAGAAAACACGATGGAGATCATTAGAAGACTGTTCAGATCTTGATTTCGTCATTATAAAAAATCGTCAATATCTTCATGATGAGATATCTCGTCATTAGCAAAATTGGTTCGATCTTGATGAACAAGATATATCGTCGAAACCACTTGGAGAGGTAAGATTATTTTAAAATACGAAGAAAAATTTATTATGATTTGCGTTTTATTAGTTTAGATTTTTTGAGAGAGTCATTACTTTAATTATAATCAATATTTTTCATCGATGTTAGGACTTGAACAATGAATTGAGAATCTATTGCTTTCGTCACAAGGAATAGTTTATTTGGAACTTTGTTGCTTTATACATACAACTTAAAATCTCAGAAGTCGATAAGAAGGTAATTTATTTGTAATTAGTTCATATGGAACACTTCAGAAGATTGGAAACCATCGAGTCATTTCAAAATAAGAATGAAAGCTACCAGAGCTCATCGGGTAATAATTAAACGCATCGAAGCATTTAGGAACAAAACCAAGGGAACAAACAGAATTTCTTCAGATGACTCAATAGATTACGAACCATGGATTTGTAAACACTAATTTAAAAAGATATTATGTTTCACAGAGACATTTTTTTCAGTAAATGAAAATGTTTTATTACATTACATCATGGCACAATCGCGGAAAAAACGGACCACCACTCTTCATTCGAGCAATTTTTACATTAGAGAAATTTCAAAGATGCCATTCGACAGCAACTAATGTCTTCTATAAATTCAAATTCATAAAACTTGCATAAGGGGCCCTTCTTCATATTAAATTGAACATCAAATTCATAATTTCCAAACCCCCTATTTTGACACAAAATTTCAAATTTATATCAAAATTTAACTTTAGATACCAAATTTCATCTCATTAGGTCTTACCGTTTCGAAGTTATGAGTACAGAAAGATTGGAGCTCCTAATGTTAAATCAGTTTCTTAGACTTTTATGGATATCTTCCTAAATAATATTTCTATAGCGCTGGTATTTTGTACCATGTTATTGTTAAACAACCCAAACAAAATCCACCTAATGTTTTATTTAAAAAATAGTTCTTAGTATGCACTAATAATTATTAAATTAATATTTGAAAAAATTACGAATCGGAACCTCACTATATTTTGATGGGAATCGATTCATGAAGGACTTCTAATATTATCCTGCAAAATTTCAACTCATTCCAATCGTTAGTTTTTGAGTGACATTAAATTTTCCTCATTATTGCGATTTTAGGGGGCAACCAAAAGTTTAAAAAACGTCTGACAAACCTCGGATAATAATTCTCGGATCGTTTGCACATGCAATTTTCCAATCGTTTTCACTTGCATAGTAAATATAATAATTCTCGGATCGTTTGCTCTCGCTGACAAATACGTTTGAAAAGTGTTCTAATTTGAAATTCCGGTAACTAGCCACAACTGATCTCGATCTACGAATAGCGATTTTCAATGTGGATTTTAAATGATCCCTGAAATTGATAGAAACTTTAACATTCAATATCTCGGATGTAAAGATAGTAGAGTTATGAAATTTTATATTATACTAATTTAACGATGCCGAATCTGATTAAGGCATCAAAACATGGCGATTCCATTGGAAATTTTGTTGTTTGTGCAAAATTTGAAATGAAGACGGCCCCAATGCAATTTTTTTTGCATCTGAATTTGTAGAGGACGTTATTCCCTATTGAATGATATTTTTAAATTTGCTCTACTATGAATAGTGCTGGAAATAAAGGGGAGTGTTTGTTTTATTTTTCCGAGATGTACATGAGTTCGGTGTATTGTCACAGACTTTCCGATGTCTTCTATAAACATGAAACACAAAGTATACGTAAAAAAGGATAAGAGAACAGCAACAATGGAAAGTTACATAGTCCTGTCAAAATTTCCATAATAGTTCTCTCCAGTACAGAACAAGATGTGCTCCAAGGTCTCTGTTGCTTAAGCAAACAAGACATTTATATCAATCAGCAAGTTGGAATCTATGCAAGTAGAATACGGAATAACAAGAGCTATATTAGGCCAAGCTCCTCCAAACACAAGACAGACAATGTCAAGTAATGTATATACATACACACAAGGAAAGTTTTACTGACACAGTAGAGAGAAATACACCCAGGGTAAGTTACAAAAATCGAATCTGCGCCCCCTACAACTCGCAAGTTGCTAGCACAGTTGGCAAACCCACTGATCCATGACGGCCCCAGCACTGTTCAGAGGAGCTCAATTACCACCAACAGAAAAAAAACAGAAGAAAAATATTCCTATTTACATTTTTACATTCCTCTCCATTGTCCAAACAGCAACATACTATCAATCAGCATCTACCTTCTGCCAGTCATCTGCATGCGCAGAAACAAATAGAAAACAACGAGTGTCTTCCAACAAAAGACACAATGAAGCAATTAGCGCAGGGACGGACTCGCTTCCTAATTGAAACTAATGAAAGTAATTAAGTAACAAATCCCAGCAACACATATGCGTTAATAGAGTTCCGCATGTGACCACGGATTTGAGCAGGACCGGAGGAGGAGGACTGAAAAAACACTCGTTTTATCGTCCCTCCGTGACAAAAGGCATTGTTTTCCAAGACGTATTATGGTCAATTTACATCGTTTCGGCGTATATCGTGAAGTCTAGGACTTTTTGCTGGATGTCAATGAACTCGTAGTTACGGTTTGCTTTAGTGCTCCATTTATTTTTCCTATGGTTGCACATCATGTGTGTTTACTAAGACTTTAGGACGGAGTACGCTGTTCAAATATTGGCAGAGTTTCGTAAAGAGACAATGCACTCGTAAAGCATGATTGAGATGTCACAGTAAATTGTAACATTGCAGAGACGGTGTAGTATTGGGGACAGATTCAGAAGTTCTTTTGGTCAAACGTAAATTGAACTAGTTAAAGCTACGAAACCCAAAACCAAATATGTCAGTCATTTTATCATAGACTTGTACTTTGTATCGTAAACCTTTTGTATCCAATCATTATTCTTTTGACATCTGTGGAATCCTCCTGGACTATTTCTCAGATTTGCCGGACTGCTCTGGAATTTAAATTTCACAGTTCAAAAATGTTTTTAAAATTTCAATAGTTTCAGGAATATTGATATTAATATATCATCACCTGAACATAAGAATTTCAAAAGTGGGTATTTTGAATACTACTTAAATTAGGAAAACTGAGATAGACAGAATTTAATGCAAAAACTGCAATTTGACCACTGAATTTTTAAGCATTGTGACCACTTAAGCTCTATCGGCCAATGAAAAATGTAGGTATATATAAAACAGACATTGATATGGAAACTATTTTTCCGTTAATCTCAAAAATAAAAGAAATGAGTCATCCAGTTCTTGAATTCAGATGACGACATGCGAGACTTACCAAAACTAACTATTAAAGTTTAATTACTCTCTCTCTAATCGAGTATAACTACATCATATTATAATTATGAAATTCGAATTCAGCTGAATGCTTGTAATAAATTATAAAATAAAAACTTTCTGAGACAGTCTAACAAACATTCTTACAAAATAAACTTTCAGTCAAGCAGTTTATACTCTATCTGTAAATAAGACTTCAACTTCGAGCTCTGTGAATCAAGCTATTCCAGAAAAAAATTCACCAAAAGAAGTAAACAACGTACTTTAATCTAACCAGAAAAAAACAAATTCCAGCTATGACATACCTTGCGATTAAAATTAAATTAAATATTAAAATTTTCATTACCCATCCAGCATAATCCAATCAGATTAAAATCATGTGTTTACAGTTCAATTACATACATATTATTCGATACGAAAATATAAAAACTTTTGACACACATACATTCTTAGCAAATATTCTTATAAAATAAACTTTCATTCAAGTGGTTAAGCTGCATCTGAAAATAAGACTTCAACTATGAGCACTGAATCAAATTATTGTCCCAGAGCGCAATTTCACCTAAGTAAGCAAGTTCAAAGTTATGTCCAAAGTTCCCAGAAAGCTACCAACTCACGACAGTCTAGCCAGAAAAAACCGAATTCCAGCGACGGCACCAGTGACATATTTTACGATGCTCGTGCATCTCCTACCACAGGAACATCCCAAAGAAGAAGGATGTATGCGCTGAACGAATGGCCAAGTAATTAACATCCCTAATCACGTTTGCTGGACGTCACTTAACAGGCAGAAAGCAGACAGGCCCAATGCTGGGCCAACGTGAGAAACTTCGTTTCGAATAAGCACGCTTACAGCTCTCGATCCTTTCAGCTTTTTTGCTTCTTTTGACAGGCCCTGGAGAGGACATCTGCCTCTTGTGTTGTAAAAACTGCCTTCGGGGTAGAGACGAAAAATGCAACCAAGTGCTCAGGTGTCTCGCACGAGAATGAACGAGATTATTCTTCCGATCTGCATTTTTCGATTGTAATTAATGATTGGTAGTGACGCTCGGTGGGCAACAGTGGACATAACTTTCGAAGTTAAATGCCAGATTTTGTTGTTGATTCGCTGGATATTTTATGTTCTGTATGTCTCTATTAGAGATGTTATCAACGGAACTGGACGTTCGTGAATTCTGCGTTTTGTTATATTGACGTGTTAGTTGAAAAGTAGATGAACAGACAGTTGAGATAATTTTTCACGGACCTTCTTACATTTATTGTAATTTAAGATTGGCAGTGACACTCGGTGGGCAACAGTGGACAACACTTTCGGAGTTAAAATGGCAGGTTCTGTTGTTGATTCGTTGGATATTTTAAGTTCTGTATGTTTATTAAAGATGGTATCAACGGAAATGGAATTTTGTGAGATCTGCGTTCAGTCATATTGAAGTGTTAATTTAAAAATAGTTGAGAAAAAGTTTAGGTACTTTTTCATAGACCTTGGCTCTCTGGAGGACCACACTGTGGACCTTTATTTTTGTCTTTTAAACCCAACAAAAGGGGCAAACATTTTTTGGTACAACTATGGATTCACATACTGACATGTTCATTGTATGTTCACAAATGTGAATCCGTGATTGCAATAAAATTTTTATCCAAAATTCGGTTTAAAAGACAAAACTAAAGGCCATATATGTGCTCCTCTGGAACGAAGATGATGCTGAAGTACGTTCGGTTGTGTCAAATACAATCTAACTATTGAAAGTGCCATTCAGTGGATTAGTGAAGAAAAAATGGAACCGAACCAAAGGAAACAGTTGATCTTGCTGAGGTAATTTTTCAGGAATTGTAACCTCTTCATTATGAAGGATCACATATGTAGACTTTTAATTTTGTCTTTTACGCTCAAATAGAGGCAAAGCTTTTTTACTACAAGGACAGATACTGACATTTTCATTGGTTGTTGTTGCTACTAATCTCCTTGGTCTTAGTCACACATCACCCAATTATTGATCCTGGAGCTATCCACAGATATTGAAAGTTCCTCACATTCTAAAATGTGAGGAAGAGTTACTGGGGTTGTGGATCATGGTCTGCGGGCCTGGTAAACCTATTAGGAGAGCCCTATCCGGCCAGACAGCTGTTTAAACCAATCCGGAGGGCCGTATCTCATCTGAGGGCTTGATAAAAAAAATTTGGAGGGCCGTATCTGACCTGCCGGCGGGTTTCGTCTGTTCGGCGGGCCCTATCTGGTCTGTGGGCCTAAGGTAAACCTATTCGTTAGAACTCAAATATCTTGTGTACCGTCCTTTACCCTAAGAGCACGGTTTTTGTAGACACCAGCCACCTGACCCCAACGAGAACAACAGCTATTTTTAAAATATCCAACAAATTTAATATGGGAAAATAAGTCAACTTCGTCGAAAAGTTTATGCATTTTTTGATAAAAATTGCGTCTAGATGGTTATTTTCTTCTGTTAACTATCTCATTTTGTTTTTAAGTTACGTTCCATGAATTCTTATCTACGTACGAAACAGGATATTGCCCGCCCAGTCAATCAATACCATCGAAGTAAGGAAAGTTAATGCAATCGCGAGAGGATTGATTGCTTTATTTAAACGGCCATAGATAATTGAGAGATTAAAACAAAATCTGTGATGTAGAAGACGCTAACTATAGTCTTTTCCTCCAAAAGCTTGCGAAATTTCCATTAACATTTCTTTTCGTTCAGTGTTATAACGGCCTTTTTGCGTGCTGATGTAGATTATTTGAAAAATAAAACTAGAATGCTTCCAAATTGCGTGCAAAATAAGCATGTGTAGTTCTGGAATCTTCCAAAATTCAATCAAAAATCGTATAAACAAATTCAGGAGAGACTTTGCTTTTTATCTTTTTTAAATTTAATGTCAGTTTTTAATCTAATGTGTTTTCAATGGTATGAAAGGCATGCCTTTGTGTATGCAAATAAGTTAGTAAATGGTAAATTTCAGCTAGCAGAGCTATATGACATAGGAAAATAGTGTTTAATCTTACACTTGTTTTTCAAGTTCCTACTTATTTGCAGTGAAAAAGTAAATGTTATAATGCCTTAAGAAATCCAATGCAGATAAATAAAAAATATTAGATGAATTGAAAAGTTTCTCTACAAGGTGAAATTTTAAAACACGTACTCTATGGCAAAAAATTAGAAACAATCCGAGGGCAGCCAGTGTTTGATCGGAACGAAACAGTACTTATGATGTACATGAAGAGATAGAGAAATTATCATAATATCAAATCTAGGACTATTTATTGTTGTAGAATTACATCAGAAAGGTCATAAAGTAGTAAGTTGTAAGGCCTCCTTTAGAAGCGATACGTTCCGATATGCGGCGTGTCATGAGGTCAAACAAAACCCTTATGCTTCATGTGGCAAATTATGACCAACATTCAGCAACTACTGCTCCAGCTCCCTTATATTCTGGGGTTGGTACAATTGACGGCACAGAATATTGCAGACATGCTCAATGAGAGACAGATATGGGGATCTCTGTGG
This sequence comes from Meta bourneti, assembly GCA_933210815.1. Taxonomy (NCBI): domain Eukaryota; kingdom Metazoa; phylum Arthropoda; class Arachnida; order Araneae; family Tetragnathidae; genus Meta; species Meta bourneti. The sequence continues at coordinate 56,606,986 of OW119931.1, read as the reverse complement.
TCACAGAAGGATGCAACAACACGGAGGCACTTTTGAAGAGACGAGCCATGTGTGGTTGGAAGTTATCGTTTTGGTAAATAGCCCCTTGGATAGGTGACTTGAACGGCAAAACAACAGATTGTAGGACTTGCTGGACGTATCGATGTGTTATCAAACAACCACGAACCACTGTTAGAAGGAACTGGCTGTCATCAATGATGGTTACTGTAGTGTGCTGTTCGACAATAAACTGAGAGTGGTAGTTCTGATCGGATCTCTCACTGGCAAATTCGGTGACACTTTGAGCTTGCTGTATACTCGCATGAACTGGGAGCTTTACAACATACGAATTAGTATGTTGTAATACGAATAGTTTCATTCCAATTGAACACTGTTTTCTGGGTGTTTCGATTTTTTGGAGCGTCTATCAACGGTATAATCGTTTTTGAAACAGAGGGTTCAAATACCTTCCTGGAGGTCGTAGGAAAAATTCGTCCCACAATTGGCACAGCATCACCTTGAAGATACCAGGAAATTTTACATTACCAGCCCGAAAAATCTCATGTGAGTTTTGACCTTATAACCAAGTGCTTCAATTCTCACCAACCGAGTGCTATAATTACTCTGCCACTGCGGCAAATGCACAAGAAAGACAAAAATATCTAAGATAGATTGCCCTATCGATTCAAATTATTCATTGAAAACATCAAAATAAAGGACAGCGTGACAAAAATTAAAGCCTATCTAAAAAAAACAAAATAGGAAAATACGTAATCCCATGGTTCTCAAAGGAAGCTTGCTCTTCCTGCTTGAGCTTCGTGCGCCCACTGATACAGAACACTTAAGTGACTTTATTTAAGCTTTCACGGTCAATAGGCTTAGTGTATTTATTTACCCACTACTGCTAATGCTTTAAAATAGATACATTTAGATCTATTTAAGAAGAAATATCCACGGTCTATTACAAATTGAGTATCGTTGTAACCATTTTTTTACTCACATGAGAAAAATAAATTGGGAAAATACATTTTGCTTACATGTCTTCCCTGGTTGTGCATTGGCCTATTTACTCACTACCATTGGAAACCGGGCATTATTTAGGGAAACCAGTAATTGCCAATTTTTCGATTCATTAGGTTTATCTATTAAATCACTAAGCATCACATTTAAGATGAAAAACGTTAATCGAATTGTTTAATTTGCTATTCAGTATCAATTTGTTGCGTCAATGACTTAAGACAATAAAATTCAGCTGGTACTATATATTTTTAAATAGTTTGTTATGGATTATTGCTAATGTAAATCTAGCTCTTAATTTAATTTAAATTTTCCCTTAGATTATAACAATACAGGCTGTTGTATGGTAACTGTAGCAGAGAGGAAACATTTCTATAATCAGTTTTAAAAATTGGAATAATATTAGACACAAGATTTGCTTCATGTGATGTCAGTTAAATTTGTGTAAGCTACTTATTTGAATTTATACTATATTTATAACAGAATGGAGATTATAATCATTATACTTTTTTTGGATATATCAGATAGTGTTTATAAAATGAAAAAATCACTAATACAAAAATATTTGATGTATATAAATTATAACATACATGAAAAGTGGGGCAGCTTTAAAACTTTACCCGACGAAAGAAAAAGAATTTAATAATCTTCATTTCTATTATTTAAAAACTGCGTAAACAGTTATTGTTATAAAATTATATATTAAACTCCGATAAACAGAAATATGCTAATTGTGCAATATATTATCCACGATACCAATTATAAAAGATTAAAAGACAAGATTATACAAGATTATGATGCAAATACTAGTTTGCATCATAATATTGTATATATTTGTCGTTAAATATTTAATAAGAGCAACACCCATACTTGGCTAAAAAGTATAAGAATTTTTGTGTAGTCTCACATACTGTATCTATAAAGAAAACATTTATAGAATAAAAATCTTAATTTAAATTTTTGTTGTTGTTTACTAATAAGAATCTCCAACAACATAAAACACTTAGGATAAGCAGTCCTGGAAAATTTTTTTATTTTAAAAGCGTTAAAAAAGATTGAAAATAATACATATAAAAACAATACCTTGAAAGGATAAATTATTTTCGCAGCAAAATATTATACATACATATTTTGCTATAACTGCGTATGATTTAGTTGATCATACAATTTCAAGTGGCATTTTGGGAAGTAAAATTACTTTATATGGTAGAAATCTGTATACACAAATAACCCCTTCTTTAAATTCTTGAATGTCAATTTATATTGTGGAATATTCAGATAGTTGTTAACAGAACATTGAACCAAGACGAGATTTAAATTCTTCATAATTTTTTACTTTTAAATAAAATGGAAAACATCTTTCAATCTCCTCAACTATTTTTATCAAAAATGTTTTAGTTTTTTATAACTTTTTATTTTTAAATAAAATACATAACAAAACCATCATTTTTCTTCGCATAACTATTAAAAAGATAGGCAAAAGATCTGGTTTGTAAAAGTTTTCAAATCATAATTTTTAAGTTTACAAATCTAACAGGAGAGATTACCAAAGCTCTTAAAACGATCTGTCATCATTAAATATGTCAGCTCTTGAAAAGTAGAAGTTTTCTCGCGGAGATTTTTAAATCGTCGATTACATTGACAGGCATAATAAATTCTTTTCAATTCTTCGTTTGAGAATCCTTCCTATAGTCACGATGTACATATGCAGTTCGCACAGAAGTTAATACTAATCTCTACATGTAGGTAGAAACTAACACGTGTGGGATTTGGAACAAGGAACGATTCGGTCACCAAACTGATAGAAAAACTTTAAAATTATTTTTGATGGAAAGTAGAATTTTCGTATTTATAGATATCTTATAGATTACTCGTGTTGGTATTTAAATTATCGATAATGTTGACAGATGTAATAAATATTTTTCAATTCGTTTGAGAATCCTTTCCTTAGTCACGATGATCATACGCAGAGTTAACATAGAAATTACTAGTAATCTCTACATGTAGGAAGACATATTAACACGTGTGCAATTGGGAACAAGGCACGATTCGGTCAACAAAGTGATGGAAAAACTTCAAAATTGTTTTTGATGGAAAGTAGTTTTCGAATAGATAGATATCGTATAGATTTCTCATATATAGATATTTAAATTATCGATTTAACTCACAGATATAATACATTGTTTTTAGTTTACCTGAAATCCTTCCATTAGATGTTCATACGCAGAATTATATTAATTTCTATATGTAGATGGAAATATTAACACGTGTGCGATTGAGAACAAGGAACGTTTCGGTCAAAAAAGTAATGGAAAATCTTCAAAATTGCTTTTGATGGAAAGTAGTTTTTTCGATACGAATCATAATAAAACATGTTTAGTATTGATGAGGACATTGCATGCGGAGAGACAAGTTTTAACAGACGCAATAGACCGTCAGATTAAAAGTGAAAAGCAATAAATAAAAATTTCAATATGGAAGTTTTTTAGCTTTTCTAGACCAGAATGTGGTGATCATTAGACTGATGAAGACCACTGTCATTTTTTCTTTTCATGAAGATTAGATTTCTGTTTGAGAAACACACTTGGAGATTCGATTTTCCCCTTCCGTTTTCTTAGAACTGTTTCTGATTTAGTGTGTTTCACTCGTTAGCCGAAGATATATACTTCAAAGACCTTTGAAACGAGACAGATAGAACCAAAACGAAAGCTAATCTAAAGCTCTAAGAAATGTCGATATTTTTTTTGTTTGGTTGTGTTTGTTTTTTTGCGCAGGGGTCATATTTGTGTGTCCAAGCTGCGCCAAACACAAGACAAACAACTGAAAGTAACACACATGAAATGGGAAAAGGGGTAGGGAGAGAGATCAGTGGGAGGAAAGAAGAAATGATCGTTTGGTTGTCCCGGAAACGTTACTCACATGTTTACCAAAGACAGTAAACCCCGTGGGGAAAGAACAGATCACTAGTCACCTCTGGTTCATGAAACCCGTACACACAATTTATTTGGAGTGATGGGAACTGTTTGAAAGTATTTATATGAATATCTCGTCCCTTAGTCTGTGAAACGTTTTGGCACATACATTTAGATGCATTAGTCACGACCATCGATGCAAGTGAGCATGAGCGCACAAATCGAGTAAAGTGGTAAGTTAGGACTCAGGATATATAGCTAAGATGGCCGTTTATAAGTCATGGATGTATTTGTATATTCGGATGGTTTTTGAATTCGTATAAAATCCATGGATACATCATCGAAAAGCGTATTTCTCTCATTAAAAGGAAATTGAGATGCATTATTGGTTGAACACCGAATAAAGTAGAGGGTTGAAAACTTAATTGTGAGATATTATATATTAAAATAGGTTTGGTTAAGGTTATAATAAATTATGCATTAAATTGTGCTGTTTTAATTTCGTACTGTGCAAAATCACAAAAAAGTCGACGAGAAAACTTTTATTATTAAAAAAAAGGATGATAATTTTGAATATATTACTCAATGAAAATCTAGTTTCGTAACTTAAACAAGCAGTTTATGAACTTTACTTCATTATATTTTATATTTTAATCATTGCTTAACACATCCTATTGCAATGCCGTTCAGTTAACCCTCCAAATGGTTTCAACGAGATAGTAGATCTGACCAATTTAGCTAATTACGAGATATCTGGTCATCAAGATGCTGCCGATTGTTTGACGATGACAAGGTCAAGATCTGGTCAGTTTTTTGGAATGACGTAAAACCTCGTTCATAAAGATATGGTCAGTTTTGCTAATGACGAGAGATTCCTCATCGAGACAACCACCTGGAGAGTTAAAAGCTCAGATTTCGAAGATTGTCCCCATTTTATGCTTTTACGTATAATTGTTCAGCTATGGCCATAGAAGCTACATTCATCCATGATCAAATAAAACCGTACGCAGCCTAATGCACGATACACCGAAGTCCTATATAATAAGGGCTTGAATCAAAAAGAGTTCAACGCATTGCAATGATAAAAATATCGTACATTTATCAATTAATTAAAACATACGATTGTTGCTGTTACGATAAAAGGATTGAGATACAAAGCTACCTCAGGAGCGTGAGATTGACAGGTGGAAAAATCGTGGCGATTACACAGCATCATGACTTTCAACCGGGCGTTAGAAACCAAGGGGCATGGCGTGATGTGACAGCGAGATCAAGCGAATTTTCTATTAATCAGTCCGATCTAGCTTCTCCAAACCGGACAATCACCCGTAATTTGTTAATCTCAGTTCACGACTTTTTCTATTTCCACCTCGAGGAGTTGAACGGACTCGAAGTAAATCGAAGTTCCTTTTTCTTGTCTTTTGAAGCTAGACAAATTGATATAAATCGTGGAAGATCGAGAACTGGGGGTTGGAGTTAGGAGGTCAGTCGTTTCACCAAATGTCGTTAAGAGGATTTGCACATGTCCTCAAATTTGAGGGAAACAATTCATGGCGAAGCAGTGAGCTATGGAATCCTGTGCTGTATTAATTTAAATTTGCCCTATCTCAAAAATTAAAAGGTATATATTGAAGTTTATTACATAAATATATTATTTTATCAAACTCTGAGGGGTTGTTTGGAGTCAAAAATCCGATCTGCAACTTCCAGTCGTCCCTGTAAGGCATCTAAACACTATTGACTTTTTTGACCAATAGAATCTTCTGTAGGATTCTTTCAACCAATAGAAGTTATTATTTGGTCATGGTGCGTGTTGTGGGGTAAAAGCAATATAACGAGACCCGGAAATATCATGACACTCAGTAAGGATTTCTAAGTTTTCTAAGAAATCCTGTTTATTTTATCTGGGTATTATTACAATTATATAATTATTACCCTCGGTAAAGTTCGACAGGATTTGTTTGAACAAATCAATAAAAATCAATTATTTGAATTAAACTGACTTTCAAGCGAAACACACTAAGTAAAAAATCATAGATCCGAGAAAGCAAAGGGGATACAATTCTACTCACTAAGCTGTTGTTACTTATTCCTTAAGGTCTAGTTGAACAACTTACTTTACACATAAGAGCAATTAAGCAGTTATATAAAGTCCATGTGTCCGAACACGTCGAAAAAGTCCAACACTAAATCAGGACTTTTATAGAGCTCCTTCCTAGCAACACCAAAGAGCAGGCTGAAGGTGACTCGGGAGATCCACTAAGCTAAACTCACACATTAAGTGTGTTTCTTAAGCAGAAATCTAGATTTCATGCAAAATTAAAATAATATAGTGGCTTGACCAGTCTAAAGATCACCACATTTCGTTCCAGAAAACTAAAAAGCTCATACCTTGAAAATTTTGATTTAGTGTGTTTCATTTGTAATTAATCATCCAATAATCGAACGCAAACCAAATAAAGATGAAATGTATATAAAAAAGGCTCAAGAAATAAAAGGTTTTTTAAATTGGATATCTTAAATAATCGAAATATTAGAATGGACGATGAAAATAATGTGAGATAATAAATTTAATTATGAATGATTTGACTTGATTCCATGATTAAATATGCATTTAATATCTACGAGTATAAACCGTTTCCAATTCTCTACTTCTATGAATGTAAGACTTTGAAGTTCTTGCAGGAATATATCGCACTCTGCTTTCATGAAAATCTATTGAGCATAAGGGATATAGAATTTTAACTGGCATCTTTGTTCTGTACTTGAAAAGAAACTTACAATGCACAATACGAGCGCGAACTGATTGGATTAAAGATTCTGCTAAAGAAACAAATAATCCGGTGGAGGAGAATCAGATGTCTGAGATTGAGCGTTCTATCATTAGATAGCAAAGCTGATTTCCACCCAATGAACCATCCAATGAAATAGTCCAGACAGATCGAAAACACGACCTACATGGTTTTGTAACGCAGAATAAATTGTTATATCAAACAAACAAGGGTATATATTTATTTGTTGGAACATTCACCGAACTTAAGAACACTTCGTTGGACAAACTTAGGTCCACCGAGACAGAACAGATTAAATCTATTATAGTCTTATTAAAGACGGTGAGATATAACTACAACCTCCTTTGTTTCTACAAAACAGAAAGGATTTTTTAAGATGGATGGATTAACAAACAAATCGGAGGGAAATGTACGTTGAGCCTCAAAGGACAAGGGAATAGAACATAAACTAACCACAGTCGAACCAACGAAGGGTAGAGACACATCATTCACGCCTCCAGTGATGTGAGTACAATTACAGTCCGGAAATTACTGGAATCTTTTATCTTGATAAATAATGGATAATAATACAAGAATAATCTGACAAGGTCCTTCACCTTTATGAATATATATGCTGATAAATGCATGGATTAATCTCAACACGTAAAAATTACAGGTTTCTTCGAAGAAGACGAATGGTATACAAACAACTTAATCACCCACTGTAGCCAAAGTATCCACCGCTGAATTCACCAAAATCTTATGCGACTCATCCCTACTCAAAATGTACGTTTCTGTAGTGACCGTCATTACCTAGACTTTGTCTGGAGCAGTTTTCGTGATAGACAGACTGCACTACGTTTCTATACAGAAAACATGTGAATAACCACGTGTTATATTAGAATTTAAAAATAAAAAGATGAAAGAATTCAGATATTCAGTATCTTTCACCCCAATCAAATTCATCTAAAATAATTATCACATTCCAATTTAGGTGAGGAGCCATCGATTTTCATCCATCCTCCAAGAAATCCAAGACAAATCTCCTTTCCATCCAGTCTCGTTGACCACGAACACGAGATCACAATCAATCCTCTTACTTCGTGGTTCTAATGAAACAGACAGAGCATGTGAGAGAGAGTCGCTGTCGTAAGATCTTAGAAGGGTGTCATGTTGTCTTATGAATAGACTTGAGCCGATTGGCTATCGAAGCCTAGATTAGTGTTTTTAATTACGCTGGAAAATCATTTTAACAATCAATAACTTGTCCCATATTAGGATGTATGCTTTTTCCACAATCAGATGACAGATCTTGAAACTGAGCGACCTGGAAGAAATAATCGATCTTCTAATGAAATAGACGGAGCATGTGCGCCCAGCTTCATGCTACATCTTTCGGTCACTCAGCTTGAGGAAGTTTCACGTGGGTGGGAAAAAACATGAATATTTACGTGAGACAAATTATTGATTGGCTAAAGTGATTATCCAGCGTGATTAAAAAACTAGTCGATAGCCAATCGGCCATAATGATTCGTAAGCCCACGTGACTAACCCTTCTGAGATCTTAGACAGCGACTCCGACCACATGTTTTGTCTATTTCATCAGAAGGTCGCTGGAAGAAATAGCATGAATTTGCTGCACATACTCTGTCAGTTTCATTAGAAGGTCGATGGCTCAATTAGTTGGCCCTTTTTGTTTCAAGTTGGTGACTTTGCTTATGGTCGTAGTGCGAGATACAACTCATGCTTAGTTTAGGAAATTTAGTGTTGAAAGACTGATATTGGATCAAGGTGCGGCTTGCTTTATACTTAGTATTTGATGATCGAACATCTAGAAAGGCATGCTGGAAGGAAAACGAAGGTCTGCTTTTGAATGTCAAGTGACCCCTGTTTACCCTACATCTCTCCAACCATCCATAAACCCACAAATACTTGGGACAAAAGCCGACTTCCGCAGCCCCTCCCCACAACATCCGCATCCGCACCTGCCACGCGGACTGGAAACCATGACAACGCCTCCCAATAGAGGCATTGCCTCTTACCTGTTGCACGCCGCCATTTTATCGGGATTATACCGTCACAGCATTAGGTGGGCGTGAGCGGATTGTATTTTTAATCGAAATAGTAGTCATTCTTTTGTCACGTGAATTTACTGGTGTTTTTATTTAAGTCGGCGATTCTTAAATTTGGAGTCCCCTGAATTCTAAGTTTGTGATAGTGAGAGGTATCGTGGAAAATATTTATCCATATAAAAGACTGAATTTGTTTAAATGTGAATTGAAAAATTGTATTTTTTTGAAAATGTGAACAAATTCCGAAAAATAAGAATTCAAAATATATTTGATTTTTATGGGACATGCCTTAGACTAAACTAATTCCTGTTGTACGAGAGAGATTTTCAGTGTAAGATAAACCAGATGTAAAGTGAAGATCTTCTACCCAAATGTTCTCGCATGATGATGCATTTAAAGGTTACCCTAAATTCCGTTTAATCTAATTAGTATGACCAATCAACTATCATATATCAATTCGGAATTCATTATTTGATATTTTTTAGACGAGATTCTGAAATCGTGTTCGAAAGACAAGACAAGTGACTTTAAAGGTCGAGATCAGATCTGGGTCTTCAAATCACTCATTTATTCACAAGGTCTAATATCTGGCCTTTGGTCAAATAGGCTTTTGGTTGGATTCCGAATTGGGACAAGGAGTGAGTCTTAGTTCGAAATACGCTTCTACCACATAAGCAAAAAGGACTAACCAAATCAAGGTCTAATTAGCCCTCACGTGGCGAAAACGGTCAAACCAAACTAATATTTAATTAACCCTCACGAAGCAAAAAAATGGCAGTACCGTCACAAACCAAACTAAACCACAATTTTTAAGTCCTAATAATAGAATGCTTCTAAAAGATGGTTATTTAACACTCCAAGGCGTTTCGATAATATATCTCGCCCATCAAGATCTGACCAATTTTGCTAATGACGAAAATATCTCGTCCGTTGAGATTAGACCAATTTTGATAATGACGAGATATCTCATCATCAAGATATTTACGATTTTTTTATGATGATGAAGTCACGATCTGGCCAGTTTGTTAATGACGAGACTCTTCGTCGAGAAAACCAGGAGGGTCAAGAATTAAAAAAACATTAGAAATTTGAAAGTTTGTTACGGCAAACGGTTAACAATTCATATCCAGTGTGCCTCCACACATACATCTTTAAATCCCCCACATTCATTTCTGATGTGAAACAAACGAATCTTTCGGCTCAAAAGTCATCTATTTTAGTACAAGATCTATGTATAGATCTCGCGCTTTTCATTGTTTTCCACCATAAATAATGCTCCCAGATAATCGATCATATATCACGAAAGGGCATTTGAAGTTTCTCACTCTATGAAATCTCGGAGGCAGGGAGGAAACAAGTTCATCACGCCGAGAGTGGTGACTAATCCTTTTCACACGTTTGTGAGGATCTATTACCCTACTTCCATCTCTGAAAGGGAAATGAATCATGAAAGGAGATAGAACAGGTACTTTGAAATTTTGAACCATTGTTCAAGACATTGAAATTCCCTGTGGTGTGTATCTTACGACGTATGGTTTTTATGTGTTGAGATAAAATTTAATCCAGGCTTATGTGTTTCTCACGCATTGATTGATTGAGTTTCATATCAAACATCAATAAAACTAGGCTTAACATGTTTCGTTTTGTTCAGAAGGGTTATTTTTATCACTGTTAACTGGATTGACCGAAAGATGTCCGAATTTTCGATACGTCTACTGGAACTGTCCTTGATCCTTACAGACAAAATACAGAAGTAATCCTAGACTCTCATCTTAAATTGGAAGCCGCACATACAACACAAGTTTGGAAAACTTCCGCAGTAATGTATCCATTTCTCGAAGCTCAAACACTAGGCTTCACTAGACTTTCTACTGGAGGTCTCTGTACTGGTCAAGTTCCCCGAATCAGTTTTGCGTTGTGTAGAGGTTAGTTTACTTGTTCAATTTTGTAAAGCAGGGTTACAGAATTTGACCATTTTTATAAAATATATTTTCAGCAGATACTATTTTTTCTGTTCTTTTCTTACAGGTTTCATTAGTCAGGTTGAGTAGTTATAACGAGAAAATTTTCTGCATGAGATTCAGTCACATAATGAATAAGAATAAGAAAGAAAATTGTTAAAAGAAAAAGCAATTAATTAAAATATTCGTTATTTTAATGTTTTGTAACATATTTCTGAAAGACTTTAAAAAACAGTATTTAATATGCGCGCTTAAGAGTAGAAATATAGGTACTACATAAAATGTGATATATTTTTCCATTTTGATATGCAGGGCCATAAATTAAAATGGCATGAAAGAATTTCATCATTATAAATGACCAATTGAGTTGCTAGTAATTTTCACAATTAATCTAGAGATGTAGAATATTTGAGTTTCTAAAAGCATGAGCTCAATTATCAGCTATTTTATTCCTAAAATGTTTTAATTAGAATTTTCAGTTGGATTCGATTCTATAGCTAACTGGAGGCATTCCAAAGCTGTAGCTAAATAAATAACTTCAGGTTATTTGTAAAATTATAAAACACTTAAGTAAGAATAAATTTCTCTCAGCACCAACCATAGTTTATTATCGTATCATTAATATGAAAGGCGTTCTTGCGTTAAAATATGAAAAAATACTCACATTAATTATACAAATCTTTACGCATATTAAATAAGAGCTACTGTCAACATTTCATTTTTTAAAGTCAGCACATAAATCAATATCCTCGAATTTCGAATAAGTGGAAAACACATCCAAACGAGGCCAACCTTTGTAGCAGAGTTCACCGATTTCCTAATTGGATTTAGTGGAGGAATTTAAAGATACATGGTTGACATTTTGCTTTTTAAAGCATAATCACATGTTGGCAATAACCAGCAATGAATTCTCGGATGTCTTGGAGTATGAAGACTTTTATCGAGCTAATGAATATGAGTCTCCACGTGCTCTTAATTGCTCTTCTTAATTTGTCAAGGGGTATGATTTATTTCCTCCTAATGATAGGTTTACGTAAAGTTGTTGGCATAAAATACACACGCTCCTGCAATCAATTATTCCTGTCGAACTGTTATTTATGGCTAAATTCCCTAGTGAAAAAGTTGGTGAGAATCAGCGGGATTCCTTTGAACTGCTTGAAAAATACAAGAAAAGGAGGTTTATTTTTTTATTTTGTAGACTAATTGATTCATGTATTTTATCATGAATATCACAGAAAGTTAAATAATTTATAAAGTACTGTTATGAGTGAAATATAGAACATATTTTATCAGACGATACGTATTCCAAAGTAGAAATTCTGATTTATATTTTATGAGACGATATTTATTCCAAAGAAAAAATTCTGATTTATATTTTATCGAATGATTTTGATTCAAAAGTAAAATTTATGATTTTTATTTTATCAGACGGTATTTATTCCAAAGTAAAAATTCTTTTTTATATTTTATCAGGCTATTCATTCCAAAGTAAGAATTATGATTTATATTTTATCACATGACGATTATTTATTTAAAAGTACAAATTTCATACGTTTCACAAACGAACAGCAATGAAAGTTTAAAAAATTAAATACAATTTAAAACTCTCTATATAACTTCTTCCAAGAATGTCTCAAAATGCAGACGGAAATGTCTTATCGGTGAATGAAGCGAAGCATGTTATTTGCCAACGCATAATTTCTGATTTAATTTTAGAGAAACCTGTTTTCTTCCACAGGATTCTCCATTGGAGTAACTGCAAACTATAAGTATGCAGTATACGTAAGTAAGTAACCAAAGTGTATGCATAAGACGAACGCATATATTAAAAGCGTTTCTAGTGAAGTTAAAAAATGTATTGCTAAAAGTAAGTTCGATAAGACGCTGTTTTGGGTAACGCTTGTGATAATATCCACTATTTGAGCACTAATCACTATTCACTACTATGTTTGTGATTGTATCTAGTAGGAGTAACAAGGTGGCTCACTCACTGGGTGCTTCATCACAAATAGCCGAAATTCGCTCCTTGTAGAGTCTAAGGCCAAAAAGGTCGGGTACTGATAAAAATTGATTTCCTAAATTGCAGCTTAGCTCAGTGGGTTCGTTCACTGTACTAGCAATCAGCCAGTTGAATCAGTACTGGTTCGATTCCTGTAACTAATACTGGGCGTATTTCTCTTTTCAGTGTCAATAAAGCTTTTCTTGTGTGTATGGACATTATTTGAGGTTGTCTTGTGTTTGGCAGTCAATCTCATGACGCTTGGCCAAATATGGCCCTAGCGTCATGAGATTAAACCAACCAACTTAAATTGCAGCAAAAGAACATGATTTACTCCAATTAAAAGCAGATAGGAGAAAACTTTGATTCTAAGACAAGACACACACAGGTTCAATATCAATCCTGCCACACCAAATAAGCTGAGATATGCATGCGAACCGACATGTTTCCATACAGAAATGAAGAACTCGTGAGCACGTTGCAGCAAAGACTTCTTGATTTACACAAAAAAAGTTAGGGATAACTTTGATTCTAAGACGATCCAACATCAGCCCTGAGGCACTATATAGGCTGATACGCATACGTACCGATATGTTATTGCACAGAAACGAAAAAGCATGTGCAAGTTGCAGCTATAGCTCTTCATGATTTGCATGAATTAAAAACAGACAGTTAAAATTTGATTCTAAGACAAGCTACACACTGGTCATACATCAGTCCTGGAATAGGCTGAAACGCGTATGCGTATCGACATGTTTCCGTACTGAAACAAAGCATGCTGCAACAAGAACTTTTCAACGGAATGGACGTACCAATTACGTAATACCTGATAATCTACCTCCACATCATAATTAATATAAACATTTATGATTAATTGAACATTGCTATAAGAGAGAGAAGTTAAAAAGAAAGGGACGTTAATCACTTGATTAATAGGAAGATAACTAAGATAGTGAATAGAATTTAATTAATGCAATCAGGAGTCCAATTCACGTTCCAAAGGAGCACAAGAGGCAGACAGACGATCTGGTCCGAAAGAAAGATGGAAAAACGCTAGAGCTGTGAAAATAATTAACAGGTTCAAAATCTCTTCATGATTTACATGCATTAAAAGCAGACAGGGAAAACTTTTTGATTCCGAGACAAACCACCTATTGGTCAAAACATCAGTCCTGCAACACTAAATAGGCTGAGGTACGCGTGCGTACCGACATACCTCTATACAGAAACGAAGAACTCATGGGTATCTTGTAACCAAAGCTCTTATTGATTAACACGAATTAAAACCAGACAGGGAAAACTTGATTCTAAGACAATCACACATTGTTCCAACATCAATCCTGCGAAACTAAATAGGCTGGGATACGCGTACGTACCGACATGTTTTCGTACAGAAACGGAATGTGCATGTGCCATGTTAGCTGTCAAACTAAATTCCAAAACGAAGCCGTCTAATCCCTACAACGCATTCTTCATCTTCACACATAATTCACAAAAATGAACGATTGAGTCGAACATGAGGAACAGACATTAACATATGCCCGACACCACTAGAGAGTCACCTGTCTGGGTGCGTCCTTCATTAGAAATACACAGAAAAAAAAAGCACCCAAGGTCGTTTTTGTTTGCACGGCTTTTGCAGTGGTGTTAACCTTACTCGCTACGGGTCTTTTGTTTCGTACTGGGAACGACACTATACGGGAGCGTTCATCTGTTTGGCATAATCGGACGAGGGAAATAAGAGGAATCACAAGCTGCTCGAGTATCGCGTGTGAATGCGCATGTGACGGATTTATGAAGGGTGAAAAATGTCTGCCTGGACCTGCTTGCTCGCTATTTAAATACCGAGAATTATTCTTGAAATAGCACACCCGAACATAGCATCTGGGGTAAACTTTCTTAATTGCTTCTACCCATTGATGGGAAAGTGTCGTTACTCTATTAGCTATTTGGGAAATAGCTGTAATTATCCCAAAATATCTAACAGCATTTCATTAACTTTTACTGATGTTAATTCTTATTTTCAATAAAATTAATGTCAAAAAGTCATATTACCACATTTAGATTATGAAACATCTACTTCAATTTCATTCCATTCTCTTGTTCAAAGGTTTTTTTGATGCGTTAATGAGCTTATAGGATCAATTCTAATGAAATTTATCACTTTTAAGTCTCTATGTAACATCCTATCAAATTAAAAATCTTGGAAGTTCTTAAAAATCTTCCGATAAGACTTGTTCGATATTTTGCTGGGTAATACATAATTTTTAACTAATTAAATAAGTTTTATTTATTTAATCATTTTTTATTCAAATTCTTAATTCTCATATTAAACCATTTTCTTAAAACAAAAATCGTTGCGGAACATTGTAGCCAAATATCTTAAACTTAATATAAGATTTTAGGCAGCAATTCATGGTAGCTTTTACTTCACAATAAATTTGGCATCCTTATGAAAATTGGTTGTTAAGAATCAAAATCGGAGCACGTCAATTAATTAATAATGCAATGCTTACTTCATTTTTCTACAAACATTTCTTTTAATTTCTATAAAAACACTCAACTAATTTCAAATTTCTGAATAGAACCCAAAATTCCAACTTTTTATATAAAATCCCAATGAAACAGTTTCTAATTTCGAGCAACCGAGCGTACTAACTGATGTTAAAGATGAGTTGGAGCAAGGAAATAACTGTTTTGACAGTGAAGGAAAATCGCTTCTGTTCACTTACCCGTGACCGTATAATTTTAATTCATTTCAAACGACTTCATTCTTTCATTCTACAAACATTTTTACGCAGTGCTTATTATTGAGCGTTTCAGATTTCTATTTATGACTTCAGGTTAAAAAAATTTATCTTCGAAATTCCTTTGATCGCACTAATAACATGCTATGCATTTCTTGAACTCACGAAATGATCGATAGGATAAACTTAATTTGTCTTTCTGAAAAAAATGTAGAAACATTAACGATATTAGACGTTTAGAAGCTGCCAGTTTTCGTCGTACTGATTTGTTTTGTTTCTTCTGTCAGTGATTTGATATGAGTTCTAGTAAAAAATATCAGAAATGGTGGAAGGATAGTAAATGAGAATGCGGGTGTTGACTGGCAAAAAGAACTGGTTGCATTGAACTGGTCAATGCTCTTTGATGGTTTAATTTTCAATCACTGTTTATGTCAAATTTCGTTTCTATTTTCATCTGAAGTTAAATGATGAACAATTATTTCCTCAGTTTTACTCTACATTAAAGTAGTACAGGAACAGACAAATATAAATATTTTTAGGTGTAGTTTTAAACTAGTTTATTATTTAGTAAAAGTAAATTGTCCAAAAATTCATGTTAAAAATTTTGAGTTCTTTTTCTTGTATAAAAATGCCATATCGATCAATTAAATAATTCAGTTTTTGTTGAACATTTCAATTTAAACATATATTCATGTACTCTCAGGAAGTATTGACAAATGTTGAATACTAATAAGAATTTTAAAAATATTTTAAATTTAAATTAAGCGTACAAATTTATTCAATTGTCTTTATATATATTTTTTCTAAAATGTTTTCATTCACGAAATTAAATATCTATTGCATGACTTGTATTACAATTCATAGTTTGTTGCAATTTCTTAAGATGTATTTTCTACTGAATTTATTTTAATCAAGTGACATTGTTAGTGGTAATAGGAAACAAATATTTTATTTGGCCTTTAAGATTAATTAATTATTAATTACCTTATTTTAAAACAAAATTGTATCTAATGTTCTCTTAGGAAAAAGAGGAGAAATTATATTTGACAATTCGATTTCAAGATAACTAATTTCTTAATTATTTTAACGTCTGTCGATTCCGATAGAATTATTTTATGGAAACATCTTTATTTAATGGATTTAAAATTATTCTTTTTAGATTTGTCTATCCTATTATCCTTTCACAACAGACATTAAAGATTTTAAAACAGGAAAATAAATTTGACAATAACTTATATAAAACAGAAAAATAAGAAGGCAAATAAATGTATTTGTAGCTATAAATTTAACTTAAAATTAACAAAGAGTAATTTTGATTAATTCGGTTCACTGTGTTTCAAATCGCACGAAAATACAAGCTGGGCAATAATACAATTTTTTTAAATATTGTAATACGGCTTTTAAATGCATTATAGAGTAATTTATTATACATTACAACTATATTATTCTCAATACAGAAATGGATATTAAATACATAAAATTTAAAAAATATGATTTTAAACATAAACCTCACATTTTGTTGCTTTCATATCTTTTACATTTTAAATTGAATTTTTTTCTAATTCTCTTACTAATATATTTAAATATATCTATACCTTTATATCTATAACTATATATATTGCTATACATTACTCTCTCTATATCTTTTCTGTGTCTTCCCATATATCTGCCTCCTTATCTGTAACTAGTATACATATTTAAATCTATCTATATATCCCTATCTATATTTATTGATAAAATTTTTCTTATTTTTCCGTAGCTACCTTTTTCTCGTTATACCAAGAACTTGAAAAGTCGAATTGGAGACAATATTTTTCAGAACATTCATTGTCATCAACAAAACCCGAAAACAGCAACAGTTTCACATATTCCCTTCCGTACTGAAACAAAACACTGGTAAGAATTAAAATCGTCTTCAAAACCGATCGCTTACCTGGTCATCGCATTTGCTATGTAAAATTAAGTGTTGTTTTAAGGAATCGGCTAAGCCAATTTTCGGATAACAGGGACTTGAAGGGACATACAGTATATCTACATCTATCTATAACTTCATATACGTATCTTTATATACATATAAATGTCTATATATCTATGTATACCTATTCATATCTGTATATCTTACATATCTCTCTATACATCTCCCTATGCCTATGCACATATATAGTTATCCGTCTATGCCTATATATATGTCTTTGCCTTTACATATTTATATCTATCTGTATTTTCTCATAAATGTCTATACATATTTATCTCTATCTATCTATACTTTCATGTATCTATCTTTGCTCCTATACATATTTACACCTATTTATTTATCTATACCTTCAAATATCTATACATACCTATCCATATCTATCTCTACCTTCATATATCTATACAAACATATCTATATAAATATATCTGTTTATACCTTTTCATGTCTATATATCTACCTATGCTTGGGGCATATTTACATCTATATCTATACATATTTCTCTATAGTATCTGCTTTTGCCTATGCAATATAACATATGTAACATATATAGTTATACGTTATACATCTGTCTCTACCTGTTAGCATATTTATACTTTTACGTATCTATGTATATCGTACATATATGTAGGTACACATATATGATAGATAGATATAAAAAAATTACTTATCTATGCTTATTTATATCAATATTGCATATATCTATGCCTATATATATATCAATATCTACCTATATATATATCAATATCTATCAATCTATTTAATTTTTTTATTCTTCCGTAGCTATCTTTTCTTATAAAGTTACTAATTTGAAAGTTGAATTAACAGGTAGTAATATTTCACCATCATAATTCACATTACCCGCAAACACAGGACAACCCCCAAACAATAAAAAAAACTCCAAGAAGCAACATTTCCCCAAATCGCCGAAACCAAACGCTGGCAACAATTAAAAAAGCGGCGTCAAATAACCGATCGCTTACCTGGTCATTGCTCGCTGGCTTTGGAACCGTCACTGCCGTGTTGTTATCCCGAAAACGGCTCTTCCGTTCAATGCTCTTGGCAGGACCGTGGAGAGGGAAGAAAACCACCTGGCAGGACAAGAGCTTCTTTGCTGGATGCGATCTTGGTAGCGACTAGTTCTTCATCTCCGACCAAGGAACACTCGAGTTCTTCGCTCATATTATTACGGACTGTGTTGTCACGGAGGTGAGGGGGAAACAGAGCCCGCGATTCCTACCTGACGGAGGGGTTACCAGGCTTTTTTGTTTTCGAATAAGTTTGGTGGTGTCCGTTTTGACGCCAAGGTTTTGGTTATTGGCGATTTGGAGAGGGATGGTATACGTGAAGAGTTTTTTTTATAATGGGCGCGGGGATTTTAAAGGATTACATTTGCTTGTTTTCGTTTATCGGTGGGGGATTTATTTGAAATTGGTGTTGAATATTTAGACTCCTGTATAAGTAGTGTGTTTAAGAGCTCGCAATTTTGTAGTTCTGCTTGTTTTAGTTAGCGGTTGGTAGTTGGTTGGTAATTAATTAACATCGCACAGGAACAACGCAACCGACTATTTGTTTGTTAGTGGAGGATTTGAAATTGGTGTTGAATACTCAGAATCCTGAATAATTAGTGCGTCAATTAACTCGAGATTTCATGTATCGTGTTTTAGTTCGTTAGTGTGGAACTTGAAACTGGTGTTGAATATTTAGAATTCAATATAATTAACATGTTAATTAGCTTGAGGTTTTGTAAAGCTCTCGTTTTGGCTTGCTAGCAGATGATTTGAAATTGGTGTTGAATATTTAGAATACCGCGTAATTAGTATGTCAATTAGCTTGAGGTTTTGTGAAGGTGTTATTTTAAATTTAAATAATCTTATACACATTGTGGGAATTTTTTTTTGTTCTTCCGCAAGCTCTTTGGGATCAGTATCTCTACAGATAATTCAATCACAGAAACAGTCTGAAAGCAGATTAACTGAATGCTTTCCATCTTCTGAGGAGCTTCCACATGCACAAATCTGAAACCTAGTCTTGCACGACTTTTCACGAGTTTAGCCCTTCATGACAAAAAACATCTTTTCTGAGATTCCTTTAACCAATAGATGTAATTATGTAGTTGTTATTGTGGGGTGAAATATAATTCATGAAAGTCGCAATACTAGAAAATAACAAATCGAAATAAATAAAATAACTTGTTTTTATATATAAACATGTGGAAGTCAAAAATAAGAAAATGCACACACACACATTCACGTACTTATTATATTCTAATTTTAGCTGGTATTTTATTGATTTGCATCTGGTATGTACTTAAGCTTTATAAGTTGTTTGTTGGATTGAAAAACTTTTACAGCGAGCTTATCACTCTTCCCGAGAAGCCTTTCTGAATATAATTTACAATATTTATAAAAACGTTAATATAAAGAAATCTGAACTCATCAGGACTTAAAAAGTACGTAACTTAGATAAATTCCTTGTATTTTCAAAATATGAAAGCCTGAAGGAGAAATAGCATGGTTTTTTTATACGAAAGCTAATTGGTTCTAGAATTATGCATTTACTAACCTTTAAAACCCATTGCGATAAGAATTTAACGGACTTTAGAAATCACTTATTGCTATTCATTATCTTATTGCCTTTCACCGCATTAATCGTAAATATGAGTGTGCATTGAAACATACCCGTGATATGTTTCATTGTACATGAAAATCCACATCTCAAAACGCGCAGAATAAGTCAATTAATATATAAATCTCACCACTCAAAAATACATCTCAGCTTCAGTAATAATCTCACTAAAACTCAGTAATACAGAACACAATTTAACTCACAGCTCAAAACTGCTTCTCAATAAATAATTCTAAATTGAATTAAAAATTATGAACGTATTACTATTCTTGCCAGATTTAGAAAATTATATACTTATTAATAATTTAATAATTCTATCTCATGCGCGTGTTCACTAAGGTTTTGTATAAATATCGATTACGTTTTCTACTACTTCATAAAATATTATCGCTTGCAATGTTCAAACGATCACTTAAGTTTGAATTGAAATTTCAACTGTCATTAAACTATGCATATTGGACTGCTATAAATATACCAACCTTATGATAGTATTGTTTGAATAAAAATAAAACCTTACATTGGGATAGAATTTTGATTTAAGATCATATTGATAGTTATCCATAGAATGCAATGGTGTCAGATATTTTGCTTCATAGATTTACCAAGCGATAAACTGGGAAGAATGGAACCGAAAATGAGGCGAATGCGAAATTGAAAATGAAAAATATTTGACATTATTTTCTGTCCACTCTATTCTTAGTAAAAGTAGTTCACGATTTCTTCATTAAATATGAATAGTTTCAATATTCAAATTTAATGCATTGTAAATATATTTTTGTACCATGGATTAGGTTGATGGGTATTTTTCGAAAGTCAATAACCATATACATTTGTGTTCAATGCAGATTGCTATATTATGTTTATTTTAGTTACTTTGCAAATGATTGAGCAAATCATATTCTTAAATTGACTATATTCATCGGCGCTTTACCAAAATAGTAAATGGGTGTTTGATAGAAATATTTCGGAAGAAAATAAAATTCAGATAACAGAAAGCACGCCAAATGAACTATTATTTAAAATCCAAACTTTAACTAAATAATTACATGCATTGTACTATTATTAACTTTTAATCAACACATACACATAGTTTCACATCAACTTCTAATAACTTTATTTTCATATGAAGTATATTCCGTTAATTTCTTATTTGTTTTCCAATTTTACTTAGTTAGAGAATATTATAAAGTAATACACAAAACAGATCTGATACGAGAGACTAAACGGAATTTGGATCTGGAATAGACAACCAGAGAAATTTCCACTGTAAGCAAATTAAGTTTAGATAACCATAAAAGTATTTAGAACGATTGGACATTTGAATACTTGTTATTTTAGAACACATTGAACACATTATTTTTTTAGAATAGAAAATATTTAATAGTTTAAAACTTTTCGTCTTGTTATTACTTACGATGTTAGATGCTACGGCATTGACTTGACAGTGGAATCAACCCCATATCTTAGATTCCCCTAGTACCGCGGTTTTCAAAGATTTGACACACAAAAAAAGAATCTTATCATGTGAATCAGAAATATGTCTAACAATTACCACGAGTAGTAAGATAATTCATTTATAAAAATAAAACTAAAAGGTTTCATATAATTTAAAGAAAAATTTAAACAATTACCAACTGTTAATTTTTTTATTTATGTCAATTTCTAACAGTCAGTAATAACTGCTGTTATTTTTGTCTTATCCCACTTGGTCTAGACTAAACTAGACCAAGTCCGTGAGTTCATCTTCAAACCGTTCTAGGAGAGCATAAGATTCAAATGGTCAGCTCCAGACAAGCAAGGAGGTGACCTGGAGAGGATTTATCCAATTGCATTTCCAATTTGTCGGGAAAACCTTTAATCTGCAATAAAATGAACGTGATCTCAAATGTTCACTGGCCAGTCTGGAGATGGTAGTCTGCTGGCTTCTATCACCCTCGAATTTGAGGAAGTACCCGGCATGTTTTATATGGTATAAGTTATGAGAGGGAGGAATTTTCCCCACCATTATTCTGTAGTTTCTTTTTGAAAAAATTTCGTAATAGGGAAGATAATTATTTTATTCCAACGTCTGTGAGATACCCTCCTTTATCAAGTTATCTGCGATTTCGTTTCCGCTGAGATCCACATGAGAAGGGACCCATTGGAAATGTACCTCATGGAACTTGGACAATTGCCAAAGTTTATTTAGAATACCAATTCAGAATTTATTTACTGTTAGTGGAAGCTGTCGACTAATAAAGAAACTGCTGATACTAAAAGTTAACAACAGTCACCACACAAATCAGCAATAACCATTAACCTTCTTGGTGTTGTCTCGATAAATCTCGTCAAACTGGCCAGATATTGATGGATGAGATATATATATCTTCGTTAGAAGAAAACTGATCCGATATTGATCTCGCCATCATCGAAAACTCGGCAATATCTTGATGACGAAATATCTCGTCATTAATAAGATCAGATTTTGGTGGACGAGATATCTTGTCGAAACCACTCAGAGGGTTAACGCTACTGAAGCAAAATGCAAGTTATGTCCATTCTTTGCGCCCGAAACACGAGTCAGAGGACGAGCTAAATTTACAATTGAGGTAAACTCGTCTATTTTTTCATCGCCAAGAGGGTGAAAGGCCGCCACTGCGCATGCACCCACCTGGTTCCTACTAAACGTCACACCTGTTACCGACGCCGGGGAGGGAAAAGCCCTTGTTCGATATCCGCACCTGGTGGAGTGAGTCGGTGGTTGCAGCAGAAGGAGGGAACAGCAGGTTAGCGGGGACAGAACGGCACTTCCCTTGCCTTTTTGGCAAGAGTGGGTGGCTGATTTGAGAATGTCTGGCATGTTTTGAGTCATGTAGAGATTTTTGTATGTTGTGGTCGATTTCAAAAAAGATAGCTGAGACCCATTGTTAAAAATTATCTCTTGTTAAAAATATTGTTAATTTGAATTAGTTGATTGGCGAGTTCGAAAACTTGGTCCAGTCAAAGACCGTCGTGTAGACAGGGGGCTGGTGAACGTTAAATCTGTCGTGGAGTCAAATGTCCTCACGTTGGAATGGTGTGGAAGTTTGGAGGGTGCGGGGGGCCTAGCTGATGTGTTGTCCTCGTCATCTGACAGTTGTTCAAAATGCGAGGCGTTGTCCTTGGTTCTTTCCCTTCGGGATTGATCCCAGACCATCACCAATAGCCCGTCGTGTTGCTTCAGTGCGACGTTAATTAACTACCTACCTATAGAGGATGCATGAAGAAATGCATTCAAGTTTGTTATATTTGTGCAGCTAATGACGATCAGAAATATATTTGTTAGGAATTTCACTTGCCGAGAAAATATAATCTTGTAATATAAACATCAACACCATTATTCTCAAAACAAAATAAATTTCGTTATCCTAAAAGTCACCCCTACTCAAAATAAACGAGCCCTATTTCCATAGCGACCGCCACCACCCACACTTGATGTCGGGTGATAGATAGACAGTGGCAGTATCTTGGAAACCAATTGAAAAATTGTTGATTTTGTGCCGTGTACATACTGTTGTAAAAAAACTAATTTCAAACATAGTCAAATATTTGTTTTGCCAAATTCTACCATGTACTGCAGTATTGAATTTTTTGTTTCAGTTTATTTGATTTAATTTGCGCATTAAAATCGTTTACTCCTGTGATCCCATCATGACCAAAGCGGTTGCGAGGATTTTCCGGTGTTAAAAGGTTATGTAGGTAGGTTAAAAATAGGTTAAGTTAATTAACCTATTATAACCTATTATAATAAAGGTTAGGTTAATTAACATCTCACTGGAACAACACAGCGGGCTATTGGCAACACCACTCTCATCCATGCTTCCACACCACGAAAGCGTGGACATTTGAGGCCACGACAGATTTGATGTGCACCAGTCCCCACGAACACAGCATTCTGTTTGGATCTTTGAAAAAAGAGATTTAACAAGTACCAGCCCCCAGTGTACACGACGGTTTTTGTTGGATTGAGTTTCTAACTCAAAAGAGTGGAATGATTTCAATGTAGACATCATATAAGTGACAAATAGGAGTGTTTATCCTACTTACGTTATGATTCGTTGGGCCGCGGTAGCCCGTTTGGAAGAGTAACGGATTTTCAACCGGAGGGTTGCGAGTTCGAATCTAACCAAAAGACCGTGGTGTACAAAGGGGGCTGGTGCACATTAAATCTGTCGTGGCCTCAAATGTCTTCACGTTGGTATGGAAGTTTGGAGATTAGGGTGCCAGCTCAGGTGATGTTCTCGTCGTCTGACCGTGGCTCAAAATTAAGAGGCGTTGTCCTTGTATCCTTTTATTCGGGATTGATCCCAGACCGTCGCCAATAGCCTGGTGTGTTGCTCCAATGCGACGTTAATTAAAATACCTACCATCTGTTATGATTCGTTTGATTCAAATTAAAGTAGAACCACATTGGATGAACGAAGAATATCTTTTTAAATGCTATGTTACTAATAACTTAAATTTAACGGAATATTCATTTTATAACTGCTGTATTTTGTTCTTTATAGTGCAAGGAAATCTGAATTCGTTCTGTTTGCAACGACGGGTTAAGGAATCATGGATTTTTATTAGTGAAACATACACAATTGTAGTTATCTAATTACTCGACGTGTAATTACTCTTCACCTTACAGCACGTGATTCCTTTATGCTTTTCTGCATCGAATTTATTAAAACAACTAACTTTTTTGGAAAATCCTTACGAGAGGATTTTTCTCTGAAGCTAAATAAAGAGGGCGCTAGTGTTTTTGTGGATTTAAGTACTATTTGCTTCATTCCGAAGTGACTTAATGCCACGGAATGCCACTCGAATGCGATTTCAGCATTTCGCTTGCTATAGGAATTTTCAGTGTAAACAAAATATCAGGAAGACGAATATTTTACTTCCGGTTGCTTGTTAAAGTATTCGTACAAGAAGCACGTTCTACCTCAAAACACTACATGTGCCACCTACATTTAGCAGTACAGGAAAAGTTTCTCATAGAATTAGCATTAAATTTAATATTTATTTGTGTTTTCTTAATGTAACTGAAAACATGCTTAATAAATGTATTGTAAATGGCTGTTCCCTGAAGTTGGACTCTCATTTTACCACACAAATAAAGTCAAATAAGTCAAAGAGACTTAGCGTCAACATTTTCAAAATGGCGATTAATGAAATTAATTGAAACCGCAAGTATTTTCTCCGTCTTAAAGTGTTTTGTTTATGCTTAATCTGAAAACGTATTTCATACTACATAGAATGAATTAAGATATAATTTTTAACCCAAAAAATAATTTTTTGTTCATTATCAAAAAGTAATCCCAAAATTAAAAAGTTTCAACTACTATATCTGATAAGAAAATTTATTTGAACTTTCTTTCAAAGAAATCATTAAAACAATGATTATGTAATAATTCGATTTTTGCTTTCACTATACGCTTAGAAGTAGAGATGTTTTCACTGGAGCAACATCTAATGGCGCATTTCGTAATCCAAATCCCACGATCATTTCAAGATATGATAATTTTAACATAGATTATTGACAACGGCATTTGATTTGGCTGCGAAGCGTGCAATTGAAGTCACATTATAAAAGAATTTGAGAAAATTATTAGGAAGAATTGTGAAGTTAATATCGCATAAAATGTATGTAGGGTAATGATAGCATGACAAGGTAGGTTGAAAACAATATCTATTCAGGCAACTTGCCTTTTCACTTTATCTTGATTACAGTTGATTGGTTTAATAGGCCATGAAGAATATTAAAATATCTTACGAAAGTTGTTTAAGTAAATAAAAAATCTATTAGCACTAAGATTTTTCATTTTAGATGCTATCTCAGGTAAGAATTTCCCACCAATATTAAAAGAAAAATGCTTTAGCTCGTATATTGAAAAAACGCTTTAGACAAGATTTTTTCTCCAAGTGACAGACTCGAAGAGATCTTGTACATCAGAATCTGACCAATTTTGCTTTTAACGAGATATCTCGTTCATCAAAATCTGACCAATTTTGCTAATGACGAGATATCTCGTCATCAAGATACTACCGATATTTTTGATAATGACGAGATCATGATCTGGCTAGTTTTCTTCTAATGACGAGATATCTCGTCCATCAAGATTTGGTCAGTTTTGTTAATGATGAGATCGATGAGTTCGAGACAACCGCCAGGAGGTTTAAGCAATAAGTTAGAGATGGCATGGTTATACATTTGGTCTTCGGAAAACTATTAAATGTGCGGAGTAAAATTTGGAGAAATCAGACACTTAGGAAAGTAGTGCTTAAATTGGGATATATATAGAACAACTTGATATGAACGTCAAACGAATAGACGATTGCAATTAACTTGCGATGAGACTTTATCGAGCTGTCATCGTAAAGTTTTACTAAAACTCACGGAACCACACACCACAAGGACACCATCCAAGAAATGTTATACAGATTGGCTTCACCGATTTCACTAATATTGACGTATCCTAAATTTCCCCCAATTTTTCGTCTTATTGAAATATAAACTGACTGCAATTTTACTTCAGGCAAGTAAAGCGAATGTGACGTTAATATAGCGTTATCGGAGAGATATCGCTTGTTATGATAAAGCCATCCCGAATCACACTTGGGTTTTCCAAGGTTCATATACACTCCCAACTCACTTTAAGAAAGGAATTCATGATGCTTAGTTGAAGTTCATAGTGCTGCGAGTCTTAGGTTTTGGGCGATTTTTTGAAAGTTAGTGCATGAGATTTTCGATCGATGTGATTTTAACTATTGGATTTTTGAAAGTGTTTCAGAGTTATGCATCTCTCGTTCAATGTATATAAAAAGTTAATTTAATTTTATGGATGATATATGATTAAGACACTGGTGTGGTTTGAACTGAACGTGGATACATACATACAGTTGGATTATTCACTTTTGCTTCATTTGAATGAGAAAGTTAGTGTTTGAAACGCGATTTAATAAGCTACTTCACACATAAATTGCCATACATCTTTTCGACTTTTCAAAGGATGGAGGAACAGACTTGTGCTTAAAAAGGAAGCCATTGCTGGTGCTAACGAAAAGATAAATTAACGACATAGTCATAAAACTAATGAATTCTAAGCAAGACTTTTGTTGGTGAAAATTGTGATTTCGCTGAAGCCATGAGATCCTACTTTTGTGGCTTCAAATAAATGTTTTTTTGCGTATGCTTAGTTCAAATAGCATGTCGTAAAGTTCCTTGTCGAAGGAGAAGTTTTCATTGCCAAGTGTGCAACAATAGAATGCAGTATTGGAGTCTCTGTTTCGACTTAAAATGACAAAGTTTTCTGTTGTGCTGGTTTTTGCTATGGTGGTCAACGGTGTACTGTGGGCCAAGGTATGTACTTTATTCTGAATTATTGTACATTATTTATTTTTTCTGTGTGGATAGATGGTCGAGACAGTATAAAGAACATAATGAGATCTGAAGTTCTTGTTTACAATAATTTACACACGCTAAATTTAAATGCTCGAAAGTAGTGTGAGTTTCCTTTGTAGCAATCAGTATCAATCATTGCTCAAGAACATTCGTCTTTGACAAGTGAAAAACACACCAAGTCAAAATTTTCAAATGGCAGTTTTTAGTTTTCTAGACCAGAATGACTTTAGAATGACGAAGTCCTCTAAATAATTTTATCTTTAAATGAAGGTTATTTTTTTTCTTGAGAAACAAATAAACACACTTGGGAAACACGTAAAAAATGAATGAAAAACAAGTAAATTTCTACAGGAAAATTTCAAGGACCACAAAAATATTGTTCACATAAATATTGTACCACAATTTGCTATAAATGTTTATTAGAGGTTCTTGAAGGTTCTCTTCTTGTCCTCAACATGTTGTTTTATAAAGGATTAAAAAGGATATGACCCCCGTGAAAAGTATTATAAACTTTGATAGTTAATTTATTTAAAGGGGTAATTTTGGGTAATTTCATTATAATCTTTGAAACTTTCATATAGACTATGAAGGAAATATGAAAAATAGTTTAGATTAAACACAATGGTATAAAAACTACTGTGATACATAGCATTAAACTAAATAATATTATAGTATCTCCATTACCTGAATGAATCAAAAGGCACTATAAAATATTTGTGTTAGTGTAACTGAAAGCTTTTCTCCCTCGAATTATACCGAGTATGTTTTAAAAGGATATAAGAGTTAACACTACTTTCAAAGCGTCAGTGACAGTTTCTAAAACGAGATCGAAAGAAAAAACTTTTCTGAACGTTTCATTGTGTTTAACAGAAAACACTTTAGCGTGTATGATTTGAAAGCACAACTCTTTATTATGATGATAATAACGTCTAATAAAATATCTGAGTATTATACTCGGAAATGAAAGTTATTTGAGAAAACTGTTCCTATCATAAAGCTAAAATTATGCTTAAGCCATTTTACTTTAAAAAACATTTAGGATAACGTTTTCATTAAATGTAGTTTAGAATTCATTAAAATAGAAAAAGCTTAAATACAAATTAACTGTAATTGGATCAATAGTCGAGTTCTATTATTAAAGACAAAATTAAAGATAAAAATAATACAATATATAAACTAAATTACTTAATAACAAAGTGGTGAGATTTTAAATAAATAGTTGAAACTATAAAGATAAAAATTAGTTCTTAATGTTAGCTACGAAAATTAATCCTGAAACTAAAATTAATTTATCATTAGTAGTAATTAAAATAAATTTATCATTAGTAGCAATTGAAATAAATTTACGTTTTAAAAATTTCAAGGATAGCTTATAGATTATCTCTATTATTGTTAGCGAACGTTTTCGTAATCAGAATTACTGATCGATGCGTTATTATATACATTTAAGAAATGAGTTTTATTTCTTTTAAAGAATAGATAGTTGGAATCATTTGTATTTTATCTGATATTAAAATTTTTTTCAAATGCATATTAATGAAATAGAGTTTTATAGTTATCATTTACTATAACGTATTCAAATGTACCCTTCGATAGGGAATAACATATTCTCCAAACTCATTTACGTAAAATTTTCTTAAGGGGTCATCTTTATATTAATCTGTTGACATATTTTATGTTCCCATGGCAACGTTCAATTTAGATCCCAAATTTCAAATCTGGATAAAAAATTAATCTTGAATACGTAATTTAACCTTGAATATGAAGTTTCAAGTAATTTCTCCTGTCGTTTCAAGATATGTGTATGCTCATAAGCTCTTAAATATTGCTATCCATCCAAGTGGTTTCTAGGAGATATCTCGTCCATCAAGATCTGAACAATTTTGGCAATGACGAGATATATCGTCATTAATTCATTCTCGTCATTAGATGTTGCTAATTTTTCTATGACTACGAGATCAACATCTGATCAGTTTTTCTACTGACGAAATATCTCGTCCATCGAGATCTGTCAGTTTTGCTAATAACGAGATACTTCGTCCAGACAACCACTAGGAAGGTTAAACAGTTTCTCCCAGATTGTTCAAATCTACTGAAAAAATCTTCTATCAAGCTGAAAATTTTTACTACCTTACCTCAAACAAAATCTGTAAGATAAATTTTGGTATGCTATATTTATTATGAAATTAATGTTCGAAAAAATATGACTACTATATTTCATACGTTTTATGTATTTTGATATATTTTGATGGAAATCGATTATTAATTTTGCATTATCATATAATCGACCTTATTAATATATAAAGTAAAATTGCAGATCTTTCCTACTAGAAATTAGTCATTTCTTTTTGCAAAAAGAGGCTTAAATAACGAACATTAAATTAATTTAGTGAAAAATCGGGAGAAAGGGGATGGGAAATTTGCATATTCATAAAAAATTCCCATAGAAATAAATGTAGGTTATTATTTATATCCTTTTACTAAAATTAATTTCGAATTAAATATTGAATACTAAACATTATGCAAAATAATAGAAATATTAACCTAGATTTTGTTTGAGTTCTTTAATAGCAACATAATCAAATTTTCACTGTGCCTAGCTCACGCGTGGCAATATAATGCTGATCATCACTTAGTTTTAAGTGAGACCATTTAGATATACTTAAATCATTTCGATTATTCGATATGATTACTGCTCGATAGTCGACTACTTTGATGTATTAATTCATTGATATATTAGTTCATTCATGGACGACTCATTCGTTGCAAATGTGAAGTTTGAAATATGTGGTCTAAGAATTACTTTCTGTTATAACATATATTCTTTTATTTTTCCTTAGAAAATGCTAGGTGAATAATATATGAGAGAGAAGTGCGAGAGTTTTTGATGGTTTCGGTTTCTGTCTAATTATATATATTCAGCCTGGTTATCAAACTTGATATTATGAACTTACTTTGCTACTCCAAAGAAGGATAACCGTTAATTATATTTTTTCTAGGACTTAATTTCAGTCAAGCAGAGTAAATTAAATGCATATTTTATAAATGAATTGCACATAAATATCCTCATTAAAGTCTTTATCTCTTGAATTTTTACTTTATCATTGCTTATAACGTTTTTGATGAAAAGTATTTGAATGCAAAATTGGAAATTTTACTCTTGTATTGAAATTTTTTTATTACTACACACAGTATGTTCCATTACGTCACACACTTATTTGATTCTAATAAAAGCATTTTTTCAATTAATTACATATCTGTGAATTTAGTTAGCTAATATATTCATGTATTCTACAAAGAAACACTAGGTTTTATATTCAATTTAATTCGCAGATAAAGCTTGATTTATCCTTTGTCGAAGTTCTGACATTTTGCTTGTACCTTTACGTCACACTTAGTGATTGCTTGAAATTTGCATAAATAGTTTATTTTTCGTTGGTTCTTTCGCTTGAATGCATTTAAAAACATCGGACATGAAATGAAAACCATTTAACAAATAATACGTTAACCCTGCAAGTGATTTCGACGAGATATCTTTCATCAAGATCTCACCAATTTTGCTAATGACGAGATATATCGTCATCAAGATATTTCCGTTTTTTTATGATGACGAACCAAGATCTGGTCAGTTTTCTTCTAATAACGAGATATTTTGTCCATCAAGATTTGCTAATTGTTTTGTTAATGACGAGATATTTCGTCAAGACAACCACCAGGAGAGTCAAATAAGAGGGGAAATTAAAATTAAAGTCACATGGAGTTGTCGTGTGTTTGGCGCAGCTTGGCCAAATATGGCTCTTGGCCATAAAACTCCAAAACAGCCAACCAACCGTCATATGGAATGGCCCTGGTACCATTTTAAAGCTCTAGACGAGATCTATTCAAATATGTGAACACTTCGCTTCGGTTTGAACTGAATATTATGAAAATTATCTTCTTTGTGAACTGGTGAACATTTTTGACAATATCGCGGTTTAGACTAGCTCATTTTAACTCACAGATCTTTAAGTCGTAGTCCTACGCTTCAATGACTCCTTCAATCAGCTGAATTATAATACAAATAATACTGGACTAGCTCATTTGAACTCTCAGATCAGCAAGTCATAGTTCTACGCTCCAAATTGCCAGTTCAATCAGAATACAAACAAAAAGCTTCGAAACTACTTACAGTTTTGTATCCATTAAGAATGATTTAATACAAAAAATCCATATAGGATGAATACCAATTTCATATTATTATATGTTCCTCAACAATTTCCACGTGAAAAGGGTTTTTAACAACCTTAAAATTGATCGATGGTGTTTTAGACAAACAACCTCTCCCAGAGTGCTTTCGGACGTATTCGGAATTTCAGACACATTTTCTAACTCCAAGAACCGGCATTAATGATCCAAGAAGGAATCTAGCGTGTCGATAAATTTTTGTCACGAGAAAAATCGTTTCCCCGAATGATCTCGTGTGAGAAGGCAGCGATGGGGTGAAGAAGGCAGAAATAAAAAACGGAACTGAGATTTAGAGATACGAGATGGGGGGACAAATTATTATGTCAATGTTCTGGTGAATACAGTAATTAACTTTTCTATTTTTTAATGTAAATCAAGTTCGTCAATTAGAGTGTCAAAGTCTTGTCCATTAGTGTTCAACAAATGTCAAATGGCACATACAATCCATTGAAGTAAGAGTGAAGTGCTTTTGGGGGTTTAATGTTTGTGCACCGGCAACTTCATTAAATGTTTTTTCGAGCTGTTGACAGACGTTTTCATAGGATTTTTTTTATATTCTTACAGCATTTGTAATACCCGAAAGCTGTGCGCAAACAGTTACGTTGGGAGACATGATTTGTTTTGCAGATTATTATCGTGAAAACAAATGGCCGTAGAAAGAGTGTCTTACTTAGCGTTTGTGATTGCATAATTTCTTGTCACACGTTATTCATGTTTTGATAAGGGTGAAAAATGAATAAACAAATATCTTTATTGGAATTTAATAGCTTTGCTTATTTCAAGCTGGCATGTGTTCCAATTTGGAGCACTTCTCCCATCAATTTTGCTCCATTTTTAGCCTAGCATTATTTTCAAAATGTTTCGTCAAATGAAATTTTTTTCACAAATTTATGCAACAAAGCATAGATCAAAGTGCAATCTTGAATTGCAGAGCTCCGGGCAACAAGGTGATAAGCTACAGAAATATACATTCCGAAATGAAAAAAATTAAAACAGAATATTCAAGAGGATCATAAGAATTTCTGATTGTTGAGTGCTTAATACTTGAAAGTTTAAGATAGCATGACCTCCTGAACAGTTTATAAACTATTATAATTTCTAAAATTGCTTTCCTGGAAGATTTGCAGTGTGGATTATTATTACGTTGCCCTAAGCCCTTCAATTGTAAAGTTATAGAGCAGTTATTAAAACGCTACGAAAAAAAAGCAATTCTACCCTAGTTTTCTTTCAGGAGATTATTCTATTCAATAAACTTTTTAATTCGATAATCTATGTAACAAACTTTTTAATTGATTCTTATTTTTAAAATTTTTTAAATTTAATCATTTATAGACAATAGACCTCTCCGAGTTAAGTCTATCATTCAATCTATTTTGGGGCACGAACCTTTTTGAAACTATGAAACCCCATTCTTAAATTTTTAGAACTTTTAAGACCTTTGGCAACGCAAAAACTGAAATGCAATTGAGAGATCGAGGACGGGTATTAATCATTATTAACTGTAAATGGTACAGTTAGTATTCAGACTTTGGAACAGAAAAGTGGCTTTAATACATACCAAAAGCTAATAAAGTTGAAAAGCTACACATAAGAACACAAGCTTGGCAAGAATGCTTGGCTTGTCGCTTTACTGTTATTCACAAGATCCAATTAAGCTGGGACCTACAATTAAGATGTATAAACATCACACCGTTCAGAAATGCCATCTATTTTTCTTCATTGACTCGACAGCCTAGTGTAAGCCTTGGCCTTCTCGATGATCTTGTTCCATCTTGATCTGTTATTGGCAATAATTCTCGAGTTCTTCGTTTTGCAAATACCAAAGTCCTTGACTACACATTCAATCAATCTAAATGTTGGTCTTCCTCTAGGCCTAACTCGAATTGGCCAGCAGGCAAATATCATATATGGCCAAAATTAATTCAATTCAATCAATTGTAGATATTCAACACTGGAACAATTCTAAATATAAACACCGAGGTTTAAAAAAGGAGACGTGATTTAATAAACCAGACATAAATTATAAAAACAATTTAACATATATAATTTCAGTAAACACTCCAAGCAGACAAACGGCATTTCCATTTAAAAATGTCATCGATTTTTCATTGACTCGATAGCCCAGTGTGAGTCTTGGCCTCTACGATAATTATGTTCCATCTTGACCTGTGTATTATAGGAAGTAGTTCTTCAGTTTTTAGTTTTACAAGTGCCAAAGTCCTTGTCTGCGCATGCGCATTCAATCAATTTAAGCTTTGGTTTTCCTCTACGCCTCACTCCAAATGACCTGGCAAATGTTATCTCTGGTATAAACTAATTCAATTACATCAGGTTATAAATTTTCAACACGAAACATTTTTCACTATAAAAACTTCGTCTGAATAAAAGATACGTGATTTGATAGACCTTGCGAAGATTGCAAGAAAACCCACATCTAGCGAGTGTATAATTTTGGTAATCACCGGCTCTAAACAGACAAACGGCCATTTTCATTCAGAAAATGTCACATATTCTTCTTCATTGACTCGACAGCTCAATGTGGGCCTTGGCATTCTCAATGATCCTGTTATTGGGAACAGTTCTTCAGTTCTTATTTTTGCAAAGGCCGAAGTACTTGTTTATACAATCAGTCCATCTAAGCTTTGGTCTTTCTCTAGGCCTCTTCCTCCCTGGGTGCATTTCTCTCTTCTGTGTCAGTAAAACTTTCATCGTGTATGTCTTGTGTCTGGCGCAGCATGGCCAAATATGGCCCTTGCGCCATAAAACCCCAAAACAACCAACAACAAACCAATTCTCTAGGTTTAACACCTACAGGTAATATGTGTGAGCACTGCCAATATGTGTGAGTACTGCAAATGACTGCTTTAAAATTTTACATAGGATTGCTTTGAAATCTTACCCATATACACAAGTATTTAACGTAAGAAAAATAAAAAGAGCTGATGGAATTACTTGAACTTTTATTTCCAAAAACAAATTGTAAGCGTCAGATCATTTCGAATAGTAAGTTAATGCATTTAACTTCCAATGATATGTAATAATGTCATGGCAAACAAATAATTTAAGAGGACCTCATCTCATGAACTCAAAGGTTAAGCAAAACGGACAAAAAACCTCTATTTGGCCTGGAAAATGCCATCCATGGTAAAACTAATTTAATTCAATCCAATTACAAATTTTCAACGCTGGAACAATTTTCAATATAAACACCGCAGATGTAAAAAAGATACGTGATTTGATAAGTCACAGAGACTGCTACAGAAAAACAATACCTAGCGTGTATAATTTTAGTAAACACCGGTTCCAAGCAGACAAACGGCATTTCCAGAGGAACTTTGATAAAATCTATTTTTCTTTTCCCAGAGTATTCCCAAGGCAAGAAGGATACGGCGGAATGCTTACAGAAATGAGAGTCGCCTATGGCCCAAAGCGGTTGTTACCTACACGATTGATGAAGCATACAGTAAGTACTTTTTTCTTCTGTTTTACATTTCTTTTTCGAATTTGGGGAATTGAAGTATAAGCAAACTCTTTCTCGCGTCATTGCGTGTCCTATACGTTTAACCGTGTAAATGTCCACCGGATGTTGGCCTAATCTTGTTGCAGGTTCCGCTAGGCGACCTTATATATTCAATCTCTGAGCTTTGTATTGATTTACGATGGGTTTGGGGATCGGTTATATCCAATTCCAGAATCAGGTTTAACTTCTTTTACAATGATAGTAAATATGAGATCTGATTAAAAGGTATCCGAGCTTCATTTTTGCTGTTTGAACCAATATGCGATACTTTCTGTCAAGATAAATTTAGGTGGATAAATTTGAAGGTAGTGTTTTCATGGTGGTAGGTAGTTGAATCTACGTCGCACTGGAGCTACAGAGGACAACACTTCGATTAACCGCCAAATATTAGTCTGCATAGATTGATCTTACGAATCGACTTAATCGATTATCAATTGGTTAAATGGATCCGTAAACCCACGTGGTACCAAACCACTTACCCTTCTGAGGTACCACAGTGACTCCACCTACATGCTCAGTCTATTTCTTTGTAAGATCGATGTATGAAAATAGAGTTGAAAAAAATCATAGAACCAATGCTCATTTAACACGACGGCACAGGAATCCAGGAGAAAGAAGACTGGGCCATCCGAAATTATTTTCTGATCTTGAAGGTAGATAGTGGAATTTACATTGGATCAGCGAACACAACGGGCTATAGGCGACTGATGGGAAAGATTCGAGGAGAACACCTCGTAATTTTCAACCACGGTCAGATGACGAGGCCAACACGTGAACTGGCACTCCGCTATCCAAACTTTCACATCAAAATGAGACATTTGAGGCCACAACAGCTTTAAATCGCACCAGCCGCCGCGTACATGACAGACTTTGGCTGGATCGAGTTTTGAAACAGGCGACTCTACAAACTATTCTACGAAGGCCCTACGTGTTTTCTATACATATTCTTAACGGAATTCAGTTGGCTTGTTTTTCGAGTGCGATTTCAACACTTTCCCAATAAAAATTACAAACGAATAAATTCCGAATTCCGATGTATGATAATAGATTATTCAATAACAATTAGATTAAACGCCAAACGTTGCCAAAATGGTGACAAACAACATTTTAAGGTAACCCCGATAAGGTAATCATGGGAGAGCATTTGAGTAAAAAGTTGTAATATCTTAGTGTTTCTCCCGGTTTGTTTGCGTCCGTCTGATTTGAAAATCCCTCTTGTATATTAGGTCCTTAAGACACAAGTCCCATCTCTGACTGATTCTTCATGAAATCTTGATCATCATTGGAGAATTCCAGCTACACACGTTTCAGATAGACCCAAAAGTGTGAAGAACACAGAATACATGTACTGAATAAAGGCTTCCACTCAACGACAGAGAAGCTACACGATCAAGCAAAAAATCACACATGTTCAGTAAGGTTCAAGATTGCATTTGTTCAAGTCCTATTTCCTGAATAAAAGAGATTTTCAGCGTAAACATACAAATCATATGGTCCGCGATGTAGATCCAAAAAGTGGCAATGAAAAGTGCTTCCAGCAGTAGACGAATCGATGAAAGACGTGTACTGACTAAGAAAGGGTCTGTATTTAGGTAGGCAGTTAATTAACATCGCGCTGGAGCAACAAACACAACGGGAAAGATCCAAGGACAACGCCTCGTAATTTTGAACCATCGTCAGATGACGAGACAACATCTGAGCTGGCACCCCTCTCTTCAAATTACCACACCACGGTCAACGTGAGGACATTGGAGTCCACGATATATTTAACGTGCACCAGCCCCCGTGTACACGACGGTCTTTGGCTGGACCGAGTTTCGAACTCGCAACCCTCGGGTTGCTAATCCGTTGCTCTTCCAACTGTGCTACCGCTGCCCCCTGTATTGTAGGAGACAAGGTTAAAAACTAAAAATATATGGTGGTTTTATTTTTCTGACCAAAAGTCGGATACTTTTTACGAGATCTCGTTTTACTTTGTTAAAGATTTTATTCGTTTCATGTTGTCGCTCCTTGTAAACTCTAACACCCTTTGGAAGTCAAATACTGCTGTAGTGTAAAAAATATAAAACTTTATAAAACGATTGATAAAGATTGAAAACCTATAACAAAATTGTCAGTGGCTGTTTTGGTGGAGTAATTTCCCTCATCATCACCAGGGC
The DNA here is from genome assembly GCA_933210815.1 of Meta bourneti. Taxonomy (NCBI): domain Eukaryota; kingdom Metazoa; phylum Arthropoda; class Arachnida; order Araneae; family Tetragnathidae; genus Meta; species Meta bourneti. The sequence continues at coordinate 56,569,620 of OW119931.1, read as the reverse complement.
AGAAATAAGTCACGAGAGAAAAACCCAAGTTTAAATATGTTATTCTAGAATGATGTTTCCATACCCACTTTTCTAACTTCCAGGCCGTGAGTAAAGGCTGGCAAACACTAGAGTCATTCGCTAGTGTTTTAAATAAATTTTAAGAAAGCAATAAAATGAATCTAAAAATTGGTAGGTTTTGTCGAGAACACAACCCGTAGTTTTGACGTAAATACTCGGGCGTGATGTTGGAGTGTGAATGAAGCAGACAGAAAATTCGAACTATTGTTTTTTGTGAGTATTCAACACTTAATTTACAATTTGAATGATTAAAGTGCAGTTTGGTATTAATTGCTGTTGTCCAATATTAACTGTAGAATAGTTTGGTAGCTTTCGAATGACACCACTTAATACGCAGTCCTCACTCTATGCAATCCAGTTACACTGGCCCAAAGCTTGCCCAGCACCGTAGAATTTCAACATATTGCGGAAACCCTCCTCAGTGCACCTGCGCACTCGGTCCGAAGGTCATATCAGGTACGGACATCTTTTGTCTACACGACGCTATATTTATCTTTTGCATGTTTCTTCTAGTTCTGAAATCACAAGAGAAAACAATTGTAACACTAGATTTTTAATGTATGCCCCCAATTCTGTTCCGATTTTAAAGATGTATTCACATCAAAAATAGATTTTAAGCAGCAAAGTGGTCTAATCCCTGAGATCTATTGTCGAGTTGAGCATCAAAGAAGCGCCTTTTCTATTTTTATGTTGAACACACTAGTAAATGACGGTTCTTCTTCCCACCTTTACACGCGGCTTGGAAAGTCTTAGTTAAAAAAGTGAGCTGTGTGCAACCCTATTCTAGAATAAATAAGTTATTCTAGAATCTCGCGTTTCCCTCTTGTGACTTCTGTCCTGGTGATGGTAAACGTTTTGATCGCCCTATATGGCCATTGACGATTTTTTTCATGGTTTTTATTAGTCGTTTCTTTGAAGTTTTACATTTTTTACTACCAATTTAATTAAGGTTTTCATATTTTTATCTACTACTCAAGAGGGCAATGCCTCTAAATTTAGTTCTTAAGTTTGTGGTGGCATCAGGCCATGCTGAATTGTAATATTCGTTTCTTCAGTTGTGAGCTCTGAGCGTGATTTCTTTTCCAGCAATTAAATGGAGTTGAGATCTAGCGATTTTGGAGCATCTACTGTTTTTACTTGTTGGTAGCTAACCGATTATCATAATGCTCTGTTTCATCTACTGTTTAATCTAATATGTTATTTTATTAGTTATGTTTTTACTTACCGCGTATCTTACTCAATTTTGAACCAGCCGATACATTATAGAGTATAAATAGCGATTCCGTATACCTATAAGTTTAATGTTACGTGGTGTATAAGTATCTTATTATAACTAAAAAATACAGTAAGAGTACTCAATCAACTGTTGATTGGAGCGATCATAGTGTTATTTACCTTGCAGATACATATTCGAAACATGTAACAATCTTCAATCCAAAATGATCAAACTTTGAGATATCAGCACAAGTAAAGACATCAAATGACTGTGGATAGATGACTCCAGAGAGGTCAATTGCTAGGTAGACTAAAACGCTTAACATCGCTCTGGACCAAATTAGATATGATTAATTATGTTAGTCGCCATGTGATGTTATTACTTATTTGACTGGCATTTCTGCTAAGACAATTTTGACCTCTGTGTATATAGATTAGGTATCCGTTTATGACTAACAATCAAAAGAATCTGATAATGTTCCAAAATCTTTTGAAGATTTTGATTTAATTAAAGTACAAAAAATATATTGGTCTAAGGAATGCTGATTTGTTGAGTGAGTAACACTCAAAGGAAGTAAATATTTGTTTGAATAAACTTAATTTAATACCAGGACATATATAGTAAAAATTTACGTTTACTGTATCTGTATATAAGTAATTACCAATTTAACATTTAAGGTATTCTGTAATCTTAGTCTATTAAATTATAAATTCCACACAGGAGATACCTGTATTTAAGAATAATTAAATTATTTTTACATTAATTTGAGTGCATTTATAAGTATTCCAATGTCTTTTGACGCTTAAGACGCTTGAACGTTTACATTTCCATAAGGTTTAAATTAAAGTTTATATTATTTTAATTTGACCACAACTCAATAGCATGACAGTTGACTAGCTGAAAGTATGAAAGTAGAATTGGACTAAGATGAATACTTAAGTATACCGTTAATTTAAAAATAATATAAAATTATAAAAATATTTATAAAATTTGTACTTATTATTTATTAAATTATTTCTACTCAAAATATGCCTAGGGGGATAATGTTAATGTGTAAAAAAAATACCTGATTTAAGCATTTACACAGGATTGATTTGAAACTCATTTCACCCATATGCACTAGTATTTAACCTGAGGAAAACCAAGCTGATAAATTTATTTGAATTTCTATTTTAAAAGAAGATTCTACGTACTATATAGTTTCAAATAGTAAATTAATGTTTATAGCTGTCAGATATGCAACAATATTATGAAACAAATAATTTAACCCTCCTTGTGTTTTATCTTTGCTTTGAAAACTGCCCTGTAGTGTCAAGCCTCTGATGCCAAAACCTATACCAAACTGTCACCAGATCTAGGCAAGGGGCAATTTGATTTTCATACTTGGGAGTCATAGGGCAGTTTAGTCCCGACGAGGTATTTTGTCTGGATCAGAAATACATATCTGTCATCTGCAAAATGGATCAGATTTTGATGGAAGATATATCTCGTCAAAACTACTTGGAGGGTTAAGAGGACTTCAACTCATGAACTTAATAAGCAAATCTGATGAACTCCCATAGACTATGATAAAACCTATCAACCGGTCTTGGTGTATGAATACATTTTCCTATAGGCAATTTACTCAAAGACCCGTACTCTTATACTGCATCAATATGGAAGTATGCGGGCAAAATCTGTATTGAGAGAATACCCAGAACCCAGGATTCTACAGTAACACAATTAATCAACATCTCTATATCTTTGTACATTGCAGGTAAAATATGCGTCTTATTTCGACAATAATCTGTAAACGTCGAAAAAATAATTAAACGCAGAGATAATTTGATATTAGAGCATGGAACCAAGAGCTAGGTAGGTAGTTGAATTTACAGTGCACGGAGAAAACACAACAGGCTATTGGTGACGGTCCTGGATCAATACCGAAGGGAAAAATCCGAGGATAACACCTTGTCATTTTGAATCACGATCAGATGATGAGGTCTGCATCTTAGATGGCATCCCATTCTCCAAGCTTCCACACTACGCCAAAGTAAGGACATTTGAGGCCACGGCAGACTTAACACCTGCACCAGCCTCCACGTACACGACGATCTTTGGTTGGATCTAGTTTTGAACTTGTAACCCTCCGGTTGCTAAACTGGACTACTGTGGGCCTAGGGAACCAGGAAAAAAACACTGGACCACCGAAATTACAATCTCGTACACTATAAATAAATAATAAGTCATGCATGGTATCATAAACAGCCTTCTTCAGATGGAATTATAATCTACATTCAAACTTAGTTCTCCCACAATGAAATAAAAGTCTCAAAAATATATTTAATTTTGTAAACGGAGTAGTTGGAGCAAATACTGCAGAATTACTTCTTGCATGTCTTCGGAGGAGGCAAATTAAATAAATAAATATACAGTAGTGTGTTGATTATTCGAGTTCTGATTAACTGAGTAACCGTGTTATACGAGCCGAATTTGATACCGAGTTTTTTAAGCTTTAAATAAAGCTTCGAGCACTAGTGTGCGTACATAGTAAGAACTGTAAAACTGTTACGGACTTTTCAAGAGAGTTTAAAACTCATGTCCAGATTTATTGTAAAACTGTCGCAATAAATACATACTGATTCTTTATCCTAGTTTTATGAATATTTCAGAGGCTGCAGTAACATGTAGTACAGTAATTGCTTCTGCTTTTCGTATGTGCTGTTTTGTGTTACTACGCTCGTATTAGCCGAGTTTTTGGTTATTCGAGGTTATCCACATTACCTCGGATAATCAAGGTTGTATTGTATTTTTCAATATAAGGAATAAAGTGTGCTTGTTTTCTGTTTCTTAGGCAGTGATGAAAGGGCTGTCATAGAATGGGCCCTGAAGGATATCCAATCTATCAGTTGCATTAAATTTAAAAAACGCAACAACGAAGACGCTTACGTCGATATAGTCCGTGGAAAAGGGTGAGTAATTTCAAATTTGATTAATTAATAAAAGTGATTAATTAAATTTTAATTAATTCAGCTAAAAAAACAAGAAATGTATGTTAAGAAAATAAATGTTGAGTATTAAATATTGATGTGAGCTTTGCTTTCTTTTTATCAAAGACGAAAGATGAGTATAATGAATGACGAGATGCTAGTGACGAGATATCTCGTCACTAGCAAATCTGGCCAGATTTTGATAGACGAGATGTCTGGTCATTACAAGAAACTGAACAGATCTCGATCTCGACATCATAAAAAAATCGGCAAAATCTTGACGAGATATCTTTTCAAAATCTCTTGAAGTGTTAACCAACATCTCTTGGTTGTACAGAAACACACACAAAGGTCTTAAATACATTCTGTCACATCATGTGTCTTATTTCACATAAATTCTATATGTATCATTAGAAAATATATCTGCCCCTACAAAACTCACTGAATTCTATTTCACCCAACATGTGTAAATTGAAAAAGAGTAGTCATACTTTTAATTTATAACCAAGCCTCTTGAGTTTCTTAACCCTCCTGGTGGTTGCCTCGGCAAGGTATCTTGTCAATACCAAAACTGGTCAGATCTTGATGGGCGAGATATCTCGTCATTAGAAGAAAATTGACCAGATCTTGATCTCGTCATCATAAACAAATCAGTAATATCTCAACGACATATCTTGTCATTAGAAAAATTGTTAATATCTTGATGGATGAGATATCGCGTGGAAACCACTTGGAGGGTTAAGGAATAAATCCTGGTCTACCATGTACCTTTGCAATTGTTTTACGTGACTTGTATTCAGTAAGTTGATGTTGTATTGATGCAGATGCCGTGCGGTGGTAGGCTACATAGGCCGCCGACAGAAGCTCACTCTTGGATACGGGTGCATTTCGAGAAAGATGGTCTTGCACGAACTCTTCCACGTTCTGGGTTTCTTTCACGAGCACTCGCGTCCAGACAGAGACGAATTCGTCACCATCTTGATGGATAATGTCAAGACATGTGAGTAGACAATCTTTTCAATTATCTGGTAACGACAAATAATTTAGTAAAATATTTAAAATCAAACTGAAAGACCTGTGTCAGACCAGAAAGCCAACTATACTACAAAGATAACTACCAGAAAGCCAACTGCACTGCAAAAATAACTAATAACTACCAGAACACCAATTACACTACAAAGATAACCACCAGTACACCCAACTATACTGCAAAGATAACTACCAGAACAACTACACTACAAAGATAAGCGCCAGAATATCCATTGCACTATAAAGATAACTACCAGAACACCAACTACACTACAAATATAGCTACCAGAACATCAACTACACTACAGGCTCGCGTACGTTATACCATCCACATTACATGCACTGCAAAGATAACTTCCAGAATACCAACTACACTGTAAAGATAACTACCAGAACAACTACATTACAAAGATAAGCACCAGAATATTTATTACACTATAAAGATAACTATCCACAACACCTATACTGCAAAGATAGATAACTAACTACCAGAACACCAACTGCACTACAAAGATAGCTACCAGGACATCTCTCAACTACATTACAAAGACAGCTACCAGAACATCTCTCAACTACATAAAAAATATAGCTACCAGAACATGTCAAATACACAACAAGCTCGCGTACGTTGAAAACCAAGATGGTGTTTCCATCCACATTACATACACTGCAAAGATAACTTCCAGAATACCAACTACACTGTAATGATAACTAACAGAACAACTACATTACAAAGATAAGCACCAGAATATTTATTACACTATAAAGATAACTATCCACAACACCTATACTGCAAAGATAGATAACTAACTACCAGAACACCAACTGCACTACAAAGATAGCTACCAGGACATCTCTCAACTACATTACAAAGACAGCTACCAGAACATCTCTCAACTACATTACAAATATAGCTACCAGAACATGTCAAATACACAACAAGCTCGCGTACGTTGAAAACCAAGATGGTGTTTCCATCCACATTACATACACTGCAAAGATAACTTCCAGAATACCAACTACACTGTAATGATAACTAACAGAACAACTACATTACAAAGATAAGCACCAGAATATTTATTACACTATAAAGATAACTATCCACAACACCTATACTGCAAAGATAGATAACTAACTACCAGAACACCAACTGCACTACAAAGATAGCTACCAGGACATCTCTCAACTACATTACAAAGACAGCTACCAGAACATCTCTCAACTACATTACAAATATAGCTACCAGAACATGTCAAATACACAACAAGCTCGCGTACGTTGAAAACCAAGATGGTGTTTCCATCCACATTACATACACTGCAAAGATAACTTCCAGAATACCAACTACACTGTAATGATAACTACCAGAACAACTACATTACAAAGATAAGCAACAGAATATTTATTACACTATAAAGATAACCACCAGAACACCTATACTGCAAAGATAGATAACTAACTACCAGAACACCAAATACACTACAAAGATAGCTACCAGGACATCTCTCAACTACATTACAAAGACAGCTACCAGAACATCTCTCAACTACATTACAAATATAGCTACCAGAACATGTCAAATACACAACAAGCTCGCGTACGTTGAAAACCAAGATGGTGTTTCCATCCACATTACATACACTGCAAAGATAACTTCCAGAATACCAACTACACTGTAATGATAACTACCAGAACAACTACATTACAAAGATAAGCAACAGAATATTTATTACACTATAAAGATAACTATCCAGAACACCTATACTGCAAAGATAGATAACTACCATAACACCAACTGCACTACAAAGATAGCTAGAACATCTCTCAACTACATTACAAAGATAGCTACCAGAATATCAACTACACTACAATCTCGAGTACGTTGAAAACCAAGATGGTATTCCCATCCACATTACATTTAATGCATCCTCCTCCAACTGACAAGGATTGTAACAGAGAGAGAGAGAGAGAGAGAGCTTTCATTAGGTTTTTATGTGCGAAAGCCTCGCCAGGAATTCCGCCCCGGGTGCAAGGGTTTATTAGTGCAGGGGATCGGGAGCCTTTGGCGATCGTGTCTGAAATGTCACGCTACCCGATTGTTATATCACGAGAGCCGCAAGAACCGCGGCCGCCTGAGAACTTAATAGCGCCCAACGAAAGTGGAATCTCTGGATAAGCGAGCAGGCGAGCTACTTTGTGGCAGACAATGGAATCTAGGTGTACACACGAGCAGGTGTGAATTCAATGAAAGCGTAGTGTTGGGAAAATACTTTAGAACTAAAAGTACTTAGAACTCCGAGTGCGACGTAAATTCAACTAACTACCAAAAGTATTTAAATTACAGAATCTCTAAAAATGTCAGTATTTTAACTGCCAATTATAGTTTGAATTATGAAATGAATTTTAAAAATGTTATCCTAACAATTTTTCGGGTAGTGGTAGCACGGTTGAAAGAGTAACAGATTGGCAATTGGAGGGTTGCGAGTTCGAAACTTGGTCCAACAAAAGACCATCGTGTACAAAGGGGGCTGGTACACGTTAACTCTGTCGTGGCTTCAAATATCCTCGCGTTGACGTGGTGTGTAAGTTTGGAAATTGGGGTTCCAGCTCGGGTGTGACCTCGTCATCTGATCGTGTTTCAAAATTACGTGGTGTTGTTCTAGGATTTTTCCCTTCGCGATTGACCCTGGACCGTCACCAATAACCCGTTGTGTTACTCCAGTGAAAAGTTAATTAGCTACGTACCAAGTTTCCGTCTGGTTTCGTTGCACAGAAAATCTCTTATAAGCGAAATGCTGAAATTGCATCATATTACGAAAGTACACAACGCTCAACCAAGTAAAATCTCCATTTTCTCTCTTAGTTTTTGTTTACTCTGAAATTCCCATTCAAAGTGGTCAGAATTGACTATTTCAGAATATTTTGAGAGATTCTCAGTATAAACTAACAAACCAGTTGAAAGACTGAGATTTTATTTCACGTTACCCAAACGCTCTCGCATGATACCACACATATCGGGGTTACCTTAAAATGCAGTTTATCGCAATTTTGGCAACGTTCGGTGTTTAATCTAATTGCCATTGACCCAATCAACTATCACATTTCAATTCGGAATTCATTCTTTTGAATTTTTATTGGCGAAGTGCTGAAATCGTATTCGGAAACAAGACAAGTGACGTCATGTTCGGAGTACGTACAGAAAGAACTTTCCGCCGCAAAAACACTATCGCCACTTGCGTTTAACTTGACAGAAAAATCCTCCCATATATGCACATTTACATTTTATTTTATCCGTTTCGAGTTTAGTCATATACATGTTGGTAGGTAATTGCAGTAACTGAACAAGTTCAAAAAGAGTGTAAGTAGGTAATTAAATTAACGTCTCTCTGGAGCAACACAACGGACTAGTAGCGACGGTCCGGGATCAATCCCGAAGGGAAAGATTCAATGACAACGCCTCGTAATTTTGAACCACGGTCAGATGACGAGGTCAACACCCGAGCTGGCAACCCACTCTCCAAACTTCCACACCACGCCAATGTGAGGACATTTTAGGCCACGACAGATTTAAATTGCACCAGCCCCCGTGTACACGATGCCTTTGGCTGGACCTAGTTTCGTACTCGCAACACTCCGGTTGCTAATCCGTTGTTATACCAACTGGGCTACCGCGTTCCCATGGATAAATGCGCGAAAAGTGTATACGTAATGGATAAATGTAAGAAGAGTGTATACATGATGGATAAATGTGTGAAAAGTAAAGGACTCATTAAGCAAAATTTAGTTCCGATATTGATTAATCCTATTTCTTTGCAGCATCTGTCGGCAACTTTCGGAAAATGTCGGAAAACGTAGTGACAACTTTCGGCCTTTCGTACGACTACCAATCGATCCTACACTACCACGACAGGGAATTCACCGTCGACCAAACCAAGAAGACCATCGAGTCAAAGACGAGTGGAACGCTCATCGGCAAAGCTAAAGGGCTCTCTAAAATGGACATAATCAAGCTTAACAAGCTCTACCACTGCCCGAAACAGAAGCAGCGAGAGTTTGACGACGAAGGCTCTGGACAAATGGAAGTGGAGGACAACTTCATCGTTGTGTCGCTGGGTGATAAGAAGAAACCACCGTTTGTAGGAGATCTTCTGAGAGCCGTTTAAAGTATTGAACTTACGTTTCAAAAACTGATTTTGCAGTCTTTTCAAAGACGGAGCTGTTGTCTCTAGGCTAATTTACGTTATTTGTACGTCCATTTGAATCCGCTTTGTGATCCCGATCCGTCGAACCAATGAGCAACGAGACCGGGAATGATCGACAGGTTTAATCATTCCCGTTCTCGTCGTTTATTAGTTTGAATACGGACAGCGGATTCGGATTGGCAAATGTAAATCATATACGCGAGATGTAAATAGGCTGAGCATTGGTATTGAAAAGAGCTTCGAAAAGTATGATCAACATTTCGACTAGTAGTCACGTGATTGCTCTGAAAATTTGACTCGATTGGCCGGATTTGGTGTCCTATCGCCTCGTTTGGCAATATAACATCTTATGATAAGGTACTGTTTGAATGCGCCTTTTTACAGTGTGACAGAAATGGTGAAATCGCCAGTCAATCAGATGATAAATTAATGGAAAGAAGTCTTCTCTGAACCAATCAGATGATGAATGTTAGGTTCCACCCAGCATGCTAAGGGTCACGTTACTACTAGTTTTGGCCACATGATCCTGTGCACATAAAAAGGCTTCCATTGCTCACTCTACTTTTATATTTCCTCTATGGTGTAAATCTACAGTCCAGATTGCGTGGTCTGAATTGATGCTCCGTCAATGAAGAAGGCTGTGACACTTGACTCGCTGAGACATGGAAGAAAGGACACCACTTTGGACCATTTTCGATTGTGTCGTGAGTGATGCACACATTCGTGACTGTATACTGTAAATAAATTCAAAACTGGAATAAAATGAATGAGCTATATTGAGCACTTTATTAGCAACACAAGGCAAGGTGTTAGTAACACGGATTCTGAACTCATACGGAGAGGAAAACTCTCTAGTCACTTTTCGGGTGATCGGAGTATGAGTAAAATTGCATTAACGTTGTAGCTTAGCTTTTCGGTTGCACAAATGGAGACGAACATTTGTTAAAACATTAAGACATTTATTAATAAACTAAGAATGATACAAAACTGCAAAGAACACCCGGATCAACTCTTTTTTTACACTCCAATTCTTTCAAATTCCAAATTAATTTTCCATCACATGGTTACAGTTTCCACATGTATGTATAATTGAAAATACATTCACTAATATCATAGTTTGCACGTGCTTAGCCCTACAAGGGGTTTCGAGGAGATATTTCGTTCATTGAAATCTGATCGATTTTGGAAATGACGAGATATTTTGTCTATCAAGATATGATCGTTTTTGCTAATGACGAGACAGAGGGAATAGAGATCTAAGTAGTTAAACCAAACTGTCCCTTGGCAAGAACTGCTGACAGTTTGAAATCAGGTTTATGCACCAGAGGATGGTTACTACAGGGCAATTTTCGACGCGAAGATAAACCATCAGGAGGTTAATAAATATAATGTCAAGACACAACAGACTTCACAAATATATTAGTAGCAATTGCAAAATTAAATTCGCGTTGAGAGATTTTCCAAAGAATGGTAAAAGTTTGAGAATAAGTAATGTAAAAAAGGAGATTGTCAATGAACGAATGCTTCAAATGCGCCTTAAAACACTGAAAAATTCAATTGAAGGTTTCGGGAAATATAAGACTTCAAATTTTTTCAGACGAGCGATTTTTTTAAAGTTTTAATGAATTTAAAAATTATAATCGTTTATCCAAAACTCAAGAGGCCATGTTATCTTAAACAATCAAGCATTACACACTCATTCAAACAATCAGAAATTATTTAGATCCTCTTGAATATTTTATTTTTATTTTTTTAATTGTGATATGCTCATTCTACGTATATCACCATGTTGTAAAGAGCTCTTCAATTTAATACATTCATACACAGATAATTAAATTTATAGAGACTGATGAGCCTTACTCTGCTTTTTAAAATATTCCTGTTTGAATTTAGGCGCAACCTAATTTGCATTTTATTTTAATAAAATTATTAATATGTTTAATGTACAGTGTGTCAAGGAAGTATATAGTATAAATTTTGAACACTTAAAAATAAACTAAATAGTATTCTAATTTTGTTTCGAATACTGTGCATAAAAAATTTAATTTATGAAATGCAGTGTTTCGTTATGAAATCGGGGGGGGGGGATTACAGTATTTTAACCCTCCAAGTAATTAAGAAGAGATATCTCGTCCATTGAGATCTGGTCAGGTTTTTCTAACTATTAGGTATCTCGTCCATTAAGATCTGGTCAGGTTTTTCTAACTATTAGGTATCTCGTCCATTAAGATCTGGTCAGGTTTTTCTAACTATTAGGTATCTCGTCCATTAAGATCTGGTCAGGTTTTTCTAACTATTAGGTATCTCGTCCATTAAGATCTGGTCAGTTTTGCTGAAGAGATGGGATACTTCGTCGAGACAACTAGCAGGAGGATTACAGAAGCATCGAGATATTCATCTGCTAATAAATTAGAAGACCACTTGTTCAAAAATAAAGTTTTATGAAATTTATTTGAAAGTTACTCCTTTGTTGTTTCGAATAACTTCGAAAAAATTCCACACCGTTCACATAATGAAATAAATTTAAATATAATGTAACGCATATTATCCCATATAATTTCATTCGCTGAAGATTATCACTTATTTTCGCAGGCATGGCTACTGTTTAGAATACTACAAATTTTTCACTAGATATACATCTGGATTTTGACTCGGCTAATGTAAAGCGTCAATTTTCTCCTTAAAGTTTTCGTCGAAATAGATGAAGTCGGTTTTTAGTCTAACTCGATATAGAGATTATTATTATAGTCGAAGTAGCGATTTATTAAAAAACAGATTAAAGAAAAATAATATTTTTGCTTTCCTTAAGGCCTTGGAGGGCTGAAAATGAACGGGAAAAATCTTTCTGAATAGGATGGGATATTTCATCACATTCCAATGAGTACTCCCCACAGTGAAATTTTTGGGTGAACAATTGTCAAATTCCAATCGATTAACATTCATCCTTAAATTCAACCTTGTGAGGATAAGAAACTTTGTTTTAAAATGTGCACAAAATCTAAATCTGTCTCATTTTTAATTTAAAAGAAAATGTGTGTAAATTGCAATTATTCTGTTGTCAAAAACAAAGTAACTCGTAAATGAGATAGTACGATAAAAAATTAATATCGTTCTTCATCAAAAATTCATTAATATAATTCCTAAATCACTAACCCAAACTTTTCGAAATTTCATGCTGCCATTTACTGGTAGGATATGTTAGATGCATTGTGGGATAAATATCGCTTTTTACATAAAAATCTTTATACGATGCTAAAAGCATTACAGTATCAAATACCTGTAGTTCAATGCATCAGAATGATCAAAAATTTCAAAACTATTTCCAAAAAAATTAAAGAGAGGCTGTTCCAAAAAAAAATTCTCGGCTGTTTCAAAAAAAAATTCTGTGCAAATCTCTTTTTGTTGTATTTTTTATGCTTCTGGTAAGTCAAACGGGCTTCGTGCGGTTCTCCGTTGATTTGCTGGCAGCCCGTCTCACCATGTGTTATTTTAACTTTAACAAGTCACACGATTGAAAATTTAGGTTAGAATTTCGTTGATAGGTAATGCATTAAAATGCGCAAGCCTCTTTTATTCAACATATATCTGTGAATAAACTTTTTCAGTCATGAATATTAACAAAGCGAACAACTGAAACTCTTGAATACTGCAAATTTAGAATCAATTTTGCACTTGGCTACTACAAAAATCCACAACCAAAAATTAAAACAATTGTTAAACTAAAGCAAAGTCATGCATCAAATCAAATTCTTTATTTAATTTTCTTTTAAACAATATAAAATATAAATATCAATAAATATATATAAAATAAGTAATATGATAGATAACTCTCATGTTTTTGGGGCCCTCTCATAAATCTAGCTGGTCCTTGGTTGTAACAAGTCTGTTCATCCCTAGTTCAAAGTAACTTTTGTTGAAAATACGAGGATAGATGCTTTTGAAAATAAATCATTAAAAGGTAGCATTTGGACGACTCATTTCTCCGAAAAGTGTTAGCACAGATCACCAATGGTGTAGGTGAAAAGTCTAGTGCTTGAAAGTCTAACAAAAGTAAATCTGCAAGTGTCGTGGAACAATTATTTTGTTCGCATTGAAAGATTTTATAGTTAAAGATTCTTATATTTAATACGATCCTTTAATTAAAGAAACAACAAAAACCCAGTGTACTTTTTGTGGTGGCGCCATCTATACTACGCATTGTTATATTTTAAAATGTAAAGCGCGTATTAATTTTTCTTATGATAGATTTGATTACGGAAGTATTCAGAGAGAAGATGGTGGGCGACACTCCTCGAAATGTTCTCGAAGTTTCAAAAGTAAATGCTGAAATTAGCTTAATTAATGTAGAAGTTTTGTCAAACCCATAAGTAGATATAAAATGTAAACAGGTCAGAAAATAGTCAAAAAATATTTGCGAATGTTCTGAAGTACAATTCGTTGCAAATTCAATAGATAATATTTCATCACTCTGACCTGCTATAAAGTGTCACAGTAATCTTGTGTCATAATCACAACAAAGTCAAAAGATAACTTACCTATCGAAATATTCGACAATAATTTCAAAAGATTAGCAAACTTCTGCGTTTTGGGAAGTAGTTTTTTTTTATAGAATAACATCAATGAGAATTTTTAAATAATTTACTCACTTTTGTAATGCAAACAAATTTAACGTATTTACTGACAATTTTAATTCTTGTATAATATGCTTTCAAGATTTCTTGGAGAAATTTTAGAGGAAGTAAAGAATTTAATTTAAAGCGTTCTTACAAAATTGCAACAAGATTCTTTAATAAAAAAAGCATCGTGTACTTTTTGTAGTGGCGCCATCTACACGGTAAAGTATTATCACATTCAAAATGTACGTGCGTGTACTAATTTTTCCTTTGATAGATTTCATCACGAAAGTATTCAGAGGGAAAGGGGTGGGGAGAGCACTCCTCGAATTGGTCTTGACATTTCAAAAATAAATACGAAAGTTAGTTTAATGCAGGGATGCACAGGCTTGTTAACCCCAAGGGCCACAGATTTACTGATTCCTGTGAGAGTCGCCCAAAAAACAATGAAAGTTATCCATCATACATTATTTATTATATATATATATTTATTAATATTTATTATTTATGTATATTTATTGATATTTATTATTTATATCTATATTTTATATTGTTACAAAAAGGAAATATAATAAAAAGTAAATCAGAAATTTAATTTGATCGTGACTGCATTTAGTTTAGCAATTGTTATAATGTCTGGTTGGATTTTTGTAGTAGTCAAGAGCAAAATGTATTCTAAATTTTCATTATTCAAGCTGTTCCAATTGTTTGCTTTGTTAATACATGATTGGTAGGTATTTTTTAAATAACGTCACACTGGAGCAACACAACGGGCTATTGGTGACGGTTCGGGATCAATTCCAAAGGGAAAGATCCGAGGACAACACGACTTAATTTTGAACCACGGTCAGATGACGAGGCGACACCTGAGCTGTCACCCCACTCTCCAAACTTCCACACCACGCCAACGAGAGGATATTGGAGGCCACGACACATTGAACGTGCACCAGCCTCGAGTACACGTCGGTTTTTGGTTAGACCTAGTTTCAAACTCGAAATCCTCAGGTTGGTAATCAGTTCCTCTTCCAACTGGGCCACCGAGGCCCTTAATGCATAACTGAAAAAGCTTATTCACAGATATATGTTGACTCAAAAGAGGCTTGCGCATTTTAATGCATTATCTAGTAAGGAAATTTTAACCGAAATTGCCTATCGTGTGACTTGTTAAAGTTAAGGGGGCACAGTACCTTTAAAACCTTAAAAAAAAAATCGATTTTCCGATTTTGATCTATTTAGATAGTTTGAAATGTTCTGATTCTGGTATAAAAAACAGCATGAAAAAATTCGCATTTGTTCGTTTGTAATGAGGATTTTTCGAACACTCCTATTTTTATTTTCAGCTGTTCGTTTGGTTAAGTTTCTTAGTTTTGGTTTGGAATTATGCTATGAATTTTTGGAATTATGCTATTTATTTTTTTCGAAAGTTTTAATAATAATATTTTTACTGTAACAAATATAAGCAGAATATGTACAACTCAACTCGTTCATTTTACAAATCTATTTGTTTACTTTAACGCTCGTGAATGCTAAAAATAACTATTTCAACTTTAATTGCACTTATCTCAGAATGGTAATTTTCAAGCTTGCGCGCACTATAACTCTGCAACTAATGAAAGTAGACTCCTGAAATTTTGAATGAAAATAGATTGCCAAAAGGGCTTCAAAATGAAACCAAAATTTTACTCAAAAGCTAAAAATATGTTAAAATTTTTTGATATAGTATGAGCGAAAATTTGGAAAAAATTAATGAAGTGAAATATTAATTGATTGTTATATTTATGTGTTACTTAACTACTATTTTTTGGTTCTAATTTAAAATAAAAGCTTTGTGTTACTTATATCAGCCATTAGTTTTATAGAAAATGCACAGGATGACTCAGAATGTTGCGCACAAGTTATGCTTGTAAAGAGTATGTTAAAAAATGACCTTATTGTAAATTTTAGTAAAATATTATTTAATTTTTAAAAATCAAACCAATTTTTATGCATTGTGTAGTATAAAATATAAATAAACCCTGCAAAAAATTTCATTATGATACACATAAAACGTTTGGTGATACAGTTACCGAAATTAGTCTATTTTACCTGTTGATTTGTATGCTTAAAGGTACTGTGCCCCCTTAAAATAATACATGGTGAGGCGTGCCGCCAGAAAATCAACGGAGGGCCGCAGTCTGTGCATACCCGGTTTTATCGATGTAGAAGCTTTGTCAAGCCCCCAAGTTAGAACGTAAGCAGGTCAAAAAGTAGCCAATAAGCATCTGCAAACAAAATGCTCATTTAGCAGCATAGCGATCCGATTGCAATTCTGGTAGCAATAAAGTTGCTTCAGCAAACAAAAAACTGATGTATATCTCTGAATACTATGAGTGAAAATACTCTTCAAATGGGAGTACTCTGCGCGTTGATGAGATTCTGAGTTTGATTTGATGGTGTGTTCTTTGAGTGGGAATGGGACAAAACAGGGAAAATAACTTGCCTTCTTGTCCTTTTTCTTAAACGCAGTGAAGCATTCAGCGAGAGTACCCATGGGGCTTGAACCCTCTCCGAAATATATTTTTTATGTCAAAAGAATTAAAAATATTCACTGAAACAGTTTAACCAGCGTAAATCGAAGTTTGACAAATCATACAAATAAAATATACCGTTAGAGAGAAGATTGACCCATCCTGAATTTACATATATGTATGCTATGCGAAAACATGCACGAATTCGCCACATGTAGAAAACAAAGATATTTACTATTAATTCTGCAACTAATAATTACTTAGACTATACAAGGTGTTTTGAAAAAGGTGTCTGGCCAAATTGTAAAGGGTGGTAGAGGGGACCCAAATAAACATTTTTATCAAAGAACATGTGTTCGAAAATGCCACGTTTAGGTGGTAGAGGGTGCTGTTTAGATCAGTCGATAACATCGTTTCTGTGGGGTAAGACTTGATCACCCACTCAGATTCTCAAAGGCAAGCTCCGAATAGCGATGCATTTATAAATCGGGTAATACATGAATAAGAGAATTTACTTTGTGAAAGTTGCAAAATACTTGTTCCCTTTTTCTGCTAATATGTGGGCCATCTCATTTCCGTAAATACCACAATGGACTGGAACCCATTGTAGAATCACAACTTTATTTTTATTGTAGTTTTCCTAAGACAATTTTATAGTTTTCGAGTCTGACAATCTAGGTGAATATTCATCACTAGATTATCATTTATAATTTACGAGATTGTAAGCGTGACAATTCTTGCCCTGTTTTTGGTCGCTAGAGTTTTTTAGAGCGCCCCTATACCTTATCGGATTTAAAAACACGTAAAAATGTCACAATGCACGATTCCTGAAATTCATGTTCGTAAATATCTATCTATTCAGTCCTAATGTTCTTTTTTGTTGTTTTTGCGATATTTCGAGAGTTAACGATTGTATTCCATGATGCATTTCATAGTGAGCAAACATTTTAAAAAACGTTAACGCACAATTGCAAATCCTTCCTTACTATGAAAAGGCGTTATGCTTTTGAACAGGTGTAGCAAATATATTTTTTAAACGTTATATTCAGTCGTCAGTATCGACAGGTGAAAATTACATGTTAAGCTTTTAAAGGTATGTAGAATAACTTTTCACATTTTAATGGGAGAGAACAATCAGGCTGTATTTCTACAGTGTTTCTGGGTTAAAGGTAGGTAGAATACCTTTTCATTTAATGGAAGAAGGTAATCAGTAGTAATGTGTGTGTGTGTGAAGAGTTATTCTACCTACCTTTAAACCAGAGAAACACTATTTCTATAGTGTTTCTGGTTTAAAAGTCGGAAGAATAACTTTAGTGTGTGTTAATCTAAGAAGGTAATCAGGCCGTATTTCTACAGTTTTCAAATGATAATAATTACTGGTTACTTTGATTTTAGTAAATAGTTTTCAGTAAAACTTAAACTAAATATTACGTATCATTAATACGCAGTAAATGATGAAGAAAACTGAGGACGTGTGGACTAGAAATCGGGGATAGTATGGCTTTGATTGGGGTTAGCCACTGTTAGGCCTAAGTTTTATTTACAACTGACTAATATTCTGAAATAAATAATTGATTGTTTTACACATAAGTTTGGACGGTATGGATTTTGAGTAGACAGCCTGTCTTGTGCATTGGCCGTTTTAATTGGAGACACGAATGCGACGACCACAGAACACATGTGCAAGTAGAATGTTTTCCTCCTAATAGATAGGGGCCCGTTGTGGCTCATTGGGCATGCCCACTACTCTAGCAACTTGCGAGTTGTAGGTGGCGCAGGTTTGATTCCTGTCAGGTACGATTCCTCCCTGGGTGTATTTCTCTCTTTTGTATCAGTAAAACTTTCTTTGAGTGTATATCCATTACTTGACGTTGTCTGTCTTGTGTCTAGCGCAACATGGCCAAATATGGCCCTCGTGCCTTAAAACCCCCAAGCCAACCAATGTAATGGATAGTGGACTACTGTCTATAAAAAGAATCCCACATATACTGTATATTGGGCACATGTAGTTTGTCCCTTTGTTTCTGGTTGGTTAGTTGGCTGAGTTTTATGAGGCATTGAGTTCTATGATTTTTCCACTGTTTTCATCCACTGACGTTCCAATGCAATAGGAGGTCGCGGTAGCCCCTATTTTGAATTCGTATTAACTTGACGTAAATTCAACTACCTTGTCAATTGATGGCACAATGAACTCACATATGATATCTTATTTAAATCTTTAAATCCATTTATAAAGAATATAAGCATTTATGTGCACACTTCGTACTTTCTAATGCAATAAAATTTATCAAAAGTATAAAGCAATATTTAATACTTCTTACTGTTGTTAATTCATATTTCTAATAAGTATATGTGTAGCAAAAAGTACACTCCTTAGTTGTAGTATCACAATTGGCTTTTGAAAGTCGTTTGAGTTGGATCGCATTCACTTGTTCAAAGGCAATTCTGTATGTTTTGAAGTCTAGACATACTATCGCACATTTTTTTTTCTGCGCAGATTTCTATCTTCCTGATTTCCCCAAATGCCTTCTTTAATTGGATTGCTGAAAGAATTTCATTTGAGCCACGAGCTCTTCCGTGTAGTTTTAGCAACATTATGCCGCTCGAAGCTCAAATAAAACGTGTTTAAACTAAGAGATAAAATTGTTGAATGAATCCCATAGCGGTTGAATTTAAATTGTTTATATCCCTTTAATGTCATTCTCCAGTATAAAAATAACACCGATTTCTGTGCCACGTACGTTATATATACATATTATCTGTTTTTACTTACGTTTTATATTTTTATAGAACTAATGAAGCGGCTATTGGTATTAGTGCTACTTGCGTTGCCAGTTTTAGCGCAAGATTCATGGGAGTCTTATGAAATTTCATCTGAGTATGAGTTGTATTACGATATGGAAGTGGATGTAGAAAACGGTACAGAACTTTTTTGTAAGTATCGAAGTGTTTTAAATAATTACTTTTGAGTGATTAACAATCGTTAGTCTTATTAACGCTCCTGGTGGTTGTCTCGACGAGGTATTACGTCATTAGCATCTCGTAATTCATCAGATTAGGACGAAACTGACTAGAACTTGATGGACGATTTATCTCGACCTTAAAAGAAAACTGACTTGATCTTGAACTCGTCATCATAAAAATATCGGCAATATCTAGATGACGAGATATCTCGTCATTAGCAAAATTGGTCAGATCTTGATAGACGAGATAGCTTGTTGAAACCATTTGGATTGTTAAACCAAATCATGTGTTCTTTCAACTTTCTCGTGTTATTAACCCGCTGAGCGTCACGAGATTTCCGAGAAGTGTACTGTTGATTTTACCTCACAGCACACTTAATGACTAAATGAGCACATCTTTCTGAAGAATCCATGTATTCTTTTAACTTTTAGACAGATTCAATCGATACTTTCCTTGAAATACAATATTTTGGAACGATTTTATTGCCACATTCGGTAGAATATAATTCTGTGGAATTATTTTATTTTTCCTTTCCTCATAATAGAATCCTTTGGAATTATTCTATTTCTCCTTTCTTTAGAATAGAATAATTTGGAATTATTCGAATTCTGCTTTCCTTTGAAGATAATCTATTGGAAAGATTCGATTAGTCAAGATAGTCAAAATTGGTTAGAACTCATGCAAGGAAGACTATAGGTTGCCAGGTGGAATTATGCCTGTGAACACAGAGGGTTAAATTTGAATAACGGAAAGTGATACAATCAACCAAAAAATATTTGGTTCGGACGCTTTTATCAACCTCACAAATGAGACGCCTGAGAAGAAAGATGATTTTCTTTTCGTAAAAGCAAAAACAATTTTTCTTAATTTTACCTCTTTAATCTGAGTGTTTATGAGAAGGAGAGAGGTGTGAAATACTTCCATAATAAATCAAAGAATAAAATTAAACATTAGTTTTGTTTTGAGGTGGCGCCATCTGTTGACCACAAACAGAAAATATTGCTGTGCACAAGTTCGAGGTCACTAATGTAGCTACAGGACAAGAACAAAGTCGGGCAAAAAATACATCGGGCATAGGAAAAATGGCATTAAAATATAGGTAGTATAGAAAAGAGCAAAAGAATGTATCCAGAATGTGATGTTCCATAGGTAACATGGAATCGAGTTGACAAAAAATGCGATGGAAAGACAATAAATTGAACCTTGGGAGAAAAAGGTCCAATGTCCAATTTCGCTGATTTTGAGTCATGTAAACAAATAACTTTAGGTGTAATGGAAAAATAGGTATAATAGAAAAAGTTCAAATGTCCTCCAGTCCATACATTATAAAAGTATCAAAACATTGGAAAGTATTTTTCGTACGCTGTATTAAAAATAAAATGAATTAAAATTACTAAGTGGGCTGTTTGTAAACACGTACAAAATGAGCCTTGGTCCTTTTTCTATTGAGGAACAGAAATATCTTTAGGGGAGGAAAGTAAATTAGCGTCGCAATGGAGCAACACAACGGGCTATTGGCGACGGTCTGGAATCCATCCCGAAGGGAGAGTTCCGACGGCAACACCTCGTAATTTTGAACCACGGTCAGATGACGAGGTCAACGCCTGAGCTGGGACCCTACTCTCCAAACTTCCACATCCCGTCAACGTGAAGACATTTGAGGCCACGACAGATTGAACGTGCACCAGCCCCGATTACAGGACGGTTTTTGGTTGGACCTAGTTTCGAACTCGAAACCCTCAGGTTGGTAATGCGTTCCTCTTCCAACTGGGCTACCGCGGCTCTAAATATCTTTAGAAGGCTCTAATAAGTTGTAATTTTCTAAGAATATTTTTATTTCCAATGTCAGTCAGAAAGCAAATACACAATACAAAGGTGAGTAACAAAAGTACTCACAAACAATACATAAAATAAATAAGAAAAGGTAAGAGAGAAGAAAGAAATATTTGGCTGCCCATCCGTCCCCTAACCTCCTAGTATCGACTGCAGAGGTCCTCGACTAGAGAACGCAAACACAGTACAAATTTATAGGGCACTGTATTGTATGATATATTCAATATAGTGCACTAAATTACAGTGCATTGCATTAAAAAATTTGAAACACCGCCTTATACACGCTTATGTAAACTCCTGATTATTTGTTTCAGGCAACAATTTCAGAAAAATGCTTGTAGATTGTTTAGAATCTTCTTATAAGGTAAGTCAGTTTTCTATTCTAAATGGTGTTAAATATCTGATTTTAAGAGTAAGATATCTGATTTTTACGATATCTCACCCATCAAGTTTATACTAAAATATCTTACTTTTAAAACTAGCTATTTTGTTAATAGAATATCAATCAATGTGAAGATGAAAGTAAAATGAAATGTAGTGTTGTCTAATTCTCCTTGCGTTTATAAAACAATTCAGTGTGTACTTGATGATAGTACATCATAGATTTTTGCATCAAGTACAATCAGTAAATATAATAAAACAGATAAATCAAAGTAGCTATAGTATATATATATATATATAGCTATAGTATATATATACTGTATATATATATATATATATATATATATATATATATATATATATATATATATACAGTGCACTCCGCTTTATCGAACCACTGGATAATGGGACCAGTCGCTTATATATATATATATATATATATATATATATATATATATATATATATATATATATATATATATATATATATATATATATATATGTATATATATATTGGGGACGTTTTCTTGTGAACAGAATCATTTTCTATTCAATACCATAGAAATCACATCGGTTAAATGGACCACCTTACGTCGGTTAAACGGACCAGTTGGAATACAACTTCGCAAACAAAACTGTTAAAAAAGATGTCCCGCCAATTGCCTTGGTGAACAAAGAATATAAAAAGATTCAAATTAACAGTGAACACTCAGAGAGCAAGAAAAGGAGTATATAAAAAAATTATTTCCGCTCTCACAGAAGACAAAAAATAACTCAAACAGTATTGCTTCTGACTCATGTGCTGCCTTCTGCATTGGAATAGAAACAAGATAAATTTAAAAGCACAGAACATCAGGTGATAGAAGATAAAAATAACCAATGAGCATGAATCACATTTCGGAAATTTATTTTGCACTTTCGTCTTCCGAAAGGCAAGTGAAATTCAGCTGATATGGCGCGTAAAGATTTATCAGGAAAAGAAAAATTAGCATTGTTGCATCGAATCGATGAGTTTCCAGGATTCAGCCAACGTCAGCTCTCAAATGCATTAGGTGTGTCGAAAACTACAATTTGCGGACTACTACAAAACAGACTTAAATCGAAGCGGACGACTCGGCTGCATCAAGAAAGTGCCAGACTCAAAAGATGACGAAGTTGACCAAGCGCTGTTTAAATGGTTTCGTGAAGCAAGAAACCGCGACATTCCTTTAACTGGGCCCCTACTAAAATCAAAAGCAGAATATCTTGCTACACAACTTGGTAAACCGAACTTCATTGCTACTGAAGAATGGCTAACACGCTGGAAGAAAAGGCACGACATTTGCTTCAAAGTCGCACATGGTGAAAAAAAGGATGCCGATATTCGAGGAGCTGACAGTTGGATTACCACATTGTTGCCCGAAATTTTGGAACTGTATGCACCTTCTGAGGTGTACAACTACGATGAAACTGCCCTTTATTATAGGGCAACTCCAAATGGGTCACTAACTTTCAGAACTGAATTATTGAGTGGATCGAAAAAAGCGATGAATCGTGTAACTGTTCTTGTCTGCGCTAACATGACTGGCTGTGATCGACGTCCTCTTTTAGTCATAGGAAAAAGTAAGAATCCTCGGTGTTTCTCAGGTGTGCGCCAGTTGCCGGTGGAATATCGAAGCAGTCGTAATGCATGGATGACATCGACAATTTTTGAGGATTGGCTGAAAAGCTGGGACAAGATACTCGAGGGAATAGGAAGAAAAATTGCTCTTGTAATGGACAATTGTTCCGCACACCCTAATGTAGCAACGAAGAATATACGTCTGATTTTTTTTGCCGCCCAACACAACCTCAATCATTCAGCCAATATGGATCAGGGGGTTATCAAAAACTTGAAAACCCTCTATAGAAAGTTGGTTCTTAAAAAATAGTCTGTTACTTTGACTCAGAGAAAAGTGCTAAATTTAGCGCAATCGAGTTATCTTGTAAGATAAATCTCCTTTCGGCAATAGAAATGATTGCAGTTAGCTGGAAATCTGTGAAAGTCGAAACATTTGTTAATTGTTTTGCCAAAGCGGGATTCATCGCTCCATCTTCGTCATCAGCAGCAGACAACGCTTCCCTCAATTCCACATTCTGTGAAATCGATGTTGGAATGAACACCGAAGATTTCCAAGCTTTCGTCAATGTTGATACGTCTGTCCAGTGCCGCGACTCCCCTTCAGAAGATATTGTTTAAGATATTATGGCCAATCGGTCAGAAGAAACACCTGAAACACATTCTGAATCAGAGGAAGAAGTCACCTGCAACGAAGCCCTTTCATGCTTAGAGAAATTGAACATTTTGGCAAAAAACAACGGCGATGATAGTGTCAAGAAAGCGGCTTACAAGTTACATTCTTTTGTATCATCAGTCAATAATGAGCGACGTAAACAAACGATGATTACGAAATATTTTAACCAATAAAGGTAAGTTGTTTTTTATAACTTCCTTTATGATTTTGTTGTACTACTAATTAGTGTATTGTTTATACTATGTGCAATTATATAGCCGGTGAGCGTTGTAGCCTGTCATAAAATATAATTGGATAATCGGACCAGTCGGTTAATGGGACCACTTTCATGTCGAACCAAAGTGGTCCGATAAAGCGGAGTGCACTGTATATATATATATATATATATATATATATATATATATATATATATATATATATATATATATATATATATATATATATATATGTATATATATATGTATATATATATGTATATATATATATGTATATATATATGTATATATATATATGTATATATATATATATATGTATATATATATATATGTATATATATATATATGTATATATATATATATATATATACAGGGTGACATGTAAAGTCCCTTTAAATTTAAAACAGCGTCTCGTCTAGTCAAGGAAGTAACGTGTACCAATAGTAAAGTGACCATGCTGAATTTATTGAGACAGCTTACAGCGCTCCTAGCGGCGAAATAAGGAAGTTAAAAAAAATAACTTGAAAACTAAAGGAGATCGGCCAAAAAGTTCAATTACAAAAATGTGCGCAATACCGTAATAAAAGCACAGAAAAAAGTTTCATGGAGTTATCTGTAAAATTCGCGGAGATATTCGTGATTGAAATTTGAACTATTCTATGCCTTGAAAAAGGGATCGCCCGACTCTCTGAGCACACAACTCATTCATAGCCTCATTGAAAGTATGGGAAATCATTGTGCAGCATGCGTGGCTACCAGTGGTTCCTACACACCGTATTAAACTTCAGCATCACATTGTATTAACCTTTCTGTTTCACTAAAGTTGACTCGTAATGTGAACCTTTTTTTTTTCTTTCGACCCTTTTCTTTGGATAATAAAAGTGTTTATTATCATTGTTTTGCATTGTTTTCTTCTATAACCCTATTGCATCGCATACCGCGTTTCCTTCCATTCCGATGTAGGTTTTCTGAAATATTCACATAAACAGCAATTATGCTCAACTTTTGGACATGAGTATATTTTTAAGCAGCATATTGTTTCGTTTCGACTGCCCAGAAAACGCTTTCTTTTGCATTTCTTAGACAAATTTAAATTAAATATAATTTTATTTCCGTAGTTTTTTCTACGGTTTTAATATCGTGATTGTCTTTTATGAATAGGCATATAAGAATTACGCCGTCTGCTACGAAAAGATTGGTTTAGAAGCTCGAAACTTATCCGATGTTGTCGATGAAATATGCGACAGTGAGTCACCAGTAGATCTTGCTCTAAAGGTGAGCTCATATCTATGTATTTTTATATGCATAAAAATTAAAATATTCTGTTACTACAATTAAAGGTTATATTGTTATGTAAAAGTTATATATATATATTTTAGAATTATAATAGCATAATTAACTGCAAGTTGAATTGGTTGATGTAGATATAAATCGATTGCAATAATTACTTTTCTGATTTTCATATCGAAACATGCAAAAATTTTATTCTGGAAAATAATTTTTGTTTCTGTTTATTAAAGTATGTTAAACTTTAAACTTTTAACACTCGACGCAAATACGTATAAGAGGGATTTTCAGTATAAAAGAACCAGACGAAATGCAAATATTTTACTTCCGCTACCCAAATGCTTTCGCATAACATATATTGGGGTTATCTTAAATTTATCATAGTTTTGGCGATATTTGTAGTTTAACCTAATTGCTGTTGAGCAATCAGCTATCATATATCGATTCGGAGTTTATTCTTTGGAATATTTATTGGCCACGTGCTGAAATCGCATTAAAAACAAGTCAAGTGACGTCACGTTCGGAATACCTACAGGAAACACGTTCCCCCACCACAAGAAACACTACAACCACGTACATTTAGCTCGACAAAACATGCTTCTAAACACCCGTAATGAACAATTAGAACAAAAGTGAAGGAAATGCTCATATGAAAAGGACTGAAGTAAAAGCAAGTACTACGTGCAAATTGAAAGTAAAACCATTTTATCTCTTTGGTATGAATTCAGAATAATACCAAAATGCTTCAGGTAAATGAGTGAGAAATCTGAGGTCCATGATGTATTTCTCTCTTCTGCGTCAGTGAAACTTTCCTTTGTGTATGCATTACTTGACGTAATCTGAATTATGTTTTGCGCAGCATGGCCAAATATGGCCCATTCGCCATAAAATTTAACCAACCTAAGGATCTAAGATTTTAACTTATGTTTATGAAACTTCACGCTATTTTCCGCATTTCCATGCAATTTACTTCTTCATATCGAGCGGCAAGCAATTAAATTTTTGTTTTACATTAAAAGACAGTTCTAAAAAAATCAACCATAGTTCAAATGAAAATATTTCTAGAAAGAGTGCACCAGAAAGTAATTAATTTTTTCAGAATTTGCCGTTCATATTCTTGTCATGTTAATGTCGAATATTAAAATATTATCTTATAAGTAGGGGTTTGGGTTGTGATTTTGTATTATTGAAGAGATGTCAATATCCGAGACATTCAAAGTCGCGGCTTACAGCAAAACGAATAACGGGAACACATTTAAGAGGTTTCAACGAAATATCTCGTTGGAGATCTGGCCAATTTTGCTAATGACGAGATTTTTCGTCTGTAGAGATCCGGTAGGTTTTGCGAATGACGAGATATCTCGTCGAGACAAAACCAGGTGTTTGCAACAGAGGCTGGCTACTACAGGGCAATTTTGAAGCGAAGATAAACCACCAAGAGGGTTAATATAGACTTTCATTTCCGGCAAATTCATATTCATAATGTTTTTGGTTTTACTACATTACTTGAGTATCGAAAGTAAATCAAACACACCAAATGCAGTTCGGAAACAGTATTTATTTTTCAAAGGTTCTTTTGTATTCATGATGCAATTTTGTGTTGGAAAATTTAATCTAACTATCAGCCTAAGTGGTCATTTTCGAACTAGTGCAACGTCAGATTTGCGCCACAAACCCTCTATGCCAAACGGGTGAATACTGCTTTCCAGATGTCCTATAGCAACTTAAATATTTATAAACAAAATAACACCACACTTACTCTTATCTAACGAGTAAGCATTCAAATTTTCTTTATGTTTACCACCAATAATCCGTATGTGAACAGCGATCCGAATGCCGAAAGAATGAAACCTGGAGTGAGTTCTACAACCCCACAAGCTGTTATTTTAGGAAAAGTTTCTTCTTTCATCGATTTCACCAACTTTAACGACTTGCGATTTGCATCCGCTTCAGACATCAATGTGTCCTGCAGAGACTTCAGGCTAACTCGTGACTTTTCAAGCTTTCCCGATATTCTTGAAGCACAGAGAACCTCAGTAATCAAGCAGAGAGGCACCAAAGTTATGGCTGGAATACATTCCCAGACCAGCGCAGTGTTCATTTTAGGATCTAATACGAATGTCGCTAGTGTCACGTACATATTGATCACCTGATTGCAAAGCAGAATGAAGCAGACTACGGACAGTACGTCCTCAAGGTCTTGTGCCACCTTGAACAACATTTTGTGCAATTGCATTTGACTGAGGATGAGATCTAGCGAAGGACTGGAGCATTGAATCTGGTCAATGCTTAAACAGAAATCACTCACTAAGTCGCTGTACTTGTAATAGAGAACACTGCAAATTACCGAAGTTAGAGCTGGGAAAGCGAACTGGGTGGCGAATATTGATTGAGATGTTGTGCATTGGATTAGAATGATAGGGAATGTTGTATTCCGGAACTGCATGGTCAAGCTGTAAAAAAAATAAGCAGCGGAAGTGGATTCAGCCATGAACAGCACGCAGAATACTGCGCAAGCTGAAGGTAGTAGTATTGCTAAAGCAATGGCAAAATTGATAATTCTTTGGCATGCTTTCTTTTCAAATGTCTCGTTTTGCTGGAGAACTTCTATCCCGTAAAATTGTGTCACAAGGTTCTCGATGGAACTTCTCTTCTTGTTCAGGGTATGCCATAGACCTAAAGACAGTGTACTGACGAACATAAAAGGGAATGCAAGTAATCCGTTTTCAGTTTCATTCAAGACGACATTGAAAGTGCAGTACATAGTATAACACTGGACAACATGCAAAAGAAAAGGAACTATTTTCATCCTCAGTTTTCGTAACCAGCTATCATTAACGCTGTTGGGGCAAATATCGATGCCGCAAATAGCGAACGATGTCCACAGGAAACCATATCCGTCGAACGGCTTTTTGTAAAACTCAGTATTTCTAACGACCGAGTCGGCCGAGTTTTCAACCATTTCGATCTGAGCGTGTAAATCGAAATGCTCAGAACCCCTGGATGCAATGTTACTGATGACAGTTTGGACTATGTTTACTGTTTGCATTTGCAGAAGCATCCCATAGGAATTTCCTAATGCTTTCCTTATTGGAGAATAGTCAGTATCACTCATGTCCTGAAAATGAAAAGGAAAAAGAAACCCTTTCATAAAATTCAAATAGTTTTGTTATGAATAGGTTTATTGAAGCATACAATAAATATTGTTCCATTATGTTTCTTTTAGAAATTATAGAATGAGAATAATCAATAATGAGAAATCAGACAATGGAGGTGTAATTCTGTAGAATTGGAAATTTGATATGAAATCGATTTACTCTACGTTTACTATAGATTTGTCTCTCTATTAACAAATGTAAAAGAGTAGCCATTAGCTCTGTTTATTTAATACGGTGTTTTAAAAAAAAGTTTTGTTGTCAGTGAGAAGACATGGGTTAAATTCTTTTGTTCAGAATAAAGCTGACAATTGTGGCCCGGACATTGTAAAGAGGTCACACTAAATGGTCAATTTTTTCATTGATCTGTATCAATGGAAATCGATACCTTATACTTTTCACCGCCCTCTTGCAGTCCAGCTATTCGTAGATTTTGTTTGTTTTACCTTGCATCTTTGACTTTTGATGGATCGAATTGGCCATACAACTTCTATGCTAATGTCATGAATATGATGGCTAGCTTCTATGCTAATGTCATGAATATGACATTAGCATAGAAGCTAGCTCCATATCACTTATATGCAAATGTCATGAATATGACATTAGCATATAAGTGATATGGAGCTATTGGCTATTGGCGATGGTCCGGGATTGATCCCGGACTATCGTCAATGGCCTGTTGTGTTGCTCCCGTGCGACATAAATTCAACTACTTACCTGACAACCTAGCGAAGAACAATTAGAAAGGTTCCACCTATATATTCAATCTATGTAGGAGAGGTATAAAGACAGGTGGTGTTCTCAATAATGAGTGGTTAGTGCTGGTTTTTGAAGGACAATACGAAACAC
This sequence comes from Meta bourneti, assembly GCA_933210815.1. Lineage (NCBI taxonomy): Eukaryota > Metazoa > Arthropoda > Arachnida > Araneae > Tetragnathidae > Meta > Meta bourneti. Next base: position 56,540,067 of record OW119931.1, on the reverse strand, counting down.
GAGAAAAAATGAACTACATGTATGGGTATACAAGTAGAAGTGTATAACTCTAATTTTGTATTCATACTTACTTTTTTGCTGTCTCATATAGTGATATGTGAATATGATAGCTACAGTTTTTAACACTGTAAGTTTATAGCTTACAAAATAAATAAATCTACAATATATATAAAGCAGAGTTGGCGCCTCTGTCTGCTCTCTATAAAAATCTACACCGTTTGACCAATCCACACCAAATTTGGTACATTTATTCTTTAGAACTCTGTGGGTAACATAGACTACATATTAACTCCCGTTATATTTTATTTATCCTACTTGTGCAGAGGTTACAAAAATCCTAAATCCCATAAGAATAACATTCAGTATTATTATGATTACGGTATGAAACTCAGATTGCTTTACCAGTATTAATGAAAAACAATTATGATTAAGGAATTTAAATACTATAATACTAATGTTTGAATTTATTTTTTTACTTCTTTCCAAAATATCAATAATTTATGATATGAAAAATTAAATAATTTAATTCTGCATAACTTACATTTTGTAAGAAAACCAGTCTAATGCGAAAAGCGCAAGCAAAACCCCACTGATAAGTGTTATTTTGCACTCGGTATCTGGCAACACCAGAATTAATATTTTTTCGTTTAAATTTTTCATTTCAATTGCTTAATTTTATTTAGAAGGCACAGATGGCAGTCTGTGGCAACGCTCTTGGCGCTTTTAGTAGGGAGTTATGGAAGGTGCAGGCAACCCATATTTATTAGGGCTATTCCGTTTTTATGGCAACCTCGGCAAGCGGAAAGTTTAAATTTTAATTTTGAATATTCTAGAATGTTCTTTTCATTTCCGTTAAATTTTCCTTTGATTTCATTGTTCTTTTAATTATTTAATTATATCTTTAAAAAGTTTTCCGTTAAAGCTTATTACATTCTGTTTAAAATTGTTTTTTTTTTAAGATTTCTTTCCTTGGCGACATAAAAAGTGCGCCAAAACACGCGCCAAGAGCGTTACCAACAGACGAGGCGTATTATACAGCTGTACCATTTAGAATTCTCAGTTTATGTATCTTGGTTAAGATAGCGAAATGATGCGGTCGTATTCGAACATTTCTAAGTATTATGAATCTTCTTTTGTAAATAAATTGTTTTTACTTTTAGCAATCACGAATTGCTTTTTCTCTGAGCAGATTCTCAGTCAAAATCTGACACGTTACGTTTGCTCAGGTCTTCGATTTTTCAGAAATGTACACTTTTCCAATGATTGGAATTTCATTTCTGTTAAGTTGCTATTGCTGTATTTAAATGTTTCATTGTTTATGTGTTGTAAATAAATTATTTAGGAGTTGGATTTTGTAACGAATTATTTTTGCATCTTGATAAGGAAAATGGCCAATGTTCATTTTGTAAATTTTTGGTTACAACTGATTTAAAATAATTTTTATTGTTTTTATTTTTAATACAGCGTACAAAAAATACTCCTGAATATCTTTATACATTTATAAAGTATTCACTGGAGGACATTGACCCTTTTTTGTACTCTAACTTTCATTACCTTGAAATGATTTGTGGAAACAATTTAAAGTCAGCGAATTTGGATATTGAGCTTTTCTCCGCCAAGATACAGATTTATTAATTTAAATAAATCCACATGAAACTTTTCCTTATCTCCTAAACTCTCGAACATTGCGATTTGAGATTATTATAGATAAAAGAAGACACTCCTTACACTAGAAGATTTTTAGGGACATATTTCGTATTCTTCTGTGCTAGGAGGTAAAAAAATGTTGATCTAAGTTTGGTCTTTTCAAATTGACGAATGTTTAGTTATAAGTCTAATACTTAACAGCACTAGGTAGAAGCGCATTATCGCTAAAAAACTGTTCTTTGAATATGCTTGAACAACTTATATGACATCAGATACTTTTATAAGCTGCACAAATTAAACTTCAAACTTAGGGATACTACCTTCTTGAATAACACGGCAGTATAGATGAATATTGTAGCAAAAAAGTATCAAATTATCAATAAAGCAACACCACACTTATTCTCATTTGACAGTAAATATTCAAATTTTCTTAATGTCTACCACTAATAATCCGTAAGTAATAGCGATCCGAATACTGAAAGAATTAAACCTGGTGTGAGTTGAACAAACCCGCAAGGTTATTTTAGGAAACTTTTCTTCTTCCATCGGTGTTACCAACTTTAATGACTTGCGATTTACATTCCCTTCAGACATCAATGTATCCTGCAGAGATTTCAGGGAAACGCGAGACTTCTCAAGCTTACCCGATATTCTCGATGCGCCCAGAGGACCTCTACAATCCCGCATAGGGGCACCAAAGTCATAGATGGTATACATTCCCACACCAGTAATGGGTACATTTTAGAATCCGTCACAAAAGTTGCAATTGTCACGTACATTCTGATCACCTGATTGCAAAGCAGAACGAAGCAGACTTTGGACAGTACGTCCTCAAGGTCTTGTGCCACCTCGAACAACATCTTGTGCAACTGCATTTGGCTGATGATCAGATCCAGTGAAGGACTGGAGCATTGAACTTGGCCAAGTCTTAAACAGAAATCATCCACGAGGTCACTGTACTTGTAATACAGAACACTGCAAATTACCGAAGTTAGAGCTGGGAAAGCGAACTTGATGGCGAATATTGGCTGAGATGTTGCGCATTGGGTAAGAATGATAGGGAATGTTATTTCTGGATCGATTTGCCCATGCTGTAAAAAAGATACATTTTGGGATCAGCATCAGCCAGGAACATCACGCAAAATACTGCGGAAGCTGATGGAAGCAGTATTGCTAAAGCAATGACAAAATTGATGACAATTCTTTGGCGTGTTTTCTTTTCAAATGTTTCCTGAAGAACGTCTATCCTGTAAAACTGCGTCACAAGCTCCTTGATGCATCTTTTCTTCTTGTTTAGGGTATGCCATAAACCTAACTTCAATACACTGAAAAACGTAAAAGTAATGCAAGTATTTCCATTTGGGAACTGTTATAGTAAAGAATGAAAGATCCATACACAATATAAAACTCGGTAACATGGAAAATAAGAGGAACTATTTTCATCCTCAATTTTCGTAGTTTGCTATCATTGGCGTTGTTGTGGCAAACATCGAAGCGACAAACAGCCAAAGCATTCCACAGAAAACCATAGCTATCGAACGGCTTCTTGTACAACTCAGTCCTTTTAGCGAACACTTTAAACCGAGTTTTGAGACATACCGATAGAGTGTAAAACAGAATAATCATCAGTACCCTTCAATCTGTTGTTACAAATGGCAGTATGGGCTATGAGCTATGCTTACTGTTTGATATTCACAAACATCCAATTGACTAATTTCTCTTTATGCTTCCCTTATTGTGAAATAATCAAAATCTCTTATGCCCTGAAAATATGAAAAAATCCCACATTTATAAAATTGAAATTATAATAGTTTGTTATGAATGTTTCTTGAAACATTTGCATCTAAAGTGATATTCCATTCTGTTTGAAATTATGGGAAGATAATATTATGCAATCAATAAGAAATGGACTTACGTGTGGACTATTTCTATTGAAATGGAAATTGGACATGAAATCGATTCTTTATACATGTTTACTGCAGCTCTTTTGACGCATAAACTAGTAGCGAGTACCTCCAATTACCAATGCGGTAACTCCAATGCGGTATTTTGGGAAAATTTTTTTGTCATTGGATATGCATGTGTGAAAGGTTTTTATTTGGAACGAAATGACGATTGTGGTCCGATCGTTGCAAATTAGGTCGTCACACTAAATGGACAAACGGCTTTTATTTTATAAATTTTTCATTGAATTGCTTGAATGGAAATCATTACCTCAGTCTTTGCCACAGTTCTACAGTTAAACCATTCGTAGCCTCCTAGTAACCTTTAGCTTCTTTCTACCAAGCTTGTTTAACTCTTGATTGATAGGGTGGACCATGCCATCTTTATTGTTTATGTCATAAATATGACGGCGACGATTAATAATGTTTTATGAATTTTTGATTTTTCGAAGGAAATAATTTTTTAAATGTTCATTCTTCGTTAGTAGATCTCTGAAAGAACCAAAATATAGTATTCCACCATCCCAGACAGATGTGAAACGAAGTCTCACGATGAAACGTGCATACAGAACGAGAGGGACCTTCAGTGTAAATAAACAAACCAGAGGGAAGACGGTTTGTTTTGGAGTTTTAAGGTCATACTTGGCCATATTTGGCCATGCTGCTCCAGACACAAGACAGACATTATCAAGCAATGAACAGTCGCGGGAAAAAAAGGACCACCCCTTTATTTTGAGCACCATTCATAGTAGAGCAAATTCAAAGATATCACTCAATAGGTAATAACGTCCTCTACAAATTCAAATGAAAAACAATAGCATGACCGTCTTCATATCAAATTTTGCATAAACAAAATTTCCAATGGTGCCATAATCAGATTTTGTTATGGCACCATTGGAAATGTTTTGATTGATGTTTTGATGTCATAATCAGATTTTGCGTCGTCAAATTAGTCTAAATATGAAATTTCCTGAATTTAGTATCATTATGTTCGGAGAAATTCAATATAAAACCTTTGTCCATTTCAGGGATCATCGCCACATTGAAAATCACTATTCGTAGATCTATATTATTTGTAGTTAATATTGAACTGTTCATTTGATGCTTGATTAAAAGAAGCCCACAAAGAACCTTAAAAGAAAGTTTCGGTCTTGACATAATCTTTTTCAAATACCAAAAATTCAGATATTTGCTTGTATTCAATATCGGCACAGTTTCAGTTGAAACCTGCTCTACTCTAGCTTGCATACTGTTTCAAATATTATTCTTTGTAGGGTTGTTGTTGCGTCTGATGAATAGGAATTACCATTTATTAATAAACAATATTTTTTAAATTTTCAAGTACAAAAGTCAGAGCGTTATAAAACTAAAGTCAAGTCAGGGAAAAAATGTGTTCTAAAGATATTAATTCATTATTATTTTCTATCTCCGTGTATAGTTGCACATCTTACAACAAAAATAGATCAAAATTGAAAAATACGAAATTGATACCCAGCGAAAAAATAAGAAATAATATTACTGCACGTGGTCAACGAACAGGAGTTTCCGTTTCTTTCAGTACGCCGCTACACTTTAAAAATATTTAAACCTTTTCCAATACTTACTCGTTTGTATCCTTTTCTTGACGTTGTGTCTCGTGTTTGAGCTTGCTTGCTTGGTCAAATATGGTACCAACCAACCCAACCAACTAACTAAACATTTCGTTTCGTTCCCAGGGATTATAGGTATTTCATTTAAAAATGCCGAAAAAAATCATTGATAAAAAAACGCACTACAGGAATTTCTAAGTTGATGAAATAAATTGAACCTGAAGGATTCTAAAAATCTCCTCAATACCCTAAAAATCCCACCAATGACCTATTAATTCGTTAATTTCTGGATGTACAATGCAAATACTTTTCTGAAATGCACTACTTCAGACATAGGACGAACAAATAGGGATAAGGTCCTATCCGGTCCCCGTATCAAGACTCCAATTAGGGTCCATGTAAGGTTGACTTGAAGGATACCTAAATCCGGTTACATATGAACACCGTGAGGAAATTGCCAACCTGCTGTCGGCAAGCTCAGTCTGATTTTCGTTTTCACGACCATGTGAGAAATGATTCTCGTTAGTAACTTATCGAGACCGTTGCCAAATTTTCCTCGGGTCCTTACCTTCATCCGTAATGACTTCAGCTAGTCGAAGCACCCCAACTAAGAAGACTACTTCAGACATGGATAACAAATTTAAAGAAATGAGTATGCTGAATCTCCACAAGTATCTCTGAACTTTTCGTACACTGTTATTTGAATTTATTATTACGAATTAAAAAGATCAGCAGATTTGTTCTTAAACTTTAAAGGTATAAAGGACAGATATGTACAATTAAAGAATAGTAACTTAAATAAAGAAAAACACACTTATCGTCCTTTAACAAATAGCTTCAAGCTTTCTTAATGCTCAACACCAACAATCCATAAGTGAATAGCGACCCGAATACCGACAGGATGAAACCTGGCTTCAGTTCTACAACTCCACAAGCTGTCATTTTAGGAAAGGTTTCTTCTTTCATCGATTTTACCAACTTTAACATCTTGCGATCTACATCCGCTTCAGACATCAATGTGTCCTGCAAAGACTTCAGAGCAATACGCGACTTCTCAAGCTTTTCCGATACTCTGGATGCGCAGAGAACCTCTGCCACCACGCATAGGGGCACCAGAGTCATGGCTGGTATACACTCCCAGGTAAGCGCAGTCTCCAACTCAGCTTCTGTTACGTACGCCGCCAGTGTCACGTACATGATGATCACCTGATTACAAAGCAATAGGAAGCAGACTGTGGACAATGCGTCGTCAAGATTGTGCGCCAACTTGTATAGCGTCTTGTGCCTACTCATTTGGCTAAGGATCAGATCTAGTGATGGACTGTGGTATTGAATCTCATCGATTCTTCTGGAGAAGTCGCACACGAGGTCGCTGAACTTGTAATACAGAACACTGCACACGACCGAAGTTAGAGAAGGGAAAGTGAACTGGGTGGCGAATATCGACTGAGATGTTGTGAATTGGACCAAGGTGGTTATGAATGTTGAATTCTTGAATGGGTTGAACAAGCTGTAAAGAAGATAAGTGCTGGAACCGGTGTCAGACAGGTGGAGCATGCAGAATACTGCGCAAGTTGATGGAAACAGTATTGCTGTTGCAATGGCAAAGTTGATGAAGATTATTTTTCGTGTTTTCTTTTCCAGTGACTCATTTTTCCAAAGAACTATTTTGTAAAACTGCATCACAAGGTGTTTGATGAAGCTTTTCTTCTTGTTCAAAGTGTACCACAGACCTAAAGTCAATGCACTGATAGTCATATAAGGGAATACAAGTAATCCGTTTTCAGAATAGTTAAAGAAGACAGTGAAAGCTGAATACGTAATATAAAACTGGGAAACATGCAGAATGAAAAGAATTATTTTCATCCTAAGTTTTCGCAGCTTGCTTTCATTAACTCTGTTGTGGAAAACTTCAATGCCACAAACAGCCAAGACATTCCACAGAAAACCATACCCATAGAACTTCTTGTCCAGGTTAGTCTTCGTAGTGAACAAGGTAACCGAGTTTTTAGACATCTTTATTTCAGCTTGTAAATTGGAGTGGTAAGTTTTCCTGGATCTAATGACATTTGGGCTATGTTTACTGTCTGCATTTGCACAAGTTTCGAATTGAGAAATTTTAGAATGCTTTCCTTGTTGGAGAATAATCGAAAGCACTTAAGTTATGAAATGAAAAAAAATCCTACTTTTATAAAAATTAAATTTGTTTTGCTATGAATAGATTTATTGAAGCATGTTCCACAATAAATGTTATTGTATCGTGTTTTCTAAATTACTGAGAGAGGTTAATAATCAAATCAATAAGAAATAATAATATGCATGGGCTATTACTGTAGAATTGGAAATTGAACATGAAATCGATTCACTCCACCTGTTTACTGAAGCTTTTTGTCTCTAATAATATAGAAATATAGTGAGTAACTGTCTAATGTGGTACATTAGGAAAACATTTTTCGTTGTGAAATGTTTTTATTCGAATAAAGCTGACAAAGTGGCCTGGGCATTGCAAATTAGGACGCTACATTAAATGGTAGGTAGTTAATTAGCATCGCACTGGACACAATGGGCCCTTCTGTACGGTTAGGGACCAATCCCTATGGGAAAGATCCAAGGACAACGCCTCGTAATTTTGAACCACGATCAGATGACGAGGTCAACACCTGAGCTGGCTCCCCACTCTCCGAACTTCCGCACTATGCCAACGTGAGGAGGCCACGACAGATTTAACGTGCACCAGCCCCCTTTGTACACGACGATCTTTGGTTGGGTTCGACTCGCAACGCTCCGATTGTTAATCCGTTACTCTTCCAACCGAGCTACCCTTGATACCATCTACTCGTGGTAATGTTAGTTGGTTGGATTCTATGGAGCAAGGGCCATATTGGCTTGCTGCGTAAGCCACAAGACAAATTCAAGTAATGGATAAATACACACAAAAGGAAGTTCGACTGACACAGAAAAGAGAAATACACCCAAGGAGGAATTGGACCTGTACTGCCCCAACTCGCAGGTTCCTAAGGTAGCAACCCACAGAGCCACGACGGCACTTACTCGTGGTAAGAAACGATGCTTATAACACTTCACACTAACATCACTACTTCAGTCATGGATGACTTGTATGAACACAGATTTATTGAAATTAATACACGGAATCTCCAAACCTCATACACTACTGCTTAGATTTATAAAGATAAACAGATTTATTTTTACACTTTTAAAGATATATTTTGTATAAATCCATACTATTAACTTAAAAAAAGAACATTTGATTAGACGTGTGAAAGGCAGTGCTGATCAACAGAGTTGATCTTAAGAGAAAGAACAAGTCTTATCTGATGGCTGTTAAAGGTTTTAACAAGACTCGTGAAAGACATTGCAACTCTGTCTACTAAAAAGTACATCATGGTGAAGTAAGGTCACACTGCTGTATATTCTACTGTATTGTAAACTGATTTCTGTAATGGTGACTAAATTCGCACACAATACTTCCCCTCCAGAATTTAGCAGTGGATGAATTTGATAGATGCTACCACTAGTTGATAGGTTGCCTACTGCGTGAGACTATGAGAGCAGTATTACGATCACAGGTGTACTTCCGTTTGTGTGGACAAGCAATGGAAGATTACGACCATAAACTGTCCTGTGTTGACCATAGTAGCCGAGTGTGAGGGCAACCGGCTGTTTCTTGAAATGAGACAGAGTACCAACGAATAGTGAAGTTGTGATAGGAATCGGAGCAGGTCTGTTATCAAATGGCTTTAAACAACTGTTGGAAATAATAAGCATCGCATTGCAATTCAACTACTAATCTCGAATCATCAATCCAAGTGTGCACCGAATGAGGGAGCGCAATTTGGAATTTGTCAGAAGTGCCACGTGGCTTGTCTTTAGAAGTGCTCGTGTTTCGTCGCCGACTGGGTCACCAATTTAACAAATCGTGTGAAAGTGCAATTTTGTCTACCAGAAAGACCATCACAGTGGAGTTGGTTTACACTGCTGTATTTACTATTTTATTGTAAGTTAATTTCTGTAATGATAGATAAGTTCTACACAAAAACCACATTTATCGTCCTTTTAGAGTTAACTTCAGGCTTTCTTAATGTTCAACACCAACAATCCGTAAGTGAATAGCGATCCGAATACCGACAGAATGAAACCTGGCGTCAGTTCTACAACTCCACAAGCTGTCATTTTAGGAAAGGTTTCTTCTTTCATCGATTTCACCAACTTTAACATCCTGTTGTCTACATCCGCTTCAGACATCAATGTGTCCTGCAAAGACTTCAGAGCAACACGCGACTTCTCAAGTTTTCTTGATATTCTTGATGCGCAAAGAGTTTCTGCAACCATGCAGAGCGGCACCAAAGTCATGGCTGGAATACACTCCCAAACGAGTGCCGTGTCCACTTCAGCTTCTGTCACGAATGTCGCCAGTGTCACGTACATGATGATCACTTGATTGCAAATCAGAAGAAAGCAGACTGTGGACAATAAGTCCTCAAGGTCGTGGGCCACCTTGAACAACATCCTGTGTACCTGCATTTGGCTGAGGATCAGATCTAGTGATGGACTGGAACATTGAACCTGGTCTATACTTTTGCAGAGATCACTTACGAAGTCGCTGTACTTGTAATACAGAACACTGCAAATTACCGAAGTTAGTGCCGGGAAAGCGAACTGGGTGGCGAATATTGACTGAGATATTGTGCATCGGATGAGAATCGCTGTGAATGTTGTATTCTGGAACGGGATGAACATGCTGTAATAAAGGTGAACATTAGAAACGGCTTCAGCAAGAAACAGTGTACAGAATACTGCGCAAACTGATGGAAACAGTATTGCGAAAGCAATGGCAAAATTGATGATTATTCTTTCGCGTGTTTTCTTTTTAAATGTCCCTTTTTCCAGAAGATTTTTCAAGCTGTGAAACTTTCTCACTAGGTTCTCGATGGCGTTTCTCTTTTTGTTCAGGGTGTGCCACAGACCTAAAGTCATTGCACTGACGGATATAAAAGGGAATGTAAGTAATCCCTCTGCTGGATTCTTGAGGAAGGAAATGAATGATCCATATGTAATATAGGACTGGGCAACATGCAATATAAGGGGAACGAATTTCAATCTCAATTTGCGTAGCTTGCTGTCATTAGCACCGTTGTGGCAAACGTCGATGCCGCAGATAGTTAAAGCATTCCACAGAAAACCGTATCCATCAAATGGCTTCTTGTCCAAGTCAGACCTTTTTGAGAACATGTTAACCGAGTTTTCAGCCATATTTATATCAGCTTGTGAAACGTAATACTAAGTATCCTAAGATCAAATTTTAAGGATGGCAGTAGGGACGATCTACAGTGTCTGCATTCGCACAGGTGTACAATGATAATAACATCGATGAATAATGATAATTTTCTGTCGTCAGTAATTTCCTATTGCTTCTCTCTGTAGAGAAGAACCGACATGACGTATGTTCTGTGGAAGAATAATAATAACGGCTTTCGTAAATTGAAATTGATTTTGTTATTAGTAGCCGTTTTGAAGCACTATTCCCTCATAAATGCTATTTCATTGTTTGCTACGAAATTGTAGATGGAGAATTAATTACAAAATCAATATGAGGTCAGCCTATCGATTCATTCTATTTGCTTATTTAGTGGGGAATAAGATACTTTGGAGGGTGTTTATAGGCACGAAATTGGATGTTCATCAGTTTTTATTTTTCTAAGGATGATTATAAAAGCGATATTTTGTGAAAATTTTGTTTCATAATAACCATCCACCACTCGAAGTGAATTTTTTTTTCACTTCGGGTGGTGGATAGAAGTTCTTTATTCCGAATTCCTAGGGAACGCCTTTAAAGCAAGAGAAAGATTAAGCTTAACACAAGGAAAATTAACGAACCAACCGATAATAAATGGATATTAATATAACACACATCGAGAAACAATACTATTTAATAGAAATAGAAATTAATGTGATAATGAAAATAAAATGAAATGAAGTATTGTTGTCTGATCCTCTTTTGAGTTTATAATAAAATTCAGTATGTACTTGATGATGCATCATAGATTTTTTGCATCAAACACAACCCACAAAAATAATAAAACAGATAAATGAAAGTTTTAAATAATTTATTTATTGCATACAATTTATTGCATATATTTATTGCATACATTTAAACACATTCTTTGCTAACAAATTTGAAAACATTTTGCATTCCTCATTTCAATAATCATTCTTTATAAAATTAAATATGCTGCTGGTCACTAAATATAAGAAGTTAGCTCAATATTTTACTGCTCACACTAATTAAGAATTTTTTTTACATTTCCAATGGCTAGCACACAATCATGATTCAAGAGAAAGATTGAACACAGTACATTAAGGAAAATACGAACAACGACAGCAAAAATATTGTGAAACAATGAAAAAACAAAAACATTGTCCTAAAAGTTCTCTCGTCTTCCAATACCTAGACACTTCAGAAACTCCGTGGAGGGTTCTACACAGAAGCAGGTGGGTCCTGTCCATTACTTCTCCAGAACCACAGACTAGGCAGCAAGGTTCTTGAGGAGATGCCTAAGTAATGCAAATGAGTGGTGAAGCAGTCGTGTCCTGTTATAAGGCAGAATGCTGCAACCGCGTGTACTTAGTACTAGTTTTGGTCACGTGATCCTGGGCACATAGAAAGGTTACCATTGCGCACTCTATTTTTATATTTCGTCTATGGTAAAACCAATCGAATTTATTCGAATCTGTTAAATTCTGGAGGGGTGTATTATGGCGAACTTAGCCCACCACTTCAAAAATTAATTTACAACACAGTAGTATCATTGTAACCCAACTCCATTATGGAGTACCTACTATTTGGTAGACACAGTTGTACTAGGAAAGGTCATCACTAGATGCTTTCTAGACTCCTTAAAATGATAGGTTTTTGGTTAATGATTAAATACTATATACATAATTATATTATTTGTACCGAAGTCGTTCTCTTGCCTACTATGTTATGTACTTTTGAGATGTGTGTAAAGTTCATTAGCTTATTGCCAAACAACATAATTGTTTTTGGTTCTTACAGTATAGAGATTGCAAGAATGAAATGATGGAAGAAATATTGAAAAACGGAGGAACTCTGGTAAGTGAACTCAAAGTATAAAATTCGAACATTCTATTGTTTTTTGTAGGCAGAAATGGTCATACAGGAAGTATGGGTTTCGAAGACTCTCTAAAATAGAGGGATGAAACTGCAGGACTATTCGAAAGAAGGTAACTTATATTTCAAGGAAATTGGGTAACTGCTCAAAAATTGTCTGAGACAATTTTTATGAGCAAAGTGATGAAAATAATTGTGAAAAACGTAAAAACCTTAGTAAGTGAGCTTAAAGCATAAAATTAAAAAATTCTGCAGTCTTCTTGAAGGCATGAAGGACATACGTGGGACGTATGGCTATCGAAGACATTCATGTGGTATCGAAGACTTTCATGTGATAGAGGAGGGAAACTGGAGGACAAGTGGGAGGCCAACTAATTTGATCTGGTACCCAACTTAGGTAGGTTGGGTACTAGCTCAAAAATTGTCTAAGAAATAATTTTTATGAGCAAAACTATGAAAGAAATTGTGGAAAACGGAGAATTTTATCATATGACGGGAAATGGTGTTTTCAAATATCAAGAAATCTATATTATTTTCTTTAGTAAATTCTGAAAAGCACGGGAACATTTGTCTTTGTTCAATTCTCCTTGCCAAAAATATGGTAACGATTTAAAAACGATACCATTATCAAGAGATACCGATAAAATTGAAGCTTATTAGCTTCAATTTTACCGATCGATGTTAAATGTTTGTATTCTCTCCCTGTAGACTTAAATTCAAATCGTTAAGTTTTTCGAAAATGTCAACCATGTAACTGAGTTTTCCGAGCCAATCTTCATTAATGAACGAACTTGCCAAGATATGTTTCTTTTCTACCAAAAAAAATGTAAACTTCGTTTCTCAAATCGAAAATACGTCGCAGTATTTTGCCGCGTGAGAGCCATCTGACTTAGGTATGTAGTAATAATGTCTCATACACAGAACCAATCTCATTACAGAGTATTGAAAAGAGACGACTGTTTGGGGCGCTGTTGCTTTTAATGTAATTAATTACAATAACAACATCCTGTAATATCTTGCGCAATTCTTCATCAATGTCTTTTGCAACAAGAGCTTGTCTATGTATCATGCAATGGTTGAATACTACATGGGGAGCAATTCTCTTTATTAACCTTCTTAGTCCTTTATTACTACCTGTTAATGCTGCAGCACCATCAGTGCTAACCGCGATAGTGTGTCCAGGTAAGGTCATTTGTTTCAAAATATCTATTAATAATTTCAAATATTTTCTCTCCATTTGTTTTTCCTTCCAATTTTTTAAAACATAAAAAATTTTCTGATATGTCTTCTTCATAAACGTATCTCACATAAACAATTAATTGAGACAGTTTGGAAATGTCAGCAGTTTCGTCAAGTTGTAGAGCAAATACAGGAGAGTTTTGTAATCGATTCAACAGAACTGATTCTACAGGGTGACTCTAAACTAATAATACAAACTTCGGGGGGTGATAGAACATAACGAAACGAACACTTTTCATCATAGAATGTATAGTGGCAAGTGCAGCAGTTGGCCGCTAGAGAGTGCTTTCCATTTCGGCACAAACACACGGTCCGATGCAAGTTGGAAAGAGGCATGAAATATGGAAACAACGCTTTAATGTCAAATAAACATCAATAACTGCTTGACAAAACCAAAAAATACAATTAGATTTGCATAAATTAAAGATAAGTACACGGAACAAAGGGTAAGAAAGAAATGACATATACAAAACATGAGTAAATTTTCACATGGAAATGAAACGACATGTACAAACATCAGTGAGTAAGTACAACGCAAATGCACAATTACAGAAGCCGTTCAAAATCTCGACCATCACTCCTGATACAGGTCTCGCATCGCCACGTAACGCTTTTATACAAGCGTTTGACTGCGCTCTCTAGCGGCGAACCGCTGCACTTGCGACCACACATTTTTATGGTGAAAAATGTTTGTTTCGTTGTGTTCTATCACCCCCTGAAGTTAGTATTATTAGTTTGGACTCACTCTGTATGCGAGATATATTCGTATAACGTGATATGGCGGAAATTCGGCGAGAAACGGTATCTCTTGATAATGGTATCGTTTTTAAATCGTTACCATATTTTTCGCCATGCATAATTGATGTCATTTTAATTGCTGAAGGAAGAATAAGTGATTCTCCAATTGTATATGGTTTCAAAATTTTCCCTATTAAATATGAAACTTCTAAGGATGTCCGTAAAGCCTTCTAAGGAATTGTGTATTTTTTCAAAAATACATTTTGATTTTTCATACTTTCATCTCGTTTTTTAAAAAATGTTTCAGATGTATTTACTAATTCTTTATGTTTGGTTTCCAAATGTCTTTTTAATTTAGCAGGTTTCATACTTTCATTTGCCAATTTATCCCCGCAATTAACACACAACGGATGTTCTTTCCCATTAACAACGCAATATGTAAATCCATATTTAATAAATTCTTCGTGATATTTTCTTAATTTTTTATTAGATAGCACATTTTGTTCGATATTTTTTTTATGTAGAAACAGTGCCATTGGATTCATTCAGTTTTTCTAAGTTCATTAGATGTTGGTCCATCATTCTCATTTGTATTGTCATTCTTTTAATTTTCTGGACGTTGGGTACCTATTTTTAGCCATTTATCCATCATGAGGGTATTAAAACTAAAACTAAAACAAAATTATAAATATACAATATTTCATTTCTCTGCGTTTGTTCAATCACGTGCGGCTACCAGGTGGGAAGAAAAAAAGTTCAGGATTACTCTGTATAAATCATGTTTATTTGTAGCTTATTCAGACGAGAATTAAAGAAAAGAAAACTTAATTATAAGAGAAACATCTTTATACCAATTGCACATGCTCGCTACTTAAAATAAAAAATACAATGCTAAAGTAAAAATTTACACATGGTAATCGAGGCAAGTAAATATCTCAACTGGTGTTGTCAGTCAAGGACACATCTATATTATACTCAGAGGTTAGTGATTCATAACATACAAATATTGGAGCTTACTTAAAAAAATACAAAACAAGTACAAAATTAATTATAGTGATTTAAAATAATTATGTTTAACATTACTTACTCCAAAGATGGGGAAAATATATATTTAAAAATTACAATTAGCGTTTATTTTTCAAAATTCATCTTAGTATGATCTTAAATTTGTACTCGCACTTAAACTGCAAAAGCAGGCTTTGTTTAGTGTGCCGCCATCTGTAATCCAAAAACAGAACTAACTCTTCCCTTTACACGTTTTAAAATAGTAACTACCCTGGTAGCGTTTCCAACGAAATATCAGTTGAGGATAATTGATTTTCTAAAAAATCAAAAACGAAAAAAATAATACAAAATACTAAAAAAACAGTTTTCCTTTATAAACATTTTAATATCTATATTGATTTTTTAATTAATTGTTTATTATTGCTCTCCGAGCACACTACTGAACTGTCCTATACTTAAAAAATATGTTATGTACATACCCGATTGCAAATTTTACTTAAAATTAGCAAAAACAGTATAAACAGAATTACAGAATGCACTTGAATGAATGTAAGAAGCAGCAAAACCGAACTACTGAGGCACAGACGGAAAGAACTGCACGGTCCTAGCTGTGATCACAGTATAAAGAATAAATAGCAGGGGCGCACACCTAGATTGAAAAAGCTGTAGTAAAAATGGCCACTTCTAAACGTCAGACCGACCCAAGTTGCATATGAATCCCACTGTCTGTTCGCTTGCCGGTTGCAGAAGTATAGGTATTATATACTAATACAGACAATTGTTTTCGTAAAAAAAATATAGTTCTTTTTTTATAAATAATATTATCTCATTTCACTATTTTACTGGTACATGATACGTGTTGAAGAAAAGACTTATATTTTTTATTGTCAAATAAATTTCTTTGAATTTGGCGACCTACAAAAATTTTCAAGCGACTCCCAGAGTTGTTGCGATCCACGGTTTGCGCACCACTGATATAGAACACCAACTCCTAGAGGCAAATATAGAGAGAGCTCCAACCTCTTCGCACCCCCTACATTGGAAGAATTGGGATCCATCTCACCAAAGACGGAGGTATGAATACAACAAATATGATGAAAGTGGTAATGAAATATTTTAAAATAAGTTGTTTCTGCCATATATACATATGTATTTGAACAAATAGAATCTTATTTAGGCTTCACAAAAATTTTCCCAAGTTGGTGCCGATGGTGGCAATTTTTAGAAATATTGTATATGTATAGTTGAAATACACCATAAATTTTTTTAACTTAAATTCAAAATTATTTTTTATTTGTCACTTATTTTTCTTTCTTACTTGCTTTACATAAATACTCTTGCGTAATTTTTGAATGAGTTCATTGAAAAAAATTGAAAAATATTTACAGATTAATGGACTTTCAGTGAACGATTTTTTTGATTAAGAACAAAACCAAAATTAATTTCTCAAATAATTTTAAAATGTCCATTAAAACAAATTAACAGCATTTTGTCCTATTAAACTCTTATTTTACGGTTATATTTATGTCAGGAGCCATCCACTTCCGATTAAAATAAATTGAATAATCAGGGTCGGAGTCCTCGTATTCGATTTCCTTTTATTTGCCATCAGACAAACCCTGCACATTTTAAGACCTTTCCAGTGACTAGTTATTGGGGTTAGTATTTGAGGGTCGCCGTAGCTCGGTTGGAAGAGTAGGATATTAGCAACTAGTTCGAGTTCGAAACTCGATCCAACCAAAGACAGTCTGGGCCTGTCAAAGACATCTGGGGCCTGGTGCGCGTTAAATCTGCAGTGACCTCAAATGTTCTCACGTTGGCGTGGTGTGGAAGTTAGGAGAGTGGGGTGCCAGCTCAGCTGTTGACCTCATCATCTGACCGCGGTTTAAAATTAAGAGGTGTTGTCCTAGGATGTGTCCCCTCGGGATTGATACCGGGCCGTTGTCAATAGCGCGTTATGTGCTCCAGTGGAATGTAAATTCATCTCCCAACTACCTACTGGGCTAGTATTTGAAATTTGAATTCGCAGAGTAAACCAGGGTGTAATTATATTGTCATTTCTGAGAGCTAGACGGAACTGAAGAATATTGACGACTTATCCATGTGACGATATATCGAGGTTTTACTGTATGCCAATTTTCCTTCATTGCACTGAAAGAAAAACTTTTATTGCATCTGCAATAACAGATAACCAGGCTCCATTAACCAATTTATTTAAACCCGATTTGTTATTAGTTTTTATGTTCCTTTAAACTTAGGACCTTGAATTGGTAATTAATTAATGTCACACTGGAGCATCACAACGGGCTATTGGCGACGGTCCGGGATCAATTCCGAATGGAAAGATCCGAGGAAAACACCACGTAATTGTGAACGACGGTCAGATGACGAGGTCCACACCATAGCCGGCACCCCACTCTCCAAAATTACACACCACGCCAACTTGAGGGCATTTGAGGTCACGTCAGATTTAACGTGCACCAGCCCCCGTGTACACGAAGGTCTTTGGTTGAACTCAGTTCCGAACTCACAACCCTCCGACTGTTAATCCGTTACTCTTCCAAACCGGGCTATGTAGGAGGTACAGGTTCAATTCATGTCAGGTGCATTCCTCCTTGGGCGTATTTCTCCCCTCTGTGTCAGTAAAAACTTTCATTTTGTGTATGTCTATTACTTGATGTATGTCTTGTGTCTGGCGCAGCATTGCCAAATATGGCCCTTGCGCCATAAAACCCAAACGGACTGGGATCTTGAAGAAAATCGTGTGTTCTTTTTCATTTATTCTTTTATGAAGAAATCACAGACAAAGAGAGTGCAAAATCATTGGTTAATATTATTTAAAATTAATAAGTAATTTATGTTTCAGACAGGCTACGATGTTCATACAGCGTTATTTAGAAAGTACTGCGTGGAGCTACGAGTAAGTTTATGAAGACCATTTAATTAAAACCATTTATTTTTTAGGGTCTATTTGAGGGTGGATACCACACTAGGGTATCGATTTAGCGATGTCTGGTTACGACCACCAATATTGTGCATGCTCAAGGAAGGTTCTATTTTGATCAAGAGTTAGGGGGATCGTCAATCTCAGAGGTATGGGGGTAGTTAGTTAAACAACGGCGCACTGGAGCAACACAACGGGCGATGGGCAATGGTCCGGGATCAATCCCGAAAGGAAACATCCAAGGACAACGTCTAGTAATTTTGAACCACAGTGAGATGACGAGAATACCTGAGCTGGCACCTCTCTCTCCAAACTTCCACTCCACGCCAACATGAGGACATTTGAGGCCACGACAGATTTAAGGACATTGAGGCCGCAGTCCCTTTGTACACGACGATCTTTGGCTTTACCGAGGTTCGAACTCGCACCACCCCGGTTGCTAATCCGTTGCACTTCCAATTCGCCTACCGAGGCTCTCATCATTTTCAGAGATGAAAGGGTTTGTTTACTACTCTTATATGACCTTCTGAATTCGTTCGCTATTCCAATATACAGGGTGTCTCAAAAAGGTTGTTCCGCAATTTATCTTTTTACCATTTGGAGATAGGAAGGTAATGTAAATTGCAAAAGTGCACCAAATAAGGTAAGTAATTAAGATATGTGAATAAAATTATCACGTGATAACAATTTAAGCGGATACAGTTTTTAATTTTTATACAACCCCTCTAGATAAAAATCCGAGATGGCAGAAATGTTCCTTACCTGCATCCCTATCGTTAGCAGAAAACTGCATTTCTGTAGGTTGAACAGTAACGGAGGCATTAGGACGCAAAAAAGTTGACTTATACCGCTTGTGCACAGCTGTTCAAGCAGTCAGATTAGGGACCGCATACACAATACTAAAAATCATTTTTCGGTCAGAAAGTGTAACATTGTGCAAAATAATGTAGTATTGCAACTGCAGATGAAAATCGCAATGCATAATAGTAGACAATGTAATCTCTAATAAAAATATTGTAGAAAAAATGGTTTAAATAAAAATAAAAGGAAATTTACAACGCATGTTCAAAATGTTTTCCATCTGCAGCAATGCAGAACTTAGCTCTTCATTTTTGGCCATCGTTCTAAATTAGATACGGCTCCCTTAAAATGGAAACTCTTGATCTCCGTTACTATTCAACCTACAGAAATATGGTTTTTACTAACGATAGGGATACAGGTAAGGAACATTTTTGTTTCTCGGATTTTTATCTAGAGGGGTTGTATAAAAATTAAAAACTGTATCCGCTTAAATTGTTATCACGTGATAATTTTATTCACATATCTTAATTACTTACCTTATTTGGTGCACTTTTGCAATTTACATTGCCTACTTATCTCCAAATGGTAAAAAGATAAATCGCGGAACAACCTTTTTGGGACACCCTGCATACTGAAGTGTCTGAAAAACTGGTACAGACTTATGCATTGTAGACCTCCCAAGGGAGCATAGAACTGCAAAATATGGAGAAATATGGCAAAAATATGGGGAATGGACTCCACAAGCTTGTAGACATTGAACACCATACTTTACAATCACAAGGAGGGTTTGTCATTAGCAAAACTGACCAGATCTGATGGACGAGATGTCGAAACTTTAAAAGAAGATTGTCAGATCTTGATCTAGTCATCATAGAAAAATCAGCAATATCTTGACGAAGAGATATCTCGTCGTTAGTAAATTTGGTTAGACCTTGATGGACGAGATATCTCATCGAAACCATTTGGAGGGTTAAGAATCCTCTCATAAAAAGTCTTCACGCATGCCTGCTACTTAATACTTACAAAATTATAGCTTAAGAGAAAGATTGGAAGTCCTTGCTAAGATCTCACAAAAAGGATCTACCGAGAGCTATTGGAGTCGCTTGTTTTCGTTTTCTCACAGGACACGACTACCTACAAAATCATCTATGGAGATTTGGTTAGGCAGACCCTCCAACTTGCTTTCTGTGTGGCCTTTCAGATATGACAGGAACCCACCCCAATAGTTGCTCTGATCTTACCGGTCGCGAATAATATTACTGATAGGGTTCTATATTTATTTCTATTTCTAGACTATATTGGACAAAGAATTGAGGCGAAAAGGCTGAGGTCTGGAGGAGGATAAAACTAATATTTGTCTGAAATAGGCTATACATTGTTAATCAACTATTTATTCATTGGTATTTTTTACAAGCAAAAGCTGATTTTTATGGTAACGAAACACAACCTCTAAAGTTTTGGCATTGCATAGACTAAACATTTGTATAGGCATGAAGCAGTTCCAGGCTTGTCTTTGGGAGGGATTTTCAATGCAAACAAACAGACTAGACGGTCAGCAAAGATTTCATTTCTGCAGTCTTTATACTCTTGCAGATAAGCAAATTTTAAGCTTCAGCACATCTTTTTGATATGTTTCTACTAACAAGCATTTCTTGGTGCAGTTTGGCCAGATTTTATCCTTACACGAAAAAGTACCAATCAACCATCTATTCACAAGAACTGTCCTTTTATTTCCGCTATCCAAACGTTCTCTCATGATACATATACGCGTTACCTTAAAATGTAGCTTAGACGTTTTGGTGCGTTTAGCGTTTAATCTAAATGGTGTTGACCAATCAACTATCATATATCAATCCAGAATTTATTCTTCGCAATTTTTATTGATTAAGTGCTGAAATTGTAATCGAATAACAATCCAAGTGACATCATGTTCGGAATACGTAGAGGAAACAGGTATTTCCGCAGAAACACTATCGCTATGTATTTAAGGGTAGTTTAGGTATAGCTTCATACATATATTTGGAAAATAAAAATTTACGAAGGATGAAAGTGCTTAAAAACTATTTTTTATTCACTTTAGGAAATCTTTCTGGATGAAGGCTGGTGGCAATACTTTATCGTAGGACCAGGATTATTTTGAACAAAGAAATTCGTCCTGTTCGTCTCCTGGACACATACTACTTCAGTTTAAATACAAAGACGTTTTGTAACTTTTTACATTACTTTAACAATACAACACGCTTTAATAAAACAACGTATGCATGTAGTTTTAGTGTGCTTCTTTCATACACAATTTACGAGTCTTACGAGTTTCAGTCTTACATGATAAATTCTAAACAGATAAAGTTGATAACAAACATCAAAATAAAAGCTATTGATTATGAATGTTTTATTAAAATTATCCATATTGCTATCAGTAGGTAATTAGCTAACGTCTCACTGGAGCAACACAACGGGTTATTGGCGACTGTCCAGGATCAATCCCGAAGGGAAAGATATGAAGAAAGTACCTCGTAACTTTGTAGAGCATATGCGCTCTGAAATTTATTACTTGCATCTATTGATGACAGTTGTTAAGTATGTTTTATCTCTCATGATATAGGGGCCAAGGTAGGCCCGGTTGGAAGAGTAACGGATTAGCAACCGGAGGGTTGTGAGTTCGAACCCAACCAAAGACCGTCGTGTACAAAGGGGGCTGATGCACGTTATATCTGTCGTGCATCAAATGTCCTCACATTGGCATGGTGTGGAAGTTTGGTGAGTGGGGTGGCAGCTCAGGGTGTGACCTCGTCATCTGGTCGTGGTCCAAAGCAGCAGGGACTGAGACAGCAGCGGTATCTTCGGACATCTTAGCTCGATTGAATCAGGTTATAGAATGAAGAAAATTCGAGCTGTAGGGCGTGCGAGCAATGCACGGAGTGCATGGCCGCGAAGTGGCCTTAACCTCCTGTCGAATAGGTCAGTGGAATCACGGAACTTAAAAAGATTTACCCAGAAATAGTTGTTAATTGAGAATAAAATTATTTAAGCCCAAAAATTAAATAAATATAAATTTAATTTTTGAAGAAGTTGCATGAGGGTGAGTTTCATTTTCTCCGATCATGTTTTCGGCTAGTATCAGGAGCTTGTCTACAGGATTTTGTGCATTCTTAAGTTTTTGTAAGATGGACGTGAGTCCACCAAAGTGTCCGAATATTTCTTTGATTTCTTTGATGATATCAGAAATTTCGTGTAGGGAAGAAATGACTTCGCTTGCGAATGTCGTGACATGGTTTCGGATGTTCGAAACACCATTCTGGGAGTTGGGCGTGGGGGAGTGTTTTCGGGGACAATTGGAGGAGGAGCTGGTCTGCTTAATGCTGCAGCATATGAGAGACCCGCGTGGGTTTGTTGCGTACTTTGGATGTTGTTTTTCGCTGGTTTTTGGTTTCTGGGCAATGGGTTTTTAGGGAATTTTGGACAGCCTTCCCATGAGGTTGTGTCCATGTTCCTGACAGTTGATGCAATGTGGGTTTGTTTGTCTTGGTTGCGGGCAGGCACTTGTGCGGTGATCAAGTCCGCATTTTAGGCATCTAGTTTTCAGGTGACAATTTATACTGCTGTGTCCGAACAGATTACAATTGAAGCACTGAGAGGGGCCCTTAGTTCTTCTGTAGTGCTCCACTGTCACAGACATAAAAAGGCAATAGTTCAATTTGTAGATTTCTTCCCATTTACTCGTTTTAACGAGCGTGATAAGAAACATGGGTAGTGGGGACCTGGTCCTTTTTCTGGGTCATTTGAGCGATGCGCTCAATAACAAATCCTTTTCGCTCTAATTCCTCTTGTATGTCAGACTTCAGAGTGTCCCGCGGGAGACCTTTTATTGCGATTTTTGCAGGGCGGTTATTACGCGATTACATAATACTCAATGTTATTGTCAGTTAGGTGTTGCGTTAGTAAGCGGTATTCATCTTCGTTATTAGTTATTGTTTTAATGAAAGCGCCAGACAATTTGTATGTCGGGGAAATGTTAAGTTTTTCTTTGATTTCATTTAGTACTATTAGATGGTTTGTTTTCGGTCGGATATGTATAGGGGGCATAACGGATTTTGGAGAGTAGTCGCTGACCTCTTCCAGTAGGTTGAAACTATTTGAAGTTTCGATTTCTTTCTGCGTGTGGCTGGCTTAGTGTCAGGATCGATTTGGCTGTATGCCTTCTGGGCGGGAGAGTAAACTCCTTTTCGGATTGGGTTTTTTATTACTTTTGCTTTGGTTATCTAAGAGCTTGGGCGTTTATTTGATTTGCGTACCGGTTTATGCTTTTTACAAGATTCTGGGCAAGCAATCTCAACAAAATTATTCCACTGACCTATGAATTCTGCCAGTCGCTCCTTGGTTTGGTCGTAGCTTTTCTTGAGGATTGGCTCGATTTTGTCGGAGTGCGGCTTGGTGCTGTTCATGCTTTTTATGAACTCCAGAGTGTTTTCACATGCTCTCATATCTTTCTTTAGAAGGGTCTTCTTTTCGCAGATGACTTTCCTTTGCGTTTTTATGGCTCAAGGGCCATATTTGGCAATCTGCGCCAAAGACAGACAACGCCAACTTAACCAATTAAAGTTGCCCTTTTTTTCTTATATACTTGTTCCTTTTAATTCTCTTCCAAATGTGTTATAATTTGTAAATGAGTGCTTTAGTTTGGTAATTTTAATTGGCAGAATTTGGTAATATTATCGCGCAATGATGTTTTAAATGCAGGTCAAAAATAGCGAGCAATCAGCAAAGGGAAAGGGAACAAAGTAAAGTTTAAAACCTTAATAGTTGTCATCGAAAACGTTGTGCAGCTGAAAAGTTCCTGACTTTTCGTTTAATTGAAAACGCAAAGTGGGGTAACTTTTAAAAGCAGGTCAAAAATAGCGAGCAATCGGCAATGAGAGAAAGGAACAAAGTAGTTAATACCCCACTTCTGTATTACCTTCGGCGTATCCGCTCCTTTCATCCAATGAAAACATTTAATATAGCCCCGAGCGGAGGCTATAAAAAGACCTGTTGGACTGCTATCCATTCACACATTCATCACACAGACATCATTTCGTTCACGTACACGTCGTCGGGGACGGACGCATCCAGAAGCAGCTCTTGGATCTGTTCACTTAACGGTCTTTTTAAAGGCCTGCGATGTCTTCGCCCGAAGCTGAGATGACTCCATCGATCTGCGAGAGGAAGACCCTTCTCTGGAACAAGATCATGATACAGAAACAGGAATTGGAAGACGAAAAAACCAACCCTGGATCTACCGATTGCGTGAACACTCTGGACAACATGAAATGGAAGCTGACTTTTTTAGAAGGTCAGTGGAATTTTCTTGCTGATACTAAATGCCCAGAATCGTGTCAAAAGCACAAAAATAAGCAACTATTCCCTAAACGCCCACCACGAAGCTTAGAATCAAATAATGCGAGCATTAATAGCAATAATAAAAAACCAGCTGAAAACAACGAATTTGCTCCTCCACCGAAAAGGCACATCGCCAAAGCTGCTAAATCAGCTAAGAACCAGAACCAGCCACCTGCAGAAATAGAAACACCAAACAACTTCAATATATTGGAAGAGGTCACTGATGACCCTCCAACACCCACTTTACCAACCATTCATATTCGACCTAAATCTAATCACCTAACTTTATTCAACGAAATCAAGGAAAAACTCAACATCTCCCCAACATATAAACTCGCAGGTGCATTCATAAAGACAATCATTAACAATGAAGCAGATTACCTCTCTTTAACCAAACATCTTACTGATAACGATATTGATAACTTTATTGTACCCCCACGAAATGATCGCCCAGCCAAAGTTGTCATCAAAGGTCTCTCCCAAAATACCTTGAAATCTGACATCCAAGACGAATTGGAGAGAAAAGGATTCGTCATTGAGCGCATCGCGCAAATGACGCAGCAAAAAACAAAACTTCCATTACCATTATTCCTTGTCACGCTCATCAAAACGGAGAAACGGGATGACATATACAAACTGAAAAATTGCCTCTACATGTCAATTGTTGTGGAGCACTACAGAGGAGCTAAGGGCCCCTCTCAGTGCTTCAATTGTAACCTATTTGGACACAGTAGTAAAAATTGTCATTTAAAAGCTAGATGCTTAAAATGCGGACTCGAACACTGCACAAATACTTGCCTGCAACCTAAACAAACGAACCCTCGTTGCATTAACTGCCAAGAACTTGGTCATGTAGCCTCTTGGAAAAGCTGTAAAAAATATCCCAAAAAACAATCAATTTTACATAAGCTCAGAAACTAAAGATTTTGAAATAAATTATTCATCTAATAACAGAATTTCATGTTGGTTTTTAATGCTCAGATTAAATTTATCCTCGAGTTTTGATTAAAAGTAAACATTTGTGTTTGAAAAATAGTTTTAATTTTGAATTATTTGTTCACAAAGGTACAATATTTTTGAGAAATCGAGATTTTCTTTATTCTATTTTCGGTTAGGTTTGGAGTTAGTTTCCAAAGTGATATTTTCGAAACGCTCTCCGATATACGTCTATCCCGTGATAAGTAAACAAAATACGTGGCGACATCTAGTGTGCGTTATAAAAAGCTGGTTATTGAGTTACGACGGATGCTCAGCTCAAGACTCTGGACGTTTGCGTAGAGGAGGAGTCAAACGCATACGCAATACGCTAAACTATAAACTCGCCTGTTACGAGACAGCTGTCAATCACTCCTCCTCCTTCCCAATAGGGGTTCTTCCCTTAAGCTAACGTAGATACCCTCGTTCCTGATTGCTCATTGTGATGAGCCCATTGAAGCCAACTTTATTGTAGAACTGACAATATCGCGTCTTTCCCCCTCCATTCTTTTTCTTGTGTGGAGGGGGCATCATTATCAAAGAAAACCAGATTATTTTGAATTCTCAATTGCTTCTTATTGGTCTTTTGCTGCGAAACGAATGCCAACGGCCATACCATGGTGAACACACCGGTTCTCGTCCGATCCCCGAAGTTAAGCACCTTTGGGCGCGGTCAGTACTTGGGAGGGTGACCACCTGGGAACACCGCGTGCTGTTGGCGTCTTTTTAATTTTCTCTTTTGATTGCACAAGTAATAATATACAATTACATATTCTACAATAAGTAATTTTCAAGTTTTTGTTCAAGAAATTTTTTGCGTTTAAGTTTATATTTTTTCAAATAAAAACACATATGATTTATTATATCACCTTTTCCCAAACAATATATGTATTTGTGGTTATATGATCGATTTTCGGTCGTGGATCTCACAGATAGGATGCCACCATTGGTGTTACTTCAGAGAAGCCACCATCGGAATGTTAAAGTAAGATCCTCTGAAATTGGCATCAGTACGGATGCACTTGCATTTAATACAATAAATTCGAAATAAAACTGATAAAAACATTATCTTTTACCAATCGCATAATATATGTAACATATGCATGGAAAACTAATGATTTTCCCTTTTTCAAAGAGATACTTGCAGATGTTTTTAAATTAAATTTTTACTTGAAGTATGTAAAATAATGAGAAGTTTAAGATGCATTTAATCTTGAGAGGTATGAAGGTGACACAGCAGGGCCTTAAAATCTTGACATTTAAAGAGAAAGTGCACATTTTCCCATAAGAGAAGACATTTATCTTCAATGGGGCTCTGAAGTTAAGCTGAGAAATATTAGCGAAATATTTAAATTTTAAAAGTTGAGCCTTTCCCTCAAAGGTTAGGAAGCATCTCCACAATGACAAATGATTACATTCGTAAATAATTTCTTTTGCGGCCTCCGGAAGAAGCATTTATTTTGTTAACGGAGGATTGTCACGCATAATTTATAAAATTTAAATTCAAATAATTGCATATCTGTTTCATTTGGAAACTTGCAATTTTTCGTGATAAATTAGACGATAAAACATTTTTAACTAAACGTTTCTTAGTAAACCGCATAGTATTTTTTAGTAATGAAACATTTGATCGAAGCCGCAAAACTACGAATCTAGTACTGATTAATTTTGTTTATAAACGTTTGTTGCTATACGCTAATATACAAATAATGCCAATTTCTCTGCCACCACATTAGTGAAGTGTATATATCATCGGCCTACAAAAAATAAATTGTAAAAATTTTTGAGGTATATTTTCGATTTTCTGGACTATAATGTGATGATCTGAAGTCACAAAATTATTTTTCCTTTGCACGATTTCTCTTTTAGAAACATACTTGGTGAGTATAGTGATTAAATCTTTTCCCAATTTCGTTTTTTCAGAACTAAGTTTTTTTATTTAGTCTGTTTCACTTGTAAACCCCCTATATATAGAGATTGTTAAGGGATTTACGTGAATTAGTAAATAGTACCAAGTTTTCTGAGGAAGATATTTAACCCTCCAAGTGATTTCGACGAGATATCTCGTCAATCGAGATCTGATCAATTTTGCTAATGACGAGGTATCTCGTCATCAAGATATTGTAGGGTTACTTTTATGATGACGAAATCAAGATCAGGTCAATTTTTTCTAATGAACGTGATATATTGTCCGTCAAGATCAGGTCAGTTTTGCTAATGACAAGATATCACTTCGAGGCAACCACCAGGAGGGTTAAAACCAGTTTTGAGGTATTTCCACTTTTAAAATTAACTTAAATAATGTTTAAGATATGTTTAATATTTGGGTTTAGTAAAGAAAATGAGAAGGATGAACCCGCTATTGGTTCACTCTCGCAGTACTGGTGTTTGACATGTCGTAGTAGTTGCAGTTTCACGATGTCTATAGAGAACTTATCAATTTTCGATTGTATTTAGAGCATCATACTCTAATTACTAGTGCTAATATAATACACTGGTGTTCAAAATTAAGAGAATATTCCCTTTTTGGGTGATTATCTCCAGAACTACCGGACATATTTTAATGAAATTAGTTATGCACATAGGTTGAAATAATACAAAAAATAATCATACAACAGTTATGGCACACACGCATGATCGTGCGTTAGACATCAGCGCAGGAAGGTCTAAGACAAAGGTTACAATTACCCTCCCAAGAGCGTCCCATATATGCTCTATAGGGTTTAGGTCTGGAGATCTGGTTGGCCAATCCATCCTGCGAATATCCTCGCTTTCAAGATATTCGACAACCAGATGAGCCCTATGTGGACGAGAGTTGTAGTCCATAAAAATGAAATCAAGGCCAACTGCACCTCTGAAAAGGCGAACATAAGGCTCCAAGATCTCATACCTATACCTCACAGCAGTCACAGAGCCTCTATCAAAGACATGGAGGTATGTGCGCCCATCCAACATTATGCCTGCCCAGACCATCAAACCTCGGGAGCTATAGTGGTCTCTTTCTCTGACAGGTAAGCGGGTCCCTGGTTCTTTCCAGATGAACGCACGTCAAGAATCAGTGGTTAGGCGTCATGTTGGAGAACCAGGGAACCATGTCCAACTTATGGAAACAGTTTAAGGATACCAGATCCGTAGAGAGAAAGCCTGGACAAGGTCGTCCAAGAGCCACGACGGCCAATGAAGATCGATATTTGTCCATTGCAGCGAGACGCAACAGGAGTAACAGCTTCTCAGATCTCTTGTGACCTTCATGCGGCCACAGGAAGCCGAATTTCAAGGGTTACTATTTCCAGAAGGCTACATGAGGCGTCTGTTTGTAAGAAGACCTGCTGTTTGCGTCCCGCTCATTTCTGCGCAGAGGAGAGCCCGTTTAGCATGGTGCAGAGAACATTGACTTTGGACAAGGTATCAGTGGGGGTACGTTCTATTCACTGATGAGTCCCGGTTCAACTTAACCACCGATTCTCGATGTATGTTCATCTGAAGAGAACCAGGGACCCGCTACCTGTCCTCCAACACCCGAGAAAGATACTACTATGGCAGCGAGGTTTGATGGTCTGAGCAGGCATCATGTTGGATGGGCGCACAGACCTCAGGTCTTCGACAGAGGTTCTGTTGTGATGTATAGGGATGAGGTCTTGGAGCCCTATGTTCGCCTTTTCCCCCTCGCCATGGTGCAGAGAACATCGACCAGGGATTAGTGGGGTACCGTTCTATTCACTGATGAGTTCCTTTTCATTTCTACCCCGCTGGGAGTTACATTCAAGTCCCTAGGAATCTGCACTTGAGACTGCCCTGCTTTCAGTCTCCCGACGATTCACCACCTCCTTTCATCATCCAAACGTTGGTGGTTACTCATTTTAGCTGTTTGCTTTTGAATTTACCGAAAAGTTGCATAAAAACACCACGAAATTCGCCGAGGCGTGCGAGCGAATGAAGCGCGGAAATTGTCACGCGCTTAGAAAGCCTGTTCCTCTAAATGCACCGCCCACACGCACTTGTACGCGTACGTATTCGACACAATATTTGCATCTTTGTTTGGAAGCATTAGTTTTACCTTAGTACTTTTCGACAAATTCGACAAAAGATGTAAATTCTCTTAGTTTTGAACAACAGTGTAGATATCATAAGGTTCTATATAAGGTGCTAAGTATAATAGATATAACAAGGTTTTTATATAATAAGATGATAAGTATTATAAATATCACAAGGTTTTTATATAATAAGATGATAAGTATTATAAATATCACAAGGTTCTAAATAACGTGCTGCTAAGTGTCTCTCAGTCATATGGCCTCATCATGGCCAGAGTGAAACGGGTAGCACAGGCGAAGTACGTCGGGAGTACGTACTCCTAGTAGGGCCACCCAAGTCGCGAAGGCTGTGCTGCTTTACACGGCTAACATAGGAAGGTGAACGGGTGGCTAAGTCGGACTGCTACAGAGATGACTCCCAGATCTTATGATTATTACAGACTCGCTCTACCCATGTCATGGACTTGTGCAAAAATGCTAGATGATATTCTTTGATGGCCAGAAATCCTTTCCCACCTGTATAAAGTGCAGCTTATTACCAACCTCTCCCTCACGCTTTCAGAATTGCCGGTCATGAGACAAACTTCAGGGGGTGATAGAACACAACGCGAAACAAGCACTTTCCCCCATAGAATGTATGGTCGCAAGTGCAGCGGTTGGCCGCTAGAGAGCGCAGTCAAACGCTTGCAGAAAAGCGTTACGTCGGCGATGCGAGGCCTACATCAGGTGTGGTGGTCGACATTTTGAACAGCTTCTGTAATTGTGCATTTGCGTTGTACTTACCGACTGATGTTTGTACATGTTGTTTCATTTCCATGTGAAAAGTTTATCATGTTTTGTACATGTAATTACTTTCTTACCCATTGTTCCTTGTACTTATCTTTAATTTATGCAAATCTAATTGTATTATTTCGTTTTGTCAAGCAGTTATTGATATTTATTTGACATCAAAGCGTTGTTTCCCTATTTCATGCCTCTTCTTTCCAACTTACGTCGGACCATGTGTTTGTGCCGAAATGGAAAGCGCCCTCCAGCGACCCTACATTCTATGGTGAAAAGTGTTTGTTTCGTTGTGTTCTATCACCCCCTGAAGTTTGTCGTATTAGTTTAGACTCACCCAATTGACGTTCCATGGGCTCTTATACAAGCGTTTGACTGCGCTCTCTAGCGGCCAACCGCTGCACTTGCGACCATACATTCTATGGGGAAAAGTATTTGTTTCGTTGTGTTCTATCACCCCCTGAAGTTTGTCCCATGACCATAAAATCACCCTGTATAATGAGGTGCTTGTGTTGAATAGATTTGCTAACCTTGATATTCCCAAGACATACCTAAGGTTCCATTGTTAAATTGTATTATTACTATCAATGTTCTGTCAATGTTCATTTATAAGTGGAGAGTTTGTAACTGTGGTTGTTAATTATACACTGGCGAGCAAAACTTAAGGTAAGGTAAGGTTTTCAGCCGCTATTTTGCAGTGGTGACCCGGATGTGGCAAAATGATACAAATGGTAGGTCAAGAGATACCGAACTGATGAGTTAAAACAAAACGATAGCAAGAATGGAAATGAACAGTAAAAAAGTCTTTGAACTGAAGTGATGTCATAGTACGGAGTGCCACGAGACTGAAAAGTAACTGTGAAAAACAACAACAGAGAAGACGGTCCTTTGTAAGTTGTATGACAGCTCGAACTCTGATGTTGGCTTCGAGCCACGTGTGCTTACAGAGAATGAGGTTGCGAATAAGTTCTTGAGGTAGCAGAACTCATTCCTGTGTTACAGCCTGTGACGTCACGATTCCAAAATTTAAATATGCACCAGCTTTCTACTGAATATTCAAACAGTCACAGTCTGTTCCTTTCAATTTTGAGGTTGTAACCTTTAAAAATATTGTTTTTCTTTAAGTTTTGCACCACACCAGTGTGTTTAAGTTAGTAATCTAACTACAGAAATGTTTGGGGAATGAATATAATTGAGTATTATGAATATATTGTTAAAAGCACTAATCACTGGTTGTAAACCATGATTTCTGCTCTGAGTAAGTGCAGATAAAGCACACAAGTCTGAATATGTACTCACTCAATCAAGTCTGTTGATTTATCAATACATTTTATTTTTTTACTTTCGGCACACAAATATAATACACACAGTAAAGCACATGTTTGCTCGTTCACTAATCGGGTTATTGCCTCACATTATAAACTATTTTATTATTACATTGAATGATCACAGGACAATAAAATTATATTCTTGCTTCTTCACTTTTATTTACATCTAATATATATACTGTACATGTACAGTGGAGATGTGCATTTGTCTGGACTTGTGAAATGAAACCAGAACCAATAGATTGTAATTATACTTCCAAAGAAAATGTACTCGGTTATTTAAATCACCAATCTGTTTCGTTTAATTTTGAGGTTGTAACCTTTAAAAATAGTTACACAAATAATAATAAATAAAAATAATAGGACTAATAAATTGTAATTATATTCGAACCAAACTGAACTCAGACTATTCTGTAAATATAGTTTTTACGGTTAATATTTATTTTGTTGGAAATAAGAGAAAACAAGAATTTTAAAGATATATTTAAAAACAATAACTAAGAAATAATTGAAAATAAGAATGCAAATTAATTGTAAAAAGTATGCTATTTTTAGGTTCAGACGGAATGTTTATTTTTGGTTAGTTTACAAGTCTGCTTCTGTATCATTTATCATTAAACGATTTGCAAAGTTTCCTTTGGCACTTCAAAAGGGAAATAAATCAAAATTTGAAAATGAAAATATCTGGCTAGTTAAAATAATCAAATCTAGTCATTACCTTATTACTTAAAAAATCCTAATTTTTACATGTAATTTTAATTCTTTATAAAATAATGTAAAAATGTAATGTAAAATAATGTATTAAAAACAATCTGATTGATTGTTTCCTGAATATACAAAAATATCAAGATATATTTGTTGTTGTTTTAGATGTTATGTAGGGTGACATAAATTCAAGCCCGGCCATACACTGGAACTGCATGCGACAAAGCATAACGACATGCGCACGCGCACGCGCACTCTGTAGAGAAAATAATGCGCATCTCAGTCAATTTAGTATCGCACGACTTATGTCAAACCAATGTGTGGTTTGCCTAAAGTTTAAGTTTAGATGCATTGATTACGTTTCAACGTTTATTTAACTATTCTGAACTGCAATTTAATAAATAACTGAAAGTTTAATAAAAAAATTAACTTTTATAAAGCTATTTTACAATCTATTTCGGATCTTAACTCACAAGTCAGACGTACAGCGATTTTCTTATTCTATCATATAAAAAATAATAAGAACAGTACAAATTATTCTTCTAATGAGATGGAAATTTCTTATTCATTTATGTGTATAAACATTTATGTGATAATCGTATCTATCTACTTGTATGCACCAACATGGTCTAACACAACATCACAATGTCCGCATTAAAGCAACACAAAAATTAATGATAAAAGCTAAATTTAACAGCAAGTCACTAAACATTAGCTACGCTGATAACAATATTTAGTTATCTGCTATTTTATTCATAAAAAATTATTTCACTCAGTATTTTCAATAAGTATGCCGAATTTCTTGAAAATATATAACACACACTGCACACTAGATTTTTAAAAATTTCAACAAGGATACGCTTTGGTTAGACTCACGAACACGGACCATCGCCAATTAGCAATAATTATCATCGCCAATTGGCGATAATTTTGTTAATATGATTACCCGTCGTAGGTTTGCTATATGCACTTCCACGTGCGCGCAAGTGGAAGGCATACAACATGGCGGCCTGTCCAAATAGCCGTTTGGCAACGAAAATTTTAGTCGCCAATTTGGTGAGGGGACGATACGTGTTCTTGAGTTTTACCACGATTACATTTGTCTGGATAATTGTAACGCATAATATTAAGTACTTTTTACCGTAATAGATTTTTAGCGTACAATACATTTATAGAACAAATTTGTGTGGTCGAATTAATTCATAAACTTCTTCACTATCGTACTGCTTACAGTATCTATAACCCTATATAGTCAGCAAGAGCAAGTTCACATGATATTTTTTATAACAGGTATGACGCAGAATTGCAACATCCAAACATTCACATTGAATTTATCTTAACAGAGGTTTAATAGTTTGCCCTGATCTGTAATTGAAATTTAGAACTTATAAAATATATTTCAGATATGAAATGGCTTCAGAGTCTTTGTGTAAAGCGCATCATGCTTAAATTATGTCTAAGAAGTTGAGTTAGAATTTTTAGCATTGCAAATGGTTTCACGAAATTAACTTCCATATAAACTAGTAGTTTTAGAGCACGTCTAATAAAAAAAACTGTTTCGTAATTAAACATTAACTAACACTATTTTGAATAACTGAAAATTTCTTCCCATTTCAGATTCAGTCTTACGCAAGTTTTAAGTTAATGCTTAACTAAACTTAATTAACTTAACAGCTGAAATGCTTTAGTTAATATGAGGTAAGTTGCGAAGTAATGTAAATAATTGGAAATTTTTGCCCATAAAGCGCAGGATAAACGAATTAAACAATACTTGGAAATCGAGATCGTTTTAATATAAACTATAATCTACTAATATGAAAATGCTTGACAGTATAAATATACAATCAAAATATCTTATACCAAATTTTCTGCGCTCTTTTATGAATATTAATATGACAAATTATATGTATTCATTTCAACTATAAGGAACTGCAGAACTTTAAATGTTTGTTTACATGTGCAGCACTAACAAGTACTCAGAACAAACTAATAAACCTCTTTTGTAATAACAATAACAGTTTGATATGTATAAACAACAATAACATATTTCAGGGAGTAAAGCACCAAAACTTTAATTATTTTATACATTCATACGGATCCATATTTTGTTATATTCTCATAAAAGTATACTTAATTCTGAAAGTAGTATATCAGTTCACAATTTACATATATTTCTTACGAAGTATTTGATATGTTTATTCGTAATATTAGTTGATATATTCATTCTAAATACAGGTATATATGATCACACGATTGATATGTTTGGTAAATCATCTCGTAAATGATATGTATGATTCAGTATGGAAAGTTCAAATACGCGATATGTATATCTATAAGGCAATAATGCAAACAACAGTTGTATAAAATAAAAATCCGACTCTAAAAGTCACATATAAGCATTTAAATCTGATACATTGATATGTCTTGGAATGTCATTGACACTAATACATCATTTCATTTACAAAAATAATCATAAATCAATTATTTAGTTAATAACTAAGCCTCAATAAGCATAAATTTCATGACTTTAAGACTTTCTAGGACATAAACATTTTAAATATAAAATACAAACATTTCGGGGATCTTAAAATATGTAGTCGTAACAAATTGTTTTAAGCAAAATATGCTAAAGGCATATATATTTTATTTTTACATAAATTAAGATAGAATTAATTCGAAGACGATACATGGAAAAGAGAGAAAATGTTTGAAATCACGATAAAATATAAAATACATGTAATATAATATATAATATACATACACTTAGAAAACGTTTAAGCATTGTTTAAAACATGATGCATAAATTGAAGAGTCATATATATTCATTTGAAAATTCAAAGTAGAACACGCATAGCTTAACAATAGATCATACGAATATTTATGAATCTGTATAAACCACACTTGTCAAATGAAATTGGTAAAACTTATTCAAAAGTTACACATACAGATGTGTGATTAAAATTACATAATTATAAGAAGAGTATTGGAATTTTAGACACCAATTAAACACAAATTCCTGAAAACTATTGCCTCATGCTTATAAGTATTTAAATCCATTTTATTATTTACATATTGGTTTTTAATTAAAAATACTTATGACCTATAAACGTGAAAAACAAAAAGTCCATATATTTTATATAACTGAATAATATTTTTATTTGAATAGAGGTAAGGGTTAGTTGGAGAGACGACGCTGGTAGTATAACTCGAATATATCTGTCTGAAATTCGGTTTGTTTTCAGTTAGTAGTTTCGGTACATATAACACAAGGTTATATCGTACAGTTGTATTTATAAACATCGAAGATATCACCAAGGGGCTTATTTTCAGTTTTTTATTGCTATATAGGGAGATAGTTTGGAAATGCTTCGAAACTATGTGATATTCTTATTGGCACTTATGTTATCAAATGGCTGAATGCACCGTCTCTACCTGAGATTTGGGCGAGATGACGGTTATTGTCGAGGATGACGTTCTAATAACTGCTTCATTTTGAATAAAAAATCGCCTTTTCAGCATTTCTGATGTCATTCGACACCATCTAGACTTTTGACTGATACCAAAAGTTGAATCTTCCTGAATTCAGGATCACAAAACAGGTTTTGCTATTGTCCTTCGACATCATTTAAACTGATGCACGGAATGCGATTCATGTAAATTGAATTCAGAATCAGGCAGTCGAAGCAGTTTTATCATCACTAGAACATAGATCTGGTTGAAATGACAATGAAGCAACAGAAAAAAAATCAGAAGCACGAAAGAGTACTTCACGTGGAATAAAAACTAGAGAGAAAATTGTAAAGCGCTTTTTACAAAATGCTCTATAAGACCTCGTACATGATGACATTTTTGATGATGCAGGTAAATCCGGAAAAATTTTGATATTGTAGACCCGAACAGTATAGCATGTTTGGAAGATTAGTTCTTATAGCAATTATGATTGGATCGACTGCATGGATTGTAAGTCATGGTTGCATAATTTTTTCATATTAAGTGAATCCAAATGTTATAATTGTGTACACAAAAAATGTAAGAAAGGACATCAAGAGACTAAAACTTTAAGCTTGATTTTGAATGGTATTGATATTTGTGTCATTGAATTTTCAAAAAATGAGTCAACTATCTATAACTTTGAGGTATAGATGGGACATTGAGAAGTGTTTTTTGTTATCCTCTTTTGGACGGTTATTATAATTCTTATTAATAATATAATTCTTACACCTATTTCAAATTTCTGTAAAAATTCACTTTTTGATCAAAATAAAAGTTTTAAAGATATTTTTCCGTATCTCATTTTCTGGAAAATGCGCCATCTCTGCCTCACTTACCTCCATTCATTGTATTGTCTTTTCGAATCAAATCTATTTCATGATTTGATTAAGTACTGTTGAAAGATCTTTTAAAGCAAAATAGTGATTACACTGTTTCGATGAAACTGTAATGTTCCGAAGGATATCCCAAATTTTATTTGGTGGATATAGTCACTTCACTTCAAAACTGTCTCGTATTTAAGTCATATTAAGTAATTTAATTAAATATCATTGTAAAAATAAATAATTTTAAAAATCCACCGAATTTTAAGGATTGAGTTGATAACTTAACTAATTTTTTTTAGACGATCGGATTTCCTGAAGAGGAAATTTGTAAAATATATCGGAAAAGTTTTTCTCGTTAGTAAATACTATAGGAATGATACCATAATCTGGTGGTAAGAGTGTAAATACACTCGTGTTTCGAACTCTAAAGATTCAGAGAAATTCCTACATCAGATCATTCCATTTTTCAGCCAAGCCTACCTTAAATTATCTTTTATTTGGTTCGATCTCTAAAAGTAAAAACCCGTTGTATTTCATTAAAATTTACTAAAAGTATAACCGTTAAAAATTCTTCAGATTCCGATACATTTGGATTTTTCATATTTTTGAAAGAGATTGTAGCAGTTTTCTACACTCTGAAAAACTGTTCATAATTTTCAGAGTACACTATTCATAGTTTTTGAATCATGGCTTTTAAATATTAATACTCAGCATTCGAATAAGTATACCTCTAAACAAATATAAGTATATAAAATATTTATAAATTTGCTTCCATATATTCTCATGCTAGTATCGATTTCATACTGTCTCACATTTATCATTGATATGTTAATAAAATACTTGTGTCAATCAAGTACTCATATATGTATATTGTAGATGAGAATACTTAATTTTTTTGTTTTATTCTGTGTAATTATAGTGAAGCTAATGTTGCATTTAGCTATTATACACCCATTTAGTTTTAGCAAATCGCTTCAATTGATACATTTGTAGAAATGTGATGTTTATATTATTTCAAATCTATATTTATGCTAGAGTTCTGTTTTATTCGTGTAAAAAAGACGATTGTAGTATCTATTTGACGATTTCAATCGTATACTAATTCCGGCAGTATGTTAAGAATTAATTCTTAGCTCTGAAGTAGTAAATGGTAATTACTATGTAATCTTATTTCCGAAATAGATCATAACAATTTTTTAAGACTGTTAGAGCTATAATCCCCAATCCTTGTATTTAATTTTCAGATATAATACTTCTTTAAAAAGATTTTATAAGGTTAACATCTACAACCGACTTAAAGATTGTATATAATGGATCCGTTTGATTGGGACGACACAAAGAATACAAAATTATTTACCCAATTTCTCACACTTTTGATACCATTTGTAAACAATTAAGCATGGTAAATATACGCTAAAGACTCTACAGGACTCACCACAGGAAATTGATATGTTCATAACTTGTAATAGTTATGCGTAGGCTATCCTTATGGGAGTTGATATGTATAATGAAATTCACAGCAGTTCACTTCAAAAGCTAGCTGGTGATAAATTTTGGATACATAGAAATTCACATAACACAAATTAAAACTTATATAACGTTTCTTCTAGTACAATATACACAACACGGACAATATAGATACATAAAGTTTAAAGACGTCAACTAACTTATATAAATTTGAAAAGAAGATTCACTTGTCTATAGTAATATATTCAATACACTAAGATAATGTGCTCAGTCTATTCAGTGACGCTCTTTTTTATGGTGTCCATTTTGTTAAATAGGAAACAAATGTACCCTAAAGCAAAATATATGCTTCTTTTCCAATCTAGTACAAAACGAATGTTATTGATGTTTTCAAATATATATCATTTGGTCTGGTAATTGAATATAAAAATATGTTTCTGCCATACATAGGTAAATATAACTGTATTAATTTATTATCCGTAATAAGATAAAAGACTAAATAAATCAAATGTAAATAATTATTTTGTAAGTAACTCAAATTAAGTTTAAGAAATACTTTGAATTAAGGATTTATGTTTTCATTGAATGTTAATCTCAAATAAAAATTTCTTGCCAATTAGACTATCGGCTACTTTGTTTCTAATATGTAATGGAAGCCACTAATGTATTTTATAAAGCAATATTCTTCTAGCTTTGTAAATGCATGTATATTTTGTAAAAGACAAATATTTTTTCTAGAAATGGGATATACATTATTTAAGCAAGTGTTTTAAAGTTCATGCACGCTTCTGACAAGAGTGAATAAATAATATCTAGAAGTGATAGATGTTTCTGATTTCGTAATTTTAAGATTTCATAAGAAATTATTTTAGGTACAGCTAAATGGTTTGACTTTTGAATAAAGAATTCTCTTTGAATTCATTTGAACAAACCTAATGGATAAAAATATTGATATTAATTTATTATAAGGAAATTTTTTATGAAAACTGTCTTAAATTATAAACTTAAATTTGAAACCATATTTACTCAGTGTTATTCAAAAACTCATTCATGTTAATGTAAATATTATCTTTTAATATAAATACACATGTAAAATATTAAATAAAGCAAAAAGATTTTTAATATAAAAAATTCGTAAACAGAAATCATAAATAACAATGAAAAATAATTCAAAACAGCACAATACAATACAAAAAATATCTCCATTTTTTAACTAAGATAACAAGTCTTAGCTCTAATTTCTAATTAAATTAGGAATTCATAAAAAATATATGTGAGTACTAAAACAAGTTTTGGAAACATACTCTTGTCAGCTTGCAATTTTTGTGTACATCTGAATTATAAAATTATCAAAAAATGCACGATATAAAAAATATTTGACTATTTACTTTTAAAAAGTTCTCACACTTTTCTCCTATTGATATGTATGGCATGACACTTGTCAAAAAGTTCAAATTTTCAATGATATGTATTTTCATCACATCGACCATTAATGGTTACTGGTTTTTATCGTATATTAATCAATTCATTCTCGCATAACTTTAAAAGCAAAAGCCAATAATAATATTGGAACTGAACTAAAATAAAAGCATTTTTCAATGACATTAAAAATCCTCACACAGGACAGAAATAAAAGAGGATTTTAGATGTCCATTTCAAATTACATACACTTCCGGTGGAAGTGCTCATAAAAGCACTTCACCCACTAATAAATAAACCTTCCTTAAACAGGAATAAGTAGTCAACAGTAATATTAGCTATTAAACAATTTTATATCTAAATTGATATGTATCTTCATAGTTTTAAGTACTTCAACTTGTAATTAAAGCTCTAGTATCATGGGTAAACAACAATAAAATGATAAAAAATGATATACAGTGAGTTTAAATTTTAGTCTTGGCAGTAGTTTTCTTATCCCTTAAGAGTTGTTTGAAGAAATTTAAAACACAATTGTGTTTACGCCATTGAAAACATTACTAAGTTTGAAAAAATTTACCTTCTCAAAACTGTAATTATAAAATTAACTAACAATTTGTCTAGTCAGAAGACCAACCGGGTTAAAAGGATCAGAGTGAAAATCACTGATTATTCCTTAGAGTTACTTCATGACTAGCTAAATGTATTTTTATTAGTTAGAAGGGGAAATAAGTTTAGATACAATTTTCCACAATAGTTACTGTATTTCCTACCCTCAAGGAAAAGAAACTCCATCATGATGTCACAGACAATCTTTAATAAATCATAATTAGTTAATATTATTATTACCGATTTAGAAATGTAACACATTGAAGTTGCTTTGGTGCCTATGTTTCTCGCTTGGGAATTGGCCTATTGTGTCATGGAAAGTAGTGTTTGATTTCATTGAAAGTACCTTGAGGTTACTTTGGAAACCAATGTATATCGCTTGAGAATTGACCTATTGTGCATGGAAGGTAGTACTTGATTTCATTGAAAGTACCTTGTGGTTTCTTTGGTATCAATGTTCATCGCTTGGGAATGGGCTTAATTACGTCATGGAAAGTAGTACTTGGTCTCATAATCTGTCTAAGTTTAGAATCAACGGTTATTGAAACCAACCGCATAATAAAATCAA
Organism: Meta bourneti; assembly: GCA_933210815.1. Taxonomy (NCBI): domain Eukaryota; kingdom Metazoa; phylum Arthropoda; class Arachnida; order Araneae; family Tetragnathidae; genus Meta; species Meta bourneti. The sequence continues at coordinate 56,499,437 of OW119931.1, read as the reverse complement.
ATTTGTTGTAACAAAAGTGTCTAACACTTATTTAAAATTTGAATTGAAAAGAAGTAATGATTCGTCGTTAAAGAGAAAATGTTTGTATGATATCTATTTGGGAAGTAGTGACTCCTGTACACTTTTCTTTCCAACGCTACCGATGCTTTTATCATTACAGAAATCCCCGTCTTCAATAGCTGAAATCAGAACTATTGAAAGTTTAACCCATTCAATGTGTATATGTCAAAATAAAAAATATTACTTTTATCATTATTAGGAAACATTGAAAAACACCATCCCTTAAGTCTGTCACTCCAAATTAAAACATATTACTTTTACTATTACTAAAGTAACAAAAGGCCCTTAAATATTAGAACTTGAGCCCCCTGAGCCCAATCCTTTCCGATCTTTTTACCTTTACAAAAATCTCCTTCTTTAATAGCTCAGGTCAGAACTATTGAAAGTACGGTCTTCTAATGTGTCAGTCAAAATAAAAAATATTCATTTTATCATCGTTTTAGCCTTTTCCTACACCACTTCGTTATTTATCACTACAAAAAATATCTTTAATAGCTCGTGTCGGGAACTATTGAACGTATAGCCCGTTCAATATGTGTCAGTCAAAATAACAAACAATTTTACTTTTACCAATATTAGGGCAACTTTAGGCCCTTTCCTACGCCCCTTCGTCCTTTATCATACCAAAAATCTCTTTCTTCAATAGCTCAGGTTAGAACTATTGAAAGTATGGCCCGTCCGTCCAATGTGTGTCAGATAAAATAAAAATATTACTTTTAGAATTGTTAGGGCAATTTTGGGCCCTTACGTATGCCACACTTTGTTATTTATTACTACAAAAAATATCTCTAATAGCTCGTGTCGGGAATTAATGAAAATATCGCCCGTCCAATGTGTATCAGTTAAAATAAAAAATGTTGCTTTTATCATTATATCAATTTTGGGCCCCTTCCTACGGGACTTCGACACTACAAAAAATGTCCCCAATTGCTCGTGTCGGGAACTATTGAAAATACCATCAGCTTAACGTGTTTGTCGTTCCAAATAAAAAATATTATTTTTATACAAGTCGGATTCAGACTATCGGTATGAAAACCAAGATCAGGCTAACTATTGCCAAGACTAAAACCACCGCCATCCTCCATGGCGGCGTGATTAAAAGTTTGTGGTGTTGTGGGAAGGGGGCTTCGCGCTGTACGGCGGGGGTAGTGGTGCGTCGTTGTCGGCTTCGGCTTCATCGCTGCTCAGGTTGAGAGCCGGGTTGACCCTGCCGTTCATCTCCGACTGGTAGGTCTTGGCAAGGTGGGCGTTGAGTACGCTCATCTCTCCCTCGTGCGGTTCCTGGACCTTAAGGATGTCATCAGGGATGTTGACGACGCAGTGGAAGATGTCGAACTGCGGGGGGATGTGTCCGGCCTCGAACAACCACTTGCTGCTACGGGACACGCTCAGCAGAGTGATCAGGCTCAACAACATCGATAGGGTCCGGAAGGGAAAGAGCTGCTCTTCTGACTCCTCGCGGTAGTAGGGGTACTTGATGAGGGCGGGCAGGCCTACGATAGCCTCTCCCCCGAGGGCCCGGAGGAGGAAGCCCACCACGTAGGCGCTTAGCGAGCCATAGGTGTTGCAGAACTTCTTGAAGTAGACCACGCAGACGAGCTGCGGGAAGAGCATCACGTAGACCAGGTCGGAGGACAGGTACCACAGACCGTAGATGGATTTCACGGTGAGAGCCATGGCAGTGGCGAGGATGCCCACGGCGATGATGGACGCCTTCATGACGTAAATGATTTCCCGTTCAGAAGCCTAACCAGAAAAAGAAAGGGTTGTTTAAATTGCACTTTAACCCTCCTGAGGTTGCTCCGAAGAGGTACCTCGCCACCAGCAAAGCAGACCAGATATTTATCTCGTCATTAGAAGAAAAAACTGACTAGATCACGATATGTCTCCTCATCAGCGAAATTAGTCAGATCTTGATGGACGAGATATCTCCTCGAAACCACTTGGAGAGTTAATTTGAATGATTGTAATATTGTATCCAATCAGAAACTTTTAAAACTCTGATGGTATGCAATATGCCAGATGCTGCAGATCACATGGCACAGCTTCTATACTATCAAATTACTCTGAATATAATCCTATCTCGGTTAACAGTAAACATTTTCCTTGTCTGGTATTCAATAGCGAGTTACGATATTCAAGACCAGGCCTTAAAGGATCTTCAAGACCAAGGGGCAGGCCTTGAAGATCTTATGAATTTTTAAGAACAAGGAGACCTTAAAGATCTTATGGATTTCTAGGTCTGGTAAGGTCATATGGTCTAGATTTTCAAGGAGAAGCAAACACCTATTGGCCTCCGTTATTTGGTAAAGCTTCATGAATGGATCTTCATGACCAAGCAGACAAATTATACACATTAAGTTTGTAAGTGGAGTAAAGATTTTCTACTTTGTACCAAGTGCACGGCTATGCCTGCGCATCTTCTTTCCTGTATTAGAGTAGCTATGGGGGATTTATTAAAAAGTCCTTTGCTGGTCCGGTTATTGGACCTGGACAAGCTCAGGATAGGCCAAGTGAGAAAAGTTAAAAGAAAGTTTCCCATCATTACAATCCAATCATAAGGCAAAGAATCACTCGAAAACACACAACACCCACTAAAATCAAGAATGAACTCACGTTTTGTCTGATGATGAGTTTGTAGATATTTCTGGCAAACATGGAGGCAGCCGACAAGATGGAGGAATCTGATGATGACATAACAGCAGCTGACACTGCACCGAGTCCAACGAAGGACACGGCAGCTGGGGTGAGATATTGGAGGACCATGGGCAGGACCAGTGCGGTGTTATTACCGTCCAGTGGAAGAGAGCCTGGGAAGTCTGTTTCGTTCCACGCTGTTTCAAATAAAACGGCAAGCTTAATAAAAATTATTAGCTCACTAATTTTCCTATTTTTTTTTAATCCAAATTGAGTTATGGGAAGTCTTTTCGTCAAGTTAAATAATGTAGATGGTAGTAGTGTTTTGCCGTGGAATGTGCTTCCTGTACGTATTCTGGAAATAATATCATTTGACTTGTTTTTTAATACGATTTCAGCACGTTACCAATAGATGTTATAAAGAATGAATTTCGAATTGATATATAATAGTTGATTGGCCAATGCCGATTCGATTCAAAAAACGGTAATAAAAAACATTGTGAGGCTTCTCTAATATAATGAAAGAGCATTTGGGTAACAGGAAGTAAGTTCTTTGTTTCCTCTTATTTGTTTACACTGAAAATCTCCCTTATTCAGGGTGGTCAGGTAGCTAGGTATTTGAATTACCGTCGCACTGGAGCAACACAACAGGCTATTGGCCAGGGTGGTCAGGACCATATTTCATAGTATTTTAACACATTCTCTATGGGAGGGATTATCGGTGATTACAAACAAACCAGACGGAAAGACGAGGATTTTATTTTCTGTTACCCAAATGCACTTGCATGATACCATACCGGGTTTACCTTATAATGTAGTTTATCGCCGTTTCGGTGACGTTTGGTATTTAATCTAATTGGTATTGACTAATAAACTATCATATATAAATTCGGAATTCATTCTTTGGAATTTCTATAGGCGGCGTTCTAAAATCGCATTAGAGAAAACAAGAGAAGTGACGTAACGTTCGGAATACGTAGAAGAAACACGTTACGCCGCTGAAAAACTACCCCATCTACATTTAACTCGATAGGAAAAGACTTATATTTGGTTCCTGGAAGAATCTGATTTTTTGCAATGAACAGTTTTCCAATCTTACCTGTTGCTTTAGCTACAGCTCCAATAATCATGGGAGGAATAGCCATGATGATACAGCCCACAGCCGCAACGTAGGATAAGAGTTGAGCCCGGAATGCAGTTTTAGATGATAAGACCCGTTGGAAATACACCTATGAGAGTTGTATTTAAATGTAATAATTCTAGGATACACATTATTCAGAAGGGATTTTACAGTGATTATCATTTTGCTTGTCGTTGAAGTATTCCAATAAAAAAATTAGTTCAGTAGTTTTTGAAAGTGCTCAAATCTTATATAGATACTTAATATCACATTTTTTGTACAGGGCATGTATAAAATACATGCCCTGTATTTTATACATGCCCATGAAATTTGTCTTTTCATAAGGCTCTCTACTAAGAAACTTTTAATTTGTGATTGCTTCCTCTATCTAATTAATTAAATAAAAATCTGTCTTTTGAAGAGAAATATTCGGTGATACGTTGAACATTTAGCATTGATCTCTAAAATATGATGGTGCATCTATCTCGAAAGGGAGCGAAAGACGCCTGATAAAATTTGCAACTCGTTTCTGACAGATGTTCTGTGGAACGAGTTGTGGTTGTTGGCTCGTTTAGGTATATCGTCATTAGCAAAACTGACCAAATCTAGATGGACGAGATGTCTTGTCATTAGAAAAACTAACCAGATCTTGATCACGTTATCATAAAAAATCTGCAATACTTTGATGAGGTTTAGGTATATCGTCATTAGCAAAACTGACCAAATCTAGATGGACGAGATGTCTTGTCATTAGAAAAACTAACCAGATCTTGATCGCGTTATCATAAAAAATCTGCAATACTTTGATGAGGTTTAGGTATATCGTCATTAGCAAAACTGACCAAATCTAGATGGACGAGATGTCTTGTCATTAGAAAAACTAACCAGATCTTGATCACGTTATCATAAAAAATCTGCAATACTTTGATGAGGTTAGGTATATCGTCATTAGCAAAACTGACCAAATCTAGATGGACGAGATGTCTTGTCATTAGAAAAACTAACCAGATCTTGATCACGTTATCATAAAAAATATGCAATACTTTGATGAGGTTTAGGTATATCGTCATTAGCAAAACTGACCAAATCTAGATGGACGAGATGTCTTGTCATTAGAAAAACTAACCAGATCTTGATCACGTTATCATAAAAATCTGCAATACTTTGATGAGGTTTAGGTATATCGTCATTAGCAAAACTGACCAAATCTAGATGGACGAGATGTCTTGTCATTAAAAAAACTAACCAGATCTTGATCACGTTATCATAAAAAATCTGCAATACTTTGATGACGAGATATTTTGTCATAACCAAAATTGTTCAAATCTTGGTGGACGAGATATCTTGTCGAAACCACTTGGAGGGTTAAAATAATACCAGAGAAGAAACGCCCATCAACGCAGCTGGTAAAGTGATATAGTTTGATAACTTGGTGAATAATTTATTTAGAAATATTAACGTTTTGCATAATCAGACATACGACATTATTTATGCAGTTGAAAGTTTCTTGGCGGTTAAATTCAAATAGCAAAATTTAATATATGTACTACCGCTTGTAAAACGTACAATATACCCAACATGTATATCTAATTTGAATATTTCTTCAAATAAAAAGTATGATTCACGGTTAAAATGATAATCACCGTAGCATCCACTATGAATTTCTATAAGTACGAAACCAAAATACAAAAGTTCTGGGTAACGCCGTTGAAATCGTATTGACAGAATATCAAACCAGTGCGTGTATTGAATAACGAGGTCCCGAAGAAAATTAAATTGAGGTGGAAATGCAATAAGGATAAACTGATCGATGAGGGATTCAGCTATGTACCATGGATGTCCAAGAAATAGAAATTGCTTTTCTAAGGAAAGAGTTATAGAAAAGCGATTTATACAGATGAAATTGATGGAAATATAGTGAATAGATGTTCTAAAGAGATGGGAGTTCGTACTTTCTTATAGTAGTTATTGGAGAAAAAGAAAAGTCGATTTTTTCGATTTTTGCAGTCTTGTTAATTTGTGTCTAGAATGTTCTTGGTCAGAGAAAGCGAACATTTTCAGACTAATGTGGTATTACAAGTCAGTATTACCCTTTTGGAGGTACTGGAGATATCTGTATTTTATTAATGAAGGTGGGTAAATAGGTTTTTCTCATAAGGATTATTTTTGCTCCCTATTAAAATGTGTACTTTAATGCATATTGTATACGTAAAAAATTTGTAATAATTTATTTAATTTACCATTAGAAGTAGGAAAAAATAGTATTTGTTATTTTGTTTCACGATTACTACTCACGTAGGGTGCGTAAGGTTTAGCTTAAAGTTTTCTATAAGAGTACGCATTTTAATAGAGGACCTAGAAATAATCAACGCTTATCACACGTGAGTGGTCATCGTGAAGCTCAGTAACTAATACTGCGTTTCATGTACCCGAATGATAAATTCAATAAGCTATTAAAAATGAACACAATACATCAATAAATATTAATTTTAAACCTAGAATAGTTGCAAAAATATAAATTACAGACTCACTTTGGCAATGTGCGAGCGTTGTATTCATAAAGCTATCTACTATTAAATTCCTTGCTAAGGTAAATAGCTTAGTGTTCTTTGAAGCAAAATTGATTGCAAACATAAGAATCTTCATAAAATGTACTGGTATGATAAACTACAGTTGATAAGTAACTGGTACATCAAACCTGTTTTTGGATACGTTTGTGTATAAGTTTGTATTTTTAAATAACAGGACTATGCTCTCGTTTTAGGTAAAGACTGCGATGCTATAAATATTCAATACCCTGAATTAATATTTATGTATGAAAGTCGTGTTCCTGGTCATCGTACCTGCCATGGTATTCCTCCGAGTATCAACAGCAACCCGTAATCAAGATATTGACCAATTAAATAGGGCTCCACAGAACCAACCCAATCAGTGTCCTCCAAGGCCAAGCTGCCTACAGAAGAATTAGTCAAGCAGAACGGGATGCAGAGCCACTGGAAAGAAGAATAGGAACTTGCATTACAATCAGAAATAAAATGTACTACTGGCGATTAAACACTCAACAACAAGAAAGGAAAGAAAAATCAAATTCATATTATCACATAGCTTACGGTACAAGGATGAAATATTCAAAAACTTGTTTAGACTTGGTAAGTACTACATTATCGCTATTTGGTGTTCCCACAACGGACTATCAACATCTTCTACACTGTTGGGTACTTAAAGAATGTGGTTTCTGAGGTGTGTGTTTGAGGAATGTTAACCCATGAAGTTTCGATATGTTGCAGGGGTTCATATGTGGCAGCCGTTGGCTGTGTCTGATATGCTAGTCGTCGTGCGATCATGAACCAGACGTTTTTAGTAGGGGACGAATCCGGTGAGCGCGCATCCGTGAATGATATCATACCATATCATAATATTAGTTACCTGACCTGTATGACATTACATTATGCAGGCCTCATTGAGGTTGTTTCCATGATGCCGCTAGACCCATGACATTCACACATTAAAAATGTTGCTTACTGAATCAAGATACGTCTGAATAGATGGTGCAGTTTCATTCTTTTGTCCATTCCTTTGGCATCATTACAGTCATCACATGTGGAGTCGCAAAAGTCTATTCTAATTACTCATTCAAAATTGTTTTCCTGTTCAAGTCAGAAATAGGAAACTCAAGGTCAGAAATAGGATTCTTGAATGTACAGTGTTCTCTCACACATACATCCTGACTACCGATGCCAGAAAATCAACACGGAATTTTGGTCGGAATCACTACTATTTATTTGCTATATATATATATATATATATATATATATATATATACAAATTAACTAAGATAAAACAAAATGATATTTTCTACGCATGAGCAGCATGAATGCTGAAAAATGCCCATACTCTCTCCCAAACATCACTATGAACGATGAAAGAAAAGCAAAGTAACCACTGTGATACAAATAATTTCCACCATTTATTCAGAATTTCAGAAAGAAATTCATAACTCAGAACTGAAAAGATATATATTAACATGTGCTAGTACTTACCAATCCCACAAAGATACAGAAGAGTTGTATGACATCAGTGTAGGCAACTGAGTAAAGTCCTCCGAATAATGTGTAGAACAAGGCAATACAAGCAGACACTATAATGGAGATGTTATTATCCATGTCAATGATCACACTGACCGTGGCTCCTGCAGTAAAAAAGTCTCTAGTTAGAAAGGCTGATAATCTGGTGAGGAAGTAAATGGGGTCATAATTTCAAAATAGGGTTCTAATATTAATTCTTTAGTTCAGTTGCAAATAATTATTTCGAAATCAAATAAAAATTCAGGATGTTCGTTTCAAAAGTTTTTTTTACCAAATTCATTGATGTACACTGCTGGCCACCGTAAATGCAACACCCTGAAGGAAGCATGCAAATAATATGAAATTTACAACATGCATTAGCGGAGGTGAGACATGCAAATGATTAGAATTTCAGCGCAGACGCACATCACGCGCGCCTGTGGCGCCACTTCAAAGCGCTATTTAAGGCTTGGAGATTTCGACGATTTCAAGTACGGTAATTGTGTTTTTCTTGTGGTTTTTTTCAAAAAAACGATCAATTATGCCTCGTAGAAAACAGCGATCATCTTTTGATCAAGTATCCGAGTTCGACAGAGGAAGGATAGTGGCCTACCGAGATTGTGGATTATCTTTCAGGGAAATCGGTAGTCGTGTTGGACGAAACCAAACAACTGTAATGCGGATATGTGATCGTTGGATGCAGGAGGGTACGACGGACCGACGTGTTCGATCGCATCCACCTCAGTGCACCACTTCACGTGATGACAGGCATATTGTGCGTATGGCAGTGACGGATCGCTCAGCCACATCACGAACCATAGCACAGCACATTCAGTCTGTACCGCATCATCCAGTGTCTGCGCGTACCATTCGACGCCGTTTACAGCAGAGTGGTCTGTCCGCAAGACGTCCATTGCTTCGTCTACCCTTGACGCAGAACCACAGACGTTTCCGCCGCCAATGGTGCGATGAAAGAAGGATGTGGACGGCAGAATGGAATGAAATTGTCTTTACTGACGAGTCACGCTTCTGTCTGCAACACCACGATGGTCGGATTCGAGTCTGGAGACACCGTGGAGAGAGGATGCTGAACAGCTGCGTTATGCACCGCCACACTGGTCCTGCACCGGGTATTATGGTATGGGGCGGTATTGGATATCACTCTCGCACTCCTCTAGTACGCATTGCCGGTACTTTAAACAGCCAGCGCTACATCTCCGAGGTGTTGGAGCCAGTTGTCCTTCCTTACCTTCAGGGCTTGCCCACAGCCATATTTCAACAGGATAATGCGCGACCACACGTGGCACGCATTGTCCAAGGGTTCTTCGTCAATCGCCAGATTGAATTGCTTCCCTGGCCATCTTGCTCTCCGGATCTTTCGCCGATAGAAAACATGTGGTCCATGGTTGCTCAACGATTGACCCAGAATACATCCCCAGCTGCCACACCAGATCAACTTTGGCAACGTGTGGAAGCTGCTTGGTCTGCTGTACCCCAAGAACACATCCAAAGTCTCTTTGAATCAATGCCGAGGCGTGTGGCAGCGGTGATCTCCAACAATGGCGGCTACTCTGGCTACTGATTTTGGCAGGAACCACACTTCACAGAAGTCTATAAATTTAATCATTTGATACTTGGTCAACATGTTATCTACAAAATAAATTTTGTTGTGATATCTCTTGTCTTTCTTGGTGTTGCAATTTGGGTGGCCAGCAGTGTAAATTTCAGCGTCTCGTATAACACTAATTGTAATGTGATTTAACAGCTAAGAGTTGAAGATGAAGTTTTCATCCCTCTCAATCAAAACCAATCGTTTTTGAACAGAACACCTTTATTACTTTAAGTGCCTCTTTCATCTTAAGTGAACACCAAAAAATAGCTACCGACATTACTGAAATAAACGATAAGCATTTTGTAGCGTAATGTCATTAACAGAATATTTCTTATAAAGTTTTATAAAAGTAAAAATATCGTATTACTTAGAGATGCGAATATGGTATCGATGTAAATGAACACATCTTTATTCCTTATGTCCTAGTCTGATGATTTAACCTTTGCTGTATTAAAATGTATATTTATGTATCACCTGGTAATACTGGTAGTACGCAATATTATTAGGATTACGAGTCACTTTTTAACAATTTAACCCTCCTGGTGGTCGTCTCGATGTGGTTTCTCGTCATTGGCAAAACTGACCAGATCCTTAATGAATTAGATATCTCTTCCATCAATATCTCGTCGTTTCTCGTCATTAGAAGAAAATTGATCAGATCTTAATCTCGTCATCGTAAAAAAATCAAAACTTCTTGATGACGAGATATCGCTTCACTAGCAAAATTGGTCAGATCTTGGTGGATGAGATATCTCATCGAAACCGCTTGAAGTTCTTGTTATACACCTAAGCACCGTATTCGTATATTTACACACAAAGTGTATTTAAAAGCATGCAAAACAAGGCATTGCAGCTAGCCCTGTAAACAAGAATGTTAAAGTTGGGAAAATCGAAGACGTATTCGAATTCTTTTACCTTTTTTACTGTCATCACACCGTTTTTTAAAACAAAGGAATCCATCACGTCGAAAAAATGTATTATTTCGGACGTTTGGACGAAATGGACGGTGAACAGATTGGCTAAATTGCTTCCAAAACACGACATGTCCAGGACATGTTTTGAAAATAAAGGAAGATTTCGAATCGCTGCAGAAGCGAATGCATTTAGGTTGGATTTGAGTTGTCTCCTAGACGAGCATAGGCATCTATATTCTAAAGTAAACAAAAAATTTAAGAAATGCGACACGCCATCTGTTGAAAATAAACGATTCAGTTCCTTCAATTACTTTTTCTCCCAGCTGTGCCAAATCAAACCGTCTCAAAAAGGACACGTACGGATACATTCTTAGTGATGTATGTGAAAATGTTTTCGACGAAATGAAAGTATATTTGCCGGTTGACATTTAAATTAACGTGCATAACGGGGCATTGGCTACGGTCCGAGATCCATCCCGGATCCCAGGACAACACCTCGCCATTTTGAATCGATGACGAGATCAATACCTGAGCAGGCCTCCCACTCTCCAAACTTAAGCACCACGCCAACGTGAGGTCATTTGAGGCCAGGAGAGATTTAACGTGCACCCCCCCCCCCCCACGAACCTGGCGGTCTTTGGTTGGATCGAGTTTCGAACTCGCAGTTCTCCGGTTGCTAATCCGTGACTTTACCAACTAGACTACCTCAGCCTAAATGTGCGTAATGAGAGGTGAAAAGTGCGAAATAAAAGCGTCCCATCCTTGTCAAAATATCGTGGTTACTAGGCCTCAAGTGCCTTTTTTCTCTTTGGTGCCCTTTTGCAAGAATGTCTTTACCGTAGAATGGGTTGGCAGCTTTACTGGTTTCAACGTTAGCGGTCTCAAATAATTTTTTTTGTTTTCCGTCCTCTACAATTTAAATATCCCTAAATAATCCATTTAAATCCAACGTAATTTCACGAAATAAGCCTATCACGTAAAAACAATTTTATTTTTTTTTCTTTCCGTTTGATTATACCCTTTCCTTTATTTTTAAGCCTTTAATTCTTTTTCTCAAAGTTAATCATTTTTCTCACTAATCTCTTGCGGAATAAAAGAGTCTATAAAACTGTGGAAAGAGAAGAAAGAAAAAATAAAATAAAGTGATTTAAGAAAATTAATTTCCTGCAGTGTAGGATTTTCAAAACATTAAATGTTTTAATACTCTTTATATCATCTCTCAAATATTCGCAAATTGTTTGTTTTGGAAAAAAAATAAAAGAATAAGTTAAAAAATTTTAGATTCTGTAAGAATTTAGATTCGGTAAAAAAAAAATATTAAAAGAAATTTCCAGCAATAATGGTAAAGCAATCTAAGTTTGACTGTTGTCTTGTATTCGCACAGATACCGCCCTTTTTCCAAAAAGGAATTCTTTTTCAGGTTTTTCACTTCTTTTCATATCTAAAATGTGACATCATTATTCAAAAATCGAAAGGTAGGTAGTTGAATTTACGTTGTACAGGAGCAACACAATGGACTATTGCTGACGGTCCGCCATCAATTCCAAAGGATCAGAGCACACCACACGTAAATTCGAACCATGCTTAGTTGACGATGTCAACACCTGAGCGGGTACTCTACTCTCCAAACTTCCACACTACACCAACTCTATAACACGAAACCCGAGGAAAACCGACTGCTGAACTTTTATTTTTCTTTTATAAGCCATTATAGTTTTTGTTCGGACATTGTATTATTCTTTGCTGATCTTACATCACATATGACGCAAACGGAGATGCTTAGATTTATTATTCCACGCATAAATTTCTTAACCCTCTTACTGGTTGTCTCGACGATGTCTCGTCATTAACAAAACTGAACCAACCCTTGATGGGCGAGATATCTCGTCATTGTAAGAAAACTGACCAGGTCTTGATCTCGACATCATATAAAAAACGGTAATATCGTGATGACGAGATATCTTGTCACTAACAAATTTGGTCAGATCTTCATGGAAGAGGTATCTCGTAGAAATCACTTGGGGGGTTACACTTTACCTAATGCCCTGATCATTAGGTTTTAAAAAACATTTTAGTAAGCATTTTTCCAGTGTGAATATAATTCTACATATTTGCACCTAAAAATAATTCAAAATTCCTCTTTCTTTTCAAAAGGTATAACTGATTGCATATGTTTTTGGTTAGTTGATTGTATGTATTTTATTTAGCATTTTTACATATGAACATAATTATATATACTCAAAAATGGTTCAAAATTCCACTTTGCCCTTTTTCGAGATCTGATTGCATGTCTGAAACGTGTAGGTAAAATAATTCGAGGTATTTATTTTACTTTCCCCAACACTTTTCTTGTTTCATCCCCACCAACAAGCTCTCTACATTGTAATGCTCATGAATCATTTTTATGAAAAAAAAAACGCTTAGGAAACCTCGATTATTCTCAGCTAGAAATACAATACAAGGCATAAACACTTAATTCCGAGTACAATGATTGGAAAGCACTTACCTAGGGCAGCCAGAATAGCCGCTGACCAGAACACTTCCCCACACAGAGCAGGTATGAAAAGCAGTCCACCCATTCGGCTACCGAACAGATCCTGGAATGGATCCAACATCGTCACGTATCCCTCCTCACGCATTTTGTTCGCGAAGAACAAACCACCTGCACAAACGAACAATCTCGGATTAAGGTTGGAACAAAAGGCTGAAAGTAATATTGAACACTGAAACTACGTATATAGCACAGATTTACACTATAAGAGAAGTTATTTTTGATGGGAAACAATTTAACTTGGGACGTCTCAATGATTTAATTTGGCTCAGTCCGGCAAGGTTATTGTATGCTTTTTCTCAAAACTACATTAAGGTACAGAAAGATAGCAAACATATAAAAAGCATTTGTATTAGATACTAGAAGAATTACCTGAAGTTACTCTGGTTGGTTTGCTTGTAACTGATCGTAATATTACTCAATATTATTTCTATGGGGATTTCCAATTGTTTGTAGTTTCCTCTGCAGACCCAGGACAAATCCCCCGAAAGGTTTAGGTTAATATATAGCATATATATTAACCCAATAGGTTAATATATAGCCTATGTTTCCCGCAGGATTCTAAAGCATAAGTGTACCAAATTTGGTGTGAATTGGTCAAAGAATGATTTCAATGATACTCAATGTTATTCCTATAGGGATTTCCAATTGTTTTAGCTCTCTCTTCAGACAGATGAATGGAACGGGGGTAATGTATTGTATAATGTAGCAAGATTCTAAAGAATGAGTGTAGCAAATTTGGCGTGGATTGTTCAAGCGGTGTAGATTTGTAGAGACAGAGAGATGCCAACTCTGCTTTATATATAAAGATAATTGTATTCGATTGATATGAAACATACTAATTGTTAAGCAAATGTTCTGCAAATTTTACGTTTTGATTTCCTTTTTTATGAGCTGTAAAGTCTCTCAAACAATAAACATTTTGGGTTTGAAATCAAATCACCTGTATACTCAATCATTGATTGAAATGAATATTAAGGAATTCTTACCAATTACTAGGGATAGTGCATACCCGATGGGAGCTTGACACCACACCATACCTTTACTGTAGATAGCTTCTGCTGTTCCGTTGATGTAACCTCCTCCGACCCACGTAGCTAGAAGAAATTGAATTATGATACAGATTATCTGCTTTGATTAATTAAAAGATAAAACACACTTAAAATATCTTACAAAGCAATTTGGAAATTTTGTTTTTACTTACAGAGCACTCGATCACTTTGGTGTACATTATGGAGGAATACTGGGGAATGAATTGTCATATTTTTAATTCCAGAGTGAGCCTAATAACCGCCATTACTTAAAAAAATCCCTTGATCAGTTGTCACTTTTTCTGCTAAAGCCAGAGTAGGCCACATTGCAACTCAGGCTTATTTGAATAGTTTTCAACTGACTGACTCCAACAAGTGCCTTATTTGCCTTGATAAGGAAGAGATTTTGGAGCATATCTTGTTCGATTGCACAGGAGTGAACATTTTTAGAATTTTCTTGGAGAAAATGTGTGATTCACTTTCTATTCCTACTGTTTTTTGTAATGTTCATTTTATATCTATTGATATAAAAGACATCGTGAAATTGACGTTAATAAGACGGACTCATGTATCAAGATGTAATACAATAATAATGTACTTTCAGAGCAGCGCATAGCATATGCTTAAGTTTCCAAATTGCTTATATCTACTCATAGAAGTGTCTTTCCTCTCTTTTGATACCTTATTTACATCCAATTATTTTGAATATAGGCACAGTTCATACCTCTAAATGAAATAGAATTTATCGAACATATAAAGCAGCATTCCGTGGATTTTACTGATGTCAAAACAAATTTCCAGGAAAGTGCATTATATGATGTATACTGCTTAGTAGGTTACTAAAATTAGATAATGTTCAGTATGTTACTACAATTATGGACATCCACTTCAATAGCATTGTACCATATCGACGATAAAAAAGACCTCTTTCTATCAAAATAATCCTATATTATTATAACAAATATTTACATACAAAGCTACAGTTTAAAAATTTACAGACGAGTTCCATCTCGATACACTACAGAGCGATTTTCAACGCAACCGCACCCATCCGATTGCACCATAAACCAAGATTCCAAAAACCTCCAAGGTCATCTTGGGAGGTGACTCCTGTAGATGTTAACTCTGACGTCATCTGCACAGCCAGACCGGGAGAGAGCGCCTCCTAGCAAGTGCTCCGTGTCCAGGATGACGGGACGTTGCGGCATTTCACACACTTGTTCAAGACGATTCGATATGTTTGATCTCTAAACCTTCTTTCGGGTCCCATCCTATTTTCTTTTCTGCGATAATTTCTATCTTCCAGATTACTCAGTGCTTTCTATAATCAGACTGATGAAGAATTTCATTAGACCGGCGAGATCTTCCTGCTTTATTAGCAATATTATTCAGCTCCATAACTCAAATAAAGCATATTTAAACTAAGCGGCAAAATTGGCGAATGAATCCAGTAACGGTCGATTTTATATAGTGTATATCCGTTGTTGTCATTCGCCAAGACGCAAATAATGCCTACTTTTATGAACTAGACTGTCCCACATACAAATATACGTAGTCAAGACATGCAAGGAATGTGAGTGCCCCTTGTGAGAACCATATCTGAATATAGTAAGGACTTGTCTATGAACATTAGCAAGAAAGACAAGGAATCGGACAGCAAAATGTTATCAGATCACATCTAAATTGGTCGAGTAGACTAGTAGCTAGTAGAGAACTGGTCTACTTGCTTTTGTACAAAGATACTATGACAAAAATAGAGGCAACAGGCGATGTTATTAGAATATCCTCTTGCAGCCTGTAAGACATTGAACAATAACTTGTGATTCCTTATATTCATGGTCATTGCCATAAGATATGTGATTATCTTTACCGAGAAACTCTTTTTTCAGAGTTTGATAATTCACATGTAACACACTAAATGTTTTGTTTTTCCGTTAGACGAATCTTTTTTAATAACCAGAGTAATGTTTAATAATTAGAAAAAGGAACAGCCTTTACAATCATAAACTGTACTACAATCAAGCAACGTTTACACTAACAAAAAAGTATGAAAAGTACCAACTTTAGCATTAGATATACTAAATTAAATTGAAGCCATTTCCAGTGTAAATACAAAGAGAAGACAGTACACTACCGGGTTGTGTACTTTGATTTATCGTAGGTCTGGAGGTGTTTGGCGACAGTTTTTAACATAAGTGACATGCTGAAATGGCATTCGAGTAGAATGGTAAGTTACACCACAAGTGGCGAAAGAGGTTTCCGAAACACTAGAGCCCTTTGTATTTATTGTACAAAAAAACCCTTTCATATACAAAAACGAATTACTTGTTTTTAAATTGATTCCTGACGCATTGCCCAAAACTGTCTAGTACGGGACTCATTGAAACTAATATATGGCGGAGATAATTTTGTTTCAAACCTTTAAGGCGACGACTTTCAATAGGTGTCCCGTGGTGCGACAGTAGAAAATATCTCTTTTTTCTCATCTCTCATTCTTGGGATACAGCAGTGTGCAGTGGCACACAATGTGCACACTGGTGTGTAGCAAGAATGGCAATGGTGTGTCTTAAGGATGGTGAAACGGCTTAAATTGTATAATTTCAAAGGTTAAGTTTTGAACTTTCGACAAGTGTGTTCACAAATAATTTCAAATAATACCTATATAAATAATTTTGAGTATCGAGTAAATACTATACTATACGTATCTTAATTTTTCTGTATCGACTTTGATAAATAAGAGTGCATTTTAATTTACCTCGCCAAGAATTAATGTCAATTTGCATTTAATAAATTTTGCTTTATTATTTAGACATAAGTTCTGGCAACAGTCGGTTTGCATTTTACTTCATTTTATTTTGTTCTTTGGACATCAGCTGTGGCAGCATTGAAAAATAACGTTAGAAATTTCTTTGTTTTCGTCAGTTAGAGTTCTTCGACTAGCTTGACTTCTACCTGTATTCTTTAGCGTACGGACGCATGGAAGCATTTAAAGTCATGGTCTCTTAATGTTTTTTGATTTACCGACCACATCGACACACATCTTTTAGGTATGAAAAATTTGCACGCACAGCGTAAAATACCGGGAACTGATAGTAAGTTTCTTTCAAATTCATATTTATGAGGTCATTGTTTTCGCTTACCTGTCATCGTGAATATCCCGACAAACATGCCTATGTTCCGACCCGCTAGCATCACTTCTTCACTTTCTTCCAAATCACTTCCGGGTGTTTTCTTTTTCCTGCCAGCCCATATGCCGACCACTAAGATGATGATGTAGAAGAACACCACGGAGATCACCCCTGCTATGTTAGTCGTCATGTTGGTCTTCACGAAACGCACACCTGTAAGAGAACAGGCTGAATGAACGAGAACCGTAAGCGAATCACTTCACCCATGTCTTGACCCACAACATATTGCATCGAAGTATGTAAAACAGTAGTAGTATAGCTTGCTAAAGGGATGAAACTGGTTTTGCTACTAGAGCTTCGGTGACATCACAAAGAGGAACAGGTCGTTGCAAGCGAGTATATAAAATTTGTGGTTTACATAAAAAACATTTTACGAATAAATATGATAAATTGAAATGGACAACAATCACACCACAACGTATTATGAAACAAACACGAAATAATTTTTAAATATGATTTGATTGACCATCCTTCATTATTTTCTTTTTACAATAAAGGTTTGGTTAGAAATTAGTGTATTAGGCAGCGTTCGTAAACAACTCTGAAAAAGGTGCAAACCAAAAAATAATTCGTCACATGACCTCCGTTTCACCAGTTCTGAAGTTGCATTGACGAACGATTAGGTTTTTTAAGTACCTTTTCGGTCGCTAACTTCTGAACTGACAAAACCTATCACAATCTCAGTTCGTTTCAAACGATTTTTTTTCGTTTTCAGTGACACATGAAACGGCTTGTTTTCCACACTAGAAAATCTGAGACTCTTAGAACGCTCGGTTCGAATAACTCATACAACTAGTGCGATTTATTTGCGTTTACGAACAAGCCCTTAGTTAAAAAGGACATTTTTAGGATATTAAATAAAATGTTATTATCATTGGATATGTAGGTATGCCATTGACGGAATTTAACTACATAAATAGTTTTCATAAGAATAGATGAAGTGCACAATTTTATAAAACAAACAACGAATTTTAATGACCAGAAAAAGAACTGCGACTATAACTTACAAGTTTGAACTAAGACTGCACAAGCGCGTAGATTTAATTTATCATCTTTTCAATTTCTTCAAATAGTTTCGGTTCCTTTTCTACTCAGATTCAAAATTAGAATCTATGTAAATAAAAATGTCTACATTGAGTGTTTTCAACCTGTTTCAAGTTATTTATCCGTTTTGGGCCATTCCAATGCAAAATCAATAGTTTCCGAAATTCGTGTCTGTATGTGTGCCCACAAACATCCAAACGGCTGGATATATTTCAGGAAATTGTGAATACTGTATTTTCAAAAACTTAGTGATTGAACTTAACTTCAGTCTGTCTGTCTTTACGTTTTATGCCTATTTTGTGTTTGTACATTTGTGTAAGTATTGAATCAAATTAATTTAATACATTTTCATAAAATGTTATGTATTTTGTAAAATATATTCTAACTTAAACTGCGTTATTTAAATTCTCTTTCCTTATATTTTTAGGAAAGTTTCACGCTAAAACAGATGAATATCCATACTTAAACGAACCTTAATTTGGCAGTTTTGGAGAAGCTGGTATATGAATTCAGTATTGCTATTACTCAGATTGCTTTTCCAGTACAGCTGGAAAAGCAATTATTTTTACAAAAATTATTTTCACAGAATTTAAATTCTAATGCTTTACTTATTTCAAGCTTAGTTTTAATTTGCGAAATATAGATAATAAATGTTAAAGATTTGTTAATTTTTAATTTGGTTTTGTTATTAAAATGTTAAATCTATATAAATGAGAAGCGGAGTGTTTGTACGTTGAATATTTTCCCTATTTCAAATTATTTATCCGTCATTTGAACGCAAAATTAGTGGTTTTCGCGTTTGCTGTCTATGAGTGTGCCCGCAACACGTCCAAACGGTTGAATATATTTTCATTAAATTTTGTTTCTTTGAGTACTCACACTAACTTACCGACTGGATTTAATAGCGTTAGTCTATCTATCTTCCCGTTTATGTCTGTTTTTGTGTTTGTCTGTGCAAGTATCACATCAAATTTATTTAATATGTTTTGCCAAATTTTATATATTTTATAAAACATATTCTAACTTAACTTATAAATACTTATAACTAAACTTATCGAATACATTATTTTAAAATTCCTTTGCTTACATTTTTAAGCAAGTGTCACGCTAAAAAACAAAAAATAATAATACTTACCAAACATTGCTGTTACTCAGATTGTTTTACCAGTACAACTGGAAAAACAATTATTTTCCGAAAATCATTTTTACAGATTTTTATTACTGCAAATACTCTCTCTCTCTCATAGTTTACCTTGCACCAAGCATGCCACATTTACGAATTTTGCCATTTTTAAGGGAATGATGACAAATTAATTTGATAAGATATTCATGGCTAATATTTATAAAAGAGAATACATAGTTTCTTGAAAATTCAGTTTAGTGACAATTGCAATAACAAAACAACTTGTTTTAAAATCATATCTCCAGTACAAATAAAATAGTGATAACCTATTACCATTTTTCAAAAAATGGTAGATTGGATTTGACAGCGTTGTTTCTTAAAAGAAAATCACTGTTTTCCTTGAAAGTTGCATTTACTGGCACGTGCAGTAACAAAAGAACTTCTTTTAAAAATGAGTCTGCAGTACAGCAGACAAAGCTAATGAACAAGATTACCATTTTTCAAAGATATTATAGGTCGACTTCAAAAATATAAAAATATTAGGTCGATTTCTTTTAAAGAAAATAATTGTTTTCAACAAACTTTGAACAGATTTGAGTGGTTTCCACTCGTAAAGTAGGCAACCTTGACCTTCTGTCTCTACAGCAAAGAAATTTTAATATTTAAAAAGTCCTAGTTCTGATTTTTTATAACAATAATATTCTTTCAGTATCGGGTAACAATAATTTTCTTTCAGTATATCTAACTTGCATGCAGCTTTAAATTGAGACCTTTGTGAGATTGTTGAGTGTGATGAATAGAAATTACAATTTATTGAAAAGAAACAGCACTACAAAAACGCGTTTTTTCTCAAATTGAGATTTTTTTAAATTCTGAAGTTAGAAAAAGCATTTCCGGCGCATGTGGTTTTAATTGATTTACTTGAGAATGATTTTGGATAATCCTTGAAATTTGTTGTATATAGCTAAGTGCAAATAAGAAAAATGTATCTAGCTTCCAAATTTTGACATTTCGGCTCAAAATGTTGCTTACCCTATGCTTTTTACAAAATTTTAGGTGTTTTAGTACAAACATTATTTTTGATTTACAATTAAGTGATATACTTACCGAATGCAGTTGATTTGATGAAAATGTATACTAACTATAATGTGAATTAAAAGTTTGACAATATATCAAAAATTAATGCACATGGGGCCTATCAATTTTTGAGAATTTATCAAAATGTGTGACAATGTTTTATGTAATAACTTCCGAATACCTTAATATTTTTTGACCAAGCTTCACAAATAAGCTGTTTAATAATATCCAATCAGTCTGCAAATTTCATTAAAATTGGATAATAGCTTATTTTGAAAGTCCCCTGTCTTAAGAAATAAATAGCCCCTTTTGTTATGTATAATGTAGAGAAATCCTCATTTATTATCCACGGAAAATACAAAAATAAATTTCCCCTTTGAAAACCCTCTTTAGTTTACATAATTTATTGATGCGTGCTTTGAAAGCATTTAAAATAAGAAAGGCAACGTAATCCAAGATAGAAATAGATTAATCACTTTAATAATGCATCAGCCGAGATCATTAACTCAAAAAAGTTTTCCAAAATAAGTGCTTAGAAATTTATAAAACGAGGATGTCTGCAACACCTTAAATCTTCTAACTCGGTAAAAGAATAACCTTTCCGAGATTTAAACGAAAAAATTGTTTTCGAACGTATTGCTTGGATAAACTTTCCAACTTATTTCATTTACGGAAACAAGAAAGAAACCCCTCGAGGTCGAAAGCATTTAATTTCTTTTGTTTTCTAAAGTCAAATAATTTAAGGTGTTTGCTTCTTTTTTATTTCGTTTACTCGTTCAATTCATCCGTATCCTTCGTCTAGAATTCATTTATTTCAAACAGTTAATTTTTTTGCGAGCTTTTACAAAGGCATTCAACGAATTTCATACTTTAAAACGCGAGCGAACATTTGTCCAAATTAAGCAGCTTGAAACAATGAGATATAATTAAGTTCGTTAAGTAAATATCATTTTTATAGATTACTAGCTGTTACCCTGCGTTACTAGGATTGAATTAGTTAACAAACTTCCGCTTTCATTAATAAATTGTAATTCTTAGTCGTCACATGTAATAACTATCACTCTAATAAAGGTACACAATTGTTAAATACACAATTTTACAAATGAAAATAAATGTCAAACTTAACATTCTACATTTTTGTGGAATTTAAAATTTTATTACGACGGAAAGTATCTAGTGTGTGCCCAGAATGCATACAATAGTTCAGAGTATGCATATAAATGAATTGTTTGTCATTTAAAAACACAAAAGAGTCTCCCAGAATTATCATACAATGATCAAAAATGTTTTTAAAACTAATTAAATTATTATTTACCTTCATTACAGTTATTGAACGAAAAATATCAAATTCAAAATCCAGAAATACATCTTAAAACGGATTAAAAAAAAGCTTCGATCAAAAAGTAATGAATGTATCTGTTTTTCCACTACAAAATAGTAGATTCTTGGAATATAACGGACACAAATTTAAAAAAGCAAACGATTAAAAATTACCAAGGTTACCATATTAGCTACCAGTCTTATTTTAAAACGGTAGGTAGGTATTTTAATTAACGTCACACTGCAGCACCACAACGGGCTATTGGTAACGGTCTGGGATCAATCCCAAAGGGAAAGATCGAGGACAACACCACCACGTAATTTTGAGCCACGGTCAGATGACGAGGCCACACCTGAGCTGGCACCCCACTCTCCAAACTTCCACACCACGCCAACGTGAGGACATTTGAGGTCTTGACAGATTTAACGTGCACCAGCCCCCTTTGTACACGAAGGTCTTCGGCTGGAATCGAACTCGCAACCCTCCTGTTGCTAATCCGTTGCTCTATTTTAAAAAGTTTGGTTCTGTATAGTTTTATTCTCTTTATCGTCTGTCACAAATATTCAGAATTTTTTTATTTTTCGTAAAGAAAAAAATAAGGCTCGAAATAAATAAAGTATTAGAATTTAAATTCCGTAACAATAGTTTTGGAAAATAATTGATATTTCAGCAGCACTAGTAAAACCAATCCAAGCAATTGCAATGTGCTCAATATACCTCCAAGCTACTCCAAAACTACCAAATTATGGTTGATTTAAGTATAGTTACTCATAGGTTTTAACGTGAAACTTGCCTAAATATGTAAGCAAAGAAATTTCAAATAATGTATTCACTAAATTAAAATGTGGTGTATCAAATATAAAACTTTAAATTGAGATACGTTCAACAAATCTTAAGTGATACTTGTACAAACACAAAGACGCAAAATCAAACATAGAACTGGAAGACGGACAGACAGATTTACGCAACGAAGTTCAGTCAGTAAATGATTGTAAGAACTCACAGTATGCAAAGTTTCATGAAAATATATTCAACCATTTGGACGTAGTACGGGTACATACATACAGACAGACACCAAACGTGAAAGAGACGGATTTTGCATCAGAAGGGTCCAAAACGGATAGAAAACTTGAAATGGGTCGGTAATATTCAATGTACAAACATTCCATTCTTATTTATATAGATATTGCACATGAATCTCCCCTAAAACTGTGCAATACAGTTTTATTACTTTTGTATCTCTGCAAATGAAGTGCATAAATATGTGTAAATTTAATTTTCAACTTGTGTATCGAGTCATTTAAAGCAAATTTGTTTAATATGTTATGAGAGGGATTTTCAGTGAAAACGATGCAAATTGTCTGCGAAGATTTTACTTCTGCTATCCATATTAGCTCTCGCATAATACATCTTAATATTATTAATTACCTTAAAATATACGTAGCGCCGTTTTGGAAAAAACTGGCGTTTAATCGATAAGCGTTGACCAATAAACTATCACATATCAATTCGGAATTCATTATTTGGCATTTTCATTGACTAAGTGCTGAAATCGTTATCGAGAAAACAAGTAAACTGTAATCACGTTCAGAATACATAGAGGAAACACGTATTGCCGCAGAAACGCGTATTGCCGCAGAAACGCGTATTGCCGCAGAAACGCGTATTGCCGCAGAAACGCGTATTGCCGCTTCCCATACAGCCATCTACATTTGCATGACAGAAAATGCCTCTCAAACTCTGAACTCAGTTTTCCTTTGATTAAATCAGATGCATACACCGCGGCCCGCGAGCTTCGTGATTCCTCCGTTGATTTGCAGGCGGCCCCCGTCTCACCATGTGTTATTTTAACTTTAACATGTCACACGATAGGAAATTTAGGTTAAAACTTCTTCGTCGCTAGATAATGCATTAAAATACGCAAGCCTCTTTGGGACAACATACGTATATCTATGAACAAACTTTTTCAGTCATAAATATTAACAAAGCAAAAAATTTGGAACCCTTGACTAAATTTAGACTTAATTTTACGCTTGGCTACTACAAATATCGAACCAAATATTAAAACAATTGTTAAATCAATGCAATGTCACGCATCAAATTAAATTCTTTATTTGCTTATTATTATTTTTCTTTTTTGTAACAATATTACAAAATATAAATAATATAAATAATAAATATAAATAAAGTAATATATGATAGATAACCTCCATGATTCTTTTGGCGGCCTTCCCATAAGTCAAAGTGAATCTATTTGATGTCTTAATAAGTCTGTGCCATCCTTGGATTAAATCTTTCAAATTAATACTCTTAAAGACACTGAAAGATAGTTGTAAAAACCATTCAGAGGAGAGCGGAAAATTATTAAAACACAAAATAGACAAATGTTGGATCATTTTCTTTAAAGATGTAATCGGGCTAATTTTAAATCTGTTTAGTCATCGTCTACGAAACCCATGACAAAATCAAGTCTTTTTGATTATAATACTAGATACAGCCTTAACAAGGTGTAATTCGCGTAATTTAAGAAAAGTTCCATTAAATCCAGGAGTTTCGTAAAAATTTACGCAAATACGTTTCGATTTTAACATCTTCATTATATACGTTAATATTTCATTATACACGCACTTAGTGCATACACGTCGCGTCTTCTAAATTGACTTCTTTATATATATATATATATATATATATATATATATATATATATATATATATATATATATATATATATATATTCTCTCCTATCATTTTACAGATTGTCACCTAAGGTTTCATTTTCTAATTGATTACGCCTTCGTTCCTTTTAAATGAATACTTAACAAAACAAATGAAATTCATATTTAAATCATGAATCTAAATCCACTCAACATTTTTGTTCTAAATCCTATTTAAAGTTATCTTTCTCCGTTGGCTGAATTAATCAACGAGCGAAATTGATTTGATCTAGTCGTTGCCAAATAACATATACAAATACTCTTTCTTTCATCAGCAAAATATAGCTGAGAGAGATTTTCAGCGTACATACAAAACATTAAAACGTAAAGTAACAGAAATGCAGACCAGCAAAAGGTCAAAATTGCAGACAAGCAAAAGGCCAAAATACGGGGGGTATAAAAATAGTCAAAAGAAGCCAGAAAGCAGAACTGTTCATGTATGCGCACTGAAGCTGCAGACATAGCATGAATAGCAATATAATTCAATATTACAAAACAAAGAGAAATTTAATAATTAAAACTTAAGAATACCAAGAAAATTTAAAAAAAAATGAAGAAGTGTTGGTGGATCAGGGCGTCATCAGGGAGGAGCCTCAACCAGTCAACACAATATGGTGTTTTCTGCGTATGGGCGGCAGTTCACCAAAAGTAGCCCACACCCCCTCCAAACACCATAAGCAGAAAGGCAAAATTAGAAAATCAAAATTAGGAAATCAAAACCGGGGACATCCAAGGACACACACCAAAGACAAGTACAATACAAAACTATAGAAGAGAAAACAAACTTACCCACATTAATAAACCTCAGCTCGACAACAACCCGCTGCAACCTACATGAGGACCGCCATCAAATGCCATTCATAGCGCCCAATAATTAGAGTTGAGAATTCGGAACTGGAATTCCGATTCACACTCGGAATTCCGAATAGGTTTATCGGAACCGGAAACCGAAAAGATAGTGTTCAAATCCAGTCTTTTAATAAATTAACAAAAATATTGTATAATTAGTATATCAAATAGAATTTATAATCCACAGGAAAGTCTCCAAAATAAGCCATTATGGTGAATCAACAGTTATTTATTTTAAATCTTTCAAAAATAATCTTATAAAAGGAGTGAGGGTATTTATTATTAAAAAGTGCGTTAATGAGATTATTACATTGCAAAAGAAAGTTAGATTTAGAGTTGCAAATTTTATTGAAACGTACCAGTTACATTCACTTTAAATAATAAAACTGATATTAATATTTATGATAAGAGGGATGATTTTGAATTTCCGGTTTTTAAATTAATATATTGGGATTCAAATATTTCTAAAAGAATATATTATAATACAATTGCTAGTCAACTGGTACGCTTCAATAAAATTTGCAACTCTAACTTTCTTTTGGAATGTAAAAAATAATCTCATTAACACTTTATAATAATAAATATCCTCACTCTTTGTACAAGATTTTTTTTGAAAGATTTAAAAAATACTAATATTATTTAACTGATGATTTACCATAATGGCTTATTTTGGAGACTTTCCTGTGGACTATCAATTCTACTTGATATACTAATTATAATATTTCTGTTAATTTATTAAAAGATTGGATTTGAAAACTATCCTTACGGTTTCCGGTTCCGGTATATATATTGGTTCACCGGAAAGTTCTGCGGTTTTTCATGATAAATATCAACGAAGCAGTACAAAAACTTAAGAAAATGTTATTGAATCACATAAGCACCATTTTGTTCTATGAATTTTTGCCATCTTTTCGGCAGCTGGGAAATTCCTTTTTAAAAAAGTCACTAGGCTTATTTGTAAATTTGTAAAGGTATCGAGGTTCTGTTTGACAGTCTCCAAAGAATTGAACTCCAGGCCGTTCAGAGAATTTTGAAATTATCTGAAGAGGTGAAAATCTGAGGGGGCAAGATCTGGTGTATATGGGGGTGACACAAAACATCCCATCCATACTCAATAAGTTTTTGTCTGACATTCATTGTCATGCTGGAAGACAACACCTCGACGATTGGTCAGTTCTGGCCGCTTTGCTTCGCTTCGATTTTGCTTTTAATACTGCCATTTGAGAACAGTATTTTTCCGAATTTATTGCCTGATTTTATGGCAACAATTCATGATGAACAATTCCTTTTTATTCCCACCATATACAAAGCATTACTTTTTTGGGATACAGCCTCCCTTTCGATGTGGGAGGTTCATTTGGCTTACCCCAAGAACTTTTACTTGTAACAGTATTGTATAGTATTCACTTCTCATCTCCAGTAATGAGCCGTTTCAAAAAAGGAGCTTCTTCATTTCGTTTCAGCAAAGAATCACAAGCCGAAATTTAAGCAAACATATTCTGTTGTGTTAAAGTTTGGGGTACCCATACATCGTAGCGGCTTACATACCCAATCTTCTTCAGATGATCATGAACTGTACTTTTTGGAATATTTAGTCTGTGTGATAGTTCCTGAACTGTGTAACGTGGATTTTCAGCGATGGCATCTTTTAATAGGTCCTCGTTTACAGAGGATGGTTGTCCAGAGTAACCATCATCTTCGAGGCTGAAATTTCCGTGCTTAAATTTATCAAACCACCTTCGAACTGTGTCATCAGAAACAGCACTTTGTCCATATACAGCACAAATTTTACGAGCAGTCTGACTAGCATTTTTTTCTTTCTTAAAATAAAAGAGCATAATATGACGAAAATGAACTTTTTGGTTCTCCATTCTTAGCACTGCAGTGAAACAAAAATTGTGCCACAACACAAGCTAGAATTATCCAGTGAAAGCAGAAAAGACCGAATTTACATATCTGCTTCAATCAAGGTCACTCCTTATCAGCGGTAGCAAAATAGTAACAAGAAAGCGCACTTCGATTTGAAAAACTGCAGAACTTTCCGGATGACCCAATATAAGAAGTCATCTTAAAATTTAGTTTATCGCCATTTTGGTGGCGTTTGGAGTTGAATCTAATTGACGTTGACCAATCACCTACTACATATTAATTCAGAATTCGTTCTTCGGAATTTTTATTGGCGAAGTGTTAAAATCGAATTCTTGCGCCAGTCATTCCTTCGCCGGTGTGAACTGTGCAACGACACGCGTGGCCGCCACTTTGAGCACTTGCTGTTAGTTTTTCTCTGATCAACAAATCAGATTGTGCAACTTTTGGTATCGTTCACAACACTGTTGTAAGTTCATGTTCAAATTCTAATTTTACTCTTTTCTGCCTCTCAGAGTGGAATGCGACCCTAAGTTCCATGGTAATTATTGCTCGTCTGGATGGGTACTATCACCCCTCTTATTTTGTAAAATCAATTTAGACTCACCCTGTATAGATAGGTAGTTGAATTGACGTGACACGGGAGAAACACAACGGGCTATTGGAGACAGTCCTGGATCTATTCCGAAGGAAATGATCCGAGTACAACACTTTGTAATTTTAAACCACAATCAGATGACGAGGTCAGCATCTGACCTGGCACCCCGCTCTCCAAACTTCCACACCAGGCCAAAATGAGAAAATTGGTGGCCACGATAGCTTTAAAGTACAACCCCCACACGTAAACGAAGGTCGTGGGTCGGATCGAGTTTCGAACTCGCAACCCTCCGGTTGCAAATCCGCTACTCTTCCAATCGGGCTTCCGCGGCCCCCGCACGACATTTTCTGCTGCAGACACTTCCTTGTAAGAGTGAATAGGGCGTTACCGTCGTTTCATAGCTATCTGAACTCGATCGATTACCGTTTTTTGTGAAGAAAGGCCTTTTATCACACACCTTTGAAGGGTGAAAGAGCTCTTAGAAGTGCTGCATCAGCATCATCTTTCATATTTTTCGTTGTTTTTAAACCTATGGACTGCTTTCCAAGCAAAAGAAAGTTAAAAGAAAGGTATCTTCTTTATGCAGCAAAACATTGCAATTTGGCTATCCGTGTATTTTGTAAGAACATGCAACTTTGTTACCACCTTTTGTTCTGATAATTTAAAATGAACTGCATGCTGCTATTTATAAGTCTCACCACAGAATTTAATTACAATTGATTAATCTCTTGGTTTGGCCATTTATTATTTTCAATGTTCGTTATTTTTTAATCCTCCAAGTGGTTACGAGATATCTCGTTCATCGAGATATGACCAATTCTGCTAATTACGAGATATCTCGTCATCAAGATACTGGCGATTTTTTTGATGATGACGAGATCAGGACCTGGTCAGTTTTCTTCTAATGACGAAGTATCTTCTCCAACAAGATCTGGTCAGCTTTGCTAATGAGATGAGATATCTCATCATTAGCAAATTGGTCAGATATTGATGGACAAGATATCTCGTCAGTAGCAAAATTGATGAGATTTTGATAGATGAGATAGCTCGTTGAAACCCCTTGGAGGTTTAAGAAACTGAGTTTTCTGTATGGAGCTGTGAAAACATATTCTGATTGAGATAAGTGTTATTACATTCTGAAAACAAACGTCCATATTAACCACTTAAAGCACGAGTTTTTTTCGGAAAAACTGGTAAAAAATGATCGAGTTTTTTTGACAGAAAA
Source organism: Meta bourneti (assembly GCA_933210815.1). Lineage (NCBI taxonomy): Eukaryota > Metazoa > Arthropoda > Arachnida > Araneae > Tetragnathidae > Meta > Meta bourneti. The sequence continues at coordinate 56,470,443 of OW119931.1, read as the reverse complement.
TGAATACATATATATTTAGGTATAGTGTAAGTTATTTTTTGCAATTTCAGTTGCGGGGGGGTGGGGTAAAAGTTATAAAAAAATTATTATACAAACAAAGTGTAAACGATTTGATTACATGTTTATTTTGAATTTCAAAATATTAATAATAATAAAATATTAACTTCAGATTCACTTCCATCACTCAAGAGATCATCACTTTCATCGCTGAAACTTTCTGATAAATTGGCGTATTCAAAATCGTCACAGTCGCTCATTATCAGATAACTTTTCTAAACAAATTATAAAAACTCTTAGTAAAAATTAATTTATGGTTAACTGTTTACTTTTATGATATTTAACGTAATAAAAATGGATATATTACCTTTTCCACAGCAAAGAACTGCTTTATAACAAAGAATTCCTAACAAATTTATAGCTAATCATCAAAATTCACCACTTGGTTTACACAAGAAAAATGGTGCATAATGGTGCCATCTACGGTAAATAAGTTTAATATCCATCTATAAATAAGTGGTAAATCATCTATGATAAATAAGTTTATGCCATGGTATAAGTTTAATCTAGCCTATCTATTTTAACTAGAACGGATCTCAGACGGGCATTAGAAATAAAATAACGCGAGATACGAGAGCGCCCGTGTAAAACACGGGCATGTGCAAATTTGCCGGTAACTTTCGCCCGTGTTAAACACGGGTAAATGCGTTAAGTGGTTAAAACTCAGGTGACAGATAACGTCGACTTGGCAATCGTAGATATACATAGCTGTTTATGAATTTTTGCCTTGTAAAACTGTGAGCATTTATGATTTATGATTATTATTTAAACCCACTGTGGGCATTTATGAATGTCTGTATATGAGTTCGTGTAAAATTATTCTAATTTTTCATTAGAATCACTTCATTTTCAAAGAACATATCGTCGGTTTAGAGCAAAACTTCATTAACAGACGTTTTCGGAGACACCAAGTACTTTTTTTCATGATGAGAATTACAATGTCATGTACTGTGTGTAAAAGATATACAATGCTATCACAATACTTATAATGTTCATTTTTACCTAAAATCTAAGTCACAAAACAGCTGTATTGTAAAAAAACCTATCAGTTAATGAGTGTATGCTCTAAGCCACAGATATGCAATTGAGAGAGTTGTTCAAAAATAATTTATTTGACTGAAAAATCTTTCTCTCACGATTAAATCAGCAATCAATGAAACAAGTTTAATGTAATCTATTAGATACGTTCATTGCATGATGAATATTCATAGCTGTTCTATTAATAGAATCACTCCGGCTTCTATGTAATTAGAAATTCAAAGAAATTCTTAAATATTCATATCTGGGGACCAAAGTGGAGAAGGTTTCATAATACGAGGTTCCGAGAGAAATTGTTAATACCTCAGAATCGCATGTTAATTACGAATGTAAATGGTGAACGTTTCCCTTTGAGATTCAAAATCAGCTAGAGACAAAAAGTATTGTGAAATATAATTTGCGAGGAAATTATATAGATGAGCGCGATGCAATTAATTCACTGTGAATCCACACAAAGTGAAAAGATGCATAATGCTTAGTGATTATATTTTCAGAATCGTTTATAAGCGCATAATTAGTTTAATTCAGATGCTCATATTGTGCAGGGTGGTTCAAAACACGTACAAATTTTAACGGGGGGGTAAGAAACACAAAATTCATTACATATAGGGATATACATCCCCAAACGCCACCTGTATTTTCTAGAGGTGCTGTTCGGCAGCATGTGCACGTAGGCTGGTGAACGTTAAATCTGTCGTGCTCTCAAATGACTTCACGTTGTCGTGGTGTGGAGGTTTGGAGAGTTTGGTGCCAGGTCAGGTGTGACCTCGTCATCTGACCGTGGTTCAAAATTACGTGGTGTTGCCCTTGGATCTTCTCTTTGGGTTTGACTCCGGACCGTCGCCAATAGCCCGTTGTGTTGCTCCAATACGGCGTTAATTAAAATCTTAATTACAAATATCTATTAATGACAGTGTCGTTACTCGTCTTTTGTGCCTTATTAACAGGATTTCTAATTAGTTTTGACCTCCTTGACTAATAGAATTTTTCCTATGGATGTTTCAACGAAGATATGTGGCTCAGGGAAATTATGGTGTTCACTATGTGGGAATTTATAATGTACATTCTGAATAGGTAGGTAAGTAGTTGAATTAACATCTCACTGGAGCAACGCAACGGGCTATTGGTGATAGTCCGGGATCATTCCCAAAGGGAAAGATCCTAGGAAAACACCTCGTAATTTTGGACCACGGTCAGATGACCAGGTCAACACCTGAGCTGGTTCCCCACTCTCCAAACTTCAACACCAAAGAGCGGATGTTTGAGTCCACGACAGATTTGACGTGCATCAGCCCCCACGTATATGACGGTCTTTGGTTGGACCAAGTTTCGAATTCGCAACCCTCCAGTTGCTAATCCGCTACACTTCCAATCGGGTTACCGCGGGTCTATGTGTGTTCCGGGAAAAAAGTCAACGCTACTCAATACTCTGAAATCTCATAGCACTTAGAGGATTAAAAACAATTAAGGATACACGCTGAAAATGATTTTCACAGCGTAACCAAAGTTTGGTTAAACGTACTAGTAAAAAAATATATTTACGTTAGAGTTTAACTAGTAAAACATGTAGATAACGACACAGGTAAAAGATACTGCGACAGAAAACCCTAAGCTAAGCCCGAAATTACTTTCTGAATACGACCTGTGTCTCCAGTAGTTGAAAGTGCAGAACACATTCATGGCGCATATTTCAAATTTAAACATGAACTCAGCTAAACCTGTTGCGAAAACACCTAGTCTGGTATTCAAATGTGAATGATATTGTCCCAATGTGGCTAAGTCTCTAAATTCAAATGCAAATTTATCACATCCCATTACTTCATCAACAGATTGCCTGGGGTATTTCTGTCGTCCTTTTCAGACAGGAGGCATTAGTGAGAAGACATTCGCTAGGCTCAGCTGACATCAATTTTGAATAAGGATTTACAAATCCTAGGGGTGTGGTTGTAAACTCCTTCTGCAACCTGTTGTCCGGGGTATTTACTCACTTAATCATGCTGTATGTGGCAACATATACCTGTAATAGCTAGGATTTTGAGTTTTTCCGTCTTAAATGGATAGGATCCATTGCTGGCGTTTCCAGATAGTTTATGGACGGACGTAGCCAAGTTGGAAGAGCAACGGATTAGCAACCGGAGGGTTGCGAGTTCGAAACTAGGTCCGCCCAAAAACCGTCGTGTACACGGGGGCTGGTGCACGTTAAATAGCTCGTGGCCTCAAATATTCTCTCGTGGGCGTTGTGTGGAAGTTTGGAGAGTGAGGTGCCAGCTCAGGTGTTGCCCTGTCATCTGATCGTGGTTCAGTTACTTGGTATTATCCTCGTATTTTTCCCTACGGGATCGATCCCAAACCGTCGTAGCTAATAGCCCCTTGTGTTGCTCCAGTGCGACGTTAATTTTATACCTACCACCAGATAGTTTATCGCGTGTTCAAAACTCGATCCGACCAAATATCGTCGCGTACGTGGAGACTGGTGCATGTTAAATCTATCGTGGCCTCAAATGTCTTCTCGTTGGTTTGGTATGGAAGTTTGGAGAGTGGGGTACCTGTTCAAGTGTTGCCTCGTCATCTGATAGTGGTTCAAAATTACGTGGCGTTGTCCTCGGTGCTTTCCCTTCGGGATTGATCCCGGACAGTCACCAATAGCTCGTTGTGTTGCTCCTGTGTGACGTTAATTCAACTACGAACCAAGAGTTTATCAAAACTGAGTACAGAGGTAGTTTTAGGACATTTTGTAGTAATGCTTTTGGCGCGTTTTTTTGGCGTGATTTTTGTCGCCAGTTGTGTCTGGCATTGGCAACCCCGTTTCCTTAGCATTATGTCAACCTCGCGAGGTAAAAACTTTAATTTCCCGCTTTTTCCTTCTGGAATTTTTTGGAATGCTCGTTTCATTTCCGTTTTATTGTCCTTCGATGCATTGATTCTTTTGAATTCTTTTTTTCCGATTTCTTCCTTTCCAATTCAATTGTAAGTTTCAGTTTGTATTTTGAACCCAGGATAGTGTAGTGATGTTAGTGATAGTGATTTCATAGTAACAGTTCTAACTGTGACTACTACCGAAGAATATCTGTGATTTTAAACCGAGACCTAATCTAATTGGTTGGTAGTGAAGTCCCCTTAGCTACCCGTTGCAACAGGAGGAGGATGCTTTTTGTGTTTTATATGGTTGGTTGGTTTTAGGTGTTTTATGGCGCAAGGGCCATATTTGGCCATGCCGCGCCAGATACGACATACAATATCAAGTAGTAAACACACACTTATACAATGGAAGTTTTATGACACAGAAGAGGGAAATACCCCAGATAGGAATGCATCTGACAGGAATCGAACCTGCGCCGCCTACATTTTGTATTTTAGAATTCCTTAGTAGCTCTTTTTGTACGCACTCTAAAACTGAGTCGGTAACACCCTCGGCTTACAAAGCCAGAGAACCCAGTTCGAACCCAACATTTTCTATTCATCCACACAAAACTTGAATATCATTACATTTTTATAAAATTTAACCTCATCTGATTATTTCCAGTTAATAAACTTACCGTTTAGACTAATTTAAAATTTTTTATTCCCAGTCGATGAGCTTTTTTATATTAAACTTGTAATTCCCTTCCCTAAAGATAACTTTTTCTTAAAACTAATGCGGATTTCCTTTTTTCTTTCCTGGCATCTTTTCTCTCTTCAAATTTAACATTAGTATTCTCCATGCTATTTTCACTCCTGATTAGCTTCTTAACTGTATTAATTATCATTCCTAATTTCTACCCATTTCTTAATTTTATCTCATTTCTCGATTGCCATATTATTTTTCTTTTCCCCAGTAACTTTTGACTTTTTCCAACATTTTTTGTCGCATAGTTTAATTCATAAATTATTCAATTTATGAATTAAACTAATCCTACTAATTAAGATGTGGAGGTGGAGATTTTCTTTCGTGCTCAGAAATTAATGTTGTGGGAAAGTATGTTATTTAATTCTAAAACTATAAAGTGCAAAATTTCTATTTCTTTCAAAAATACATCGTCTGAGAAGAAATTCCAAAAATAAATATCGAAATTAAAACATTTGGTCACAAAAATTGCACTTATATTATGATACTTCAGAATACATTCATTACCACTCTACTGTGTGGTACCCAACTGTACCCAAGCAAATGTACGTCTAGGGAAGGGTACGTTATTTCTCTGAATTACATTTCAAATAATACGTTATTCTAAGGACAATTGGACCTCGGTAGCTTGGTTGGAATAGCAGCTAATTAGCAACCGGAGGGTTGCGAGTTCGAATCCAACCAAATACCGTGGTGAACAAAAGGGGCTGGTGCACGTTTAATCTGTCGTGGCCTCAAATGTCCTCACGTCGGCGTGGTGTGGAAGTTTGGAGAGTGGGGTGCCAGCTCAGGTGTGACCTTGCAATCTGACCTTGGATCAAAATTACGTGGTGTTCTCGGATTTTTCCCTTCGCGATTGAACCTGTATCGTCACCAATAGCTCGTTATGTTGCTCCAGTGTGACGTTAATTTAAATACCTACCTATTTACGATCTAAGGACAATTAAAACTGTAATGAAAGATCTACCAAACAATGCATGGTGTCAACGGTAAATAAACAGAGGCGAAAGTAGACGTTTTAGAACGTGTTGCAATCAAGGCTGTAATGCCCCCTCTGTCCAAAACGAAATTTACGTGTTTAATCGGTCACAGACATCCATGCCAAGACTGGATTCGAACCCAAAGCTTGAAGCTGTTTGTTAAGGCATTGATAAACGTATTTATGATATTTCATTACTCTATAATTTATTTCCTCGTCGTTTTACCGTGGTTCAAATTTATGAGGTTTTGTACTCGGTATTTTCCTGCGAGATTGATCCAGGATCATTGCCAATAGTCCGTTGTGTTGCTCCAGTGCGACGTTTATTCATTGTCCTACGTACCTATAATTTATTTCATTAAATTCGGTTATTCTTGAATATTTGATTCCACGTTGAAAGGAAACATCACGATGCAGTTTCGAGAAACTGCCATAAAATGTATCACAATTCCCGATAATTTTACAACTTCTAATCGAAAGCAAAAATCTGGTCAATATTTTGTTAAAATGTTCAATTAAATATATTGCTATACCAAAGATATTGACATACCAAAACGCAACGAATCACCACACGAATAGATCATTAGCTTTGAATGATTAAGCAAAATACAGCTAAGGCTATAATAACCTCTTGGTCCGAATAAACAAATATTTTCTATTTATACCCCGAAATAGTCAATGTGGTAAGATTATGGTTGCATATTCCTGTCGCATTATCCTGTTATTGGTTGCCGAGTCACGCAGGAAAACCGGAGTCACGGAAAACTGTAATTCCCGCTAATGTCATTTGTGGGATAGAAAAGTGGTCATTCAACTTATTACGAAGACTTCGTATGTCAAAATTGATATAATGGATAGAGTATGATTAAATTATATCCAATGTAAATCGATTTGCGTTTAGTGTTGATTCGGTTATTTTGTGACTTGATGGATATGCCTTTAAAAAAGCGTCCTTTCAAAATTTCAAAAGCATTTACTCATTCGATTTAGAATATTCTAGATGCATAGTATTGGACATCGATTAGACTTTAAAATTTTTAAATTGATTAAAGGCACTGCAGAGCACGTTTTGTCGCCAATTGGTCGCTAAAAGGTTGCCACAGCGAAACCGATAAAACATGAAAGTGGGTTTCCAGATTTGGCGCTAAATAGCCATCAAAATTAAACGTATCTTGCAATGCATCTTTATTTTTAAATTTTTTATCACTCCTATTATTACATCATTGTATAAATGTAAAAATGCTGCGAAAAAATTCTAAGGACTACAATTTCAGTTACGTAATTTTAAAACAAACTGTTTTACCATTTACTTTTCCCTGTACTTTATCATAATTTTTTCTGTATACTTCTTTGCGAAAATATAGTTATGCTTTTAATCACCTATTAAGGTTGTTACACTATAAAGGATATTAAACTTCGAATATCTAGTTTTAAAGTTGTTTTGATCATATACTAGAAAAACAAGTTAATTGCACACATTAAATTGCTTTGTAAGGCATAAAAATAATAAATAATTAGCGCATAAAAACTCAGTAGTATCACTGTTTTGACAAAATGCATAGACTTAATTTCTTAAATCTAAATTCTAAATTGACAAAAAATATTTTGTAGATTGATTGGGCGACATACGAGCTTATGATAAAAATTTATTTTTAATCCTAAATATTCCTTTTCTTATTCCTTATCGCAATTAATACTGATTTTTTAACCTTCATTTCACAATCAGTTTTTTACATCTTCGTTACACACAACAATAGATAAGACAAGAAAACAAATTTATTTTACCCCGGGAAACGAATAATGCTTCAAAATTAACTACCTCTAACAACACAACTTTAGGAGCGATAATGGGAAGTTTTAGATTTTCGAGCTAATCCAGATTATTCTCACTTGATAGAATTCGTTTCAATTCGTTAGAGCGACTTTAGCAATGAGTAACGAGCCAGAAGAACGAATGTGTATTCTACTTTTTCTGACTTTATTTGTCGCAGAAAAACTCGTTAAATGACAACGAAAAGGACTCTTGTTTTACGGTCAAATGTTAAGTAAAAGAAATCAGTCTGTGTAGGAGCGGCAAGATTTATGCCTCGTTAGCACATAATATTTATTTAGGTGTAGTAAATGAAAGAAAGACAAAATTCAGTAGCAAATTCAGTTTTTATCGAAAGCTGACGAGTTACTCTTTCGTGCAGACTACTTTCGGTGCATTTCCGCTTGGTTTTTCGATGAGTTAGTGAAAATTTTCAAATTTTTAATTGAAATTCCAATTTTTTTCAACCAACAATGTTTTCAATTTCTTTTCTAGTGTCTTAAATCAACATATCTCGATGTTGGACTTCATTTGAGACCAATTTCGACATCGTAGCGTTTTGAAGTTCCGAGTTATACTGATTTGAAGTTTGCGGAAAGTTCCTAAAAAGCAGCCCCTTCCCCTACCTCCCTGCTTATTGCGGCGCGCGAACTCAAGGTCATTAACGTCTTTGTTCCCTCAGCTATCAAATGACACTATGTTGGTTCTGGTTCGCGTTGACGGTATAGAGATTATTTGACTGAACTCGATGCCCGTTTTTTCAACACTCAACTTTCCGTACTGGTCACCTAGTACTGATCACCTAGTATTTTAAAGTCGTATTACCCTCAAAAGTTCAATTATAAATAAGGCAGTGATGAATATCTGTAAAGGATTGATTTTGAATTGATTTATTCTTAAGAGGAATTCGATAATTATTTTTAATGAAACGAAGAGTATTAAAAAAATAATACATATTTACCCAATGAATCGTCTTAGGAAAGAGAATAAATTAATTTTTAGTATTCTTTTATTACAAGTCGTCATCTGACCGCGGTACAAAGCTGTGTGATGTTGTCCTCGGATCTTTCCCTCGGGGATTGTTCCCGGACCGTAGCCCAGAACAATAAAAAGGAAAATATGAAAACTTATATTTAATTGCTATAAGTTATTATTTAATGATTATTTAGTAGTAGTATCCAATTATGTAGTATGATTATATTAATGAAAAAATAGTACTTTTCCAATTAGGGAAAAACTCAAATAAGAAGGTGCATTTTTGCAATTAAAATTTTTTTCAAAACAGGTTCTCTTTTGATCAAAACTCTCCGGGAAGATTGGAACAATGATTCTAATTCTTTATTTACTTATAATGATGAAATTTTGTTTATGAAGAACGTGTTGGTACCTTTTACTTTTTGGAACTTTATGTTTATTTCTTTGTATTTTGAGTATATTTTCAGGTAAAAACTACATGAAAGGACACATATCTCCCAAACTGTTTTTGTAAGGTGGATTCAGTTTTTTGCTGTCAGTGAAAATTTGTTGACTTCACTGATTTTGCTGTTGAAGTGAAAAATAGTTGGCAGGATGTTTAAAGAATTACTTGACAAGAAAGAATGAATACATTTTTGCAGATTCAATTTTCATTGAAAAAAAACCGCTAGAAAAGCTGGTTGAAATCGATGTTAATATAAAAATATAAAATCGTTTAAGTGTTAAAATTTATTTTTTCAATAAAAATTCTTTCATTTGATTTTTCTGGTTTATTGTTAAATATTACAATATTATTAATTCCTTTAAAATCTTTAATTCCATGTAATACTTTTTGTTCTGTTTTGGTTAAAAGACATATATTCAAGGAAGGGATATAACTACTTTTAACAATTAAAAGTTGTCAAAGATATTTCACAAATTACAAAGTAGAGTTATCAATTTAATTATTTCTACCAAGATAAGTATCTAATATTTTAATAAATACGCACTTTACTCTGCAATGACGAAACTTGCAACGAGCAATTCCTTGGCTACCTATAATAGTGAGGATAATATGTAGAGAGAAACAAGAATTTAGATAGTCTATTTCAATATTGTTATTGCACAACATCCGTAATGGATGATGTTGCGTAACCCCTGTAGTTGCTCAATGCCTACGTCATTTCTTGTATAGCGCCACCTATCGTGTGTTGAATTACTATTCATTCTTATGTACATTTTCAACCAGTCAACCACCAAGCGCCGACAAGGCCGTAAGCGTCGTCCCGACGACCATCTTCTGAGTTAATTCGGGAATAAGCATATTTGTCCTTTAAAATAAAAGGACTGGTCGGTAGTATTTCTTCAAAAATACACACAATCCCCAACAGTTTGGTCCGTGCGAGGACGGAGAAGAAGCAGCTACTATGGAGAAATTTACTACTCTAAACCGAAGAACGGCCTGTTAAAGATCGTAAAACAAAACTACTAGCATTTGTGGACATTTTAGAAGAAAACATCGATGTTTCCACAAATATCAAAGTTTAATTCGACGCAAAAATCGAAAGTGTGGACAACATCAAAAATAAGATTCAAAAGCTAATCTTGGAATATTGCTAATTTCCGGAAGAAGTAAATTTCGAAGATGTCCTCAACAACTTGGGACAACTCCAGGACCAAGTAGAAGCATTAGAGGTTAGTCTTAAAACCTTCCTTTCTAATCATTACAAAATTGAAAATCGTAAAACCGAAAATGAACAGATTCATTCAAAATCGAAAGCGGTGAAGTTCTGCTTACCGGGAATTCCTATTCCTCAATTCTGAGGAAAATTCGAAGATTGGTCGAATTTTAAGACCCAATTGGATGAACTCATTCTACGCCCTTCGTTCTGTGGCGTCGCAAAACAAATGGAATCCACGGATGGTACTTTCGATTCGCTGTTTTCCGCCTTGGAATAGCGTTTCAAAAATAAAAGATCAATTGTTGACACAAAATCAAGCTATTTTTACTTTAAAAAATGCAATACGAATTGTCCAGGCATTTAAGACAACTGGCAGACACTGCCAAGAAAAATTTCCGTGATTTAAAGGTTTTTAAATTCGTAAAGTAACGAACTTTCAGATGCAATGCTAGTTTCAATGATTTTACAAAAACTAAACAAAGATACAAGAAAAACTTTTGAACTGCAATTAATTTCAAAGGAAATCCCCTCTTTTGATAAATTATTGGAATTCCTTGAAAGCCGTGCACTTGTTCTAGAACAAGTCAATAAGAACCCGGAACACCTAACAAATTCGATATTAAATTTGCTAGAGGATTTCATAATTCGGCACAAAATAAACAATCGAAAAGCTCATTCTTCAATACGAATCAAAGTGCGAACAAAAATACGTTGAAACCATGCTCTTTCTGTGAATGATCCGCATATCATTCACACGTGCCACCAATTTCTTAACATGGATTCTGAGGAAAGGATTAAAAAAGCAAAAGAATTAAAGCTTTGCAAAAATTGTTTGAAATCTCATAATTATATGTGTAATTCACCATTCTCATGCAGAGTATGCCATAAAAAACATAACTCATTGCTTGATTTGAGTACATCCGGCAGAAACAGACTCACTTAGCCAACAACGCCCAGCTACGGCTCTCTCGTCTTTCTAAAGAGAAAATAAACACTCCGCTTCTCAGAAGTTGTGGCTGCTTTGCACGGTTCAAGTAAACAGAGGATTCAAATGGTGAAATTTCTGTGCGTGGAATTTTCGACACAGGATCGTCTGTCAGTTGTATCAATAATGGGGTTGTTGCAGTAAATTTGAAAAGAGAACAGGTGAACATAATAATCGCTGGAATAAATGGCCGCGAGCATTCAATTAAAAACAAAGTAACAACCACGATTTCAAATGATAACGGCGACTATTCGGAAACAATGGCATTCTTGGTGTTACCAAAAATAACCAATTTTACACCCGCACTGAAACTGGATGTTTCGAGATTAACTTTTCCAGCTGGACTCAAATTAGCCGATCCTACATTTTTTGTCTCAGGCAAAATTCACGTTTTAATAGGTTTTTTAACGTTTTTCTTTGATCCAATGAAATCAGAGAAATACAAATCAACTAATGAGGACAAATTAATGCTACAAAACACCGTTTTTACCTATTTAGTCACAGGCAGTATGAATAACACAAGTCAAAGTCCTTTTCAGGATTAATTTCCGAATGCGATAATCTGGAAAATACTGTTCAGAGATTTTTTGAATTGGAATCATTTTTCGGTGACTTCAATAAACAATCCAAGCTTGCCGCAAGAACAAAGGAAACCGAAATTTGCGAGGATCATTTTACCCAAACACACACACGAGACGAAACAGGAAGATACGTCTTAAAAATGGGCTTGAAAGATGATCCCATCGCATTAGGCGAGTCGAGAGTATTGCAGAAAAGCGATTAAACTCTCTGGAAGAGGCTAGAAAAAGAACTCGGATTTTTGGCTATGCATCGGGAATTTCTAAACGATTATAAACAAGGTCATATGCGGGAAATAATTGAGAATATGGAACCAGATGTAGTGTACGGTGCCCCACCACGGTGTGTACAGACCAGACGAAAGTACAACAAAAATTGAGAATTGTTTTTAACGCTTCCAGTTTCACAAAAACAAAAATTCGTTGAATTTGCTACAATATAATGGTTTGGTAATATAGGAAGATCTTTTCTCTATTATGATGAGGTTCCACAAACACAGCTACGGCATTTACAGGTGATATCAAGCAAATGTTTAAAATTATAAATATTAACCATGAACAAAGGAGCTTACAAAGAATCCTGTGGAAAGAAGGATCCGATGATCCAATAAAAACCTATGAGCTCTCCACCGGTTCTTACGGAACAGTTAGTGCACCTTATCTCGTGATGCACACCTTGAAGCAAATAGCTACTAATGAGAGTTTGCGTTTCCCACTTGCAGCCCCTGTTCTGGCTGGTGATTTTTACAGGGGCGATGTCCTTTCCGGAGCTCAGACATTGTGTGAAGCCAAAGAGATCAAACGAGAACTCATCCAAATTCTGGAGGCTGCAGGAATGCAGCTTCATAAATGGTGTGGAAATCGCCCTGATCTCGCCACTTACAATTTTTCACTTCCCGAAGAATCAAAGGTTCTAGGCGTCTGATGGAACCCGTACAATGATTCTTTCTACTTCAAAGTGGAGTTAAATGAGAACATTCCCTACTCAAAACGTGATGTTCTTTCATCAATTGCAAGATTGTTTGACCCACTAGGCCTCATTCGCCCAATAACTACCAGAGCTAAATTTTTCCTTGAAGGACTTTGGGCACTAAAATTAGACTGGTCAGATCCCATTCCACAGAAGGAGCTAAAGGAATGGACCAAATTTTTGAAGTAACTTCCAGAAGTCAACTGTTTGAAGATTCCAAGACACGTGCTCATCGTCCAAGCAGTCAAAATCGAGCTACATGGCTTTTCCGATGCCTCGGAAAAGACCTTTGGTGCTGATATTTACCTTCTGTCAACAAACCCCCTCGGACAAGTTCAGACGATATTGCTCTGTGGCAAATCCAAAGTGACCTCGCTGAAGATTTTGACAATTCAGCACTACTCCTGGAACGACTAATTTCAAAGCTCTTCAACTTCAACTCGATCGCATCTACATGTGGACAGATTCTACAATCCCGCTAGCATGGATTCAAGCACCCCATGAAAAGCTGAAGCAGTTCATCTCCAACCAAGTCCGAGAGATCAATGCGTTGTGTGCAAACTGCGAGTGGAGGCATGTCTCATCAAAGAATAATCCGGCCCACCTCATCTCATGAGGTGTGGGAGCTTCTGCCAAATACCTTGTGGTGACGGGTCCCGAGTTCCTTGCTTTGGACATTCCAACCCAGATGGACTCTTGGACCCCGAAGATGATGTTTTTATACGATAACTGAAAGCACCAATCGGACTAACTTTAGCCATTAACTCTCAAAAAGACTTTCTCTGTATCCTTTCAAATCGAACTAATTGTTTTTCTAGGTTTTGTCGAGTTATGTGTTTTTTCCTTAGGTTCTTGCACAATGTATGGCACCTCAAAGATAATTAACTGTGCCCTGTATGAATGTTTTACTTTGTCGTGTTTTTTTTTCATATTATTTTCACATGTGTGTTTAATTGCTTAATGTGTCTTATCAAATGTTATATCAACCTTTTATATTTCCTGTTATTAGTTTAGTTAGCTTTATGCAGTTTATTAATCATATTGTTTTCATTGTTTGATTTTGAAATTTACTAATTTCAAGGCGGGAGTGTTGAGTAACCCCTGTTATTGCTCAAAGTCACGTCATTTCTTGTATAGCGCCATCTATCGTGCGCTCGAATTACTAACCACCAAGCGGCGACAAGGCCGTAAGCGTCGTCCATTGACGACCATCACGAATAAACATTTGTCCTTTAAAATAAAAGGACTGGTCCGTCGTAGTTCTTCCAAAATACACACAATCCCCAACAGATGATACAATAAGTAAATATAACTAACCCTTCTAACACATATATACATGTGTAAAGGTTTCTCACATTTTCCAACACATTCAAACTCAAATACGTTTTGACACTATATACGAACACATATGTGAAAGAAATAGATAACCCAATCTTTTTAAATGCTATTCACAAATATGTGTGAACCTCCAGAATAAAGAGGTATAGCCCTCTTTGTTGCACCAATGCTACGCAAATTCAACTGCCTATCGGAACTAAGAGAATAAAGTAAATATAACCAATCGCTCTAACAAAAATATATGATGGCTTTAAATTTCTCACCAGGCTTTCAATTACATTTCGAAAAAACTTTTAATTACATTTCGAAAAATGATTGTGTTTGCAAATAGATAATCCGATCTCTTTAAGCCTGTTATGCATCATATGCAAACTGGGAACAAAACACTATTGTAAACGTAATCAATAATACATTTCTTGTTTCATCCCATCGTGTTTCTATCGATTCCGATGGAAGGTGAAGCGTTTAACGATAACATGTCTCTCTAGCTGTCCGATATCGACGCCATGTTTTCCATATTTCGCCAGATACGCATGCTCGTGTCTGATATTTATCCGATAGAAGTTAGACACTTACGTATCGATTGACTAACAAGACATTTCTTTTGTTCCAAATAGCACGGACATAGATATGAGAAGGATTCAGTGTAAGCAAACGAACCAGGCGGAATGAGAGGAATTTACTTACGCTCCTCAAATATTCTCACATGCTACAAATAGTGGCTACTTTAAAGTATAGCTTATAGCCACTTTAACGACGCTTGGTATTTAATCAAATTGGCGTTGACCAATTAACCAACATATATCAATTCGGAATTCATTATTTAGAATTTTATTGTCGAAGTTCTGAAATAGTATTCGAAAAACAAGCCAAGTGACGTCATGTACAGAATACGTACAAAATACGCTACTTTACAGAAACACTAACATAAAATGTCTCATAGTAGAAATTGACTCATGATTCCTTTCCTACAAGTGATGGTAAGAGTGACATGTAGAACGATACAAGAATTTTGGTGGTCTGTTTATATCTATGTAGTTTATTGTGGCAAAACAGGGTATACACATTATGGATAAATACAAATGTAACCTCTTCAATGCTGAGTTCCACATATATGGACGTTTTTTTGCTTCTTGATACCTAAATAAAACTCAATGAACATTTACGTATGTCCATGATTGCTGTAAAGAATTTCGCTTTTAAACGAAGTTTCAGGAGCAGAAACAGACGCCCACATATGTGAACCTCCAGAGGTACAACCTGTTGTGTTGCTTCAGAGCGAGTTATATAAATTCAACTACCTACTTCAACAAAGAGGATTAAGTAATACAACCAATCGCTCTAACAGAAATATATGATGGTTTCAAATTTAATCCATCAAAACTTTCAAATATATTTCAAAACAATGCGTGTGTTAGCAAATAGCACGAAATAGATAATGCGATCTTTTTGAGCGCCTGTCACACTGGGAGCATATTTAAATTGGAAACGAGACCGTACTGTAGACGTAATCAATAACGCCATTTCATGTTTTTCCCATCACGTTTCTATCGACCACTACAGAAGCGTATCTCAGATCGATTCTGTTAGGAGAAATTACTCGATCCTCACTACTGGGATTAAATCAAATAATCTTCGAGTTGGGAGTCTCCGACGAAATTCGGAGTGGAGTATTTATCTGCGCGAATGGACCTGCTTGGGATTCTGGGAGAATCTAATGGCTTCAGTCAGTTTTGCGCTGCTGAGTTTGTGTCTTGATTTCTTGGAATATTTCTCGGTAGAATCTAATGGCTTCCGTCAGTTTTGCGCTGCTGAGTTTATGTCTTGATTTCTTGGAATATTTCTCGGTAGAATCTAATGGCTTCCGTCAGTTTTGCGCTGCTGAGTTTGTGTCTTGATTTCTTGGAATATTTCTCGGTAGAATCTAATGGCTTCCGTCAGTTTTGCACTGCTGAGTTTGTGTCTTGATTTCTTGGAATATTTCTCGGTAGAATCTAATGGCTTCCGTCAGTTTTGCGCTGCTGAGTTTGTGTCTTGATTTCTTGGAATATTTCTCGGTAGAATCTAATGGCTTCCGTCAGTTTTGCACTGCTGAGTTTGTGTCTTGATTTCTTGGAATATTTCTCGGTAGAATCTAATGGCTTCCGTCAGTTTTGCGCTGCTGAGTTTGTGTCTTGATTTCTTGGAATATTTCTCGGTACATTCGAGGAGACTCTCGATGATTAAATTCAGTGAAAGAGTCGTTTTCTGCTTGTCCGAGTCTCTCTAGCTTCGTCACAGCATATTCTATGTATGGGTAGGAAGGTTGTCGAATTAACATAGCACTGGAGCAACACAATGGGTTATTGGCGAACGTTCAGGATCTATCCCGAAGCTAACGATCCGAAGACAACGCCTCATAATTTTGAACCAAAGTCAGATGATGAGCTCAACAACTGGCAACCCACTCTCCAAACTTCCACACCACACCAACGTGAGGAAATTTGAGACCACTAGAGATTTAATGTCCCTTGAATCGAAAACATCATGAATAATATCACAATACAAAATTTTAAACCTCAGAAACTCAGCATAAATTCTAATTCGAACTTAAAATTAAGACAAAGAACGCTAACATATATGGAATTGTAAAATTATATATTTATTATTAGTTTTATAATAAGTATGTGCTTTTTGCTTTACTCGTTTCTTTATACGTGACTAGCATTTGTTACGTGACTATCGACTTTTACACGTGACTAGTATTTGTCGAAGCACCTCTTCTTATGGAACAAAACTTTGCAAACACAAAGGTTGGTTGGTAATTGAATTAACGTAGTACAGGAACAACACAACGGGCTATTGACGACGGTACGGGATCTATCCCGAATAAAAGGATTCGAGGACACCTCATAATTTTGAACTATAGTCAGATGATGAAATCAACACCTGAGTTGGCACCCCACTCTCCAAATTTACACACACCACTCCAAGGTGAGGACAGTTGAAGCCAAGACAGATTTAACATGCACCAGCCCCCACGTACACGACGATATTTGATTTATATCGAGTTTCGAACTCGCAACCTTCCGTTTGCAAATCCACTTCTCTACCAACGGCCTGCAAACACAAGACTTTTAAGAAAAGATGGTTGATATAAAAAGGTTTAAAAATCCCACTTTTCGGTGTCAACAGATAAGAATTGCAACAAAATACAATTCATTATTTTTTACATCTACTAGTTCGCTTTCAAGGAGGGTCGGCGTATAGCATCCTATGAAAATATTTTAGTAACTGTAGACCATAAAAAGCACCTGTTGACGTATTGAAAATTCGGCTAGCTGCTGTTTTTCGTGAATCCAGTTACCCATGCTCAGATATAGAAACAATATTTCTAACATATTGATTGCAACAAATCAAAACGTTCTACAGAAATTGATTTAAAAAATAGATTTCTTTTCTTATCCTATATCTCCTTCATTCACTTTATCCTTTTCGCAATTTCAAGAGTAGAAATCATTCTTTTCGTTCACATCAAGAGTAATGGAAACTATCTCCGGTGTTAGGGCAGAAATAGCCTAAACGTAATAGGTTAAAGGAACGGAAAAACTATTTCAGATTGAAACGGTAATTCAAAAGTAAATGGCAGGAAGAGACGTTTCTTCATCTGGAATCTCTCGGATATAGAAAAATAACCGGTTTTTATCAGAATAGTTTCAGTAAGGAAACAAGGAACCATCGAATTTTTAGAAATTACTGTTGAATGAATCACCTGAAATCCGCTTCTAAATAATGAGAAACACTGAATGAAATAGAGTTCATAGATACTTTTAAGGATTTTATTATTCCTGCATGGCATACTTCAAGTTTAACTTTGAATGCATTGTCTGATGAGACAAATTTTGTTTTTATGATAGGCTTTTTCTGCCAAGCTAAATGTAGGAGGTAGTGTTTTTTGCTGTGGAACGTGATACCTGTACATTTCCATAAGTGACGTCGGATTTTCGAATACGATTTCAGCACATCGCTCATAAAAATTCCAAAAAATTACTTCCGAATATATATGATAATTAATTCGTCAACGCCAATTAGATTAAACTAAAAACATTTCTTAGCCAAACATAATAAAACGAGTAGGAATCCGTAAAGATATGGCGTCGATAAAATCCATATAAGGAATTTTTTTATGAAATATGGCAAAATGTGTCTGTTTAAAAAAACTACTCCTGAATGTTCATGTTTACTTTTTGAAGACTTGAATGTTACTCAATGTCTTGGAAATTAAGGAATTTAGGGAAAACTTAATGTTTCCTACTCTTTCCCGTTATCTGTTCTGTCTTTTTAAAGATTTATTTTTTATCAGATTGTTGATTAGAGTCACAAGAATGGTGAACTCTCTCTAGTTTTAAATAATAATTTCTCAGACCAAGCCATATTTAAACGAAGCAGCAAAACTTACTATGTATCTACTGAATGATGAAAGAAAGTTGAACTTTGCAACCACTACAAAAATTGACTTACACTACAATAGTATATGTAGCAGTGTAATCTAACTCCACCATGAAGTACTTTTTGGATGACCAAGTTACAGTGTCTCCTAAAGTTTTACTAAATTGGTGACTGGTAGACGCGATGTGAACACGAGAACTTTCGAAAACAAGCCAGATGAAGCTTGCCCTGATCGGCGCACACTTCAATGGATGGTCCACCATGAGTTGCTGAATTGCAAATGCGATGCACATCACTTTCAACAACTGTCTGATGCTTTGTGGTCTCCTATCACAGCATCATTATTCGTTGATGTTAATCCTCATTTCAACAAGCTGCCGACTGCAAAAGGCAACACAAGACAAACTGTCGCAATCATCCATTGCACAACCTCGCATACGGAAGCACATCCATGATCTTAATACAGCTCTCGCAAACTCCCGCAATCGGCAATCAGTCAACTAGTGGTAGCATCTATCGGATTCAGCCACTCTAATTTCTGGAGGAGTATTGTGGTGGACTTAGACACCACTTCAAAAATTTACTTGTAAGGTTATTGTTGTCGTGACGATTTTTTTATCAGATGTCGCAGTGTGCATTCTGCACAGTTATGGCGGTGTCGATTATTTTCTCGCTGTAAAACTGTTCTCCAGGATGGTAATCGATGGTTTGAAGAGCAGCTACCATTGCAGGGCAGGTGAATATATTATAAGGTGTGAGTTCAAAGCCGAAGCAGTTGTTACAATGTCTATACGTTCTGGTTTAATCACTGTCAATTTTCATGACTTTAAAATGTAAATATAATAGTATAAAAAGCAGTGTAACCCAACTCCAGCATGAAGTAGTTGTTAGAAGAGAAAGTAACTGTCTTTCTCATGTCTCACTAAAAATACAATGAACACTTAACATTCAATATAAAGTTTTTTAAAATATTCTAATGATTATACGTGTTCGACACAATTAATGAATGACCATCTATTCTTATTCTTAAAGCACTTTAAGTAATCCACCGTCATTTCTCCATGACATCTGGGACAACCTTTTCTCTGCCACATTGACTTGAGCAAAACTGCATAATCTGACAGGTCTCCAGCCTGTATCTATTGATCGGGACGGGAGAAATGGGGCAAATGCAGTGGGGAGAAAAGTAAATCGAAGTTTCTAAAAATACGTCTTGAAGATAGTGTTCTGAAGAAGCGTTTTATTCTTTCCTTCAACCCGTGTTTATTGAGACGCTAAATCTTGCTAATAAAAACTCTTGGTTTTCTACAAGTGAGGTGGGATGTTCCATGCTTACAAAAAACATTCTTTATTCCTAAAATGTCCCTGGCTTTTGTTTAGAGTGGATGAAGCATAAACGCCCACGTGAAGCTGAATTTTTTCCCTTTCTTTTCGAAATGTCAGAGTTATTTTATGGAATATTTCCTTGTTTAGATGAGTTTTGGAATGCAGCCATGTCGTAGTGAAGAATACCAAATCTTAACATTTTTCGAAATACGTTTTATCTCTTGCTTTTAGATTTTTGAGAGGGAATTATTTCTATTTTCAACATATATTCTTCAGCTTTATATTTTAAGGCTTTTAAGCTTTATATTTCAGCTTTATATTCTTCAGCTTTATATTTGTAAAAGGTAGGAGAAAATTCCTGGCTTTTGAGATGTATTATATTTTGGGTCATATGTACTTTTATTTTACTGTTTCTAAAAGTAACTATTGTGTTAGTGCACCTAAAATTTATTTTTGCTCTAGAGGCCTAAAGTCACCTACTTATCTTGTTTTTATTCAAGTAGAGGTATTTATCAATGGATAGAACATGTCAATAGTTTTCTTATCTTGGGATCAAAATAAGATCAGTTCCATGATGTCCTTTCTGATAAAAATATCCAAAATATTTTTCAGATCATCATGAATGTCCTACCATGAAAACCCGAAACAAGGCAGTGCTTGGTTAGGACTAGACATGATGTTATACTTACAGCTGTGACGTCAAGGTAAATCTTTTTACCTGCTACATTTTCCATTACTTTGCTGCGACCAGTTCTAAATCTTGCAAATGCTGCCTGTTCTTTTCAACACAGCTTGAAATTGGCTATTCCTCCAGTAATTGTTGTCTATACCAATGATCTTGTGGTGCCCTATCCCAGACTTTTTCTTTTTGAACAAGGAGTCTTTAAAGATAAGCAAGTTTCCCTAGGGAAAATTTAGGTTATATCCAGCCCTCGCAAATCCTTATACTATTCGGTAAACCCACATGAGAAAGAATCCACATAAAGTGAATTGGGAAATATCTTGAAAGTGTCGAGAGTTCTATTATCGCTAAGGAAGTAGGATTCCTTACTGCATAGTAAGTTTCCAAGTGTTCTAATACACTGAGGATATGTCATTAACCCAAGTGGTTTTAACGAGATATCTCGTTCATTAAGATCTGAATATTTCTGATGACAAGATATCTCGACATCAAATTACCAATTTTTTTATGTTGATGTGATCAAGATCAGGTCAATTTCTTTCAAATGACGAGATGTCTCTTCCATCAAGACCTGATCAGTTTTGCCCGTCGAGACAACCACCAGACGGGTTAATTAGATTTCCTCTTAGGAGCTCCCAATGGTTTATTAAGTGAATTATATAAATATTAGAAACAATATAAATAGTTTCTAAATAGATTTATACGTGTGGAATGATACGAATTTAATTTTACACTTAATCTACTTACTCTTATACCGATAAGTGTGGTTTGATTGAAGCAAATATAAAGATTGTCAAAATTTAAAAACTTCAGAATATGAATAGTAAATATGACATAAATAGACTCATTTATTTCTGTCCTGATGAAGGGGGATGTTTGCTCCGTCAAAATAGCTATTGAACATTTTTCATCGTTTTTTAATCTTTGTTAGTCATATTTAGAAGTTTATTTAAATTTTTACTATCTATATAACTAAGGTTTTACTTGTGTGTGTAATATAGAGAAAAATAGAAGTGCCCTTCAAAAATACATTGGGTACGAAGATAACAAATTGTGCATTGAAAGGTAGGTGATTGGCGAAAGAGCTACATTTGACCAAATTGCACCAAGCACAAGATGAGCAACGTCAAATAATGGACTCGTAAGGAACGTTTTGCTGAAGAGAGAAATACGGCAAGGTTAGATAACAGGAATCGAACCTGAGCAGCCAACAACTGGCTGGTAGGTTGCCAGCGTAGTGGACAAAACCAATGAATCACGGAATATAGGTAGAAAAGAGGTAAATGAGAATATGAGAGTGAGATAGAACAAATAGAAAACATCTATGAGTTAAAAATTTGAGAAAGTGCATATGGTTGAAATGTACGGCAATATCTGATATTGAAGTAGTCATACGAAAATGTAGATAAAAGTACATAGAAAGAAGAGTTTATGCATGTCATACAACATGGGTAATTATATTAAACGGAGTATATACAGATAAACCAATAGCTATGTAAAAATTCATGAAGAAAGTGGTCATAGGTAATGCTGGAGACAGAAATGTGTATTGCAAAATTACCAGCTATTGTATATTATTAGTAGGTGAAGAATGAAAATGATTAAAGTAAACAGATATAATATTAAATAGATGGAAAATGTATCGAAATATGTGGTGGCATATTGATATGTGTTTGAGGTGTATATGTGTAAATAAAATATGTAGGAATGAGTGAAAATGATTATATACATTTACGAAGCTTAGAGTATTAAAAAAGTATAAAACATTCAGCCATAGAACGAAAATTTTAGGTTAACACTTTGATAGGTTCATATGCTTAATTTCACCTTGCAACCTGTGATCTTCACTGCGGGACTTCTAATTTTGATCTTCTTCCAAGAGATTCTATTCTAAGGAAATGAGGGACGGAATCTTTCCAAAGGATTCTATTCTAAGGAAAGGGATATTAAAATCCTTCCAAAGGATTCTATTCTAAGGAAAGAAGCACTGGAATCTTTCCAAAGGATTCTATTCTAATGGAAAGAGGAATGAGATCTTCCCAATGGATTCTATTAAGGAAAGAAGCAATGGAATCTTTTCAAAGAATTCTATTCCAATGAAAAAATCAATAGAATCTTTACGAAGGTTGAAAAAATCCATGGATTTTTTCAACCAATAGATATGGCTATTCAGTCATTAAGTGTGTTGAGGAGTAAAACCAATACTGCACAACCAGAAATCTCGCGACGCTTAAACACATAAATACGCCAGTTTAAATATATAGAAGATGCGTACAATTAAATAAAAATAATTGGATAATTTCAGATAGATAAAAAAGTATGCGGTAGGATACAATATGTAGAAGGTCGCGTTTTCTTATGGCGCATGCGCGACATCTGACCAATCAATATTTCTTCCGTCAATAAATTGACATACTCACAAGAAAAGTTTTCTGACAGAGAAGAGAGAAATATATCTAGGGTAGTTACAGGAACTGAGCTCGCTTACAGCTCGCAGATTGGTGCCGCAGTGGGCAAACCCATTGAGTCTTCCACATATTGGGGCCGTCCACCCCTATAGAATTACGTAGGATGTGTTTTGGGGAAGAGTTTATAACTCTTAGTAGTTGAAAAGTGTAAAACAAAAGACTGAACACGTAAGATAAAAATATGATTAATATAAAAAATTATGATGAAATAGATTAATAGGTTAGGAATTTTTCCTCTTTGAGTAATGCATTTCAAATGCCGCCCCCCATTAAAATGTTACTTCCAGATTATTTTAGACGTTTATAAAATCTAGTATTAAATCAGAAACATTTTAAGCTTTGTGGGATTTCCTGAAGTTTAACGCATGCCAGACACAGTAGTTCAATGTAAGAAGTGAGTAAAATGAAATTATTTCAAACTTCTAATTCAGCAAACAGCACACGAATACATCAAACATTTAATTTAATAAGAATTTAAAGCTTTTCTTTATTAAAACTAAACGTAATTATTTATGGAAAATTTTATAAATATGTAATCTTATTTTTCAGCAATTTAAATTGAAGAATGGAATAAAAAACACATTTAATGAGTGTAGGGATAAGAATACTGAAACTGAAAGTGAACATAGAGTGAGTTATTTTAAGCATTCATGTTTTTATATATTTCTGTTTTCCGAGAATAACTAAACACATTTTCAAATATTTCTACTTAAATTTCTCCCAAATTTCTTTTCGATCAAATCTAAGTAAAAGAAGCATCGTGAGTTATTTAGAAACGAAATTCCTTTAGAGAAAATATCGAAAACACATTTATCCGAAATAAAAATGTAACAAAATGGGCGATGTAACTGAAAACTGGCGATAAAACAAAATAAATAACGAAACGAACAGACAGGATTAACAATTTAAGAAAAAAAGCAATTTTCTTAAAAGCAGGACTAACGCTTTTAAGAAAAGAAATTCTCCTTGTGTTCATTTATTAGATTTAATATTCAGAGATATTAAAAAGGATCCCATTTCGGAGAACTTGATTCTTCTCATTACGAATTTCACATTCAATTTATGTTTCATTTCAGAAATAACAAATTTAATTTCTCTTTCTACGAAGTTCATTAAAGTAAGCAGATTCAGAGGAGGGAATTATAAAAAGGGCAGTATCAAATGTCGACGCTAAAGGAATTTTTTTGCTATTTTTATAGAATGTAAACGAGTCAACATAATCTCTTTCTTAAATATTCAAATGAAAAAGATATTATATTTGGTGACGCTGCTTAAAAATTTATGCTTCATATCCGAAAATACAAATATAATCTCATTTCCCTCGGGGGTTCATTAGTCATTGTGCATCGTAATGGATTTTATGGGAAAAGAAGTATACAATGATGTTGAAAAGATTTCTTTGTACATTTTAAGAGGAGGGGATAATAAGCCAAGGTAATCTCTCAAAAATTTGATTGGTAATGAAATTACTGGGTGGAATATTGTAGAGTAATTTATTTTTAATTTAAGAAATTTCAAATTTAATGCCTTTCCTCTGAGTTCATCAGTTATCATTTAAACGCAAGAATTGTCATGAGAAAGTATAAAACGATGTTGGAAGAATGCATTTGAATGTTTTTAAATTGGCTCTCTTAAATATTTAACTACGTTATTTGGTGAAATTGTTCTGTAATCTAGTTTTGCTTCAAAAGTCATAAATTAATTTTCTTATCATGTGTGCTTTGATTGATATTACCAGGTATAGGAGGGAATCGTAAATAAACAAAATTGGGGCTGTGTCGAGCAATATTCTACTCCCAAAAGCCCCAGGTCTTTTGGGAGTAGAATACGTCACTTGGCTGTTGAGTGGGTATTAAAAATGAATGAATGCGCAGATTTTAGGTTTAGAGAGATTTATTAAATTTTTTTGGTTGTTTATAGAAATCTTGTGCAGAGAATAATGTGTTTTAGAGAATGGCTTACTTATTTTGGTTCTCTCAAGCCCTGCAGCGGACATTTTGGCCTGGTTCGATTCCTTTTGACTCACTCTTTCTTGTTTGAGTTTGGAGTAGGCTTAAACTTTCTTTTAATTATGATATATTGAGGCATTTCGGAAATTTTCATAAAATTATTAACTATTTCAGAATTTGTCACACTCCTAATCAAGTTTTCTCACAAATACAGAATACGTACTACTTCGAAATACTTGCACTTTCCTGAACGCGTCCCTGCACATTCCATCGCAGAGACGCTACCGCCACCTACATTCAGCTTGAACAGAAAAAGCCTATCAACGTTTGATTACTATTTATGAATCATTCCATTCCATGTTTTCTTCTGTTATGTTTGCTGTGCTTCTCTACCAAATAAATCTTTAAGTTTTTGTCTTCAAATTTTTAATTATTTCTACCCGACAATATTATGAACATGGTAGTCAAGTGTACGGTAAAGATATCCAATACTAATAAAATTACTTTTATATGATACGTTTGTGGAATGAAACAATTGATTTCAAACTTCGAATAATGCAAGCTATATCATTACTACTTGTTTTTAAATAGCCCGTTGTGTTGCTCCAGTGTGACGTTAATTGAAAATACCAATACCAATACTACTTGTTTTAAATCAAAATATATCGAATCGCCGTGAAATTAGAGAATTCCTATTATGCTTTTATATTATTTCGATGAAATAATATGAAGTATCAAGTGTTTTTTTAATTAGTTATGTATATTAAACTAAAAACAAAATATTAAAATAGGAAGCTTTTAAGTGAATAGTATATGAATCAATTTCATTCCAACCATTGAAATATGAATGAATAATTAAATAAAGTGCTAAAAAATGGTTAAAACCAACAAGTGTATTGTTTTGAATAAATCATATTGCCAAGTATGGAACTACTTAAACGATAGAGAAATGAAAGATATTCCATTATCAAAAACTCCTTTAAACTAGATGGCAGATGATATTATTAAAAATTATAAAACCGGCTTAATTAAAAAAATTATATTGAAATTTATGCATTTTATTCTGCATTTTTAGTAATGGCATCGAAAAGCTTTAAAGAAACATCTTATAACAAATCATAAAGCATTAAATGATGTTTATTAATCTATGTAACATTTATTATTATTTATTTATCATTCCGCTTCTGTTATACTTTGCTGTTTCTTTTTTCAAATAATTTTTTTAATTTCTTCTTTCGAATTTTTAATTATTTCTAGTTGACAATATGTGAATTTGTTCAAACTATTTAACAAAAAATGAATAACTAGAAAACTACGCTCAATAAATTGTGATAAGTAGTCGACCAATAAATTGCTATTTCTCCGTTACAAGTATTCTGCCCATAAAAATTGCAGTCAGACTTATCTGCATTTCTATTGCGAAGATATAATTGTTACCACCTAATTTCAATTCTATATCGAGGGAGAACGATGCGATATTTATTACACTTACTTCAATAAGAGTATTTGTTTTTGAAATTACAAACAATGCAGACAACTTCATCTTTTGACCTTTACTCAATGTTTCTTTCTAATGACAAAAAGTTAACAATCGGAGCCGTTATCGAGGAAGAAAACAACACGATATAATGCAATTGGTCATGATTAAGGATCCGTTCGTTGCCATGGTTGTCAATACTTTTTTCTCTCAGAAACTCTTTTTCTTTTTCGTTTCTAAATCTCATTATTTATGAGAAATAACAAATTGGGACACATTGATCCCTTGATATTTGGAGGATAAAATAATCTTTGCGATCTTTGGTTAAAGAAAATAATTGAACGTATATTAAATCACTTCAAATTTCCAAGGGGATTATTGTTCTTAATTTTTCATACCTTATTGTTTTTGAATGAATGATAGCAGTCTTGTTTCTCATGAATGATTTGAATTAATTTCTGAATTATTCTTATAAACTAGACACTATTCCTTATATTCTTACAGTCTATTTTATGTACTAGTTATCAAAATTTTAATGCTTTAATTTTCCATTATTTTACTTTTGACTTACTCTTTTACATAAATTGCTTGGAGGTTTATCATTCGGGTTTTTATTAGCACTCGTTAAATTCTTTTTCATAAAAATTTACTTACATTTTGATTCATTCAGAGTACATTAATAAACAGAATAGAAATAATTGATAACATTATTGAACACTTAAAAGGAATAAGGCCGGAAATGCTTTAAAACTAAGAAACATTTATTTCTTCTACTACGTATAATTGAAATCGTATAATATGTTAGAGAAACACTGAAACTAATGCAATACAATATATGGTTAAAATTGAAGCAAGTATTGTAATTGAAGAGTTAAATTATATCTTTAATAAACGCATATGTTAAATCCGAACCATATAATGAAAAAATATCTATAAGAAGAAAATGAATGAAAAACAATTTAATAATGCAACAATAGATGTTACATGTAGTTACTTATGCAAGAAATATGGGTTAGTTTTTATATTGCTTAAGGGTTAATATACGTTTTCTACATCACGTAAATGGACATATACACAAACAGAAAGTTTTTACTGAAGTAGAAAGAAATATACAAGGCCATTTATAGGAACCAAAACTGCGCAGCCTATAGCTTGCAGGCTGCTAGCGCAGTGGGCAAACAAACGGATTCTATGGTTCTTGCAAGAAAAATAAAGTCTACTTTAATTTTGTACAGATAAATATTCATACCCGATCATTTATTAGTGTGTTACCATGAAAAACAATTCGATAAAAACATGATTAATCTATGTGAACTTGCCAAATATGGCCCTCTGGTGGTTGTCTCGACGAGGTATATCGTCATTAGAAGAAAAATGACTAGATCTTGATGGACGAGATATCTCGTTGTGAGAAGAAAACAGACCTGATCTGGACATCATCCAAAAATCAACAATATTTTGATGACGAGATATCTCGTCATTAGTCATCATATCTCGTAACCAATTTTACGAGATATCCGTAAAATTGGTCAGATCTTGATGGACGAGATATCTCGTCCAAATTACTTGGAGGGCTAAAACCCCCCGAATCAACTAACCTTTATGTGCGATCTATAAATGTCTTTTTCTTTGTGGCAAGCCATTTATTAAAACGATGGTGAAATAATATGTCGTAGATTTTTATATATCTGAAAAATATGTACACATAAATGATATAATGGTCTAATAAAATTCTAAGCGATCTTTAGAGTCAAACTCTCTTCAAAGACCATAAATGATTCCAGAAAAATTGACTTAAGAAGGGTAATAAAGAAGAGCAATAATGAATATATTATGTTCCAATGTCTCCCGATGCTCCCTCTTATTTCGTCGCGGGTAATTTTAGAAAATAAGGAACTAATGTAATGTAGATTGGGAGCAAGCAATCGGTAATGGAGAGAAGTCATTATTCAGTCTGTGGAATAAATAAAGTTGTCTAGACATGTGTGATCCAATTTACGGAGTGCAACAAATAGCTATAGGAGCAAGACTTTTATATCGCTAGCACAAATTAGAACTTTCTCCCACTCCATCCATAACGAAATAAGAACTTCGTTTTCTCTTTGATTTTTCTTCTGTTAGAGCATACTTATGGAAAAAATCTGTAGTAGAAAAAGTTATTTCAGGAAACTTTTTTAGAAAAACTGAAAAAAGAAGTTATTTTTTAGAAAACTTTAGGTGAAGAACATTATAGTTTTATTAGGAAATATTCGATTGGTTATATATATCGTCGGCCTAGAGCAGACATTCATTAATTGACATTGAAAATAATTTACTGTACATCTGTTTAAAGACTAATCAGTTTTAGGTAAACAAAATTCAAATTATTAACATTTTGAAGGTGTTATGAGTATCATACTAGGGTTGTTCAAATGAAAAGGTACGAAACGACACTGTGGGTATAATTCAAGTCTTTATTCAAAAGTAACCACCAGAGGACTGAGCACAACTATCCTACTGTTTCACGAGCCGAAGGATTCCCTGTTCCCAGAATTCCTGTGGCTGTGACAAGAGCCAGTCCTCCACTGTGTCCTTCAGTTCGTCGTCCGAGTTGAAGCGCTTCCCTTTGAGATGTTTTTTAGCGGACAAAACAGATGGAAGTTGTAGGGCGATATGTCCGGGCTGCAGGGCGGATGCTCAAGCTGCTCCCTCTTGAACTTGGTCAGTACACTTTGTGTGACCCTGGAGACGTGTGGACGCGCGTCATCGTGGAGCAGAATCACTCCCTCCGTGAGCAGCCCAGGCCGTTTGCTCTTGATGGACTTGCGTAGGCTACGGAGTGTCTCACCTACCGGTTTAACACCTTCCGCAATCAGAAATCTGATAACACCTCGCTGCTCCTCAATCGTCGAATTTTGCAATGTGAACGCCATGATGTCCTCACACGCACTGCCGCGTCAATTGGACGGAACACACAACTGCATGCTTCACTTCTGCGTCATGTGCGGGCGCCCGCGCATGCGCACAACCACGCCGGTACTCGTGCATTCGCTTCCTTAGATGTCTCACTACGTTATCCCAAAGCGGCATATTCAAATTTCAACCGGTTTGGTTTTTACGACGTTTCGTACCTTTTCATTTGAACACTCCTCGTATATCCATACATAATAACCAAATGCTTCATATATGATAATAAAATTCTTCATAGATTATAACCAAACTTTTCTTTAACTTTTATTTTTTTAAGCTTGAAGTTTGGTAAAACTAAATAATGTTATGATATTGGCGCGATTTCAATTCTTTGTCGTCAAACCACTGCTAAATGATAATACTGGGGCGATTGGTTAGTTGGTTGGTAGTTGAATTTACTTCGCACTGGAGCTTTACATCGCAACGGCTACGGATAGCACTGGGAGGGGGAGAATGTCGAATTGTAGTGTAGGATAGAAATGTGGATCGAAATTTTCGGATTAGGAAAAGCGCCAATTTGGCGAGGTAGGTAGTAGTTAATTAACGTCTCACTGGATCAACATAACGGGATATTGGAGACGGTCCGTGATCAATCCCAAGGGAAAGAACCAAGGACAACGCCTCGTAATTTTGAACCACGATCAGATGAAGAGAACAACACCTAGCTACCAATTTGGCGACATTTTATTAAAAAGGAAGTTATGTCACGAAAATGGCGAATTTCAGCGACCACACCATTTCAAGTGGTATTTTCCGTAATAATTTCACTGTTCGCCGTAAAGCTGTAAGTTAATGTGAAAATCCGTAACAATTACCAAAACTCCGTCATAGTTGTCATCTCCGTACTTACGTTTATTTGGTTTGTGAATCCAAAATCCACGATTCCAAAAGGATCTTTTATAAGGATTGAACGCACAATTACTCGCCTACACATTCCATCCTACAACTGCCTCTAAAAAGTCAATATGAACGGCACAGCAGGTTGTTCTGCTAAACTTTCGCTAACAGCATATCAGAAAGCACATGCGACAAATATGTCAAAATCACGTGTAGCGTATATTATTTAGATTTACGATACAGATGTTTTTGTGCATTGCCAATGACGAAACAGCATTTAACTATGCTTGGTGTAGTTAAGGCCTAGAATGGAATTAAATGGTCTGCTGACTTTATGAATATTGAACTATTATATGTGTGCATGGTTTTAAGCGAGGAAGAAAACACGCTTGTCTAATCAATAACGAATGAATACGGTACTTTTTGAGATGAATTAGTTCTAAAAATAATAAGTTAGACACAACTATTATTTAAATAAATAGTTTTGGGGATCATAGTTTTTTTGGGATAAATAGTTTGGAGGAGAGAGTATCTCCCTTTTATAAAATTCGCTTTGAAATATTAAATTTTTTTATCTGAAGCAGTGAAAGCTTGGGAATGCTGATCTTTGGCTTCACCATAGTTGCATTTGCACATCTTATTCTTCCTGGAGTATGCAGGTCAAGGCAGCTAATTTATCTCGCTACACGTAGCTCCTTCGAAACAATAGAAGTAAAATTTAATATAGAACATTACACAAGAGACCAATAAGAGCGAAACGTCTAAAGCAGTCAAGAGGCGAGCAATCGGAAGAGGAAAAAGCAAAAGTGGACAAACTCAAAAAGCAGTTAGACGATGCAACGAAAGTACTGGGGAAACATAGGAGCGACTTGATTTGTCTGAAGCAGCAAAACTCTTGGAAGCTGGGCTTTTGTGTCATAAAATTGGCATAGCTTATTCTATCTGGAATTTTAGGATCAACGCATTTTTTTCAGCTCATCACGTTATTCCTTTCGAATCATAGAAGTAAAATTTAATAAAAAACCTTTCACAAGAGACCAATTAACACCAGATGTCAAAAGCTGACACGAGCCGAACAATAGGAAGAAGAAAGAATATAAACAGGTGAATTGGACAAAGCTCAAAAGCTGTTCTACGATTCAACGAAACTACTGTGGAACATAGGCGCAGCTTGTTTTATCTGAAGCTCTAAAACTCTCGAATGCTGAGCTCTGGCTTCATGAAATTTGCACAGATTATTCTATCTGTAATTTCCAGGTTAGCAGATTTTTCCCCAGCTCACTACGTTGTTCGCTTACAGTTCTTAATATAGAACTTTACGCAAGATGAAAGACCAATTTTTAATCAACACAACAAGCCAAAAGCTGTCACGAGCCGAGGAATCGAAAGAGGAACGAAACCGACAAAGGTTAAAAAGTTGTTCGACGACGCAACGAAACTGCCGAGGAAATAGAAGAGCCACTTGGTTGATTTGATGCAGCAAACATTTTCGGGAGAAGCCGGTTAGTAAAGCTAATGATGTATGAGAGTATTTTGTTACGTAATGTACATTTATTCCATAGTCAAAGTACTATATAATGCAAAGACGTTTTGAAGCTTGGATAAATGACCTAGAGCCAAATGTAGATTTCACTTAAAATGATAAATTAAGCTCTGGGACTATCTCTTGGAATGTATGACTCAGAAACCCTCCTCAATCATATTCAATTCAACCATCTAATTTCCAATGAAAGAACTTCCAAAAGCTCTTTTACTCTCTAAATTCAACACTCCCACTTAACTTCTGCTCTGAATTTAAACGAGCTCCTCCAGATAAAAAAATTCTTTATAGAAAGTTAAATCAGTTTTACTCCCCAAGGCCAGTTTTAGTTTCACGCTGAGAAGTAGTTTTCAGTGACAGTAGCTATGCGGAGAGACAGCCCATTGCTATGGCAACTGAGCAGAGTGTGCTTTAAGGAATCTGCCGATTCATTCAAGAAATAGACCAAAGCACGTACAAGGGAAGAATTTGGCTTTCTACAGGTTTTTTAGAGGTTTTGGTAATGCAATTAGACGTAGAAGGGATTTCATCAAACTAGTAGAGTATGGTTGATAACATAGAGGAAATATCAAAATAGAGTGAGCATTCAGACTTTTTATGTACCCAGGATCATGTGACCAAAACTAGTAGTAATGTGACCTTTAGACTACTTTTGCTGCTGGTTGGAACTGAACATTCATTAGTCCATGGGACGGGAGAAGACGCCTACAGATTGATTCATCATTTGATAGGCCCGTGCGACCTAGTAGTAGACTTTGGCGATTTCACCACTTTTGCCGCCACTGTGAAGAAATTAGCATTCCTGTCCCTATAAGATGTTATATCACCAAACGAGGGGGTAAGATTCCAATTTTCATAGTGTCTACTGCTAGTCACGCGACTAGCAGTAGACACATTGTACTACTAGTCATACTTTTTGACACGTTGTACGTTGGTCACACTTTCTGAAGCTCCTCTCAATAGCAATGTTCAGTTTACTGATATTTTACTTCTATGGTTGAGAAAATAATTTCAGGAAACCAGAAATATTCATTTTTTCTGGTAATTATCAAAGGGCTTTAATATGTTTCAATAACTTTTATGAATATTTAATGGAACATATAGAGTTTTGGGTGTGGCTAATTTTAGTTCAAACAGATAAAATTTAAAACGCTCGAAATTTTTGTAGAATGTATCGATTATGACTATATAAGTTCAATAAATGTTTTTGCACATTTAATGTTTTTCGAACGATTATGAACAAATGCAATTTTTAATGGATTTTACAGATAAAACGCCATTGGATTGGTGTTAAAGATTTCCAAGAATTATATTTGTATCCAAAACATATTTCATAGCTTAAGCACGGAGTTTAACAAATTAAAGCACTTACAATAAAAAAATTTTGGTGTTTGATGTTTAAAAATATGGATTCGTGTATAATTTCTTTTGCTAATTTTATCACTACATTTGGGAATTTAATTATGTATGGAAATATTTATATACTATCCAATAAAATATTCGCACTAACTTATTGCTTTGTCATATATGTTATGTGGTTTATGCGTGGTAATATTTATAAAATTTGCCACTTTTAATTCCATTTAATAAACTTTCATTTATTAAAATGTATTAAACCAACATATAAATTTCTTTCCGAACGCGAAACTCCAGACTTTATGTGCATCGTTTACATGAAAGCAAGAGCTTTTCATTTTGTTACTTGTAGATTAAGTTTATAAGTCCATTTTTAACATTTTAATATCAATACAAAAATAAAACAATAAACACCCCAAAAGAAGTGGTAGTGAGACAATAAATGTAGACTTTAGATTAAAAGATTTTTACTGTCCAATGATATACATATAGCAACATAATCTTTTTAATTTCTAACATTAGTACAGTTAAAGATATAAATGTTCTAAAAGTTTACGTTTGATTAAACTGCAGTTGAAGATATCATTTAATTATTTATTGCGATTATTATTTTTTACGATAATTTGGTGTTACCATTCTTTATGACTTAATCTTTATTTACAGTTTGAACTTACAACACGTTTATTATTTTAAAGGAACATGGATTACTACTCCTTACTCAAAAGCGCTTGAAATTTACGGAATGAATCGATCTGTATATAGATGACAAGCTATTTATTCGTAAATGGCTAATGTAACAATCGCACTGTTTAGTACATTTTAGTTTCATTGGGGTAGAGTCTTACCTGTAGAACACTTGTTCCTCCTTTGGACATATATGTAAGTGTTGTTTTATTTGTATGATCTTAATTGTTGTATATTACTAGTGTTAAAGATTATTAGCTGACTGTATGCATGTTATCATTTAATTTTCTGAGTGGCAACCCTTTTTAGATATGCAGTAAAATAGTTGCTATAGTTTTTAAAATTGTTCTTGTTCTGTTGATTGCTTGATGCGCCACAGCTTTTATATTTGCTGTACACTATAATAAATATGCTTCGTTCAGAGATCGTATCTCATTTATAGCTAACTTGAAAAGTTAACCCTCCTGGTAGTTGTCTCGACGAGGTATCTCTTCAAACTGACAAAACTGACCTGATCTTGATTGACGAGATATCTCTTCGTTAGACGAAAACTGACCAGATTGATCTCATCATAATCGAAAATTCAGCAATTTGGTACCAATACAAAATTGGTCAGATCTTGATGGACGTGATATCTCGTCGAAACCACTTGGAGAGCTAAAACTGGCTTCCAACGTGGAGCAACTTATCAATCCAGAGAGAGAGAGAGAGTTATACTATCGATTTAATTCATCTAGATTTCAGAAATGTTTCGACAAATCTGATTACAGCATCCGAAATTAGATAAATTTCTTTAGTTGCATAAAATTCAAATTTCTTCGCAGCTTAAAAATTATTTCGATGCTAAATATTAATAAAAAATGTAGTGATTTCGCATCATGTTTAACGAAATTTATTCTTTTAATTGAAAGATGAATTTCAGGTTTTAACGTGATCCTTTACAAATTTTGAAATATTTTAATGAGCATGAATCGGAATGAAAGTTTTGAATACTGCATAGAAGAAAACTTATTTCTTGTTTTTCCAACTTCTAAATCAGCGAATTATTTATGAAAATATTCAAGTACAGCTTAAGCAAATTTTATGGAATCTAGAAATGTTTCTTTAATATAGATAATTTTATTTTCTAACTCGTCACTTTTCGTATATTGTATACATATTTATAAATTTATAGATTTGATGTTCAAATTTCTATCTTAATTTAAATCATTCAGGCTAAACATTTCGTATACTCTTTGCTCAGAAAATTGGGCTTGAGATCACATTGAGTTTACATATTTATTTATGTCGACCATGCTTATTAATTTTGAAAAGTGTTTCCCAAACAGTTAATTAACTCTGAATATTAAAAAGGATTGTGATGGAAAGTTAAACGATAATATAAGTAATTTAAAAATCCTGATTCAAAATGTTCGGCAATCAAGTGAGCCATGAATTTTCTTTTAAGGGGAGATTTTAAATATGAGTGAAAAAAAGGGGGGGGGGCTTGGGATCTTTACAATAATTTTATAAATAGGCCTTATCTATGATTTAAATATTTATAGTATTCGCAACAAAACTACGGTTTGTGTCCCTGACACAACGTACCAATTTTTTTACTTCTTATTGTAACATTTACTCTTATGCACAAAACAAGCTGGTATTGAGTACATTGTAGACGATGTTTCTATTTTCCTGTCAGGGTTTTCGCAGAATTTGTAATTATGGTTTGTTAATGTTTCTGTTGCGTGTTTGAATTACTATGTGACATTTATTTTTTCTTCCAAAATGATAAAACCTACACTCTATATTAAATTAACATATTTATATTTTTAAAACTACTTAAACAAAGTTTAAAGTTCATTGATATAAAGACATATAAGCGGATCCTTCTCTTGTACACATCTATGATTTATATGTTATATGTTTGTATTAATATTATCTCAAATGTTAAATACCCTTTTGGCTTACTTCAAACTTACTTCAACACCAATTCCAGCAATTAGAAAAGATGGGAAATTGGGGCAGGAAGTGGTTTCTTACTCATTTGCTGAAATTTGCTCAATGAAATAAGCTAAAACTGTTTCTCAAATTTTAAGTGTTATTTTTGTTAACTTATATGTGTTACTGCTTGATACAAATATGTTATTTGTTGTAAACAGTTATACACTTAAACTGCTTAATGTAATACTTTTACTGTAGTCATCAATGTACAAGAACTGTTCTATTTCACTTCTGTTCTTAAAAAATTGTCAATGACTAGTATTATTTACTTTATACTGTTTTTCAACCGTCCGAGCGTCAAAAGGAGTTCCTTCAGTTTTGGGATATATCTACCACTTCATTTCACATTGAAATTGAATAAATATTTTACTGATTTTCTTTTTTCAACTTTACTAGTGTATTAAATGATATTTATGATTCGGATCGGGATTTATCGTCTTATTTAATTCTACGATAAATTTGCATATATAAATTGTTAAGATGAATTTGCTGATAAATCATCTTGATACTTTGTCTGAACTACAGTGTATTGAATTATTTCAATGGCATTTGAAATTATTTAAAATAAAACATCATTCTTCAGGCTTAAGGTTTTCACGGCAAAGTAGTGAATGGAATAAATTAATTTTTGTGCGTTGAAAACTTAATAGATGGAATTTTTAATAGTTGTAATAAGAAAGGCTATATTGTCAATTTAATAACTTCTGCAGTGGCAATTGCAAAAAAGTGCGGTTAATGTTCGGCATATATAAAAATTTTTTTTTTTAACTTATTCAAAAATGGCAGAACTTTATATTCGTCGTTCATTATATAAGCACTAATTTCCTATTCTATGTATACCAAAAACGATGTAAAAATATATTTATCGTTTAATACCTTTTTATCACAGACTCATAGTTGTCAAAAATATTTTGACGGAATGTCTTAAGGTAATCATTAGGCATATTGTCGGCTAACAATCAAACACTCTATGTCAAAATTTTTAAACATGAAATATTTGGTTTTCCTATACAGAATACGGTGGTCTTAAGTCTTTTGAAGTACACTAAGCAATTTTTTCTTTGCAAGGTGTTCTTGATTTCTTCTTGAGACACACCATTAGAAAGCACATAAACTAAGGAATAACTTATTATAAAGAAAATAAGAATATAAAGTAATATAAAGAAATAATGTAGTAACAGATGTTGACCTGCTTTGAACATACTACGTACTTAGTGTTGTAAATATTCTATAGTTTAACTCTGATAAGTTCACAATCTTATAACCATTCTGCAACCGGCAGTCTACCATGCATGACTTCTAACCAGTTTTGAAATTCATGCCCAATAGAATCTTTCTTAGAATTCTTTCGGCCAATATATATGGGTATTTATCATTTTTTGTTGTGGGGAAGTAATACACATCTCTAAAATCTCGTGACTACACAGTGTTAAGAGAAACCCTCTTTACCGTACTTTATTTCGTAGATACCAACAAAAAGCTTATTGTCCGTCAACCTTTCCTTCCATTACTATCTTTTTAGTGTGCTCCTAAACGTACATGTTCCTGGAATGTGCAGTCGTGGGAAAAAACGAAGTACCCAACTTCATTCGAGCAATTTTAACAATGGAGATGGCGTTCGACAGGAATTAACACCTACAAATTCAAATGCATAAAATTTGCATTAGGGGCCGTCTTCATATTAAATTGAGTACCAACTTTATAATTTCCAATAGAAATCCCCTATTTTGACACAATTTCGAATCTATATCAAAATTTAGCTTCAGATACCAAATTTCATGTCATTAGGTCTTACCGTTTTGAAGTTGAGTACAGAAAGATTGGAGCTCCTAATGTTAAATCAGTTTCTCAGATTCTCATGGATATCTTCCTAAATAATATTTCTATAGCGCTGATATTTTGTACTATGTTATTGTTAAACCCTAACAAAATCCACCTAATATTTTATTTAAAAACAGTTTTTAGTATGCAATAATAAATATTAAAATAATGTTTGAAACAATTATGAATCGGAACCTTATATTTTGATGGGAATCCATTCAAAAGGAGTTACTAATATTACCATGCAAAATTTCATCGCATTCCGATGGTTAGTTTTTGCGCTACATTAAATTTCCTTATTATGGCGATTTTAGGGGACAAACAAAAGTTTAAAAAACGTCTGACAAACCTGAGGAATATTTAAATTTTTGAAAAATGGTTGGGGGGTATTTCAATTAACGTCACACTGGAGCAACACAACGGGCTATTGGTGACGGTCCGGGATCAATCCCAAAGGGAAAGATCCGAGGACAACACCACGTAATTTTGAACCACGGTCAGATGACGAAAAATAGTTGGAAACGTCAATTATGTAATCTAATATACATTGTTTCTTACCAGTTATGTGTAGTATAGATGAACTCTACTAATCAATGATCAATTGAATGACTCACTATTCACTTTTTGGATAGTCAAAATATCAGTTTGATTGCATCAAATAATCATAGGCAGGCGTTTTTTGCAAACATTTTGTATTTGGGAACGATTTTGCCAAGAATGGACATTTCTTTTGAGGTTCTTTGTAGACTTCTTTCAGTCAAGCATCAAATGAACCGTTCCTGAATGATTACAATTAATCTCAATCTACGAAAAGCAATTTTGAATGTGAAGATGATCACTGAAATCGACAACAATTTTAACATTGAATATCTCCTGATGTAAAGATTGTAAAGTCATGAAATTTCATATTTAAACTAATTTAAGGATGCAAAATCTGATTAAGGCATCAAAACATGGTGTTTCCATTGGAAATTTGTTGTTCGTACAAAATTTGACATAAAGATGGCCCCTAGTGCAATATTTTTGCATTTGAATTTGTAGAGGACGTTATTCCCTATTGAATGATATCTTTGAATTTGTGCTACTATGAACAGTGCTAGAAATAAAGGGGTGGTTTCTTTTCTTTTTCTGCGACTGAACCTCTAGACACGGGTTTAAAACCACTGATATAGACAATACTTGAGTCTTCAGTAGTGGAGATATAGGGAGAAGTCATTACTGTGAAGCCTTTCATTTGGGTAAATACTAACGAATTTCAAATATCCAAAGATGTAAGCTACACACTTTGACTAATTGATTGTCTCCCCATACAATTAAACACGCGTTTTGTAAGAGATACTAAGCTTTTCATCCTTTTGCTTTCGTTATTGTGAGTGAGACTGACGTGTGAGTGAACGTTTAGTACTGTTGATAATCACTGTAGGTGAATTTAGCAACTACCATTAAACCGCAATGACTGTTAGAGAGTATGAATGTTTTCTCTATTTGCCTGAGTAATGAAAATCCTGAATAATGCATCTTTGGTGCGAGAATCTGAACGGTATTTAGTAAACAGTATTACGAAATGTATGATAGAATTATATTCTAGTTAATAGTTGTAAGAGTGTAATCAATTTTAAATAAAGTATGGGGTGCTACTGTTTTATCTATCAATAATAAATATTGGTAATTTTTGGTATTGAATATTTTAAATTATTCATAGTTTGGTTTGATACACTTGGTTGTTTCGAGTATGTTTTAAATAAAATTATGAAAAGTACCAAGGCTCTTAAATACGAAATACTGCTACTGCACTATTATAATTTTGCAAATATTATAAACATAGGCATATTTTATGCAACTTGAAAAATGTATAAATTAAAATTGAATATTGTATTAAGAGGTAAAGTAGATAGTAGTGTATTATATGAAATAAAAGTTCAAAGAAAAGTCAGGTTATTTCTTTAGACCTTTTTCTAAAACTCTATTTTGGAATAAAAAGAGTATGATCCATTAATAACCGATAATAGTAGATTATACATTTGTGAGAACAGTCATCCAACATTGCTTTATCAAAATACTACAAAAACACTACTCTAGATGTCATCTCAATAGTTGTTGAAACAATTTAAAAAGGAATGTTAATAAATTATTAAATATATTAATTTATAATAAATTATTAAATATATTAATTTATAATAAATTATTAAATATATGAATTTATAATAAATTATTAAATATATTAATTTATAATAAATTATTAAATATATCACCAGCTTAGAGTAGAAACTCCATTGACCGACAAAAAAAACGTTTTACTGTACAACTGTTT
Organism: Meta bourneti; assembly: GCA_933210815.1. NCBI lineage: Eukaryota > Metazoa > Arthropoda > Arachnida > Araneae > Tetragnathidae > Meta > Meta bourneti. The sequence goes on along the minus strand of OW119931.1, from coordinate 56,430,637 downwards.
AAAGATTATCTATTAATTTTTAGGTAAAGAAGGGAGGCAAACATTCTAAACATTTTGGTAGCATTATATATCTTTTAAACAGATTACAATATGTGACAACGTATTTCTTATCACCATAAAAATAAGCATTTAGGTTCTCTGAAAAAATGTCAGTCAATGAGTTTCTGCTCTAATCCAACGATATATATATATATATATATATATATATATATATATTGATATTTAATCTGCATAAAACTTAACTAATATTCATCTTCAAATATTACATATATATGTAGTTATCTTTTAAACAAATGACAATATGACAACTTATTTCATATCACGAAAATAAGCATTTAAGGTCTCCCAAAAAATATCAGTCAATGAGTTTCTGCTTTAAGCCGACGACGTATAATGACGCTTAATCTATATAAGTAAAACGTTGTTCACTTCTTCAAATACTTATTCATAACATTATATATACCAGTGTTTATTATATATTTTCATTAATGTGCATGCATTTTAAAGTCTTACAAATGCAGTAATGGCAATGATATAAAAACTTAATATACGATTCCTTATTAAGTTCTCAGAATTCATTCAAAACAATCAGAAGGCACTACTAACCATCAAAGAATCAATCATCACCAAGGCTAACTATTAGTTTTAATGTCAAAATATAAAAATTATAAGCATTTAGATAATGTTATATATCTTTTAAACAGATTACAATATAACAATGTATTTGTCATCACCATGAAACTAGGGTCTCCGAAAAAATGTCACTCAATAAGTTTCTGCTCTAAGCCGATGACAGACATGTCTTACAGACATTTAATCAGTATGATCAATTACTCATCTTCAATACTCATAGTGTTATCTGTAGTTACTTTATATTTTCATGAATGTGCATGTCTTAGAAATTCATCGATGACAATGATATAAAAATTCAATAAATGATTTGTTATAAATTCTTAGTAACTACATTCAATTCAAAACAATTTGAAATTTTAATTACCACCAAAGAATTTATCATCACCAAGACTAACTATTAGTTTTAAAGTCAACAGTTATATGTAATAAGCATTTTTATAATATTATAGATTTTTAAACAGATTACAATCTTATAAATTATCGACTTACTTGTGAGGAGACCTAAAGAGAATAAATCATGAAAACAAGCATTCAGTATCTCCCGAAAAAATTTCAATCAATGAGATCTGTAGTTATCTTTTAAACAAATTCCAATACGACACTATTTCTCATTATCACGAAAATAAGAATTTAGAATCGTCCCCCAAAATGTCAGTCAATGAGTTCCTGCTCTAATCCGACAGCATATACTAACTTAATCTGAGTAATACGTAAACTGTCTCATCCTAAAATACTTATTGATAGTATTACATAGATCTGCAGTTATCTTTTATACAAATTACAATATGGCACTGTATTTCTCATTATCATGGAAATAAGCATTTAGAATTTCCCCCAAAGATGTCAGTTAATGAGTTTGTACTCTAAACCGATAATATGTACTGACATTTAATCTTCATAATTAAATAGGTGCTCATATTCAAATACTTATTCATGGTATTGCATATTATTTGTAGTTATTCTATATTTTCATGAGCAGGTCTGATCAATTTAGTGATGTCAATGATATAAGAACTCAATTCAGGATTTGTTATAAATTCTTATAAACAGTATTCACTCAAAACAATAAAAAACTACTTACCACCAAGGAATCAATCTATTTCAAAGGTCCTCCCCAAATTTCCGGAAAAGCAGAGATGGAAAACGGAGCGTCTATGTTTTGGATTCGCTTTAATTTTAATGTACAGGACTATTAATACAGCTCGAAGCCCAACATCCTCACTCAAATGAAAAACAACAGTGCTAAGTTATGAAAAAATGGAAAGGGTCGAATGTTCAAGTCTTCAAGTTCAGGAAAGAGTGCTCGCAAAGGTCAAGGGATGGGGCCTGCGGAATTGGTCACAAGAATCACCCCAACGCAGGCTGGTCTTCTTGGATGGAAAATTTCGGAGTCGGGTGCGTAGGCTGATCATGAACTAAAATATTCCCGATCCGAGGTGAAATCGGTTCGTACGCCGAGTCACTCCAGAAAGAAATGGAACTGAACGAACGGGTGCGGATTTCGGAATCCAAAACCGAGGTGGTTTTTGCTCCTAGGTTTCCGGAAATGGTGGACTTTGCGAGGCGGGAGGACACATTAGGCGAGTCGATAGAGGTCGCGCATGCGTGGTGGTGTCCGGCATGAGGGATTTTCGGCCGGGAGTGGGGATTTTTGAGAGGCGGGGAGGGATTTGTTGGGTGGTGCGAGATGTGTGGTGGGGAAAACATTGAGTGAGTTTTCTCTTGTTTCGGAGTTCGTGTGGGTTTCGACAATTAATGGCTGTCCGGTGAATTTTTAAATGAGTTAAATGCCTTATATAGAGAGCAGCTACAAAGCACAGACAGTTGTGGGGTTTTTGCACTGGAAAGTGTCAGATTGAAAAAGATATTTTTCTGTAGTAAACTGTGGACAAAATTGATTGAGGCTATAAATTTTTGCTTAAAAAACTAACCTAATTTTATAAAAGTTGAAAATTAAGTATTAAGCTAGGATTCCATGGATTTCGAATTTTATAAACTTATTATAAGTATTTCACAATGTTGGTACTCCATGGGTTTACAGTATAATAGAGAAAATTGTTGAGTATTTACATTGAAAAATATGAAGATGAAAGTATCTTAAAGAATTTTTTTTGTATGAATTAAGGCACTAAAGACTTCACTATAGTAGGAATTTTTATTTTAGAAAACTAACCTAAAGTATAACAGAAGTAATTTATTTACTTATATGTTGAAAAGCAACATGCTAGGATTCCATGGGCCTCCATATAATAGAGAAATCATTAAGTATTTACATCGAAAAATATAAAGATGAAAGTATCTTAACGAGGTTTTCTGATATGAATTAAGGTAATTAAAGAATTTACTAAATATGAAATTTTATTTAGAAAAATAATTTATTTTATATCAATTGTAATTTATGTACTTATATGCAAAGAAACAACAGGCTAGGATTCCATGTGTTTCCACTGTAATAAAGAAGTTAAGTGTATCAATGTTAGCATTCCATAAGTTTCCACTTTATTAGAGAAATTGTTATTTACATTGAAAATTCTAAAGATAAAAGTATCTTAAAAAGGTTTTCTGATATGAATTAAGAAATTGAAGAATTTACTAAGATATCAATTTCTATTTTAGAAAACTAACTTAATTTTATAACAACCGTAATTTATGTACTTAAATGCAGAAAAACAACGTTCTGGGATTCTATGGGTTTCCACTATAATAGAGAAGTTGTTAAGCGTTTACATTGAAAATATTACATTAGCAATGTTATTATTCCATGGGTTTCCACAACAGAGAAATTGTTAAGTATTTACATTGAAAATATAAAGATAAATATATCTTAAAGAGATTTTCTGATATGAATTAATGTGTGTGTTCTAAAGAATTTACCGAGATAGGAATTTTTACTCTAGAAAAGTAACTTAACGTTATAAAATAGTAATTTATATATTCATGTTTTTGTGTGTAGAAAACAGTATGATGGGATACTACGGATTTCCATCATTAATGTAAACACGCATTACATTTCACACATTAAATGTAACTTTTGGTAACACTTTGAAAAAGGGAAATAAGAATTATTGAGGATTCCACAGTGAAATAAAACCAAACCGGAAAGACTAACTAAAGAAATAATGAAAGATTAAACTGATGCATTCGTGTTTACTTTAGAAAAAAACTTAATTTCACAAAATACAAAATTTATGTAATTTAAAATTCATGAGTAAAAAAAATAGATGTTAGGATTCTATATAGGTTTTTCAATTAGTGATCATCCCCGTAGGATTTTAAAACAGTAATAAATGTTTTCTGGACGTTACTAATTGTTAACATTGAGAAGTATTAAGATGAAAGAATCTTAAGATGTTTATCTGTTTTGAATTAAGGTACTGAATAATTGGTTGATATATGTTTTTAATTTAGAACCCAAACTTAATTTTATGGTAACAGTAAATTGATGTATTATATAACTCAAGTGTAGGAAAACAACACCCGAAAATTTTGTAGGTTTGGCAATTAATGACTTCTGTGAATTTTAAAACAAATTAAATGTTTCCAGTTTACACTTCACTTGAGAAATTTAGAGAAGTTATTAAATATTTATATTGAGTTTATGAGTTCGGCAACATGTCTGTTAGGCGAAATTTGTTAAATGTCTTCTGTTCCCTTTAAAAAAATAATAATTTAAAGTAAAAGGCACTAAAGTAAGCTAAAAAGATCTTAAATAGGTTTTCTTATTTGAAATTATTCTAAAATTAACTGATTCATAGGTCATCTTAAAAAACAAACTTAGCTTTACGAAATACAAAATGCATACATTTCATAATTCAAGTATAGAAAAACAGTATGCCATTGAAATAAAATAATTTTAATGAACATATATTTATATACATAATATCTTACCTGCTAAAATAGTTACTAATTCTTACATATATGAATATACATAATTTATATTGAATTAAACATAAAAAGTTGTGGAAATCCTTTCCCATGTTTTAAAATAACATTACAAAAATATATTTTTGATTAAACCCTCCAAATGGTTTGGAAGAGATATCTCGTCCATTAAGATCAAACCAATTTTACTAATTTTGCCAATTTTGCTAATATCTTGATAACGAATTATATCGTCATCAAGGTACTGCCCATTTTTTGATAACAAGATCAAGATGAGGTCAGTTTTCTTCTGATGGCGACATATTTCGTCCACCAAGATCTGGTCATTTTTGCTAATGACAAGAGATACCTAATCAAAACAACCATCAGGAGGATTAAGCATTTCTGAATGGAGTTACTTCCAGATAGTTTTATTTTAACAATTCAGTTATACTATGAAACTCATATTCCCATAATCCCTAAAACGTTTTATAAGAAATCGAACCGAAATCGAATACAAATTTTAAATTTTATTATTATATTTAAAAAGTCAAATAGAAGAGTACGTCAATTGTCGAGAACGTAATATTTATCATAGGTTGAAGTATTTATTTGAGCAATTTATTTAAATATTTCTGAAATATATATTGCTCTTTTTTGGTATACATTGGAAATGGTGATTTCTCAGAACTTCTGTCATTAGTTTATTTTACAGAGTTTTGATTCAGTGCTTTTTGAGGTTCAATTATAATTTCAATGTTTCAGTTATTGTACTAAACTTCACTTTAGATAACAAAATTAAAAATGTATGCTTATTTTAAATAACACATAATATTTGAATAAAGCGCTATAAAAGATGATGATTAGAGAGTTGCGGTATTTTGCGGTTTACTGAAATATGACACGATGTTACCACGTGAAAAGCAATTCTAAAGCAACATTTGAAAGTTTGCCAAATCTTTTCGAAATCGAAGTAAAATGTTTTTCGAAATTCTTCAAGGTTATCTATCAGGTAAAATATTTTTGCTCTTTTAAAAATTCTAAAGCTAAACATGAAAGGCATTCTTTGTTTGATTATGACACGTAAATTCTAGATGAAAGTATAATTGTCTGAATTCAGGAGTATTATAATTTTTGAGTTAATAATGTGGCTCTGATACTAAGTGATCGCATCAGATGTGTAAACATATAATCAAATATTTAGCCTTATGCGATGAGTGGTCCTCGATTCTTATGTTTTCGGCTTTTTAGCCTTTTTAGCTTTTTTTAGCCTTTCGGCTTTTATGCCCTCCATTTTAAATCCGTTGGCATATTGTTTTGCGAATTGAGATATCCTGAATAAAATGTGTAATTTTTAAAACACCTAAAATGCTTAAGGTTTCAAATCCTAAGCTCTTCTGATAAATTCCTAAAATGCCTTTTGAGACCTACAAGGCTCTTTGACAATTTTTCGACTTTGTCATCTGGTTTCGTAAGGAAGCACATTCAAATAGCGTCCGCTAATAATCAGTGTCAGATAACATGATTATTAGCGTTGGTGATCACACTACGGTAACCTTTAGCTTCACGGGTGAGAAAAAGACTTAACATGTGGACAGAGAGAGAACTTCAATTCAAACATAAAACCTTAGTTAAAAATTGTAGTAGTATTTTTCAAGCAAGATTTATTATCCTGAAAGGTTTGCTCAATATACTGGATTTTTTAATCTTTATTTTAAAATAAAATGTTAAAGCGATAGGTAATTCCCTCAAACAAGTAGTTAGTAGTAGAAAACGTCACACTGAAGCAACACAGCGGGCTATTGGTGACGATCCTGGATCAATTCCGAAGGCAAATATCCGAGGACACCTTGTAATTTTCAGCCACGGTCAGATGATGAGGTCAGCACTTGAATTTGCACCCCAAACTTCCACACCAGCCTATCCACACTAACATGAAGACATTTGAGGCCAAGACAGATTTAACGTGCACCAGCCTCCTATATACACGACGGTCTTTGCTTGGATTGAGTTTCGAATCCGCAATCATCCGGTTACAAATCTGCTACTCTTCCAACAAGGCTACCTATTAAACTTGCTGAAGTAGTATTTTACTTAGGATATGAAAATTTAAGACAGCGTTTTATAAGCCTATTAAGCTTATTACTTAAGAAGCTGGTTCCTAATGATGACCACCTATGACTATAACTAAATTCATGTGGTTATTTATATTATTTTCAAATTAGATTTCATACTTCAAATTTGACCATGATACGTAAACTTATGTTAGATAATAAATAAAATGTTAGCTATCACATTTATTTGATAGTAAATACGTTTCTAGAACGAACGCTACGTAATTGCTATTTTTATAATTACATTGTTTAATCTGCCAATTTATTATTTACTTTATTAGTCATGTACAAATTAAACATTTTATACACACCGATACAGATTTTAAGCACTAATGTGTAAATAGTAATTTCGCTTGCTTGATCAAGATTCAGTGCTTGAATTCTCAACCTGTTGACTGGAATTATATTTTCATTTCATTATTTCATTAGTAATTTAATTACGAATCCAAAGCGATGATTTTGAGCCATTGGTTAAAACAAACTCATTCTTTGTTTAGATAATCGTATTATTGGAAATGAGTTACTGGTACAGCAGTCTGCTTGGAGGGAGGCCACAGTTCTTTTTTATGAAGAATACTTGGTAATTGGACACGAGCTAATACAATCTACACGCAGAAAATTTAATTATTTGATTTGGGTCATCGCATAAATTGTAGAATGCATTGTGAAGATTGCAAGCATTAACTAGCGTATCTTATTCAAAAGGCATTTAATGATGTTATTGAAAAGCTTTATAATGCACAACACAAATGAATTGCGTTCAATCGTTACTTAACATCCACACACAGATTTAACTAACGTAGGTGGCACAAATCGACGTTATTTGTTTATTGTTAAATGGAAACAACGAATATAAACAATATAAAATCTACAGTTACGGGATTCATTCGCTACTTTTGCTGCTTAGTTTAAATATGCTTGATTTGAGCTGCAGAGCTGGATAATATTGCTATAAGGAAGACGCCATTCTAAAATGGAATCCTTCAGTTCTTTGATTACGGAATGCACTGAGGAATGTGGGAGATAGAAATAAAACGCAGAAAAGAATACAAGATAAAATAGGTTTAAAGTCAAAGAATGCCGAATCGTCTTTGAAGAAGAGAATGGGGCGAAATAGAAGTAGACGTTCAAAATCTAATTGCTGCAACATGAGTAAAGTATGCTTTTGCCATGCATTCATTATTTTAGAAATAAGAATTACCATTAATAAAAGAAAATGAAATGCTTTTATATATTTTTGGATAATTTAATTTAATTTAGAGGAGTGAATTCATTTATATGAATATAGAACTACTATATTCATTACAAATGGATTGAAATAAGATATGATAAGAACGACATTTAATCAACAGTAAATGCAAACAATTAAGAAAGTTTAGCGCAGAAGCTATGAGTGGATCTGATAGTTTGTATTATTTGTATTTATTATTTAAAAGGTAGCTAGGTAGGTAGTTGAATTTATGTCGCACTGGAGCAACTCAATGAGCTATTGCTTATTTAAAAAGAATGCATACCAAAAACAGAGATCTTGTCGAATAATTTTGATGATGGAACTAATGAAGAGATATTTTGAGTGCAAACTAACCAGTCAAAAAGTGAAGATTTTACTTTCGTTCCCCTAATGCTTTCACATGATACAGATCAAGTTAAAATGTTCTTTATCACCATTTTGGCAACATTTGGCATTTAATCTAATTGGTGTTGACCATAAACTATCATATATCAATTTAGATTTCATTCTTTGACACTTTTGCTGAAATTCTATTCTGAAAACATGCCAAACGACGTCAAGCTATTAATACGTATAGGAAACTCGTTCCACTGTAGAAATTTCTATTGGGTATTAGCCCGTTGTGTTGCTCCAGTGCGACGTTAATTAAATACCTACCTACCATAAAACCCAAACGATCATCCATCCGCTGCAGAAACACTACCGCCACTTACATTTAAGGACAGAAAATGCTTCTCCTAAATAGAATACCTGAACTTTATGATGTATTACATCTGTATAACAATGCCTAACCGGCTATGAGCTGTTCATGCAGTTCAAAATGCAATAATCTGAAAACAGAAAAAATGTTTCCTGTATTTGTCAAAGTAAAACTTATAATTTGAAGTAAGTTTCTCAGCGTTTGATAATATCAAACATTTATCACGCATTTATTAACAGTAATGGTATTACTGACTAAGCAAATTTGTTAAATAGTGCATGTATATCTATTAGTTTGTGTTTAAAAGTGCGTTCCAATAGGTTGGTGTGCTAAAAACACTCTCAACACTTTCACATTAATTTTCATTATAATACTGTCATTCCCCTTTGATATCCGTTCTCGACTGGCCAGATTTGATAACTTGATTTGAAAGACAACGCATAAAAGTAACAACCAATGGGAAGACTTACATCATAGCGAATATAAGTAATTTGGTCCAGGGGGTCAAGTAGCCTCAGTGATTGAATATGGGATGAGTGAACTTGCTGGTATTGGTCAGAGCATTTGTATGAAACTCGATTTTATTGGGGTTGGAGCAATCGACAAAGAACAGAAACTGAGAATCTCTCGGGGAGCACAGGGATTTGAAAAATTCTGCAAGTGGATGAACGGTAAAGAACGAGCTCTTCGACAAACCCACAAGTGAAACCTTCGAAAGTTATCCCTGGCCTCGTAGAATCGTCATCACAGCCTACCCTGAATCCGGGACACTTCAGTGCCCATTGAAAGAGACCAGTCGCGATAAGTACCACTCCCTTGAATTTCCCATCTATCTATATTTGACCCCTCATTATACCTATCAATAACCATGATGCTCCCTCGACACCAAGACAAGATTTTAATAAACTGCTCACATAGTATTTCTATGATCAATGTGGAACTCAATCAAACTAGATTAGTATGCGGCACTTTTTATTCACGAACATAGTATTTCTATGATCAATGTGGAACTCAATCAAACTAGATTAGTATGCGGCACTTTTTATTCACGAGCATAGTATTTCTATGATCAATGTGAAACTCAATCAAACTAGATTAGTATGCGGCACTTTTTATTCACGAACATAGTATTTCTATGATCAATGTGGAACTCAATCAAACTAGATTAATATGCGGCACTTTTTATTCACGAACATAGTATTTCTATGATCAATGTGGAACTCAATCAAACTAGATTAGTATGCGGCACTTTTTATTCACGAACATAGTATTTCTATGATCAATGTGGAACTCAATCAAACTATATTATTATGCGACACTTTTTATTCACGAACATAGTATTTCTATGATCAATGTGGAACTCAATCAAACTAGATTAGTATGCGGCACTTTTTATTCACGAACATAGTATTTCTATGATCAATGTGGAACTCAATCAAACTAGATTAGTATGCGGCACTTTTTATTCACGAACATAGTATTTCTATGATCAATGTGGAACTCAATCAAACTATATTATTATGCGACACTTTTTATTCACGAACATAGTATTTCTATGATCAATGTGGAACTCAATCAAACTAGATTAGTATGCTGCACTTTTTATTCACGAACATAGTATTTCTATGATCAATGTGGAACTCAATCAAACTAGATTAGTATGCGGCACTTTTTATTCACGAACATAGTATTTCTATGATCAATGTGGAACTCAATCAAACTATATTATTATGCGACACTTTTTATTCACGAACATAGTATTTCTATGATCAATGTGGAACTCAATCAAACTAGATTAGTATGCTGCACTTTTTATTCACGAACATAGTATTTCTATGATCAATGTGGAACTCAATCAAACTAGATTAGTATGCTGCACTTTTTATTCACGAACATAGTATTTCTATGATCAATGTGGAACTCAATCAAACTAGATTAGTATGCGGCACTTTTTATTCACGAACATAGTATTTCTATGATCAATGTGGAACTCAATCAAACTAGATTAGTATGCTGCACTTTTTATTCACGAACATAGTATTTCTATGATCAATGTGGAACTCAATCAAACTAGATTAGTATGCGGCACATTTATTCAATGTGATAATAATTTTACCCCACATGTTAATACTTGTTATTCCATAGATCAGTGCTTCCAAACTTTTCAGTCCAAGGACCCCCCTCGAAAATTTAAGACCTTCGACGACCCCTTGAGATCATACAGTTTAAATGGGTCACACGAGGCACGTACCAAGATCATAGCGATTCTTATTTTTCACTTTAATATAGGGAGTAAATTATATGTTAGACTTTAAAATTGTTAAAACTTTCACTTTAAGGGTTAGTGATGACAATTTAAAGTAATGAATAGAAAATTTTGAAATAAAATAAAAATAATAAATATTGTACAAATTCTTATATTTATTAATTGGATTGTATTAAAATTATAATGTCCTCTTAACTTGTAAAATTATATTATAAACATAAAAATATATTCTTTAATATCAATGTGAACCATGAAGCTGCTCCTAGCAGTTGGTTCGGAATTGTTTGATTTAATATGCCTGATAATGTCAATATTAAGCCATTCTCATCTCATCTTCAAGTACGTAGTTATCTTTAAACAGTTGTACAGTAAAAAAAATTGTGTCACTTAATGAGTTTTCTCTAAGTGTGCTAAGTAAGTGAAATGATATGCGCGTGAACCCCTCAGAGGGCTATAGGCGCTTTTCTTTATAAATCAAATGTAGTAAAACTATAGCCTAATGCTTCTGTTGATATTCTTTAGAAGAATAGAATCCCAAGGGAAATAATACTAATTTCTAAAAATATGTATATGAAGAAGCCATTTAACAAATTAACACTTTCAACCGATTTACATGTATATATACATCCTGCAACCTGCAGTTTTCCATGACTGACTTCTAAACAGTTTTGACCTTACTCATCATTAGAATTTTTTCTAGGATTCCTGCAACCAATAGATGTAAGTTATTAAGTCCTTATGTGTGTTCTGGGAAAAAGGTAATGCAACACGAATTGCATGTATCTTGATGATCAGAGGGTTAAATTTATTAATGCGTTTTTTAGTTTCCTGTTTTATACCACCAGAAAAATGGAAACTGAATGCTTTCTAAATAATCATGCGTCATATATTGATGCGCTTAGTGGATTACGGTTGGAGTGAAAAAAAATCTTAAGGGGAAAATCTCATTTGGTTGAAATTAGAAGCATTAATATTCGTAACTTTTTTCTATGACCATTGTTTATCTAAGTGGAATAATTGTGCTTTGTATTGAGAAATCGTATTAATGTCCTGATGAAATATAAATGTTGTATAAGTCATATACTCCTTGATTTTCTGGTATTTTAAGAGATAAATGTGTCTCGTTTCGTGTAAGGAATGTGATCTTCAACACAAATGTTAAAGTGAAAATTTTATTTTCTTCAATTATGCATATTTCATATCAATAAATAGTGGAATCTACTCCTAATTGTTTTATATTCTAAAATTTAGATTTTTGAATACTAAAGAATGGAATATTTTTTGGAACTTCTCTATTTTGGCTCGTGAGAGAGAAATATTGCATGTTTTCCTCTGGCATATACGTATTATGGGAATGGTTGACAAAGCAATTAACACGTTCCTTAAAATATTCATGTCGTTAGAAAATTGAATCTCAAATTATGTTGTTATTCTAAATGGGTATCGATGCTTTCTTAGTAAACGAATAAATAACCACAATATTCTTTTGTATAAAACATATATTAGATCTTAAACTTTTCAATTAATTCTTGAATTTACTTGTTTTTAGTGGTCTCGCAAGCAGCATTTTTTTTATTTTGAATAAGCATAATCATTAACGTTATTTTATAGATTTTACCTTCCGAGGGGTTAAATCTATAAAATAGGTATATGGTTATATCATAGTTCCACCTTGCAATCACCAGTCTTTCTTGCATGACTTTTAAGTAATTCTGATTTTATTGACCAATATAATACTTCCAAAGGATTCTATTATAAAAATTAGTAATATAATCTTTCTTATTAGTTTTATCCTAAGAAAGGAACCGATAGAATTTTTCCAAAGGATTCTATTCTATGGAAAGGAGTAATGAAATCTTTCCGAAGGATTGTATTCTAAGAAAAGAGAGGAGCAATAGAATATTTCAAAAGGATTCTAATCTAAGGAAAGTATCAACAAATCCGTTTCAAAGAATTGTATTCTAAGGAAAGGACCGAATCTTTCTACAGGATGAAAGAATCCATGAATTTTGTAGAAAAGTGTGGTTATTCTGTCATTAAGTGTGTTGTGTAAAAGCAACACTACACTACTCGCAAGTCTCGCGACGCTCAGAGGGTTTATATACTATTTATTCATGCTTATGATTTCAAAATATTGATTTCTTTTTACCCTCAAGTTTATTATCAGCATTCAATAAAATTCAACTTTCTAATTACTAAAATAAAGTTTTATTATTTTTTCGTTGCATCATTTGCTGTTATTAAAACTTAAAATAGTAAATATTCTAGTTCAATCATTTTACTATCTATTGACTTACTATAATATCTTTTGACTTACTTTTTATCCCTTTTCATTGCCACATAACCAAAAGAATATCAGTAAAGAAAAATATATAAAATTAATTCTGAAGTTAAGGAAATTAAAACAATGAAAATCGTTTGCAAAACATATGTAAAATTTGTACTTAATTCAATAACTATCGTCTGAATATGAATCAGAAATTTTACTTTTGAATAAATATCGTTTGGTAAAAGAGATTCCTGATATTTTACTCATACTAGTTGCATTAAGAATCTGGCTTCAACACTGTGTTCGTAATTTAATTCCAATTAGATTCCAAAAGATACGGCCAATCTGATAGAGCTTAGTTTGCCAAGTGGTTAACCTCTGAACTTCAGTTGAACAAACAACGGATTCGAAATCCTGTCTTAGCATGAAAATTTGTATCGATTCGTAAGTGATTTGGAATCTACTTCACGATCCTCGTATAGCAAAAGATGACAGTAACTAGCAACAAAATCACCTACGGAAGATCGATCCATGTACTATAATCGATCATATTGTGCAACAATTGAAAGCAGCCACCTACTGTTTATTGGATAAAAATAGAATAGTCGATATTCAACACTAGAAATTTTCTTGTGAAATCAATGAAAATAATGGGCAAACTTTTAAAACGTTGATCTGAAGGATCCAACTATCCAAAGAGTGAATGAATAGCTCATTAAACCTCCTGGTGGTTGTCTCGACGAGATATCTCGTCAGTATTTAGCAAAACTTACAAGATCTTGATGGACGAGATATCTCATCATTGGAAGAAAACTGACCAGATCAGGATCTTATCATCAAATGATTGGCAATATCTTGATCACCAGATAACTCGTTATAAGCAAAACTGGTCAGATCTTGATAGACGAGGTATGGCTCAGTGAGTATGTCCACTCTGTTCTTGCAATTTTCGAGTTGTAGGCAGCGCAGGTTCGATTCCTGTCAAGTGCATTCCTCCCTGGGTGTATTTCTTTCTTCAGTGTCAGTAAAACTTTCATTGTGTGTATGTCTATTACTTGATATTGTGTCTTGTGTCTGGTTATGGCCATTGCGCCATAAAACCTCAATCAACCAACAAACTTGATGGATGAGATATCTCGTCGAAACCACTTGGAGGGTTAAACAGTGGACTGGTGCCAAAATTCAATATTAATAATATAAACCTTTGTATGAAAGAGAATTTATATACTATGTAATTTACCACTTTTTAGATAAAAACAAAGTTCTTGACATTCATTAAATAGTATTTTTAATAATGTAATATCTTACTACTTTATACTGCTTTCAGCGTTTAAAATCGTGCATTTGCTCTGAAATTAAGGGTTAGAAAGCTATTGTATTAAAGATATTTTTAATAACCTAGAGTATATATATATAAGACAGTATTTATAAATGAAGTAATAATATATAGCGGTTATATATAAAGTTCTAAAATAAATTCTTTAACCTAGTATCTTTTCGATTTTAATATATGAGAAATAATGAAAGCTTATAAAATATATATTTCAGAATATTTTAGTCGGACGCAACTTCAACTATATTCAAATGGTAATGAAATTGATAAACAGTAATTGAGAGGAACTAATAATAGTCAAATTTGCATAATGCAAAGTCATAACTTCAGAAAAGTAAGACATATTTATAGAATGCTTGCCATATGAATGTGATTGCTTTTTTAATGAAGGAAGTTTTCATTTGAGTTGATACATTTAAAAAATATTCTAGAAAAATAGTCCTCAAAATGCAAACTAATTAATAAATATAAATTTGTATTGTATTTGGGAATTATTCCTTCTATTTTCACGTTCGGGACATTTTAAATTGGAAAGTTCTTGATAAAATTGAATGTGAAGTAGAATTTATACATTGTAACGAAAAAATACACTTTTGTATCTTTAAATGTGAATGAAATAAATTCAAAACTGAAACGTTTTGTATTTAGATACTAGTTGATGTAAAATAAATGGATTGTAAGGGTTATGTCAATTTTAAAATGAGATATTTGAAAAGTAAACACACATTTTTAAATTACTGAAGAATTAGTTCAACCATTTAGCTTTATATTTCCTACTTGTAAAGCATAGGCATTTATAATTAAAATTTGCTGGGGAATCTAAAAAGAAATTATTCAAATAATTTAATAAAAAGATTATGAATTTTGCTTTAAGCTGTATTAACATTTAAAAAATGATTTCTTAGTAACACGTTATCTTAAAATACCGTATTTTGTTATTAAAAAAGATGCTTGTTTACTTGTAAGTAGAAAGGAATTAAGATGAGCCAAGAAATAATTACAAGCTTTTTCCAAAGAGATTTAGTGTGGTATTACTTTAGATAATTTTTCGCTCATGGAATAAAAATGAATTAATTTAATTTTTCGCATAATGAAAAATAACTTAAAGCTACAACATTTCAGTAGAAAAATTGTTCCAGGCAATTTTTAAATAAATGTTTTTACGAATATTGAAAATATTATTTGTTTACTTTTGAATGGGTTTGAAAAACTGCGATGGTTTTTAAAATCCACTTTCCCACTAATATTCCCACAACCCCCACTAATACTTTCATACTTCCACTAAATGCACTATCTCTCTAGTAGTGCAAAAATTTACTGTGAAATTAAGCACTTGCATTACAAATAATGATGAGAAAATAACCCTAAATTGTAGATACTTTTATATAATTCCGTATTAAACTAGCAATTACATATGTTATTACTATAAAGGGGAAGACGTTTTCTAAATAATTACGAATAATGATGATTCCAATTAGAACTGAATGTACCATCTTTTGTATGCTATACAAGTTAACATACTCATATCTTTCATAATTGTTCAGTTGTCATGAAAATTATTTCTTTGAGGTTACCAAAACTAGAAACAACTTTAAGGTTAATGAAATAAATTGAGTTATAAAATTAGCCCTTAAGGAGATTTTCTTTTTTCTGAGAAAAATCTATTTGCTTTTTTCACGTAATTTTATTTTTATGGTCTCAAAAGCATGTGTAGCGAATTTAAAGTACAAATTCGCAAAATTGTCCGCTATAAGCCATTAATAGATTCGAGCAGATGTAAACTCGGTGCCTAATTCAAACGTGTTTTTCATGGAACAACTTTTTTGCAAGTGATTGCATACATCTATAAAACTATTAGATTTATCCGACTTGAAATTCTTACAGCATGTCGAGCAAACATCCTTTTATCGATTGACAAACCATAAAAACAATATGTTGCTTTTTTATATTTTTATAGCAAAAAAATCGGTCACTTTTGTAACTAAATCAAGTATTTCGGAATTAACCAAGTCACCATTTCCTCAAATATTTTTTTTAACTTTTCCTGGTTCATCAAACTATATCTACTAGTGTATGAAGTGAAATCCTATTCAAATTTTTTATTAAGATCACTTGCAGTTGAGAAATCATGCCAACCATTGACCATAGAACGCACGGCGCCATGGTCGAGGAGGATTAACAGGCATGATTCTTCATAAAAATGACTAAGAAAAAACGTTTGAATACTCTGAAAGGATAGTAAATAGATGTATAAAGTTTGGAATTATTCAACTGCCCAGTTTCAGCAATGAAAAATCCAGGAAAAAATCTTAGCTGAAAGAAAGACACCCTCTTAAGAAATAGAAGAGTTTTGAGTAAAGATAATGAATATACATGGTGATCCAAATTAAAAGAGTTGTCTATACCTTTCAGAAGAAAAAACTGCTTTCAGAATCGTAACCAAATTTAAAGCAGTGTGCGGTTTCGATTTTTGAAGGAAAAAATATTTCAAATTTCGGCCGTTAGGAGTGAAATTTACCTCTGCGATTCAGGTAATGTGCATATTGGCGAACTCATACAGCAAGTATGGTCAAGAATATAGTTAACGAGCAATAACTATATTGCAATCACATGTGGAAATTAAATTAACAAGTGTCGGCAAAAAAGAAAAACTGCACACTCAGGAAAGTATGTGTCAAAATTTAATTGCAATGCTCCCAGTAGTTTTTCATACCAGTTCTAAACATCTGTTTAATGCACCCGTTATATCAGTAATTCCGATTTTACCTTTGATTAACGTCCTCATTTGATGTGTAAAGAAAGGAACTCTAGAGGGCACCCAAAACTAATTTGTTCTCCTTTGGAAAGCAGCCAATTTCGATTCTGTATAACTATGTTGCAGTTTCAGTGTCATCCTGGTGATTATCTTTTGTATTGTGATTGCACTACATTGAATTATTAAGTTTAAAAATGCGATTCTTTTCAATGAAATTTGTACCTATCAATTTAATTCCAAATGTTGAAAACTGGATCCCCAATTGATGTGCAGAATTACAAATTGTGGCAATGACTTTTAGTGTCATGGTGCATTGACCGGGAATTCTTGATTTTTTTTTGTTTATCCACACTTGAAACAACCATTTTCGTATCAGTTTAGGGCAGCAATTTTCAATCGGTGTTAAACAAGAAATGCACTGATGTACCTTACGATTTGTGAAACGGTTTAAGATTCCAACGATTTAGTTTTAAACTTTTGACTAGTGAATTTCAGTTCTGAAGCAATTTGAATTAGTATAAATTGTTTCAAAAATACCTTTTTTGAAAGTCACTTTTTGAGCACAAAATGGTAGGTATTTCTTATTATTTGTAAATCAATCAAAATTATGCCTTTTTTGTCAGATCGGCGAAAATATAATATTTTTTTAGTTTGCCGCAAAATTTTGGTTCATGTGTGTCTTAAAAAGGCTGAAAATTGCTAGTATAGATGCTGATGAAATGATATTTTTTCTCGATGAAGCCCTGAATAACGTATTCATATGACAAAAGATGAACAACTCTTATTACAAAAGTTATGCGATTTTTTTAAGTTATTACTTTCAACCAGATGTCTTATTCCAAGAATGACGAGGTCATTGATACAGCTTGTGCCTTGTTTCTACGAGTATTACAGTTCCGATGAAATATCGCTTGCGTGTAATACTATCATCAAGCTTCAGGAATGATTCCCCATTGAAAGATAATTTTAAATTGTTGAGCTTCTGATCAATAGCGCGGAAGGAAGATTCTTGCGTGATGTATGCCAATAGAAGGTTTTTGAACAGGTGGTCTTTAAAGTGTATATCCTTAGAAGTTAATTCTGAGCATCTCACATGTTCGATCGTTTTGATCACTAGCGAAGGGGTCGCGGTTGCCCAATTGAAAAACTAGTGGATTAGCAACAAAGGGTTACGAGTTCGAAACTCGATCCAACAAAAGATCATACGGAGGGAGAGGGCTGATGAACTTTAAATCTGCCTTGGCCTCGAATGCCATCATGTTCATGCCATCATCGAGTCATCTGACCGTGGTTCAAAATTACGAGGTGTTGTCCTCGGATCTTTCCTATAGGGACGGATCTCCGACCGTCTCCAATAGCCCGTTGTTTTGTTCTAAAGCGACTTTAATTAAAACTACCTACCTGCCATCACTAGTGAAAGAAAACTTGAATGTGGAAAGCAAAATATTTAAATTCATAGTTGGAAGATATCCTATTTCTCCAAATATTTTTTCATTGCTTTCCTTTCGGAGAAACGCTAGTGTTGTTTTAGAGTTTGGAGTTTATTTCAATTGAAGTTGAAATAAAAATTCAACAGTTCATTTTTTATGTGAGATACATTGAATCAAAAATGCTGAGATAAATTATTAATTTCTAAGAAAATAAATGCACGATTGTAAAAGGCGCATAATACCCTAAAAATGTCCAAAAACGTGGAATTTTCTTATTGCCTTCTATTAATTGTAAAACTTTAAAGAATATATATATATGCAAAATTTCTCAGTTATAGCATTAGCAAGTTACTCAAGTCTTTCGATCGAATGTTAGGAGTGAAACCGATTAACGTTTTTAAGCTATGTACTGTCTACTAAAACTACTAAACTAACTACTAATCTAAACTAAACTATTTGCAGAATAACTTTCAAACTATGAACTAAGTCTACAAAAACAAAAAAACTATTGATCTAAAGTACTAGCCGACTTACTTTTAAACTGTACCAAGTCAATCTACTAGAACTACTAAACTAAACTTCTAGCTGATTAACTTTTAAATTATGTTCTAGTCTACTAAACATACTAAACTAAATTAAACTAATACTTAGTTTACTAAACTAAACTATGTATTTAACAAGTCCTTTTTCTCAACTTTCTGTTTTTCATTACTATAATATATTTAAAATACTAAGGCTTTTTCTGTAATTAATGTAGAGATTTGACACTTTGCGTGGTTATTTTTGATGATATATCTGATAACTTAGTACATGGAATAGGATTTAAAAGAATAATTATTTAAAACAAAGAGATAAAATCAATCGTGACAGTTTTTTCTTCTATTTTGTTTGTTATAAAAGTATTCGTAAAAACAAATAATAGTAGCACATGGAAATCCATACACACAATTGCGGAAAATGCTTCAAGAAAAAAAACATCCGAAAGTTTAAATTTTGAAGAAATGAGAATTTTAAGACATTAAATGTATATTGAAGAAATTAAATTTTTAAAATATTGTTTGCAAAAAAGGTTTTTCTTTTGTAATGTACATTTCATGTGTATTAAAAGAAGATACACTGAAATTTTATAAGTAAACTAGCTGAATTACCCGGCGTTGCGCGGGTTGAAATGGTAAAATGTTGCTTGAAAAGTGAATTAGAATAATCACTTTTCTTTCACAGAAAAATGCAATCATTTAAGTTGTACGGAAAATACGTTTTAACTTTTTCATAGCTTCTACTATATACTTCGGACGCAAATATATGCATTTAATTCCTGAATATATTGCAATACGTAAAAGATTGAGACATAAATACGAACAGAAACGAAATTCCGACGAAAAAATGCAGAATTCTAAAAAACGAATGATGTACAGTGTCGAATTTTGACTGCCTGAGTGTATTCTGACATAGAGCAATTCGAAAAAAGAAATTTGAAAATATTGATAAAGACGATAATGATTTATGAAATTTACTAATGCTCAAATATGATTGCAACATTTCGCTGTGTTAACTCAAACAGACAAACTCGGGATTCTAAATCAAATTTATAAAATAATAAAACATTAATTCTGGTTTGCCAAATCTAAAATAACAAAATTACGCTTTTATGATTAATGAGTTGAAGTTTTTCGTGTTCCATTACAAAATGTAAATTATGAATAATGAAATATTTTAAATATTCTTTTTTATCAATCAAATATTCATAATATTCATGTAAAAATATAAAATTCCTCATAGAAATAAAATAATAATTAAATCGTATACATCCAGCATCTCGGTATTCCAAATACATGGCCCTTTGTTAAAACGTCAATCAGTTTCAACTGCTTCTGTTTAAATACTCTAGCAATCAAGTCGTGGCGCTCACTGGGTAATTGACCATTGGTAAGAACCTCCTTGATCTCCGTCCAAGTCGGATTGCAGGTGAAGGTGATAAATAAGTCTGGTCTCCCGTACGTCCTCACGTACGTCATAGCATCTTGCGTGTATTCGCGCATGTGTCTGGGACTCCTGTAAATGTAGCTGGTAGGATGACCAAGGCACCGAGGTTTTCAACGTTCCCGTCATTTTCCACAGCATCTCTCAGTTGAATATATTCGTCAACTCTCAGTTTACGTTGATTTAGACGAATGTAAAGGAGACGCTCACTCTCGACTTTTGCGTACATATCGACGATGAACTGATGAAACAATTGCCTGCAGTTCAATACGTGATACTGCTCAGTATCTCGAACCATTAATCTGAACGCATATAAATCCATCACTGAAACTTTTTTGCTCGTTGTTTCACCTGTTCTTGGGTTGATCTGCCTCAGATTAAAATGATATCCATCTTCACCATGTGGGGGAATATCACTGAGCACTCCAGAGCATCATAAGATCGATGTGTTTCCGAAATGCGCTGCAATGATTCACCTCGTCGTTGAATAACGATATCCCGTTGATGGAACTCATCGCCTGATATAACCACCGCGACTTGATCTGCTTGAGGAGAGTTAAAGAGCCGCTCGTATTCACCTGCTGGTCTTCGGTCTGATCTTATGACTACTTTATATTCATCTGTTGGCATACGTTCCAATGCTGTTTCAAACGTTTTAATAAGATTATTGTGCTCATGAAATATCCTCTGTAAGTTTAACACAATCTGACGTCTTGTTCCCGAGATGTAGGCGCACCTCTGATCAGTTTCCATTTGTTCGTTTTGAATAAAATATAGTTGTAGAAATTTTGGTGGTTGATCTGTCAGCGGAAGCAACGATCTCGCTCGATGGTAAATATGCCCTTGCACCTTGAATGTCGATGGAAATCTGGGCTGTCCAACAACTGATGTGGCACCGAATGATGTCATTTGGAAACATGAGTTGTATTTTCTGATGTTACTAAGAAAATGCTTCGACTCTGACGTATCTCCTGATGTGTATGTCAAAAGTTCTTGTGGTGATGGTTCCAGTTGGCAGAGAATAATTTTTCCATTTTTGAAGCAAATACCAGTAGACTCTGATTTAAACTTTTTGACTTGACAGTAACTACAAACCATTTCAATTTTCCCAATGGTAACTCTTGCATGCAGCGAGTAGTCTTTATGCGAATCGTGTGGAATCCTTCCAATGCTAAGCTAAAATGGTGTGCAGTCCGTGATCGTTTGACACTATCTCTCTTATCCTGTAGTCGGACTTCACGCTGCTGTGCCATCTCTGTTGCTCTAAATATAGTAGCTCTCTCTCTCTTGCAATCGCAAGTCTTTTATTCCTCTCCTCGGAAGTTTCTTGACTACGCTTATCTTTCATCATCTTAGCCGTTGACTGTACTTGGCCGATCGCCTTCCGCTTCCTTGGAGACATTGCTACAGCAAAGAAATCTGTAAATGAATACAAAACGGTATTTCATAAATTAAGCAAAAGGCACACTCTCACTGAACAATGAAATCTATTATAGAATATAATAAAAAGCTAAAATTAACGAAGAAACAAATTCAAAATTATGAAGTACTTACATCAGTTTAGAAATATAAATCCAAAATGTACACTATCACTGTCGAATAAAGTAGGAAACACTTATACAATCAACTAAAAGAGCGAATTAAAACTGTCAAATTCACTGAAAGATGATTAACTGGAAGACTTATCGAGTTAGCTTCCTTTAAATACGACCAGCTAAGAATCGAGTGGGTGCTGGAATGTTCTCCACCATGAGTCCAATTAAGTTTCCGTTTCCCCAACTTTCTAGAAAGTTCTACAAAGTTTTATAAAAAAAGTAAACATTAATTCTGGTGCTGCCAGATACCGAGTAGCAAAATTACGCTTTTATGATCAATGAGTTTTTCGTTTGTGCTTTTCGGAATAACGGTGCTTGGTTTAGAAATAAATATAATCGGTGTAGACAAATTAAACTGAATAGATAAAATTTTTCAAAAAGCAGAAGGTCGATTTTACAGAATTTTTCAGAAAGAAAATCACTGCTTTCAACGGAGGATTCACATGTATCTATTCCGGACATTTTGAAATAAGTTACACGCCTTACCTAAAAAGCCTCGTGAAACAGAATTCTACAAATCATTACGTATTCAATAAATTATTTAAGGAAAGTGGGTCGAAATATACACCAACTTTCCTTGAAAATAATCCTTGAACTCCTGAAAACCTTTCCTTGAATTTCCTTGCAAACATAAATATTTTAAAATATTCTTTCCCATATCAATAAATTATCTATAATTTATTTACAACGTGGGAAGAACTAAAAAGTCAGTTCAAACATAAATGCTGTAATTTAATTTGTTTCGGAAAAAATTGTTTTTCGATCAACATTGGTAAAGCAACCATCGTTGCCTAAAGCAATCAATCTATGCTCAATGTTATTTCTATTGCGATTTCGAATAGTTTTTAGCCCCCCAGGGCCAATAGAACGGGGGTTAAGTGTTAGCCTATGCTGACCGCAGTGTTCTAAAGTATAAGTATACAAAATTTGGTTTGGATTGGTCAAACGGTGTAGATTTGTATAGAAAATACACACACACACATACACACACACATCCTATTTTATATATATAGATATAAAATTAAAAATAATTATTCAAAGGGTTCTGCGTCTCCTTAAAATAATGTGTAAATCTTTCTCAAATCTTACTATTCCCATAATTCCGAAAAATAATACACAGGATGTAAGCTAAGCTTTTTCTTACATGAATAAAAACAGAATAGAAATTCTATTTATGTTCAACTAAAAAGGAAACTGTCATTCCCCATAAACACAACCTCCTAGCTCCCGACCCAGAACTGGGGCTGTCACCTGATGATTATGATTTTAATGACTTAACAATTAATATTCCATCCAGCAATCAAATTATTAAATTTAAAAGTCAACTTTCAGACCCCGATTTTAATATATACACCGACGGCTCCGGTATTGATGGCAAAATCGGGGCCTCGGTGTGTATATTCAAGGACAGCAATCTGGTTGAGGTTTATAAATATAAACTGAAAAGCACCAACTCTGTATTTCAAGCAGAGTTGGTAGCAATATTTAAATCAATCCTATTTACAATAGAGAATAAAGTAAAGGTAAATATTTTTAGTGACAGCCTTAGTTCAATCCAGGCCCTTAAATCTTCAAATATTAGATCCGCGTATATTAACAAATTAAAAAGCAAAATTGCCAGTAATACTAACCTTTTTGGCCTGGACTGGGTTCGAGCACATGTGGGGATCGCCGGAAATGAGCTGGCTGATTCCAATGCTAAGCTTGCAGCTGTCTGTGGTGAGGAGATAGAGGTTCCTGCCCCTCTTTCTCATCTAAAAAGGATGTATAAAGAATTAATTAAGAGTAAGTGGCAGGACCACTATATTAATTCAGTTTCTGGCCTTCGGCTGAAGTCGAAGGTCAGTACTGTTACCCTCATCACAGACCGACACCTCGTTTGGTTCTTGACGGGACACGGCCCATTCATGTCTTACCTGAATCGCTTCAAAATAAAAAATACGAACCTGTGCACATGTGGGATGGTGGGCGACGCGGACCATTACCTCTTCGGCTGCCAACTCACATTGCCCTATCATATAACTAAGCCAACAACTGATAATAAGCCCACCTGGCTTAGAAACATTCACGGCAATTTATTGTCTAGGGCCAGAGTTAGGGCATGTGTTTTGGCAGCCTGGGGGGTGGCGAATGAACCCCCTCCCACAGCACATTGATCTCTTTGTTGTCGACCAGTTGTTGATTGCGCCGTGCTGTCCTGATATTTTTAAATTTTTAAATTTTTATTCCCTTTTCTTTTGTTATTTTGATCATTATTGTATATTCATCTCATTAATTATTGAAACCATTGTCATTTTGGTATAATTTTTTTCCATCTTATTTATACCATTGTCACTTTTGTTATTATTTTTCATCGTATTTAAATCATTATTATATCACTACAGTCATTTGTTCATATTTGGTTTTATTTTTTGTGGTTTCGCATTTATTTAAATACATTTTCATCTGTGTTATTTTAAAGGTTTTTAATCTTTTTAAACTTACTGTTCCCCCTCATGGCTCTCTGTTTGTGTATTTTTCTTTATTCTTATCTATTATTTATTTCTATTGTATTTGTTTAATATTTATTATGTTAATTGTTTGTTATATTATATACCTCTTTTTAAACTTTTTGGTCTCCTTCTGGCCACCCGGTGCCTTTTATAAACCGTTCTATTTCCGTTGTGGTGCCTAATATAAACCACAAATTTATTTTCTTTTGGTTTGTTCATGTTTTCAGGGTGGCCAGTACGGAGCCACGTGTCGTCTCTGTAAACCGGTTGTGTACCGGTCGTCTCTTTATTTTTATTGTTTGGCCCTGTTGGCCTTTTGTTGTAATTTTTATGAATTTAAATAAATGGTGGTGCCCTTGTTGCTTGGGGCCGCACGTGTGGGAGTCGGGTGTGCTACCTGCCGATGGGTTGGGTTGCTCGCTGTCCTCTTTCGTGTCCTCTGGCGGAGGTCACCCCCCCCCCCCCCCGCTTCCCATGCACAAAGCTCTAAGCCTTCTAGGCGAGCTGGGAGACGGCGGGTCCTGAACCTCCTAGCTAGAGAATAATCTTTTGATGTAATCCTTTTCTTGTGTATATGTATGGCGAAAAAATAATGGAGTTAGATTTTATTATTTGATATCCAAGATACTACAATAGATAGCTTTTTTATTCTATTTTCTAATCCAGGTGTTTGCAACTCTTTAGGATATCCAAACATGACTCTTTTGATGTCAAAATCATTTGGTTAGCATTGTTGGAAGTTAAAGACTAACATTTTTCTTATGGTATTCTATTTATCTTTTGAATACTATAATTATTAATGTGCATACTATATTTTGAATTCTTAAAAGAAAAATATGTGTAAATCTTATTTACGTAGCGTCTACCAGGATTCGTTGTTAATTTTTCCCTTCATATCAAGTGTTTTTCTTGTGGAAAAAATTTCATTATTGATAAAATCACTTAAAATTTCATTGAGATATCATATATTCCTTGTCTGGTCTTACTCGATTAAGAATTATTTTATCAGCATCGAAAAAGAAGTTTGACGTTTAATATTGCTACGAATTCTCATTCATAAATATTCCAAAGAATGATTTCCGAATTTATGTATATGACAGCTGATTAGTAAGCGCATGTTACCTTTTAAGGTACTCCCGATATGTATCATGCGAAAGCATTTAGTCGATAAAATATTTTGCTTGTTTGCACAGAAAATCTCTCTCATAGAAAAATGGTGCTTAAGGCTTTATGATTTGTTTCAAGATGCTTTTTTAAAGCTCTAAGTTGCCACTGACATTCCCAAAAACATAAATTGTGATGAAAACGATAGATTTGGGAAAATATCATCTGCCATCAAAGTATACTGATGTTTATGAACCGGAACTACTTTATTTTATTTCAATTATTTATCGTCTGCACAGTTACACACTTGGCTATATGATAAAAAGGAAATTGGAAAGGTTGATTTGATTTATTACCCTATGGGTCCGTGTTTGCTATACTTTTAGTAGTTTTAAAACAGTGATGGCAGCTAAAATTTTTCAATCATTGCTTTGCAATTTTTAATAAATTTTCAATTCCTTAATTAACCACCATTGACATGTCATTGCAATGGTTAATATATTTTCGGATATAAATCATAATCAAGTTGATTTGTTTTTCAAGAAAAGTCGCTTGTACTAAATTGGATGAGTTCTTAAGTAAAATTGTTATACACAGCGACATAGTAAAGATAAGCAGATTTATGAACGAACAATTGCATAATTTTTACTAATATTTAATATCAAAGTAATGCAAAAAATCCACTGGAGCCCGACTAATGTAACGTTTAATTATCACAGATATGAAAAGCATTTTCGAAAGAATTCACTCAAGAGACTATTGAAATATAACTTTTGCATTTAATATCGAACAGTTCCAGACGGAATTCTCCAATTATGAAACAAAATTTCTATTTATGTCAAATTAACTCAACACAACAAAATCCACTCTGCTAATTCTTCTCTATACAACTTCATTTTTAATAGAATGTTCAAGCAATCCATTAAAAGAAAATAATCCAATTTAATAACTTTGCCAAGTTCACAAAGGCGCTTTTATGTTCCGTGAATTAAAAGATGAATGCGTACACTTGCAAATGGCTTGAGCGAAGCATAAAAAGAAAACATTTTTCACGAATAGTTATGATCTAATACTTATTTTCAAATCTAGGAAGTAATGCTTTAATGGAAAAGTGTCTTCAGCACGATTTTGAAATCAATGGGATGCATTTCAATTTCTACTTTATTAACTTTGTTGTCCCATTTGACTTTTTATGATTATTTCAGTCAGTTTAACGATTTTAACACAGACATTGGGTGAAAGAAATGTATAATTCAGCATCTTGAAAATGAATTCATGAAAGTTCTTATGAAAGCTTATTCGATGAAAATATACTTTAATGTACTTTAATCCTGCTGAGGAATTACTGATAAAATATTCTCCACTTAAAGTTTGTCTCTAACTACTGTTGAAGAAACCTAAAACAAAACTGTTTACAGACTCGGCAATTAAATTGACCCATGAACCATAGCAAAATTTAAAAATATTAGCAGACCCTTGTGTAGCATCATCCTTAAAGTTTCTCAATTTCTATTACCTATTGATGGCAGTGTCATTTCTCACATTTCATACCTTATTTAAATCCACTGATAATGAATATAAATATCGATATGCGCATTTCAAATATCCAAATGAGGTAAGATTAGTCAAAATATAAAACAGTGTTTCGTTTACACCTTTTAAATGCTATTGGTGGTAATTCCTTACTTCCTATTAAATGCATGGTAGAAATCCTACGTCTCAGTCATGCTGAATTTATATCTTCCAGATTCCTCTTTGTCTTCTCTAATCCGACAGCTAAAGAATTTCATTCGAGCTGCGATAGCTCTTCCGTGCAGTTCTAACACTATTATGCAGCTTCTAGGACAAATCAAGCATATTTAACACTGGAAACACAGGAAGTCACCTTATACCTAGAAAGACGGAGTGGCCTCATGGTCTTATAGAGCGTTAGATCAATTTGGGCAGATTATATTAGGAAGTAGATGATAGATTTAAATTGAAAATTTATATCACATTGACCATATATTCCTATTCAATGTACTCTCAGAGGCATGTCTTCTTTAGGTAGGTACGGGTATCACAACCCCGAGGTGCCCGAGTGATCTGCCCTCCCTTTTATTTTACTCTCGCATACCCATCTCCTTTTTGCTTTTTTCCCTTCCTCGCTGTTGTATTGTGTATCTTGGCCAAATATGGCCCTTGCGCCATAAAACCCTAAGCCAACCACCCTATTCAAAGTGTCACGTAAGTAAAATTTCAGACATTCCAGACGTTTAGAAAAACAATTACTAGTCAGAAGACAGACTGCCTGAAAAATAGTGTGCGCGGTAAAAACAGCTGGAGAGGGAAACATGAAATGTATAGGTGGATTGTAAATGGATGAAAATAATGTGAAACTACTATGAATGTTATTACTAAGTAATAATCTTTCCCAAACAGAAAAAAAATTCTTGGTATCATTGCAAAATATCATAGGGGTCCCACCCGTTTGCTAGGTTTATGGTCCTATTTCTCCGGTTCTATCGCAGCTAGGCCAAAATAATTAATCCTCTAAGTGGTTTCGACGAGATATCTCGTCCATCAAGATCTGACCAATTTTGCTAATGGTGAGATATCGCTTCTTCAAGTCATTGCCGATGTTTTGATGATGACGAGATCAAGATCTGGTCAGTTTTCTTCTAATGATGAGAGACGACAAGAGTTTGATGAAGATATCTCGTCCATCAAGATATGATCAGTTTTGATAATGACGAGATACCTCGTCGAGACAACACCCAGAAGGGTTTAATATACAATACGAACAGACTAAATATTTAAAAGTCATAAAATAACAGAATATTAAATTCATTTGCAAGGGAGGTACAGGTTGGCAAAGGGTTCAAGAGTCAAACAGGCTCCATCCGTCTCTCTAGTGTTAGATAAACTAAGCGGCAAAATTAGCGAATTGATTCAGTAATGATCAATTTTATATTGTTTACATCCGTTTGTTGCCTATCATCAAATAAAATAAACTCAAATTTCTACGTCACGTATATTAGTTAAATATACTATATAGACATAAATGCGTTACTGTTGTATAATGTAATCGCCAATAGAAGTCTATTTCTTTGTGGCGCTAAAACTGAGCCACACTTTGCATGCAGCATGTGTGAATGTTCTTGCACAGCTTTCTTGGACGTCCGTCCATTTTGATTAATCTTATTGGTTGTGCTGCAATCCTATCCTATCTGTATATATATGTGTTGTGTTATCAATAAATTAGCTTTTTCTCTTTTGCGATCCACATGGCCTGTGTCATTCCTTTCCTCTGAAGGAATCGTATTTAACAGTTACTAACTTAGCTGAAGCTTAATTTCCTCACCTGGGAAATTGGCTTTTGCTCTAATCCCATTTTTTACTACATGTGGGTTGATTAGACTCTTATGAAAGGTCATCAACGACTTTGTCGCAAAAACTAATATTCAGCACTCTACGATCCTAAAGACTAAAACAAACTTTTGCAGTTATTATCTTGTTATGCAATCGGGCAGACTATTTACTTTTTACTCAAATCTAGATTTAAAGTTTGGTCCCAAAATATTTTATTACATAAAGTGTAGTTGAAATTTTTGATAAATTAGTAAAAATTGATAGGTCCAATGAGCATTAATTTCCCATGTATTGTCAAAAGGTTAATTCACATAATATTTTGTATCCATATCAATCAAATTTACTCCATTTGGTAAATGTGTTTCTTTAATTGTTAAACATAAATCACCTAAAATTTTGCAAAGCAGTATAGATTAAATAAAATTTTAGGCAAAAATTTCAAAATTTGGAAGCACGATGAATTTATCATTTTCACTTAGATATATGCAAGATATTTGAAGGATTATCCCAAAACAATTTCAAGTAAATCAATTAAAACCAGATGCGTAGGAATATTTTGAAATTAGAAGAATGTAAACAAATCTCAATCAGAGAAAAACGCATTTTTTAGTAGACTTACTATACTTATCTACCATGTTGTTGATGTACATGTAACTCTTTCAAAAATTATCGTAATTGAAAATTTCTTCTTGCGGTCCACAGAATTTGATATCAATTAATTTTTTATTTAATTGATATCAAATTATGTTCCTTTAACCCTCCAAGAGGTTTCGACGAAATACATCATCTATCAAAATCTGACCAATTTTGCTCATGACGAGATATCTCGTCATAAAAATTTTGCCGATTTTTTTTATGATAAGATCAATATCTGGTCTGTTTTCTTACAATGACGGGATATCTCTCAATTTGCGGGTGATTTTCGGTTCAATTTGGGTATCGACTAGATATCTCCTCCATCAAGAGCTGGATAAGTTTTGCTAATGACGAGATACATAATCGAGACAACCCCCAGAAGGGTTAAGCAGTTTATGCGTGGAATAATAAATCTAAATTTACGTCATATGTAATATAAAATCAGCAAAGAATAATACAATGTCCGAACAAAAACTTTCTAAGGCACACAACAGAATTTTAATGACGTAGTGACTGGAATATTTCAACTAATCATAATTCTATGAGTTTAAAGCTGAGAGTTTTCTGTATCCATCACATCATAATAATCCCCAAAGAGAAAGACGACTATTTCTTTCCAGCAGTCATCCGACGGTGGTTCTGCAACGTGGTTCCGAATATAAAACAGCTCGTTCCGCATGCATTTCTAGTGGAGGAATAAGAAATGGAATTGTACATTTAGGTATACTTTTTCATGTATTAAAGTTTATTTCACAAGTACTCAAATAAACGGTAAAACAAAATTATAGTCCTTAGAGTCCTTTGATCTGAAATTTACCTTAGGATTAACGGTTGGCCATAGAATTAATGGTTGGCCATAGGATTAGGGGTTGGTCATAGGATTAACGGTTGGCCATAGAATTAATGGTTGGCCATAGGATTGGGGGTTGGTCATAGGACTAACGGTTGGCTATAGCTTTAAGGGTTGGTAATAGGATTAACGGTTGATCTTAGAATTATCGGTTGGCCATAGAATTAACGGTTGGCCAAGGGATTAATGGTTGGGTATGAGTTTAACGGTTGGTCATATGATTAAACGGTTGGCCATAGGAATAACGGTTTGTCTTAGAATTAACTTAACCGGTCTTAGGATTAACCGTTGCTAATATTCTGTGTATAAAAATACCTGGTGCCTCAAAACGTTAGAGCACAGAGTAGTCAATCAATAGTAAGTTGGGTGGTAGATAGGTAATTGAATTTACGTCGCAATGGATCATAACTGAGGGCTATTGGCGACAGTCCGAGATTAATCCTGAAGGAAAAGATCCGAGGACAACACCTCGTAATTTCAAACACGGTCAGAGGACGATGTCAACACTTGAGCAGGCACGCCACTCTCCAAACTTCCACTCCACGCCAACATGAAAACATTTGAGGTCACGGCAGATTGACATTCACCAGCTCCCATTACGGTCTTCGGTTGGATCGAGTTTCGAACTCGTAACCCTCCGGTTGTTAATCTGTGAGTCTACCAACTGGGCTACTACGGTGATCTCATTGTTGGGTGATTTCGGTAGGTTGGGTGATCTGAGTGTTTCACAGTGATGTTCGGTGTCAGATATTTATTGTATATGCTGCATGTAACAATTGTCCTCTAGTATAGAGTTAGCTTTGTGTGGAAGTTTGAAGAGTGGGGTACCAGCTCAAATGTTGACCTCGTCATCTGACAGTGGTTCAAAATTATGAGGTGTCATTGGATATTTTCCATCAGGATTGATCCCGGACCGTCGCCAATAACGCTTTCTGTTGCTCCTGTTCTAAGTAAATTCAACTGCCAACCAATCAACTTGTAAAGACGAAACATAGAGATACTATTTTGATGTATTGCTGTGTCGCATGGAACGATATTGGGGTATAGTAGCTGCGCTGCTATCACTTAATAGTGTATAGGTAAACTTTATATGGCAGGGATGGCGTATCAATAGCACTTGTTGACATTGCGCCAAAGTGGATTCTCATTTTTGTGTTCCATTTTCAATACTTCTAAATTAAAGGTGATTGAACATTGATTTTTGTATGTAGTTAATGTTATTATAATATACTAGTCACATGAATTGAAAATATTACAATATATAAATAACATTATCAATACTCTCTACTTTTAAACACAGCGTGTGATATCATTTTGCCACATCAGGTTTTTATTAACACGGCAGAATGTTACATATGCATTTAAGCATAAGAAATTCCAATATTTCATTATTATTTCCTCGCTATTGCTTCCTTATAAAATAAAATGTTTGGAAAATTTTATGAAAAAAGTTTACAGCCAAACATTCTGGTGTAATATAAAAGATACAGAAAATGCAATTAAAGAAATATTTCATTTCCAAAAATCACAAATAGTGTATATTTAGTTGATACTCAAAAATATTTATTAAACTCAATATCTTACTAAGGGATCTTGATTTTCACAGTTGTTTGACTTCAATGCTCCATTTTGAATTAACTCTATAATAAGAAACAATAAACAACACTGAAGTATTAAATGACAGACTCATTTGTTTTAAAATGTTTAATCAAATAATAAAAAGGTGAGTAAAATAATAAAGAAACAATATCACGGAGTGTTGTTATCTGATTATGATACTCTCATCATTAATTTCTTGTGTGTTTTGATAAACAAAAGTAACAGATAAAACTATTTTAGTCTTTTTCATTATATATTTTTTTTGATTATTGCAAGCATTTAAAACTAAAATTATTTTTGTGTGCCTTTTCTATCAAATAAATAATATGGGTTCAAAAATATCAATTGAAAACAAGAAGGAATTTGATATATTCATGCAAAGCAAAAAAACAATATTTATATAGTTTAATTGTTTTTAGAGTTAATAGTTATATTTGGAAATAATGCCACATAGATAATTACTTCGAAATAGTACCGAATTAGGAACCTTATCTCTATTTAAATAGTATCATATCTTATGAAATAATTTTAAAATTAATGAATCTGTTTATTTAGTGAGAGAGAATGTTGATACAAATCATATAACCAATATATTTTAGTTTCAATAATTAATTACTAAATAACAGTTTTCAAACACCATGGGAGTAAAATAATACAAAAACATCTAATTAGATGTAATCAGTTAACATATTTTGATTTGGAATTTATTAGTTATAATTAATATCTGTCCATAGAATTTGAAACTACGCAGTATATTATTGTTCTTAGATATAAATAACTTTTACTTTAATCTATCAAAAATGAAAGTTGAATGTAGGTAGCAAAGAATAAGTTTAAAACATCACGGAAGCTTTTTCCCTTAAATCTATCAAACATTTAATAAAGCAGATAGTCAGCGGGAAAAGGACTCTTGATCGCTGAAATATTTAAGGAAAGATTAGATGAAAAATTCCTAGTCAAAAAAATAGACTCGTATAGAAATAAAATATAACAGTCAACAGGAAGTATTCGATCTTAATTGAATAATTTTTGCGCTATCTATATAAAAGTATTCAGTGGTATTGATACAGATTAATTTTTCATGCTAATTCAAAGAACGTATTTAACCCATCTTTCCTTATAGATCTAAAAAGTTCCTTATAGATCTAAAAATTAATAAAAATCGTTTGCAAAACATACATCAAATGTGTACAGTTAAATGAGTTATTATCATAAAATACAAATCAGAATTTTTACATGTGAATTACTATCGTTTGGTAAAATATGTTCCTGGTATTTTGTAACAATTACATACATGTAATTACATTCAATGTACTTAGTGCTAACATGCAGTTAATATAAAACTTCAAAATACATATTCTGGAGTAAGATGTAACATTTAAAATCAACTCACCTTCTCTTGTATGCAGCAAAATTTTTTCAAAAAGCTTACATTCAGGAAATAGTTTGAAAAGATTTAGTCTTGTTAACTGGTAATCATTTACAGTGCTTATTTCACTGTCTTGTGGTTCGCTTGTAGTATATTCAACTGATACGAAACATGTTACGAAAATAAATAACACGGATGATATAATCAAGTGCATGGTACTGTATTAAATACTTGTAAGTGATACTGATAGTTTTTACGTATATGCACACTAAATACTTCAATAACTGGTGATCCAAATATGTAATGCAAAGCCTAACTAGACAATGCAACGTGTGGTTACTTTTCCTGATCACGCTCTTGAAATTTTTGCACGAGTGTTTATTCAGGTTCTGTAGAGTTGCCGAAAATTGTACTTCACAAAAAGAATAAATTTCATGAATTAATAAGGAAATGAAATATTTCCTTTTAGAAAAAATCACTCCATCTTCTTTATCTACTTGACATTGATTCAAACTGTAAATGTGACTTTATTTTCCTGCAAGATATTTTACTAAAAATATTAATAGAAAATGTGGAAAAGTTTTATTGAATTTGTTTTTGGGAATCAGGTTTGGAAACAGTTGAAATATGCAGCAAGATTTTCCCTGCTAGAGAAATTATTTTCATGAGATAAACAAATAAGTATATGAAAAATGTCTACAGGTTTAATGCAAGTCTATTACATACTTGTTTTATGTTCTAGACATTTCGGATATACTTTTAAGCAATAATGCTCAATTTAAAAATACATTTAGCATGATTAGTATATTTCCTTTTTGTGAGCCACAGATCAATAACCATAATTTTATAATTTTAATAAATACTACTTTTTATAAAAAATCAATGTAATTGTAACTGATAAGGTAATAGTTCCAAGATGTGTTCAGGACAAGGAGACAAAAAGTGGTTAGTTATACAGTTTTAAAGTAGAAATAATTTTTACTGCAATACCTCTTAGATGGTTAGCTTTTTAACTTTTTCAGTTTTTAAAAGAATGTAATCTCATTACAATTATTTGTTATCTCATTACAATTATTTGTCATCTCATTATAATTATTTGTTATCTCATTACAATTATTTTGTTACATATCATTACATTTTTTATATCTCATTACAATTATTTTGTTACATATCATTACATTTTTTATATCTCATTACAATTATTTTGTTATTTTTAATTCAAATTTTCTGTTTTCCTTAAACTACACATACATAGTGTATTTCATATGTATGTATAAACTACGCATACATAGTTTGCGTCCAATTATAGAAAATGTTAGAAAGAAAGCTGCTTAAATACCTTAATTTATATATCAATCGTTCCTTATTTATTCCATGCAAGGATGTATAAAGAAAAGACCTTTAAATAACAATGAATAAAAACAATTAACTTAGTTCATGAATAGCTCATCAATTTTATTCTTGTTTCATAAATTAAAATATAAATAACTCACGACACGAAAAAAAATCAATCTAGCCTATGATACTTTTACCTTTGAGTCCAATATTAACTGAGTTTATTAGATATCAGAGATATCATCTTTCTATGTCACAATACTGTAATGACATACCTCTTATTGTTCCTTTTTGTAAGACACTAATCAACTACCATAATTTTGTAGTAAATAAATTGTCTGTGAAATCCATCCCACAAACTGAAATATCAAACACTTGCAAAGGGTAGAATTTAAGTTTTACTGTAATATAGAACACATTTACAGTTGAAATAAAGTTAAAATTACAAGGAAAATTCAAGTTTCAGTATGTAATTATTTGTAATGATGAGCATTTTATGTATCCTGTAGTCCAAAATCGTCCCCAAGCATGAAGACTATTATAACTTCCCAGCATTCTTCGTCAGGCTGGAGAGTAACCTGATTGCGTACTAACATCAGTTCATTTCGCATGCACTTCTAAGAATGAAAAAGAACAGAAATATATTCTATCGAGACACTATGAATTAAAACTGTGAGAGAGATAATATATATAAAGAGTAAGTAGAGATATTATAGATAAAGTTAGAAGAGAGAGAGACCGATAGAGTAAGAAGAGACAGAAAATGTAAGAAGAGGCCGAAAGTGTAAGAAGAGATGGTAGGGATAGAGAAGTAGGAGATTAGACATAGTAAGAAGAGCGAGAAAAAAATAAAGTAGAGATATTAGAGATAGAGTAAGCAGAGAAAGAAAGATAGTGTAAGAAAAGATAGTAGGAATAGACTAAGAAGAGATAGTAGAGTAATAGAGTAAGAAGAGATAGTAGTAATAGTGTAAGAATAGAGTAAAGATAGAGTAATAAGAGAGTAATTAGAGAGTGAGAAGTGAGTAAGGAGAGATAGAATAAGAAAAGAGTAAGAAGAGAGTAAAGATAGAATTAGAAGAGAGTAAAGTTAGAGTAAGAAGAGAGTAAAGATAGTGGTAAGAAGAGAGATTAGAGATAGTAAAAATAGAGTAAGAAGAGTGTAAAGATAGAATAAGAAGAGAAAGTAGAAATAGAGTAAGAAGATAATAAAGGTAGAGTAAGAAGAGACAATAGAAATGGAATAAATAGAGAGATTAGAGATAGAGGGTAAACACTAAGGGCATACGTAGAAAATCTCGGTAGATACAGTGAGTATAGAGAGCAGAAAAAATGAGAAGAAATTGAAGCCAATGACAGGGAGAAATAGTGGGAACATGAGAAAAAGTAAAAAATGTGATAGAAAATTGAAAAAGAAAGCCCAGGCATAAAAAAACGAAGATATAAGCTCCTATAGAAAGATAGTAAATATCGAAAGAGTAGAAAGATATTAGAGCTCTAGACATTAGAGTATGGAGATTAATAAAAAGAATAGAGATAGAAGATTAGAGAGATAGAGTAGAAAGAGCAAAAATAGAAGGCATAAAGAGAGAGTAAAAAGATTAGCAAAATATTAGAGTAGGGAATTAGAGGAAAATCGTTGATAGAAGGACAGCGAGAGAGTAGAAAGAGGAGAGATATTAGAAAGATTAGAGATAACAGAGAAAGAAAGAGAGATAAAAAACCGTATAGAGAGCCAGGTAGAGTAGAACGAGTAGAGAGAGCAGTTAGATTGTAAATAGGAAGAGAGATAAAGATCGCAGCAAAAGGGTCTGGGGAAGTAGAAAGAGAGTTTTGGAGATTGAAAGAGTAGAGAAAGAAGTTGAGAAAGAGAAACACACTTTTAGAGCAATGCATAAGCATGAAAATTATTTATAAAATCATTACACCCTCAAGTCAAGAAATCCCTTCCTCCGTTAGATGTACTTTCAAGTCGATTATCTGAAATAACTTCTCTCCCATCGTGTATAAAAATCAAATAAGAAAATCACTTTTTGTGAATGTGCCATTTCTTTTCTAATCCTTATTTATCCTTAGACCTCCGGGCAAAAGTTGCGGTCCATATTAGATTTCTGTGGTCACTGATGGCATTTGCCACTACTGCCCTCGATAAAATGCATCCCTTAAGTATGATTTTAAAAACATAAAGCAATTTGTTTTGAAAGTGAAAAAATCGGTATTGGTATTTCGGTAACGGCAATTCTCACCAATCTTGAATACTTATAGTTCAGGCATTTTATTACCAGTTTTTAAATCCTGCAAGAAACCATTGTACCTACCATTGTACATGAAACCATCAGCTACAGTGAGCTATAGAATGATTCATGGGAACAGTGGAATGAATAGCAGATTAAGTTGAGATTCTGATATTGACCAGAGGCTTTAGAGATAGATTTCCTGGGTATTGATAGGCTTTCAAGACGTTCTTTTACTTTTCCTTCTGGTGTTGAGGGATATTAAAAAGAAATAAGGATATTCTTATATCTAAACTCATCACAAGACAGCAAAATTTTCCCAAATAGTGGCATCAGGAATTATAGGATCCGTCAACTAACTAGTGAGTTTATTGAAACGGCAAGATTATAATTTTGTATGAGTAAAATTTAATACATAAATAATGTATGCTTCTTTGGGTCAGTGTCTTTGGTTGGTTTTACAGTACATTTGTTAATTATGTTTGGTAATTCAATATTTCTTTTTCCGATAACAAAACAGGAATGATGCATAGCCAAATTTACAAATACGATGAGGAAAGTATCAAGAATCTTAAATTATTTAAAGTTCATGTATAAATCAATTATAAAAACTTCTTATGTCATTTCCTCAATCATGCCTGTAACACATTGAAACTTTCTTAAACAAGCGGGATAACACAAACATAAATAGTATTAACTGTATAAATAGTAATAGTAACAATCATAAATAGTATTATAATAGTAATTATTCTCTACTTCGTAATACTTTGTTCGTCAAATGGTCGGCATATCTTTCCAACGTTACCACAATCATAAGTTATGAAAGCCCTTTTTTGTTAAGCTCAATGTAGGTGGCGGTAGTGTTTTTATGATGGAACGTGCTTCTTCTACGTTTCCGGACATAACGTCATCTGTATTGTTTAACGAATACGATTTCAGCACGTCGTCAATAATGAATGAATTTGGAATTGCAAAGTACAGTAGAACCTTGATTTTCTGAGCTTCAATTAAACGAGTATCCGTGTTATCCGAACCGAATTTGATATCGAGTTTGTTTTCTGGAAACTTTATATAAAACTTCGAGCACGAGTATGTGTTCTTTGCCCAAAGAGGTGCGAGAAAGTGCTGCAAATCTTCATTAAGGACTTTTTCAATGGAGTTTAAAAGATACGTTACTCAAGTCCAGATTTATTGTAAAATTATCGCAATAAATACATACTATAACACAAATCCGAGCATAGATTATTCTTAATCCTAGCTTTATGAATTTCTCAGTAGCATGTAGTAGAGTAAATTTTTTTCCGTATTTCGTATAGTCTGCTTCATGTTACTGTGTACGTATTATCTGAGTTTCTGACTATTCGAGATGATTTCAGTCCATTTTATGTTTGATAATCAAAGTTACACTGTAACTTCGGTAATTTATACAATGCCTCAAAATTCAAAGGGCACGATTCAGGATCATCCTGTCCAGTGTCGAAGCTAATTCGTTCCCTAATGCATCTCGTCTTTGATCCTCCATCATAATGCATCGCAAAATATGTTAAAGATACTATTTAACAGCAATGGAAATATAGAAAAGTAAATTTAGAAATAAATCATGCAAAAAATGAGTCCTACTTCTGGGTCCTGATTCCTACACTTGTCCATCTTCATTTCGCCATTTTGAATCATTTCTATGGAAAGAAACAAACTTGAAACCTTGCTCTTCATTAATCAATCTTATATTACATAGATTATTTCTTTAATTTATCTACGCTTATTTTATCATATATAATAACGTTTAAACATTTACTTTTTAACTGCACTTGAATGAGCAGCATAGATTATTTTTACTCTAGCTTTATGAATCGTTTAGAAGCAGTAGTAGTAACATGTAGTATAGTAATTATTTCTGTATTCCGTATAGACTGCTTTGTGTATTTTGTATATTAAATTTGCTTAACTCAAGAAAAATCAGTATTGTTTATGCCTAGTGATAGATCTAGCAAGACGTAATCTATGCAGCATTTCATTCGTAATTTGAATTGTTCTATCCACAGATTCTTATAATTATTTTTATAAAATATATAAAATTAAGACGGAATCGAATTAAATTACATTGACAAGAACGTTTTATAATCTTGGCAACTTGATCCTGCAATTCGAGATTGGGCTATATACATCAAGACAATAGTTTAACAAACAAAAATTGCTCAAACTAAAGAAACCCTTTTCTAAACAGATCTGAATTTAGCTATCACAGTAAAGAGAGTGGGAGTTTGACTATGAGTTTTGAAACATTGATTACAATTTTTATAAATTACTTTATTTGAAGATAAGTATTTCTACTTGAATTTATTTTCATTATTATAAAGAAAGCAAAAGAAAGGAAATAAATTTAATAAGTTTGACGGAGTTTGAAGCATTTTCATCAAACAATGCACACAGATGTACAATGATTATTGCAGCTTATAGAATAACCATGCTATAGAATTTCGAATCAATTTGATAAAATTATTTCAAAATAAATTTTATTCAATTATTTGAGTTACAAATAGAAACCATTTTATTTCCTCTATATGCAGCTCTGTTAGATCAATAAATTTAATAAATTCTACACTTACCCGCTCTTTTCTGTTTCAGAGCATTTTCGAAGATTCTACATTCTGGGAATATCTTAAACAGATTCAGTCCTGGAAGCTGATAGTCCTTATTCCCGTCGATTACTGCATAATTAGGTTTAGCACTTTGAGTGTATTGTAAAGATGCAAGACTTACTAAGCTAAACACTATGGCGGGTATTGCGATAGAATTCATGGCGACGTTGTAAATAATTAAAAAATAACGTTTGAATGCTTTGGACTTAGATGTAGCCAGATACAATAAACTCAAAATTCCAAGCGAAACTGAAGGTAAGCAAATAAAACAATTTTGAATTATTTTCCTCATCACGCTATTATTGTTAACTTGAATGTTGATTCAGGTAACTAGACGGTTTGGGACAAAGCATTGATTTAGGGGAGAACTAAGTAATACGGTATTACTGCAGTTTAATATTAAGTGAACTGCAGGTATTATTATTGGGAGTATTATTCAGGGCTCTCCATCAATTATTTGATCGAGGGAGCCGTCCTTAACGGGAGGATGTGAATAGTAAGGGACACAGGACAATCATTTTTGATTTTACATTTACAGAAAATTTTTTAGTGTATCTTATTTAAATACACATGAAGTATACAAAAGAAAAACTAATTTTACTATAGTTAAAAAAATCAGATAAAAAATAATTAAACTTTTTTAAAACTTCAACTCTTGCAAATTTTAATTTTCCTTGAAGTGTTTCCCACGATTGTGTATATGGGTTTGAAAGTGCTACTGATACTTATTCTTTTACAAATACTTTTTAATCAATACTATGGTAAAGAGTAAAAAATGATTATAATTGATTTTATCAATTTTTAAAAAGTAACTATTTTTCTAAATCCTAATTATTATGCACAGGTTTATCAAATACATTACAAAAACCAACTACAAAGTTTAAATATCGATATTAATTGTCATAAACAGCTTTAATATTTTAAATACATTAGTCATAAAAAACAGAAAAAGGAAAAAGGACTTCAAAGCTGTTTCTTTCCTAACATTCAAAGGGAAACTTGAGTAACTCTCTAATTAATGTAGATACAGTATGAAATTCGGCTTACATATTTTGAAAGCTGTACAATTAGTATAAGACAGTTAAAATTTGTATTTTCGATATTTTGGTTATATTCAGGATATACTATGTCGCCCCTTAAATATCACCAATAAGTAACCAAATAAGTGGTTTCAACAATACACCTACACCAGGCGAGCCCAGACCTAAAGACCCCTTGAATCTGGATATTTTTATGGCTTAGGCCCAGTCCCCCGAGAATGAGGGCTAAATATTACATACAAATGACATGGGTAACCAAGAATGCAAAGGGCTCAACCTCACTCATAAGATTATTTGATTTCCTGTGTTTTTTATTATCCTGTGCTCATTGCTGCTCTTTAGAGCATACAATATCTGGCAGTTCAGTATAACTGCGAAATCAATTTGAAAACAGATAGAACTATGCACACTTGATGTCACCATGATCTGGGAAAACCAAAAGGTGGTAGTTGTCCACAAAGTGGACAAGTCGAAGTATCAGACAGGTCCAGTGCGATACAAATAGGACGAAAGGTAACTAGGTCCGATCACAGTTCTGATCGCTCTTGGAGGGGGTGTCACGAGGGATTCTGTTTCGATAAGATCGTAACACTGTTTCTACGTTGTTCCCTGGAGAAACAGTGTCACGAGAAGATCTTTCCAATAACTTTTAATAGTTGTTTAACATTTCAAAAAAGGTATGGGTACTACAGATCGAGTTGTCAAAGAAACAGCCTTGGCCAGATCATCTGTCATTTCGCTTCCATCAATCCCATAATGGCTAGTAATCCATTGCAATGCAATTTTTTCACAAAGCCAGTAATTGATTAATATAGACCCTCCAAGAAAACTCAGTGAAAGAAGATTAGGACTGGTACTTAGATTCTGTGTCAGACTGGGAACCAGTAAAAAAATTTCCCTGGTCTCCATTCAATAGCTCGAAGAGCCAGCACGATAGGATTGATTTCTCTATTAGAATTATCTATCCAAATCCCAACAGGTTCATCCATTTGGTAGGTAGTTAGTTGAATTTACGTCACACTGAAGCAACACAACTGGTCATTGGCGACGGTCCGGGATCCATTCCAAAGGGAGGTAGGACAGCAGGAGAAGGGATCCGAGGACCTCATAATTTTGAGCCACGATCAAATTATGGGATCATCAATTACCACAAGGTCGAAACATGAGCTGGAACCCCACTCTCCAAACTTCCACACCACACTAGTGATTCAGCCATTGGAAAAATTATGTGCAAACACCTCACCAGCATTTTTTCACTGCATTCATTGCCAATTCATCAATAAAAACATGGAACCACTGCGATTCCAGATATCTCTGCAATTACTCTGGCCCATTTGGTGTAGAGCTCTTCACCAAAGGAGGATCAGATCCTGCTTACTTCACAAATCCAAACTGTTGTTTCAAGGAGCCTTATATCACTGTTGTATCATTACCTTCTGTCTGTTATATTTCCTAACATAACGCCATGAATCCTAGGGGCCTGAAAACCTTGGGAACTTGTATTTTCATGGTTGGGAGCCGGAACCAAAGGAGGGACTATTATAACAAATGCAAAATAAAGTTCCGAAAACAAATGAAATAACTAGATTAACTTGCTCCTGCCTCTATAATTCCCTTAGATGGCAGCACTAATAAAATGTAACCATATGTACCCTAGTCTTCAATATTTTTCACTTGATCTTCTAGTTACTGGTAACATAGGACAAATTTGATACCCATAAAATTAAAATGAAGATACATTTATGATGTCAGAAAAACGAGTGAAATTATTTAGAAAGCAACATTAACTCATAGATTACAACTATGAATTTAGTGTCCTTAAAATATAGATTAATACAGTATAAAAGCAAAGACCACCGACCTTAACTTCAGAACAAGCTTTACAAGTAGAATATTTGTTTACAAATTACTTGCATTAGCTCTGACGCCATTAGATCACAAGCTTCTCAATACTACTATGAACAGCACATCTGAAACCTCTAACTGCAGTGCACGAGTCTAAGTGTTCAGCCGCTATAGGTTGTTCAACCGCATAAATTGCAGTTGGGAACTTTACAACTCCAATTCGTTAAAGGTGAGCCTCAGAGTTCTTTTTATTGCCACGAAAGTCCTCCAGAATTCCATTGTGGAAGTTTCATTCGTCTCTAATCCTTAGAAAGGCATTTTAGAAGCCAGATCGTATGTGCCCAGAGATTGGCAAAGTTGTTGCAGATTTAGCACGATCCAGGATGCATCACGAGAAGATTTGTCAGGACCCCTTAACAGAATATTGTATAACTATAAATTAAAGATTCAGTGAAGTTTACGAACTGAATTTACGTAAATTTTTTAATTAATTTTGTCTGCAGTTGGTTTTGAAACCAAATATTTCTTAGAGGTTCGCTGCTTAAAATGCTTGTAGTTTTTATATTAAAAATGTTCTCTTTATTATTACTTGAGTCATTGTTAATGTTTCGCATTTCTATAGGTAGAGTAAGTTGCTTCAGTTGTTAGTCAAACTACTGGACCTCACTTCAGTTGCATAAAAATAAATTAACGTTTTTCATTTTTATAAATGGTACGGGAAAAATTGTAGTTTACTTGTTGAATTAACAGAAAACAGTAAAGAGTAAATATAAATATCAGAAACATCATTTCATGAAGTGTCTCTCTGAGTGAATGATATAAAAGTCATTTAAAATAATTGCTCAAAATTAATTAATAATTCGTATCATTTGTGTACTTAAATTTTAACTTTAAAATCATTAAAATTTTTTGCAAATGATGTTTTTCCTTTGATAATCAATTTTAATTAAAAATTTAGTTTATATATTTGTTTTTCCTCAGTTCTTATTTTGTTCTGATTTCTATATTAAAAATTACTTGTTAACTAATTTTCCATTTTAATGTCTTCAGCGAATTTAATTTTGATTATTTACTTGTCTGAAGAAAGGGGGGTTACTACAACAGATTTAGTTCGAATTAGTACCTGGAATTCTTGTAATATTTTGTATTCATTAGGGAACTTATGTTTGCATAGCTACACAATAAAACTATGTAGACCTTTTGTACCTGTGTTGCAACACTGCCTTTAACTTCACTTTTGCTGCATTTTAGAATTCATATTTAACGCATTTTGGTCATTAAAACTTTTTCCTTAACAAGAATGTAAGTTCAATTAATTTTTAAGATTTTTTGCCTTGTGATCCATTTTTTTTTGTTTTAGTCATTACAAAGTTTGATGCGAACGACTAGAAAACACTAAGGTAGGATATCATTATTTTATTTAAGGACAATCTTAAAATGTTTCTTAATTTCTAAAACAATAAGAAAAATTCATTACTTTACATTTTGGTACACGAATTCTGTGTATTAACGTTGATTTCACGATGTCTTCTATAAACCACAGAAGCACTAGACATAAAATGAACATTACAAAACAATAAAAATGGAAGATGAATCGCAAATTTTTTTAAGAGAATTCTAAAAATGTTCTCTCCGGTGCAGCGGACAAGATATGCTCCAAGGTTTTTTTTTTCATCATGGCACTTGTCTGAGGTAGCCAGGCGGAAACGATTTAAGTAGGCCTGAGTTACAATGTGGCCTATACTGGCTTTAGCAGAAAAAGTGACAACTACTCTAGGGTTGTTGTTTTTTTGTTGAAGTAATGGAGGTAATACGGCTCACTCTCTGGAATTAAAAAAGATAGCAATTCATTCCAGTGTTTGTCCGCAAAGTACACCAAAGTAATCGATCCAAGTGACAATAAGTAAATAAATTTTTATAAAGGTGTATACTGCCAAAAAAAAGTGTTTGATCGAAATAAAACTTGGAAGGTGCGATGTGCATGGAGATATACAGAAACGATCGCAATATAAAACCTAGAAGACTCTTTAATATTGCAGAATTCAAACCACCAACAGGTGGGGAATTATCATATACCCTGCACACGTGATGCGGGTTTCGTCGGTCCAACCAACCGAGCTTTGGGATTCAGGTTGCAAGAACACATGTGTTGTGCC
This sequence comes from Meta bourneti, assembly GCA_933210815.1. Taxonomy (NCBI): domain Eukaryota; kingdom Metazoa; phylum Arthropoda; class Arachnida; order Araneae; family Tetragnathidae; genus Meta; species Meta bourneti. The sequence goes on along the minus strand of OW119931.1, from coordinate 56,385,820 downwards.
AAAAACAAGGAAATTAACAAATCCGCCATCATTTGAGATATTAAGAACTTTCTAATAAGTTTGATTTCCACAAGTGAGTGTTCCCATCTACGAGATCTATTCTCGAATTGAACTTTATAAGAGCCTTATCTATTTTTGCCTTACGTAATTCATTGAATGACATTAGTGCTACCTCGTTTTTACACGGCCTGGAAGAGCTTAATTAAAAAAGTGTTACTAATCTAGGATAATATATTTAAACTCGCTTTTCCTCTTGAGGCTTACTTCTGATGGACGTTTTGCTCCAACAAAGTAGCTATTGACGATTTTTTGACATGTTTTTATCTTGCAAGTGATTTCTACGAGATGTCTCGTCCATCAAGGCCTGATCACTTTTGCTAATAACGAGATGCCTCGTCATCAAGATATTGCCCATTTTTTGATGAGGACGAGATCAAGATTTGGTCAGTTTTATATTAATGACAAGATATCTTGTCCATCAAGATTTGATCAGTTTTATTCTAATGACTATCTCGTCCATCAAATTATAGCCCGTTTTCTTCTAATGAAGAGATACTTTGTCAAGACAACCACTAGAAGGGTTAAGAATCTGGCTCCGACACTGAATTCATGATTTTAATTCAAATAATGTTCCAAAAGATATACCAGTCTGGTAGAGTTATGAGATATCTCATCCATCAAGATCTGGGCAGCATTTTTCTAACGACGAGATATGTCATCCATCAAAATCTGGTAAGTGCTTTTCAAGCGATGAGGTTTCTTAACCATCAAGATCTGGACAGTTTTGCTAATGATGAGATACTCCAGAAAATCGCAAGGAAGGTTATTCATTATTAGTCATATTTATCAATTTTCAGATCTTTACTAAAGATTTATCAGTTCTGATGTTACAAGGAAATAAACGGTCCATTGCACCTATATTCTCAATTATGGGTCTGTTCTTTGAGTACTGTAAGAATATACCATTTGCGCTAACTTCGGGAAGCTTATTAACCTTGTGTGGAATGCAGCATCAAACATGTGACTCCATTTTTCCTGTCGTTTCGAGTTTCGAAAATCATACTAATCTCGATTATTTCATTCAGCTGTATTGAATAGGGGCACGATAATTTTATTTGAATTTGTATCATAAAAATTATCAACCCTCCAAGTGGTTTAGACGAGATATCTCGTCCATCAGGATCTGACCAATTTTTCTAATGACGAGATATCTAGAGCAACACTATTGTAAACGGTGCGGGATCAATCCCGGAAGTTTATTTTAAGTAATCTTGGTTTAGAGTTTTGTTTATAGTATTAAAGTATTTAATATTTTTTAAAGTCAGTATAGAGTGGCAACGTTTAACAAATCACATTTTATTCAGATTTTTTAGTCGGTCGTTAAAAAGATGATAAAATTGGTCTTTATCTATTTCGGTAGAACGAAACGTCCACTAACTCTAGAACTAAAATAAACCAGAGGAAAAATTAGAGTTTAAATATAGTATCTATGAACAGTTTTGCAACCATTCACTTTTTAATTAAGCCCTTCCCAGCTACTGTAAGGACGGATAACAGCTAATATCATTCATTACATATTTAATTCCTTATTATTCTATTTCGATGATGGTAGAAGTTTAATTTCATCGATATAGCTATAGACTAGTTTTATCGTTTTGTTTTATCTTTATTAGTCATTTCTTAAGATTTTTGACGGTTAACTATAAATTTGGAAAAAAATTATCTTTTACTCTTTACATATATTACTCCTAGTTGGTATTTTAAAAATTTGAACGTTGCTAACAACAGTTATTGAAATTTTTAAGAGAATGTTTTAAAATAGTAAATATCCTCCAACTTACGGTTCTCTTGTCAGTGAATTCCTTATTTGCATTTAATAAATATTAAAGTTGCCCAATCAATTTTTCGGAATGTCAAATATCATATATCCAAGGTCGTCGTACAAGTTTGCATTTTTTTTTTGAAAAAATAAAACGTAGTTCTCTAATTACATTGAAATGTTTTTTGAGAATGCTTAAGTGAAATAGTAAACAAACGGCTAACCAAAGTTCTGTAGCAACTATGTAACTTATTTGTATTTAATAAATATTAAAACCTGCAAAACAATTTTTCAAAATGTCATGCATCAAATTTCTAAGGACCAAAATGCAATAATATTCTTACAAGAGTTAGTGTTATTTTGTTAAGTCAAAGACAGATTGTTGAAAACCTCTGTTACAGAAAGGCTGTTTCTCTCATTTATAAAAAAAACCCATAAAAATGTTCATATTGAATGGAAGGACACCTTTGCATTCGATCCTTATCAATTAGAGTATTTTTCGATACAAAACAATAACTAAAAAATTCGGTGAATTGATGAGATACTTGGGTTTAGGTGACTTTATTTATAAAGTACTTATTTATTTTTTGCATGGAAAATACATATGTTCAAATTTCGTTACGATGTAACGAGTGATCATTATACTCTATGGCTGATCATCTACGTCACCTTCAGAGCAGTTTTTGCCATTAATGTAATTATTAATTTCATCTAAACATTCCTGGGAAGGAGATTCTTCGACGGCGCATCGAACTGTCTTCATGTCCTTTTTGAAGCACATCTGAAAACACGAATATCTAGGATTAAAATCATGTCAAATATCCTCATACAGAAATATACAATTTTATGCATTATAGATAAGATTAGATTTGTCTTCTAGATCTTTATCCATTCATTCAGGAGCCGCAGGAACCCAGTTCGAAGATCAACGGATTAGCAACAGGAGGGTTGCGAGTTCGAAAGTCGGTCGTACCAAAGACAGTCGTGTACACTGAGACTGGAGCTTGTTAAATCTGTCATGGCCTCAAATCTCTTCATGGTGTGGAAGTTTGGAGAGTGATGTGCCAGCTCAGGTGTTGACCTAGTCATGATTCAAAATTACGAGGTGTTGTCCTTGGATCTTTCCTTTAGGGACGCCAATAGCAAGTTGAACCGTCGCCAATAGCAAGTTGAACCGTCGCCAATAGCAAGTTGAACCGTCGCCAATAGCAAGTTGAACCGTCGCCAATAGCAAGTTGAACCGTCGCCAATAGCAAGTTGAACCGTCGCCAATAGCAAGTTGAACCGTCGCCAATAGCAAGTTGAACCGTCGCCAATAACAAGTTGAACCGTCGCCAATAACAAGTTGAACCGTCGCCAATAGCAAGTTGAACCGTCGCCAATAGCAAGTTGAACCGTCGCCAATAGCATGTTGAACCGTCGCCAATAGCAAGTTGAACCGTCGCCAATAGCAAGTTGAACCGTCGCCAATAGCAAGTTGAACCGTCGCCAATAACAAGTTGAACCGTCGCCAATAACAAGTTGAACCGTTGCCAATAGCAAGTTGAACCGTCGCCAATAGCAAGTTGAACCGTCGCCAATAGCAAGTTGTGTTGCTCCATTGTGACGTTAATTAACTACCTACCACTCATTCAGCCAAACTGCCTACCGCCAAGAATTTCAACCTAAGGTTCCTTTCGCAACAGAAACCGGGTCGATCCGATTCAATCTGAATCCAGCAGAAAAGGACTGACGTCTTTGTACATTTCACACCAACAGAGTTCGTGTTGGTCCGCTTCAATTTGAATACAGCCAAATAAGACTGATATCTGTTCCTTCATACCAACAGAATCCGTGTCGTTCCGCTTCAATCTGATTCCAGCCAAATAAAACTGACGACTTTGTACCTTTCACACGGAATCCTTGTCGGTCCACTTGAATCTGAATCCAGCCGAATAAAAGTGTCTAAAGTGTCCTCACGTTGGCGGGGTGTGGAAGTTGGAGAATCGGGTGTCTTCTCAGGTATAACCATCTGACAGCGGTTCAAAATTACGAGGTGTTGTCCTCGGATTTCCCTTCGAGATGGATCTCGGACCGTCACCATTAGCCCATTGTGTTATCCGACTATGGAAGGTTTTGCTGGTTTTCCCTTCCACGTACTGCGAATGCAAGTCGGTTTATAAAAGTCCTTCCAGTTAAGGTACATCCTAGGCGATTGTTTACTGATGTACAATATCATTAAACGATGTACCAAACCAGACATCGTATTAAGCTAAATAGATTTGAGCCAGCAAGCATATTTGCTCGATAGGTAATATATAACTTTGGCCGAGAGAACCGATCTTATATATGGTCGTATATCGCACGAGTTAAAGTGCCAGGCATTGCGGTGCGATCTCGTCAAACTATTTCTAACTCGGAGACAGTTTACATGTTAAGTGTATCAACTGAAGTGGTCCATCTTGTGACCTGGGCAGGAGACTGTGCCCAACTAAGAAGTCCATTGTGTTGCTCCAGTATGACGTTAATTCAACTACATACGCACCAAATCATGAGAAAATCTCACACTAGCTACGAACACGTCGGTGTAAATACAGTTTGTAATATGACATCAGTGCTGGATATGAATAAGTGGAAATTGCATTGATTCATTTCAATAAAGCTAAACCACATCAACAGGATTTGCAATGTATATACCTTTAAAGAGTACGTAGAAAAGTAATACTATAATGTAGGTACTTCGCAGAGTAGTACAAAAAGTGATATAAGAGAATAAAATTAATACTCAATGAATAAAACAAACTCATGGTTTACAAGTAGGTAGGTAGTGGAATTAACGTCGCACTGCAGCAATACAACTGGCTAATAGCGACGGGGGGTATTTCAATTAACGTCACACTGGAGCAACACAATGGGCTATTGGTGACGGTCCGGGATCAATCCCAAAGGGAAAGATCCGAGGACAATACCACGTAATTTTGAACCACGGTCAGATGACGAGGCAACACCTGAGCTGGCACCCCACTCTCCAAACTTCCACACCACGCCAACGTGAGGACATTTGAGGCCACGACAGATTTAACGTGCACCAGCCCCCTTACACGACGGTGTTTGGTAATAGCGACGGTATGGGATCAATCCAGAAGTGAAAAATCTGAGGACCATACCTCGCCATTTTCAACCATGGTCAGATGACGAGGTCAGCATCTGAGCTGGTACCCCACTCTCTTCAACCTTCCACACCACGCCAACATGAGGACGTCTGAGGCCACGACAGATTTAAAGTGCCCCATGTACACGACGATGTTTAACAGGATCGTGTTTCGAACTCGCAACCCTCCGGTTGAAAATCCGCTACTCTTCCAACCGAGCTATATTAACATTATTTACAGAACATAAAACAAATTAACCCTTTCCAAAAAGAGAAGGAGGGCCGCAGTAGTCCAGTTGGAAGAGCATTGGATTAGCAACCCTCTGATTGCTAATCCGTTACTCTTTCAACCGGGCGTCAGTGCCTCCGCAAAGGTTGGAATGAATGCTTTTAGAGTTATCTCAACGCATATGCTGTATAATTAGTCTAGCAATAAATATTTTGTACTGATTTCTCAATTTCGTTTGATTACTATTTGAAGTTGAAACAAAATCAATCAAATTACGCTTTGTACAATTTGAACCCTAAATTCTTCACTACTTGGATGTTTCAATTAGCGAACTTATAGTAATTTATAATTACGTTTTTCTTGCTTAAATTCTTTTTCGTACACTATTATGGGTGGATATATTCCATTATTTTATCCTTAAAAAATACTTACTTTTCTCTCCTGTTCTTCACACGCATTTGGTCCAATTTCTTCTGATTTCATAAGCTCTGAAAATAAAACAGAGAATGTTTAACACTAGTTTAAAGTTTATTACTTAACTATGATCTACAAGATGCTATTGACTAAATAATTCTTCTACAACTTTTCATCAAGAAACTGAGACTCATTAGGCAATTCATACGAAATTACACAAAACCATTTCGACTAATTTACTTTCATTCACGGTTACAGAGAATAAATGAGAATGAAATTGGTAAAAACTAATAAAAAACTGAATGTTATAAAATCTGAGTGCATAAGTGCAATCATCAATTAATTGGAAACAACTACAAAAAGACCGAAACAGTAAAGTAATTTAGATCAGTTTAAATTATCGTAATGTACACCATGTATATGTGTAATAATTATATACTCTGTGTCTATAAAAAGGAAATATTCATCAATAACCCATGAATTCGGAAATCAAAATCCTCTGTGCCAGGTTCGTAAATGACTCAAGTTTGGGCGACAATGAAGATCAAGGCACATGCTCCATAGTACATAGCAAGTAGTAGTAGTACATATAGTAATGTTCCATACCTCATTGATGAGGTGTTAGAAGCTTGCTGTTAACCCTCCAAGTGGTTTCGACGTGGTATCTTGTTCATCACCATCTGACCAATTTTGCTAATGACGAGATATCTAGTTATCAAGATATTGCCGTTATTTGATGATGACGTGATAAAGATCTGGTCAGTTTTTTCTAATGACTAGATATCTCGTTCATCAAGATCTGTTCAGTTTTGCTAATAACGAGATACCTTATCTTGAGACAACCACCAGGAGGGCAAAGGCCAGAGGGCTGACAGCGAGAAGATGAAACTGCTCCAACAACTTCCTTATCGACATCCAACTATGCATATTGTCAGCTATACAGCCTCCAGTTCCACTACGAGACAGTAGCAGACTCCAGGCTTAAGCAAAAGAGGGGCCGTTCCCGAAAATGATGGACAGCTAAGGAATGACATCGTATCATGTTTAGTAACGAATCCTACCATCCTTGGAGCTGATGACCATCTCATTCACGTGTGGCTGAAACTCGATCTCGCATGACAGATATCTGGGTTACCTTAAAATCTAGTTTATCACCGTTTTGGCTACGCTTTACGTCTAATCTAACTGGCGTTGAACAATCAAGTATCATTTATCAACTCAGAATATATTACGTGGAATTTTCATTGAAGTGCTGAAATTGTATTTGATAAACAAGTCAACTGACGTCAGTTCCGAATGCGTACAAGAAACTCCGTAGAAATTCTACCGCTATCTATACTTAGCTGGACAGAAAATGCCTCGCATACCCATTTGACAGCCAATTTAAAATAATATACAACTTTGAATTTCAGAGAGATGTCTGTTACTTTTTAATTAATTCGACTTACCCACGAATTTTTCTCTCATTTTCTCATCAAAACTTTTACAAGATGCGAACATACTAGGAGGACCACGCTTTCCATGACCCCCAATGACCACCACGTGGTGGTCCGCTTCGAGCACCACGACCTTCACAGTTGCGACTTACTCGACACTGAGCACTAGCGCAGATAGCAATATAAGATTATGTTGATAAGCTCTGCAACGAAATCAAAATGAAGAAACGGGCCAGAGTGGTGTCAGCGCTTTATACCATCATAGGATGACGTCAGAACTATTCGGGGGAGGAGTGCCGGACAATGGACAATTGGGGTGTTGCCATTATCAATGGGTGGCGATTGACATTTCTGATTGTGTACTTGAAAGTCAAACTGCGTTCCAGACTCTTTCGATGTCCCTTGAAATAACGCCATTTTAATAATGATCTTTTAAAATGAATGCCAAGTACATATCGTATTGTAAAAGTGCATATGCCACTAGTGAAAAAGCAGCAGCGATAATTTCTGTGATTTGTTTACATCCTCTCCAGTCATGTGCAATGAAAACAAACGATTTAAGTGTGTCCCACTTTTTACTACGTGTTGATCGAAATATTAATGATACCTTTTTTCGGCGCTGAGACGCAATGCCATGGAATATTCATTTTCTAATTCAATTGATACTTACAATACAGGTAAATGACTCATTTTTACGAATTTGGAATAATTCAAGGTCAAAAATTAAGGATTGGTTAAAATTTTTCATGCTTTCATTTTGAGATGCATCAAATTGGGTGGATTTTCAAGAATACTCTAGTTTCCCATGATGTCCTTCCTGTATGATTAAAAAGATAAAAGAAGAATTTGTAAAATTCTTCTTTATCTTTTTAATTATGGCACGTTATAATTATCTTATTATTATGGCACGTTTTAAAATGGAACGTTAGTGCTACGAGAACTAAATAAATGGATTGTATGAAGAGTTAGAAAATAACGCTGAACTAAAAAATGATGGTAAAGTCTTGGTAATATATACTGTTTTATCGGTTCTTTTTAATCTTCCATTCTTGAGTACTATCACAACATTTCGATTCTCCCAAAGTAATGGATTTAACTGTCTTACAAAATATTATGCAATACTAAATATATACATAACCATAGGAAAACATAGTATCAAAAGCCACGTGAGTATGCTAGTGGGAATTGTTTGCCCATAAATTGAGTTGAGCTGTCTTCATTCGAGACATTGACTTTGCAGGTGTAGAATGCACCGTTACAGCAATCTTGATATGCCAGATATGCACTTAGCGTATGGGGCAGCGAACGGGCAAGCCGCAGTGCGATTGTACCGTGAACGGTTCCCAAACAGACGCGTGCTTCATGTGGCATGTTTCCGTTAGAGATGGCATTTTTGAATAAGTTCATCGATCCATGCGTCAACGTTGTGAGGCATAGATTGATGCTGGTGGAAAGAACTTTGAACACCTCCTCTGAACCTGTAAATTCATGTCTAATAAACATATTGTTATGCATTAAATACTGAATAAATTACCCGAAGTATTTAAAGGGAACAGACACAAATTTAATTATCTGAGCCTCACGAGTTTTACAAGTAATATCTCCAAAATCACCAATTTACAATAACGGAGTATTCATAACCTTCATTTCAATATTAACTTTATTGCTATTTAAAATGGTAAGAAAACTAACATATCTTAAATCAACACATTTGCCACTTTCTATTCACACTCGATTGACTATATAACCTATTCTTAAATGTTAACGTAAAATTAATTCCTGCCATTTTTTAAAATATTTTTAGTATGCCTGTTTTTAATTCATCCATATTTTTTCGCATTGAAAGTCTCTTTCATAATAATTACAATTAATTCAATTTATAGAGATGAATTTTTGTGCATAATTTAAGAAATTTAGAAATTGGAGTTTCCGAAAGGTCTTAAATGCAAAAAAAATAACGTTTGCAAATGTAATACGAAATGAAAAGGTGATTCAAAATGATACATGCCATCAATGCATAGTTGTACAAAATTTGAAAGCTAGCATTGAAATTGCTATGTGTATCATCATGCTTTTTTAGATGATTGCTAGGTGCATCATCTACAAAAGCATGATGATACACATAGCAATTTCAATGAAATATCCTCTAGGAATTTTGAACTCCACAATTTAAGTGCTTGTAAAAGCATTTAATTTCGGATTTACAAAATTTTCGTTTTCTAAAATGAGATAGCAATTGCACAAAAATACTGACACTCGTTTGAATTAATGCAAATACAAGTTCTGGTACTAATAACAGGGACAATCACCGACATTCATTCACTTACAAACCGAGATACGAACCCGGAACCTAATGGGTAGCAGGTCAATACTTTGACCACCCTGATAGTGCTTTTCAGTCTAAGCAAACAAACAAACGAAACAGTACTCAAAGCTTTTATTACTGCTCAAATGCTGTGCATGAAACATATCTGAGTTACCTTATAATATAATTTATCGCCGTTTTGGCAACGTTTGGCGTTTAATCAAATTTGTGTTGAGCAATCAACTGTCACGTATCAATTCGGAATTTATTATTTGGAATTTTTATTGCCGAAGTGCTGAAATCTTATTCGAAAAACAAGCCAATCAACGTCACACTCCGAATACCTACAGGAAACTCGTATCGCCTCAGAAACACTATCGCCGCCTATATTTGGCTTGACAGAAAATGCCTCTCACACCATTTAGATGAACGATTCTAAAGAACATACAACATTAAATTTCAGAGATGTCTGTTACGCTTTAATTAATTTAACTTACCCTCAAACTTTTCTTTCATTTTCTCATCAGTACTTTTACAGGATGGGAAGAAAGAGAAAAGACTAGGAGGACCACGCTTTCTATGACCACCAGGTCCACCCTGACCTCCTCGACCACCACGTGACGGTCCGCGTCGACCATCAGGACCTTGCGCAATTGCGATGCAAGCGACACTGAGCACTAGCGCAGACAGCAATATAAGATTCATGTTGATAAGCACTGTAACAAAATCAAAATGAAGGAATGGACCGGAGCTGTGCCAGTGCTTTATACCACCAAAGGATGACGTCAGAACTATTCCAGGGAGGATTGCCGGACAATGGACAATCGGAGGGTGTTGCCGGTAACAATGGGTGGCGATTGACTTCGTGATTGCATGTTTGAATGTCAAATGGCGCTTCAGAATCTTTCGACGTCCCATAAAAGGACTTCATTTCTATAAGGATCTTTCGAAAAAGAATGCCAAGTGCATATTGTGCAGCTGCCACTAATGTTAAAAAAGCAGCAGCAGTAATTTCTGACATTTGTGTACATCCTTTCCAGTCATTTGAAATGAAAACAAAAGGTTTGAGCTTTTCTCCACTCTTTACTACTACGTGTTGATCACAATATAAAGGACATCTGTTTTTTTGTTGCTGATGCAAATGCCACGGAATATTAATTTTCTAATTCAATTGGTACTTACAATAAAGGTCAATAACACATTTTATCCGTTTTGAGTAAATTAAAATTTTAATTGAAGGTCAAATATCTGAAGAAAATTAAGAATTGGTTAAAATTTTTCACTTTGCTTTTGAGATGCGTCAAATTGGGAAACTTTTCAAGAATATTCGCGTATCCCATACTGTCTTGTATGATTAAAAAGATTTAAAAATGATTTGTAAAGTGGAATGTTACTGCTACGAGAACTCAATAAAAACAGCGTATGAAGCAAGAAAAATAGCATTAAATTAAAAAATTATAGCAAATTCTTGGTTTAGAAAAATGTAATATATTAATATTTTGTTTCATTGGTTCTTTTTAATCTTCATTCTTGAGACTTCTACAACATTCCAACCCTCCCAAAATAAGAGAATTTAACACTGAGTGTAATGATATTTTAATGTAGTGTACTCTATTGTGCTTTTATCCCGTATCATTCAAAAAGACTATACAACTCCTATTGGTTTGAGAATCCTAGGAAAGGGTCTAGCGGTCAAGAAGGCCAAAAGTGGTCAAAATTCATGCTGGTAAACTTGCATAGCGGATCTATGCAAGCTGCAATCTTACCTTTCAGAGGGTTAAAAATTATGCATTTGATTAAGAATGAGAGATAACTGCATTTTAAGAAGCATAAACTAAATACTGTGGAAATAGAAATATAAATTACAAAATTAGTATTTATATAGATTACAAAATAAGGTCAGTGGTAGAAAATTTGTTCATTCAAATAATCTTTTGAGTAGATCGTAATCTTTTGATTAGCCGTGGTAGAAAAAATCCCCACAGTCATTTCCACAGATACGGCATAAAAATAATTTCAGACGCATATCTTAAAATGGTGTCAAAATTTTCCAAACAGGTGAGAATTTTGTAGCATGAACACTGAGATTCGAGTATTTTTTTCATTTTTTAAATACATCTATCAGAGGTAAAATAGTGAAAATTACTCAATAACTTTTCGATACATCGTGATTCTTGGGGAACAAGAAAAAGAATACGGTCTATCGAGAGAGCGATGTAGGGGGGTCGAGAAAAACTTTAAATTAGCTTATTAGAATAGGCATAAATTATACCTTCTTACGCGCTTAGTATTCAAAATTATGTAAAACTACGAGCTATTCCAAATAAAAGGTCGAACTTTAAGACGCTTAGCTTTTATAGCGCTTAGTATTCGAAATATGTAAAACTACGAGTAACTTAAAATCAAAGGTAGAACCTTAAAACACTTAGCATTTACGCGCTTAGTATTCAAAATAATGTAAACTGCGAGTTATTCCAAATAAAAGATAGAACTTTAAGACTCAGCTTTTACGCGCTTGGTATTCAAAATTATGTAAAACTACTAGTTATTCAAAGTCAAAGGTATAACTTTGATTTTGAATAACTCGTAGTTACCACGCTTAGTATTCAAAATTATGTAAAGCTGCGACTTATTCAAAATCAAAAGTAGAACTTTAAGATGATACTAAATAGGGTACACTATATTTGGAAACAAAAAAATTCTTCTCATCCATTCTTTCGAGATATCCACATTTGTTCTACCAATTCAATTTGGGAGACAAAAAGAGCGATATAATCGATTGCACGATATATCAAGGCCAGATGCAACAAGGGGTTATTGTATTTATATAACGCGTGTTTAAAAACACGTAGTCCATATTTAATTTGATTTCATTCATAATAAGCATAATTGAAAATTATCTTTTCCGATAACAATTGAAGATTTTACCTATGATAGTTCAATTCAAAACAGTTTCTTCGTAAAAGATCTGTTACATTTTTCTGTTGTTTTTATTAAGCTAGAAAACGTAATCACAGGAAAGATGTATTAAGATATATTTTCAGGGATTATATATTCTTCTTTTAGAAGTCTTAGAAGATAGTAAAATTGGGAACCACTGGTGTATACAATGGAGCACGTCATTAAATGTAAAGTGCTGTTGAAAGATAAAGATATATAGAGGCATAAAGAGGAATTGTTAAAAACAGGAATGGAGAAGGTGAAAAGATTGCTTGTGAATGAAGAAATACTTTTTTACGTGATATGAATCAAACATTTCGTGCGCTAACACACATCCATGGCATTAACTTGCTATTGTTATCTGTTAATCGAGCTGTTGGGATCAGCTTCTACCTGAAGTGTGGAAATAATAAAACTCCATTTGATAACAAAGACAATAACTACGTTAAAGAATTTCGAGACATTCTCAAGAGTGAAAAAACTTCAGCAATCAAAAATCGGTAGGTAGGTATTTTCGTTAAAGTCGCATTGGAGCAACACAACGGGCTATTTGCGACGGTCCGGAATCAATCCCAAAGGGAAAGATCCGACGTACCACCACGTAATTTTGAAGCACGGTCAGATGACGAGATCAACACCTGAGCAGGCACCACACTCCAAACTTCCACACCACGCCAACGTGAGGACATTTGAGGCGACGACGTTTTTAACGTGCACCAGCCCCCTTTGTAGCTGAAAATCCATCTCACAGTTTGTAACCAGTTGTTTGTGGAGATGTAACTAGAATTATGCTTACATCTGCATGTTCCGCGGTAGAAAGACCAACGGATTAGCAACCGGAGGGTTGCGAGTTCGAAGCTAGGTCCAGTCAAAGACCGTTGTGTACACTTGGAGCTGAGGCACGTTAAATCTGTCGTGACCTCTAATGTACTCACTTTGGCGTGGTGTGGAAGTTTGGAGAGTGGGGTGTCTGCACAGATGTTGACCACCTCGTCATCTAACCTTGGATCAAAATTTTGAGGTGTTGTCCTTGGATCTTTCCCTTCGGAATGGATCCCGGACCGTTGCCAATAGCCCAATGTGTTGCTCTAGTGCGATATTAATTAACTATCTACCTTTTTAGTTGTATCAGTTGTAAAAATCACCATTTTATTTCCTAACATAAGCTATGTTGAAATCCATACAAGCTGAGATTTTCTTCAACAGCCTCCTGTATTATTGGATGGTTAATTTATTTCACACTCTCTTTGTATCATGGACTTAGATCCACTATTTCACCAATTAAGCTTTGTTACAAGGTCTAGGATGTCCGAGATAAGTATTAGAAAGGCTAAAATTAAATCCATCCTTCAGGTGATTCAAGATTCATTACCACCTGTTGATCAATAATTTTTTCCCGGAACTTTCTGAATCTTCTCGTATCGGTTGATTTATTTCGAAATACAATGGGTATTCTCATCATAAGCAGGTGATTTGACTTATCAAACGTAAAAGGGTAACGTATGGCAAGTTGCGTGAATAAGGTTGCGTGCTGTTAGTTTTGGACAATGGACTTTGCCTTTTGCTTTATTTAAATTATTTGCGTCGGAAGGTTATCATGCTTTCAGACAGGAAACTGATAGTATACAAAGTACGTTTAGTGTGCTGTTAGTATACATATATATTTACACATCTGAACGATTTCATTTCCTCTCCTTCAATCATTAACCAATAGCTTTGTATGCTATGGTCTTTTATGGTTAACCCTCCTGGAGGTTTATCTTCGTGTCAACAACTGCCTCATAGTGACCAGTCTCTGGTGCAAAAACCTGTTTGCAAACGTCACCAGTTCTGAACCATCGACCTTCTAATGAAATAGACAGAACATGATGGCGGAGTCTCTGTCATAAGATCTCGGAAGGGTAAATCAAGTGCCCTACGGAACTAAAATTAACTCCTAAAATTTAAATTATAAATATATCTACAATATGCAAAATACTGGAACAAATAAATACAAAGAGAAACGAAATTCCGATCCTTGAGAAAATGTAGAATTCTGAAAAAGGAAGTCATATGCAAACGTGTCGAATTTCGACTTCCTGAATATATTCTGAAATCGAACAATTCGACAAAAGACTTTTGAACAATATTGATAAAGATGATAATGGTTTATTTACAAAAAGAACACATATTTATAATACTTGGAAATGCTCAAATATGACCTCAACATTTCGCTTTCAACACAAAATACAAACACAGAATTCTAAATAAAATTTTAAAAAGTAAACATTAATTCCGGCGTTTCCAGATACCGAGTAGCAAAATTCGGCTTTTATGATTAATGAGTTTTTCGCTTGGGCTTTTCGTGTAAAGTAGACTTGTTTCGTTGCAAAATGTAGTTATCTAAAATCAAATATTTTAAACATTCTCATAATCATCAATCAACAACAGCAATCGTAATAGTACTTAATGTTACCTATGAAGGTTTTGAATTGTTATTAGCCCCTCTGCACACACAAGACATATAGAAAGGGGTTAATATGTAGCCTAAGTTACCCTTAGGTATAAGTGCACGAAATTTGGTGTGGATTGGTCAAACGTGTAGATTTGTAGTGAAAACAGAGAATAGACAGACTCAAACTCTGCTTTATACAGGATGATTCAAAAGGTCTTAGACGAACTTTAAAAATATGCTAGGAATACCAAAACAACCATTTTTACATAGGAACATATAGCCGCATACTCCATTCTGAGTTGCTAGAAGCACAGGTTGGTTGGTTGTTTTCGGGTTTTATGACTCGATGACAATATTTGGACAAGCTGAGCCAAAAACAAGACAGACAAAATTGAGGAAGGATGGAAAAGCAGAAGAGGAGCTAGAAGTACAGGAGGAATAAGAATAAAGGAATACAAGTAAGATAAAACAACATGTTCATTAGGCATACGCTTACAAGTTCAGAGATGTTCAAAGTCCAATAGCATCAATACATGTCTCACAATGTCGACGCATGGATCGGCGAACTTGTTCAAAAATTCCAGCTCTCTAACGGACACATGCGGCTGCCACAATGACTCTAACGAGCATCTGACGAGATGTTCGTCAGATGCTCGCTAGAGAAAGAAAGACCCCAGAGAAAGAAATCAATGGAAAACAAATCGGGTAATCGTGATGGCCAAGCGACGGGTCAATCCCTGTCAAAGTAAGAAAGGTGCGGTTGAGATAGCTTCCCACATTGCATTTGTATACTACATCAGGAGACATAGCTGTCTCCGCTTTAAAGTTTATTCCTAACTAGATAAGATTAGAAAATCGAAATTCACGCCAAAAGCGGGTAAACCCTCTTGGTGGCTGACTATCGACAAGGTATCTCGTCATTATCAAAACTTACCAGATCTTGATGGATGAGATATCTCGTCCAAACCACTTAGAGGGTTAAGACAAAGAGTGCGTGAACTCATGAAATTAAAGTTTCTCTTGAAAACGCACATATATATGAATGGTATCCAATTGAATAGGAGAGCATTTAATAGTTTATTTGAATTGAAGATAGAAAAAGTATTGTAATATTCTCGCTACAACGGAAAAAGGGCATCATTTGGTGAATTTGACACAAAAATTGGAAAGCTGTGATAAATCTTAAAAATGTATCATAAATATATTATAATAAAAAAATAAATGTACACAAAATGAAGAGACATATTTTATTGTTTGCTTTAATTTTAAATATCATGGTCTGTGATTTTATTTTTTCAAATAACAATGGTAAAAAAAGGACGAAATGGTCCACCAGTTCATAGCTCAATTTTTCAAAAGTCAGCTTTTCGATTTTTCTTGAAAAAGTTCAGTATTCAGTTTCTTTAGAATATCGTAAGGTTAATGTATAGGTTTGTTGAATCTTATTCCTGTAGACGGAGTGCTGAAACTATATTTAATGTAGACCTTCTTTTCAAAATAATCAGCTTCTCTTTCCATGGCTCTTGTATAATTATTTCTCTGTTTTTATTTATAACTAGCAGAATTACCCGGCGTTGCTCGGGTTGAAATGGTTAAATGCTGCTTGAAAAGTGAATTAGAATAATCACTTTTCTTTCACAGAAAAATGCAATCATTTAAGTTGTACGGAAAATACGTTTTAACTTTTTCATAGCTTCTACAATATTCTTCGGACGCAAATATATACATTTCATTCCTAAATATATTGCAATATGTATAAGATTAAGACAAAGACAAACAGAAACGAAATTCCGACGAAAAAATGCAGAATTCTAAAAACAAAAGATGCACAAAGTGCAGTTTCAACTGCTTCTGCTTAAATACTCTCGCAATCAAGTCGTGGCGCTCACTGGGTAATCGACCATTTGTAAGAACCTCCTTTATCTCAGTCCAAGTCGGATTGCAGGTGAAGGTTATAAATAAGTCTGGTCTCCCGTACGTCATAGCATCTTGCTTGTATTCGTGCATGTGTCTGGGACTGCCTGTAAATGTATCTAGTAGTATGACTAAGGCACTGAGGTTTTCAACTTTACCGTCATTTGCAACAGCATTTCTCAGGTGAATATATTCGTCAATTCGCAGTTTACGTTGATTTAGACGAATGTAAAGGAGTCGCTCACTCTCGACTTTTGCGTACATATCGACGATGAACTGATGAAACAATTGCCTGCAGTTCAATACGTGGTTCTGTTCAGTATCTCGAACCATTAATCTGTAAGTATAGAAATCCATCGCTGAAACTTTCTTGCTGGTTGTTTCACCTGTTAAAATCTGCCTCAGATAAATGTTTCACCTGTTGATCTGCCTCAGAATAAAATGATATCCATCTTCACCATGGGGGAATATCACTGGGTACTGCAGAGCATAATAAGATCGATGTGTTTCCGAAATGCGCTGCAATGATTCACCTCGTCGTTGAATAACGATATCCCGTTGATGAAACTCATCTCCTGATATAACCACCGCGACTTCATCTGCTTGAGGAGAGTTAAAGCGCCGCTCGTGTTCGCCTGCTGGTCTTCGGTCTGCTCTTATGACTACTTTATATTCATCTGTTGGCATACGTTCTAATGCTGTTTCAAACGTTTTAATAAGATTATTGTGCTCATAAAACATCCTCTGTAAGTTTAACACAATCTGATGTCTATGGCAAATCTGCCCTTGCACCTTGAATGTCGACGGAAATCAGGGCTGTCCAACAACTGATGTGGTGTCGAATGATGTCATTTGGAAACATGAGTTGTATTTTCTGATGTTACTAAGAAAATTCTTCGACTCTGACGTATCTCCTGATGTGTAAGTCAAAAGGTCTTGTGGTGGTGGTTCCAGTTGGCAGAGTTTAACTTTTCCATTTTTGCAGCAAATACCAGTAGACTCTGATTTAAAATTTTTGGCTTGACAGTAACTAGAAATCATTTCCATTTTCCCGATGCATGCATGCAGCAAGTAGCTACTTGCTGCAAGCACTTGCATGCAGCAAGTAGTCTTTATGTGAATCGTAGTGGAATCGTTCCAATGCTCAGCTAAAATGGTGCGCAGTCCGTAATCGTTTGGTTCTATCTCTCTTATCCTGTAGTCGGGCTTCACGCTGCTGTGCCGTCTATGTTGCTCTAAATCTAGTAGCTATCTCTCTCGCAATCGCAGTTCTTCTATTCCTCTCCTCGGAAATTTCTTGACTACGCTTATCTTTCATTATCTTAGCCGTTGACTGTACTTGGCCGATCGCCTTCCGCTTCCTTGGAGACATTGCTACAGCAAATAAATCTGTAAAAGAATACAAAAAAGCTATTTCATAAATTAAGCAAAAGGCACACTCTCACTGAGCAATGAAATCTATTATAGAATACAATAAAAAACTAAAATTACCGAAAAAAAAATTTAAAATTATGAAGTACTTACATCCGTTTAGAAATATAAATCCAAAATGTACACTATCACTGTCAAATAAAGTAGGAAACACTTATATGACAGTTACACACAACACACAAAACTAAAAGAGCGAAATAAAACTGACAGAATCACTGAAAGATGATAAACTGGAAGACTTACTGAGTTTGTTTCCTTTAAATACGACCAGCTAAGAATCAAGTGGGTGCTGGAATGTTCTCCGCCATGAGTCCAAGGAAGTTTCAGTTTCCCCAACTTTCTAGAAAGTTCTACAAAATTTTATAAAAAAAAGTAAACATTAATTCTGGTGCTGCCAGATACCGAGTAGCAAAATGACGCTTTTATGATCAATGAGTTTTTCGTTTGTGCTTTTCGGAATAACGGTGCTTGGGTTAGAAATAAAGGTAATCGGTGTAGACAAATTAAACTGAATAGATGAAAAAATTTCAAAAAGCAGAAGGTCGATTTTACAGAATTTTTCAGAAAGAAAATCACTGCTTTCAACGGAGGATTCACATGTATCTATTCCGGACATTTTAAAATAAGTTACATGCCTTACCTAAAAAGCCTTGTGAAACAGAATTTTACAAATCATTACTTATTCAATAAATTATTTAAGGAAAGTTGGTCGAAATATACACCAACTTTACTTGAAAATAATCCTTGAACTTCTGAAAACCTTTCCTTGAATTTCCTTGCAAACATAAATATTTAAAAATATTCTTTCCCTTCATCAATAAAATATCTATAATTTATTTACATCATGGGAAGAACTAAAAAGTCAGTTCAAACATAAATACTGTAATTTAATTTGTTTCGGAAAAAATTGTTTTTCGATCAACATTGGTAAAGCAACCATCGTTGCCTAAAGCAATCAATCTATGCTCAATGTTATTTCTATTGCGATTTTGAGTAGTTTTTAGCCCCCAGGGCCAATAGAACGGGGGTTAAGAGTTAGCATATGCTGACCGCAGTGTTCTAAAGTATAAGTGTACCAAATTTGGTGTGGATTGGTCAAACGGTGTAGATTTGTATAGAAAATATACATATATACACACATACATACACACATCCTATTTTATTTATATAGATTCCAAGGAATAATCGAAAAGAATGATGCATCACACGTCTGTGTTGTTCGCGACGATGATAATTTCGGTCGAAATCTAAAAGTTCGCAGTCCCTTCGACTTAGAATTTCATCTTTCTCTGCAGTGACTCTAGTTACGTAACGGAAAGCACTGCGAGTCATCAGGACTGCACTTTCTGAGCAATTACCAGCCTTTTTATTTATGCAGGACTTTTCATAATCTAAATCCCCGGTGGTCTCATCCAACAGATGTGAAATTAGGGTGATCTTCCGTTACCATCGATGTTATCTGAAGTTTTGTTTCCAGAGACCATATTTTCAAGGTTATCCTATCCTGTGTTGCCATCATTTGAAGATGTTACTTCGCATGCGATTCTATTGTTCACAAATATGTCGAATTCATCGGTTTTCTCCGTTGAGATCTGTGGCAATTTCTGCGGTTTGTGCATCAACTTGTTCAGCAAGTAGAGTCATTTCTGCGACCTCGTCTTCGGTGGTACGCAAATGTAAATCCATGAATTCTTCGGGATGTTCGGCATTCCACTCTGCGAGGTAGTCACGTTCAACGTAGGATTGCTCTTCTTTCCGTTTTTGGGCCGCCTTTTTAGCCTGTTTGTTTTTACTTCGTTTTTCTCGAAACTTCTTTCTGGAATAGCAGGTCCGTATTTATTAATTTTTTCAAAAAGTGAAGGACATATTATGTATTTAAAATCAAGTTTATGGATAAAAATAATGTTAATATAGACACCATAATGCATACAAATATTAATGACGTATTTAAGGAAGATATAAGGAATAGATCATACACTTACATTTGTTTCCCGAACCAATACAACATCTTGAAATGCGAATAAAAAGTTGATAAAAATGACGTAAATAGCACTGAAAAGTACTGTTTGTAAATAAAACGTCGGTACAAAGGACGTAAATAGCACTAAAAAGCACTGTTTGTAAATAAATCGCAGCGGAAGATTCCTCTACAACAAAAATCGCTTTAATCAAACGTATATTAATCTCACTTGATCAAAGTTGTATAAGGCGCTAGTTAGCAGTTGACAGACATAACATGAATGACGAAATCTTTTAAAAACAGTATTGCTTTTATACAACAATGTTTGGATAAAAATGAAATAGAAATTTCGATGTTCTGGTAACAATGAACGTATCATTATTATATTCAAAATAACTTTATTGTTTACGAAAAATGGAGGGGCTCTGTTGTGTTTGTTTCCATTGCTACAAAGTTTGAAATTTGATGCTGAATTCAGAATTAATGATATACGTAATATATAATTTCAATTGATTATGTGTTCTAACATTTAAAGGTTCATACGTCATTAACACTCTATTTGCAAATAATAAAACTGTTGTTCTTTATACTTTTACGACACATCATGTGATTTGTTTTACTTTATATTTTTAGACCCATGTAATTCCGTTTAAAAGTCCATTTAAAGTTCGCAACATGAATGAAATAAATAAAACAAATTGAGCATTAAAACCATGATGAACTGAATCATCAGTTTAGAATTTTGTCGAATTTTTCCTCTACAAGGCAGTTAATTCACCGAAGACTATTTTATTGCTGTTCAAGAAAATCTTGGAGAAATGAAACATTTTCAGGTCTATCCAGTCTTGAAAACGGCTCTATCTTTTACAGGGCTGCCACAGCCAAAGCACTTAATAAACAGCAGCAATAGTAGCATTTTTTTTTAAATAGTAGCATAGAACATCTCCTCTCAAACCATATTTTAGTTGCTCAGATACAAAATGAATCGGCTAAAGCACAAAATGTGTAAATAAAGTATGAAACGGGTATTGAAGATCTCAGCAAGAAATATAAATTTAAAAAAAATTCAAAAACTAAATATTTTCGAAATAAGGTTTTTATGATAATCTAGCAACCAAATTCTGATGTTTTTCTTTCATGGTTGCCACAGCTTGGCACCAAGACGTCGAAATCGGAATTCATTGAAAGATTTTCCGCCAAAAGAAAAATCCGAAAAATATTTTTCAATCCGCTATTAGCTAAAAAAAATGGCCGAACTTTTCGTTGACCTTTCATGAATTTAGAAAAAAGTTGTCAAAACTTTGGAAATAGATATTAGAGACGATAAGAGAGAATTAGAGACGATAAAAGAGAATTAGAGACGATTTTGCTTAAAACGATATTCCTAGTCACCAAGGTTGAAAAATGGTAGCAAAAGTCGCCTTTTAGTCACCTGAGGCATACCTGCTTTTATTATTCTTTATAAATCAAAAAACTGATTTGTACTTAGATTAACTTGGTTCGTGTAAGCTAATACCAAATATTTGGGAATATACGTCACTTTTTCTATGCAAAAAGTGTATATGTATGGGACATCTCAATGGGATCAAGAAGTTCCTTATTCAGCCTCAATCTGTTTCATTAGAATCTACAGTTCGAAGGTCATATGTTACAAGGAATTATCCTAAACTGAATTGGTAAGACATTTGAGCCTCTTAAAATTGTGTATAAGAAGGAATTGATTTTCAGAAATATTCTTCCATATTTAGTATTATTTATAAAGATTTGCGATTGATTTTGTTTAGTATTACATAACATTAGAAGACCCACGCAGCACATCGTATGGAAACTGTTTCCTGACCATTTTAACCCTCCAAGCGGTTGCAACGATATTTCTCCTCCATTCAAGATATGACCAATTTTGCTAATGACGGGATATCTCGTCATCAAGATATTGCCGATTTTTTTATGACAAGATCAAGATCTGGTCAGTTTTTTTGTATCAAGTTCTGGTCAAGTTTGCTAATGGCGAAATACCTCGTCGAGACAACCACCACGAGGGTTAAACAAAGAATATGGTTTGGGATGGATGTAAAGCTTCACTAAAACCATCTGTAACTAATCATATTAATATTTTTATTAGATACGGTTTTAAGAAAAAGTGAAAAATAATTGTGTGCTAACTCGTTTTATAGGTAATGTATATGGTACTGTATGATTTCGATTCAACTGTCTCAGTCACATGACCAATGACCATGTGAAATGCAGGCACAATCAGGAACACTTCGATATAGAACCCATTGTATTTCTCTATGAGAGGCATTTTCTGTCAAGCTAAATATGAGTGGCGGCAGTGTTTCTGCAGTGGAATGCATTTCGTGTAAGTATTCTGAACTTGATGTCACTTGGCTTGTTTTTCGAATACGATTTCAGCATTTCGCGAATAAAAATTCCAAAGAATGAATTCCAGATTGATATATGATAGTTAATTGATCAGCGCCAGTTAAATTAAATGCCTAACGTCGCCAAAAGGGCGCTAAACTGCATTTTAAGGTAACGATGATTATGAGAGAAAATTTGGATAGCGGATTTAAAATCTTCTTTCCGTCTGGTTTGTTTGTTTACACTGAAAATCCCTCTCATACTGTAAATTAAAGTAGGTAAAAATAAAATGTGATGAAAATCTTTCAATTCTAGTATGTATTCCGTAAATTTTCAAGCATAAAAATTCTAAAAGGAAAAACGCGACAAAAAGGACCAGTATACAAATGTTGCAAATAACTGATTTTAATAAATTGACAAAAAGGTCACACTATTCTCGAATTGAATTTCCATTTCCATGTAAGCATTGCACAACTCACTTAACCAATTTTCACTGGTTTCAAGGGTAGTGGATTCAATGGATTCAACGGTGGTATATTCAACAGTTTGCAAATCTTTCCTTTTTCAAGCTGACAAACGCAGTTGGTCTTCTTAATTGCATCCGTGTATAGCTTCTCCTTGCAAGTCTATGAGAAAGATGTGAGAATAAAATAAAATATTTTCTAATAAAATTTAGTGAAAACAATCATTCTCTAACTGTAACTATGTCTCAAATAAGACGTAATGAAATTTAGACAGATCTAAAATATATTTAGTGTCATAAATATTGTTTACATTCAAACTCAGCATTTCTTAATGTCTCCCGTAGAGCTATTAAAATAAACAAAGATGTTGCTTAAAGAAAATGAATCTTTTCTCTTGGTTCTTCAAAGTGCGTCAAAAATTAATTTTTTGACGCCCTCTTTTTTTTGACTCTCTTTATTTCTTAATCTTACAGGAAATTTTGATTGAGTAATTTAAATGATTCTCTTTATCTTTATATAGTTATAAAATAAAGCTGAATCATTTAAATTACTCAATCAATTTCCTGCAACTGTTCCTATATTTACATTTTATTCTATTATATTTTCTACTTATAGATGCATTCTAAATTGCGTATAATTGGTTGAAAGGTTAATTCAACATTTTTTTCAACTCTCCTGGTGGTTGTCTGGCGTGGTAAATGCGCCATTTGTCTTTGACATGATTCGTCCTTCCAATGCGCCAAGGACAGAACTGTCGCATTGGAAGGACGCAACACTCAGCTCTCCTACAGAGCGTTGCGTCATTATTCAAGTTTCAACTGTTTCTCATCCTTTAAGTAGGTATTTCAATTAACGTCACACTGGAGAAACGCAACGGGCTATTGGTGACGGTCCGGGATAAAACCCAAACGGAAAGGGGACAATGCCAAGTAATTTCGAACCACCGTAAGATGACGAGGTCACACCTGAGCTGGCACCCCACGTTCCAAACTTCCACACCACGCCAACGTGAGAAAATTTTTAGCCTCGACAAACTTAACTTGCACCAACCCCCCTTGTACACGACGGTTTTTCGTTGGATTCGAACTCGCAACCCTCCCGTTGTTAATCCGTTACTCTTCCAACCGGGCTTCCGTGGCCCCTCATCCTTTACGATAACGACGCAAGTGGTAACCCTCCTGGTGGTTGTCTCAACAAGGTAGGTTGTCTCATCATTAGCAAAACTGACGAGATCTTTATGGACTGGATATCTCGCCATTAAAAAAGCTGACCAGGTCTTTCTATCGTAGTCATAAAAAAACATCAATTTTTTTGACGAGATATCCCGTTGTTAGCAAAATTGGTCAGATCTTAATGGGTGAGATATCTCGTTTGGACGATCTCATTTGGAGAGTTGAAAAATTCTGATTCAAAAAGTATTCGTCAATTTTTAATATGCCTAGAGGTGCATGTGAGTTAGTCAAAATATCACGCAATGCAGGTAGAATTTTGTTTTTAAACCAGGTAGCAACCTTATGAATTCAGATTTTAGTATGAGGTGTCAGCCATATAATTTTTATAAATGCATCATATTGTTTTGAAGGACTAATTTGACTTATAACTCTTTAGTATTGTTTACAATGAACGTTAAATTACTTTAAATTAAAAAGAATATATGATTCAATAATTTTGTTGCTTTGGTTCGTCATCTAAAAGGTTGCTTTGTTATAGTGTTCGTAGATTGTATTTCCTAAGAATTATTTCCAAAATAGTAACATGGAACTTTTTGTTTCATTATACGTCTAAAACCAAACCTTGCTTATAACTCTTCCAAGAAATGATCGAGACTTAAAAAATTCATATACAAACACAACTTTCATCATTAGAATGGAATCAAGAGTATAATCTTTATTAACTAAGTTTGGGAAGTGAAAATGCATCAATTTATTACTGCAATAGCTTCTTTAGTTAATTCGAAGAATTTTATTTATAAACAAAAAAAATTGAATTTATTATAAATGTTCCCAATTTAAAATGGCTTGAAAATTATCTTGAATAAATAAAATAAAAATGTTTCATTTATGAATAATAATTTTAAATAATTATTATTCGTCAAACATGTAACACAGTTTATTGAAGTGGGTGTGCGTGTGTATATCATTAACATACGTAAAGTTTTATTCGAAAAAGCATTAGAAGAAACCAAATTGAATGGGAAGACAGAGAGAGAAAGATTTTTAGTACAGACTATATAATTTCGTCAAATGTTTTCTACATTTCACATTTTATTTTATTTATTCATACTGTCAAACAGATTACTTCAGTTACTTGACAGACAAAAAAATATCAAACATCCAGAACATGCAACAAAGGGGAGAAACAGTACAATTGTACAACCCACAAGCTTCATATAAACATAAAATTACGTCGAATAATACTGACGTGTAAAAGAAAAGATCACATCTGAAACATAACCGCAAAGAAACTCAGACGAAAACTCAGTTTTCAAAGTTATAAAAAAGTTATAAAAATAACTATAAAAATAACTAAAATAAATTAAATCATCAAAGAAAATATGAAGAGTTGGGGATAAACTATTGACCATTCTGGTAAATTGGGCTATTGGTAGACTTTTCAAATAATATTTGCTGAAAAGAGTTTCCTGTAAAATAATTTTACTGCGAGTTTTACAAGGGGGTACACGAATATTTATCCCATTCTACAATTTATTTTATTGTATGACAATAACTAGTTAGTGTTTTATTATCTAGAAATCAAGCCATAAAATAAGAACTTAAACAATTATATCTACAACTGAACACATTTTATAAGTGAAAATGCTGCTTCAGTATTCTCGGATTATTGCATTTGTTTCAGCAATGTGCTTTATACCCTGTCCAGTGCGAACCTCGAAATTGCTAGAGAATCCTTTTAGTTTCCAAAAGGTAAAAATAATCTCGGTTCTAAATTCTCATTCTAGTCAAAGATGTTCCCAGATGGGCATTCCTGAATGTTTCCCAATAGCAATCAGTACATTCATTTCTCCTATTTCCTCCTTCACGGGATATAGTTAATCCAAAGTTCACAAGAATGTCTGCATCATAAAATCGTGTTGAGGCGTTGGTCTTTCCCATTAACGGGACATTTTTAGAGCAGTTGAAATCCTTGAACAGTTTAATTCAGACGTTTGACCCATTTCGAAGTGGCAAAAATACTAAGCATGTGAGATTCTAAAGACGCGCTGACTTTCGCATAGACATTGAAATGCAGTTTCATTTGAATATGTGTTACTTTAAGAAACTAGATACTAGTTTGTCGATTGACGATGATTTCATGTTATGCTAACTTTAAAAAAAATAATTGTAAACATATTTTTGAATTTTAGATACAATTAGCCTTAATATCTTTAATTTCGACTATTTTACATTAATCCTCCAAATGGTTTCAACGAGATATCTCGTCCATCAAGATCTGACCAATTTTGCTAATGACGAGATGGCTCGTCATCAAGATATTGCCGCTTTTTTTATGATGAGGAGATCAAGATCTGGTCAGTTTCTTTTCTAATGACGAGATATCTCGTCCATCAAGATCTGGTCAGGTTTTTAAAATGACGAGATACCTTGTCAAGAGAACCACCTGGAGAGTTAACTATTGACATTAGTAGGTTCTCGTCATTGAAAAATCCCTTCACTTTTTTTCAAAACATTGTTATTGGATTTAATAGTAAACTTAGTTCTTGTTGGTTGTAATTTATTTATACTGTGATTGGCTGATGATATTCACATCACCGTATAAGGGTTCATAATCAAACAACCCTGTTAGTAATCATTAATACCAAAGTTCACAAGAATGCCTTTATCCTAAAATCATGATGTAAAGCTGGTATTTTCCATTAACTTAGGACATTTTGGAGAATTTTAGTTTTCAAACAGGTTAATCCAAATTTTTGGACTTTTCCACAACACATTTTGAATAAGCATGAATGATTATAAAGAGACCACGGACTTTCTCATAGACATTGAAATGCAATTGTGTTTCATTACTGTAAGAAAATGGACCCTGGCTTGTCGATTGACGATGATTCCATGTTTCACTAACTTTAAAATATTAAAAGAATTAGAGACCAGTTAATAAGTGTCTTCTCATTCTACTTTTCTAGAACACTTTTCATACATTTGTGAACATGTGAAGTAAGAATATACTGTGCAGACGATTGCAATAATTTCAATTAATTCAAAATACTCTATTTAGAGACACATTTTTATGCATCTAAATGGAATGTCGCAATGCACATAACCTCATTTCATCCCTTACAATCATGATCGTGATTTTTTAACCTTTCGGATGGTGAGAATAAGTAAGTCCGTCAAAATTAAACGCATGAGTGTAAAAATTGTTCAAGTCTTATATAAAAAGATAAAATGATCTAACGATTCACCATATCAATGCAATTTTTATTATTAAAAGAATACTTACGAAATGATCAAAAGGATATACTGTATCATCCTCCATCTGTAATAAAGTAACATTAGCAAATATGTAATCTTAATTAATCTTTGAATAGATATTAAATATAAGCGTGTATACTTTTCGTATCAATACTCATCTGATTTAATAAGTGACTGCAGAATATTCATATTTATACTCTACGCTATCTAATTAGTTTATGATCACATATATTAAGTATTACAATGAGTTGCTTCAAAATATTTAATTACATGTGAATCATATAAACTGAATGGGGGAAACATGTACATTTGAAATTCATTATTTAAAGCTTTATTGTATGAGATATTTAAACAAACGAAATGATAGTAATATATCTTCAAGATAAACTGAAACAACTAAACATTATCTGATACATTAACTTACTATATAATTAACACTCCAAGTGGTTTCGAAGATATATCTTATCCATCAAGATCTGACCAATTTTGCTAGCGACGAGATATCTCGTCATCAAGATATTGACGATTTTTTTATGATATCGAGATCACGATCTTTTCACCTTTCTTCTAATGACGAGATATCTCGTCTATCAAGATCTGATCAGTTTTGCTAATGACGAGATACCTCGTCGATTCAATCACCAGGAGGGTTCATATCTCAATGTATGTTCTAACTAATAATACTAAATAAAGTATTTATTTAGTATTTACTTACAACTCTATCTAACTACTATTTGATTCTTAAGTAAGATGAATGCGAAATAGAATTTTTTAGATTTAAAAATGAATTTAACTTTTATTCACATATTCAATGAACATTACATTTTTACATATGCAGAGATAAAATTATTTTTACCAAGATCAAAGTAGATATTGAAGTATTTGCGATATTTTGAAAAAATTTAGTAGATTGATTTTCAATAAATTAAATCTGTTCTATTCGACTTTGCACAAAACAAAAGTCTCGTTTCTTATTCTAAAATACTCGAAAGAAATAATCTAATTCACTTACCGTGTCAATAGTAGCATTCATCGTTTCATCCCAACAATATATGAGATCTGAAACTGTCTAAAAATTTATGAATGATAAGTTCATAAATAAACACTGAGAGTTAAAGAAATAAAATAATATATTTTTACAAAAAGACACATTTCCAGAAAGCATAAACCATGAAAAGTAATTAAGAATGATGATTTTAAAGAATAATGTTGAATCAAATAGTTAGGATCGAGACCTGAACTTTATTAACCTGAAAACTATAAAAATGATCTAAAAATTAAATTGATATGCTTTCGATTTGCAAATTATTTTCTTTAACCCTCCAAGTGGTTTCGACGAGATATCTCATCCATCAAGATTTGACCAATTTTGCTAATGACGCGATATCTCGTCATACTTCTAGTGTCTCGATTATTTCCGATTTTTTTATGATGAGATCAAGATCTGGTCAATTTTTATTTAATGACGAGATATCTGGTGCATTGAGATATCTGGTCAGTTTTTCTAATGACGAGATATCTCGTTTATCAAGATATCTTATAAGTTTTGCTAATGACGAAATGCCTCGCACAGACAACCACTAAGAAGGTTAACAGGTAAACTTTTAAAAATGAAAAAAAAGTGCTTTTGTGATGTAAATAGAGATTAGAAGGGATCAACTGAGCAAGTGAATCCTTTCATACTCTTAAATTCTCACTGCGATCAATTCTTTGTCTGTCTACCACAAAAATCGCTCCAGACACTTAAATCTTCCCCCGTCTGTTGCTATAGAAACGAACCCTACCTTATTTTTCACAGGGGATGCTTCAAGAAATGTATTCCAGTTCTTCACATTGGCGCTCTTGATGTAGACAATTGAAAATATATTTTTCTTCGTCACCGAGGAGATCTACTGTAGTAAACTTCCTCTTACAGCCTCCAAATTCACCAAAAACAAAATAGAGTTAAGTCATCCCTACTCAAAATGAGCGAGTCCCGTTTCTGTAACTACCGCCAACACCCAAACTTGGTGCAGTTCTTATGGTTGACAGACAGTAGCTTATACTCGGACATTTTGGCATGTGACATTTTCATACATTTTTCTGTTTTCGCTGAACATGTATTTTTCATAAATTCCGATGATGATGATTCACCCTCTAATAGAAAAGCATGTAAAGGTTGGTTGGTTGTTTCGAAGTTTTATGACGCAAGTCATATTTGACCGAGCTGCGCCAAGCACAAAACCAACAACTTCAAGTAATGGACATACACACGGTTTGCTTGTAGTTGGTTTGGAGTTTTTATGGCTCAAGGGCCGTATTTGGCCAAGCTGTGCCAAGGACAAGACAAACGACATCAAGTAATGGACGTACACACAGTTCGCTAGTGGTTGATTGTTTTAATGTTTTATGACGCAAGTGCCATATTTGGCCAAGCTGCGCTAAACACATGACAAGTAAAAAATGTCGTGAAAGGGGAAAAAAGAGGGATTGGGGAACAGTGGGATGAAAGCTGATAAAGATAGCTTGGGTATCCCGGGATCGCGACACTTGTGTTTACTAAAGAATTAAACCCCAGGGAAGAGAAAAGATCACTGGACTACCTCGGATCTGCGAAGCCCGTGCATACCTAAAGGGATATGCCCCAGAAGGCAACGTGTAAAGAATTTGTCTTTCGTTGAAGGATAAATCAGATTTTTGGCGCCAGAAGCTGACAGGTGAGACATTTGCAATGTATTTTGTCATAAAAATCAAACCGTGAATGAGGGCTAGAGAATGTCTAAAAAAAATTTGATTAAAATCTTACACAAACGTAAGCATTATGCCTAAAAGTTTGAAAAATAAACAAGCATTATCCTAAAATTCTCAAAAACGATGTGAAATTCAAAAACACCGAAAATAGACATAAAAAAACCAAATACACTCAGTTCTGCTTGAGCAGTCGGTTTTGAAGCGTAGGACTACAACTTTCAGATCGGAAAATGGAAATTTTACTAGTCGAGTATTGTTTCAAAACGTTTACTTAGTTTGTTATGAAAGTGATCACCGGTTCACAAGAAAACAATTTTTTAAATGCTCAGTTCAAAGAACTGCGGAATTTAGTTTTTATATATCTCATCTAGAGCTTTAAATTTATACCACGCACAGTCGTGTGCTCACGGTGTCCGAGATATACTGAGTCAAACGCCGCGGCACACCCAGAAATATTGCGTCATGTAACTCCGCCCACATGGAAAGGAGAGAGTCACGCGCAAAATGTATTGCGCAGTACCGCATTGGACTCAATGCTTTTGACTAACATACTATTACTGTTCGGCACGTATTTTTAACGGTATAACGATTCAAATTGCGACTTATTATTGTCAGGCGATCGTCCGTATCTCGCCACTATATTATCCGCAGAGTTAGACGTTGTCAAAAACTTACATATCCAGAAACAGATTGCGAAAGGAATTTCTATCATGTGGACATTGTCTACAAAGTTCTAACAAAAAGTTGACAAGTCAACAAAATCCTGGTTATGATTAAAAACTGATTTTGTTACATGGGGGAAATACTCAGGAATCAAAACCGCTTAGAAATCTTGCGATACTTCAATTCGTAATTGAAATAAAATATATTCGAGGTAATCTGACCAAAAGTGACAATCGAATATAATCGAGATGCTCTTCGTCTATTTCTATGATGGTCTGCTAGAAAAGCATCATGTGATATTTCTTTTTTTTTTTTTAATTTCAATTAGCTGTAGATTCAAGACACCGAAGCTTGTTTTTCAAAACAGTAGAATAATGTACACTGCTGGCCACCGTAAATGCAACACCCTGAAGGAAGCATGCAAATAATATGAAATTTACAACATGCATTAGCGGAGGTGATATGCAAATGATTAGAATTTCAGCGCAGACGCACATCACGCGCGCCTGTGGCGCCACTTCAAAGAACTATTTAAGGCTTGGAGATTTCGACGATTTCAAGTACGGCAATTGTGTTTTTCTTGTGGTTTTTTCAAAAAAACGATCAATTATGCCTCGTAGAAAACAGCGATCATCTATTGATCAAGTATCCGAGTTCGACAGAGGAAGGATAGTGGCCTACCGAGATTGTGGATTATCTTTCAGGGAAATCGGTAGTCGTGTTGGACGAAACCAAACAACTGTAATGCGGATATGTGATCGTTGGATGCAGGAGGGTACGACGGACCGACGTGTCCGATCGCATCCACCTCAGTGCACCACTTCACGTGATGACAGGCATATTGTGCGTATGGCAGTGACGGATCGCTCAGCCACATCACGAACCATAGCACAGCACATTCAGTCTGTACCGCATCATCCAGTGTCTGCGCGTACCATTCGACGCCGTTTACAGCAGAGTGGTCTGTCCGCAAGACGTCCATTGCTTCGTCTACCCTTGACGCAGAACCACAGACGTTTCCGCCGCCAATGGTGCGATGAAAGAAGGATGTGGACGGCAGAATGGAATGAAATTGTCTTTACTGACGAGTCACGCTTCTGTCTGCAACACCACGATGGTCGGATTCGAGTCTGGAGACACCGTGGAGAGAGGATGCTGAACAGCTGCGTTATGCACCGCCACACTGGTCCTGCACCGGGTATTATGGTATGGGGCGGTATTAGATATCACTCTCGCACTCCTCTAGTACGCATTGCCGGTACTTTAAACAGCCAGCGCTACATCTCCGAGGTGTTGGAGCCAGTTGTCCTTCCTTACCTTCAGGGCTTGCCCACAGCCATATTTCAACAGGATAATGCGCGACCACACGTGGCACGCATTGTCCAAGGGTTCTTCGTCAATCGCCAGATTGAATTGCTTCCCTGGCCAGCTCGCTCTCCGGATCTTTCGCCGATAGAAAACATGTGGTCCATGGTTGCTCAACGATTGACCCAGAATACATCCCCAGCTGCCACACCAAATCAACTTTGGCAACGTGTGGAAGCTGCTTGGTCTGCTGTACCCCAAGAACACATCCAAAGTCTCTTGGAATCAATGGCGAGGCGTGTGGCAGCGGTGATCTCCAACAATGGCGGCTACTCTGGCTACTGATTTTGGCAGGAACCACACTTCACAGAAGTCTATAAATTTAATCATTTGATACTTGGTCAACATGTTATCTACAAAATAAATTTTGTTGTGATATCTATTGTCTTTCTTGGTGTTGCAATTTGGGTGGCCAGCAGTGTATTTGTTCAACTTGCGTTTCATGTTCCATTGTATGAGGGTTTTTTCTATACTCATATTTCAATAGAAATCATTAAGAATTCATAAAACTTTAAATGAAAAGCTTGTAGGAATATATGGAGGAATTATGCAATGAGGCATTTTCTGTCATGCTAAACGCAGTTGGTGGTAGTGTTTCATCAGCGATCGTGTTTCCTTTGCGTATTCTGAACGTGACGTCACTTGGTTTGTTTTTCGAATACGATTTCAGAACCTCGTCAATAAAAATTCCAAAGAATGGAATTCCTCATTGAAAAATGATAGCTGATTGTTCATTACCAATTAGATTAAAGCCAAAAGCTGCAGAAACGGCGATAAACTACACTTGAAGGTAACCTTGATGTGTATCATTTCAGAGGATTTCTTCATCGGAAGTAAAATTACCACTTTCCGTCAGGTTTGTTTGTTTACAATGAAATATTACACTCTCATACTCATATTGTAACAGAAATAATAAAGAATTCACAAAAGATTTTAAATAAAAATCTCGTAATAATGTTTGGTGAAATTATGCTATAACCGAGTATTAAAGGTTTTTCTGTCAAGCTAAATGTAGGTGGCGGTAGAGTTTCCTGTTTCATTGACGTCAATTGACTTGTTTTTCGATTACAATTTCAGCACTTCGCCAATAAAAATTCCAAAAAATGAATTCCCAATTGATACAAGATAATTGATTGGTCAACAATTAGATTAAAAGCTAAACATTTCCAAAATGAGCAATAAACTTCATTTTAAGGTAATCCCGATATCTGTCATGCGAGAGCATTTGGGTAGCGGAAGTCTACACTGAAAATCCCCATCATACGCATATCGTAACATAAATAATAAGGAATTCATAAAATATTTTAAGTATAAAGCTTTTAGAAATGTCTGGAGGAATAATTCCACAACCGAGTTGTGAAAATCGTATGCATTTGAATAAGCGAGTTGAAAATGTTTTTTCTGGATTCTTTCGACAGTAAAACTATCGTAATACAAAATATTTTAAAATCTTTTGGGAGAAAAGTACTTTTGCAACAGCTAAATGTTTCATTTGAAAGAATCTAAAATACCTGAGCCGCATCATCCTGTGCACAAATGTCTCCCAATATTCCAGGCCACTCTTTAGACGTAGAAATCTCCAATTTTTCAGCGCAGTCGGAAAATATTTCCTGCTCCTGTAAAATGGAACGAGTATGTATTCTCCTGTAAGTGTTATTTTGTTTTCGGTAAGAAATGAAATTTCTTTACATTTAAGGAAGAATGCGTTTAGTTTTTTTTAGAGATCAACAGAAAATAAAACTTTAGGGATTCATCTTCTGCATATAAGAATGTTTTCTATACCCTAGTTTTATTCGTCAAAAATATTACTATCGAATAAAGCAATATGTTGTTGCAAAGCACAAATTCTGAAATAATTTATGCTACTAATAGAACATTGACTCTCTGAATATTGCAATGTGTGTTATTAAAAATAAAAATAAATACTATAACATTCAGACAATGGCACTTTACTTCCTTCTTTTGCAAAATTTTCTCTAGAGAAATGAAGTTACAGGAAATATATTTCCGAATGATAGCAACTCTAAATATTAACCCTCCTGGTGGTTTTCTCGACGAGGTATCTCGTCATTCATTAGATTAGGTCAAAACTGACCAGATCTTCATGGACGAGGTATCTCGTCATTAGAAGAAAACTGACCGGATCTCGATGATAATTTGATGGCAAGGTATTTCGTCTCATTAGCAAAATTGTTCAGATCTCGATGGACGAGATATCTCGTTCAAACCACTTGGAAGATTAATGATGAATTTGTGTTAGTCAAAACTTCTAGTACAACTATACAGGTGGTTCAATATAACTATAAGTTTTGAAAAGATTAATTTATAATAAATGTAAGAAGGCATGGAGAAAAACGGATTCTCTAAAAGTTTTTATAAATGTGATTTTTAGAACTTGCAATTTTATTTATGTATTATCTTTCCAAATAGTCGTAGCACAATATTTTGTATATTCTCTATTTCCATATTGTTCAGTAAAACTTGAATAATAAGTTGAAGGACCTTGGCAAATCAGAAAATTTGTTCAAACGCAATTTAATTAACTATTATGCATGCTTGAAATTATGGTTTAAAATTTTCCCTTCTGGATAACTGTTTATCAAAATTACTTCAAGTACATAGCCAAGTAGAAACGATAAAAGGTAGAAAGTAGATAGGATGAAGTACACATGATAGAATAAATAACCATACACATCTGATTTCCTCACATAAGCGCCTTCATGACAGCATCCTAAAAATCTGCGATGCCATCTATACTTTTAAACTGAGTTATGAAATTACTTTACAAATTTGAATTCTAGAATTCTGGCATTTGTCCAAGTAATCAATAGGTTTCAGAATAAATTCATTCGTCTGAATTTTAAACTACGTCTGTTTGGGAGACGGAGTAAATTTGGCCTGGAGTCATTTCAGAACCATCTCCATCTTAGTAAATGAAATGCTAAAATTAGCTTGAGCTAAAGTTTCGAAATACCGATTGCCAATCGATAAATTAATCCAATAAAACAGACGGATGTTTTTAATTAGAATATTGATTTTGGAGTTAAATATAAGGTAACGAACGAGACGAATCTTCTTTCTAGAAATTGCACCGAAAATTCTTGCATTCAATGTATATATATATATATATATATATATATATATATATATATATATATATATATATATATATATATATATATATATGTATATATGTATATATATATGTATGTATACATGTATGTATATATATATGTATGTATATATATGTATATGTATGTATATGTATATATATATGTATGTATACATACCTAGCTTGGGCGGCAACTTTTGGTAAGGTATTACGTTGGCTATGTTCTTTTGATTCCTAACCTTGGTAACAGGTATTATTTTCATGATTTTTTTCTCTCTGGTAGTACTTTGAGTTTTCGGGGGTAACTTTTGTTGATCTCTTCGGCCTGGCCTCACATAAGTACAGAAAAAACTCAAAGCATCGCATTTTTAAGTGACAACCTGGCCTTGCTCCCCTTGAAAAAGTAGGCAGGCTCACTTAACATTTACATATTTTATTTCATCTTGTCTCTCGGGGAAATCTATTCTATTCTTAGGGTAGTTTTACTTATTATATGTATATATATATGTATATGTATATATATGTATATGTATATGTATATATATGTATATATATATATGTATATATGTATGTATATATATGTATATATATGTATGTATATATATATATGTATGTATATATATATGTATATATACACTGCTGGCCACCCAAATTGCAACACCAAGAAAGACAATAGATATCACAACAAAATTTATTTTGTAGATAACATGTTGACCAAGTATCAAATGATTAAATTTATAGACTTCTGTGAAGTGTGGTTCCTGCCAAAATCAGTAGCCAGAGTAGCCGCCATTGTTGGAGATCACCGCTGCCACACGCCTCGCCATTGATTCCAAGAGACTTTGGATGTGTTCTTGGGGTACAGCAGACCAAGCAGCTTCCACACGTTGCCAAAGTTGATTTGGTGTGGCAGCTGGGGATGTATTCTGGGTCAATCGTTGAGCAACCATGGACCACATGTTTTCTATCGGCGAAAGATCCGGAGAGCGAGCTGGCCAGGGAAGCAATTCAATCTGGCGATTGACGAAGAACCCTTGGACAATGCGTGCCACGTGTGGTCGCGCATTATCCTGTTGAAATATGGCTGTGGGCAAGCCCTGAAGGTAAGGAAGGACAACTGGCTCCAACACCTCGGAGATGTAGCGCTGGCTGTTTAAAGTACCGGCAATGCGTACTAGAGGAGTGCGAGAGTGATATCCAATACCGCCCCATACCATAATACCCGGTGCAGGACCAGTGTGGTGGTGCAGACAGAAGCATGACTCGTCAGTAAAGACAATTTCATTCCATTCTGCCGTCCACATCCTTCTTTCATCGCACCATTGGCGGCGGAAACGTCTGTGGTTCTGCGTCAAGGGTAGACGAAGCGATGGACGTCTTGCGGACAGACCACTCTGCTGTAAACGGCGTCGAATGGTACGCGCAGACACTGGATGATGCGGTACAGACTGAATGTGCTGTGCTATGGTTCGTGATGTGGCTGAGCGATCCGTCACTGCCATACGCACAATATGCCTGTCATCACGTGAAGTGGTGCACTGAGGTGGATGCGATCGAACACGTCGGTCCGTCGTACCCTCCTGCATCCAATGATCACATATCCGCATTACAGTTGTTTGGTTTCGTCCAACACGACTACCGATTTCCCTGAAAGATAATCCACAATCTCGGTAGGCCACTATCCTTCCTCTGTCGAACTCGGATACTTGATCAAAAGATGATCGCTGTTTTCTACGAGGCATAATTGATCGTTTTTTTGAAAAAACCACAAGAAAAACACAATTGCCGTACTTGAAATCGTCGAAATCTCCAAGCCTTAAATAGCGCTTTGAAGTGGCGCCACAGGCGCGCGTGATGTGCGTCTGCGCTGAAATTCTAATCATTAGCATATCTCACCTCCGCTAATGCATGTTGTAAATTTCATATTATTTGCATGCTTCCTTCAGGGTGTTGCATTTACGGTGGCCAGCAGTGTATATATATGTATGTATATGTATATATATATATATGTATATGTATATATATATATATGTATATGTATATATATATGTATGTATATATGTATATATATGTACATATGTATGTATATATATATATATATATATATGTACATATATATATATATATATATGTACATATGTATATATATATATATATATATATATAATTCAAAATTACAAACCAAAACAAAGAGAAATCCAAAAATTTTAAAATCAAGAAATTGAAGAAAATTTTGACGACTCTGCTTTGCCTGCATGTAAAGCCTCAAATGTCATTTACTATTTAAAATGCAGCCTTTGTGGTATGGGTTATATAGGTCAAACCAGTAACTCCTTGAACTTACGTATTAATCTACACCGCTCTAATATTAAAAATTATAACTCCCATTCCCCTTTTAACTTAGAGTTCCATCATTTCTCATTACATGGCTTTAATAATGCAATTATTACTACACTTGAAATTATAAGCAATACTGAATTACGACTGGCTAAAGAAAATATTTACATCTTAAAATATAAAACACTTGCTCCTTATGGTTTAAATGATTTATTTCAAAATTCACAAGTTAATTTAGGTAACTGTAACACATATACTTTATTCCACACTTCAAGAATCAAAACGAATAGAGGTTGTAGGGGTAGCGGTATTAATAAAAAATTAAAAAACTCTGAAAGCAATAAACAATTTGCAGACATTACAAAATATCTAAAAACTTTAGAAAAAATTTTTATTGAGAGTTTTAACTTTAAACCCTTAAAAAGATTTATTTTTTCCTTGAATGACAAAACTTGTCTCAAATTTAAAATTTTTTTCACAACACTAGACTCTCTTAATCCTCATTTTCTACTTTTACTACATGATATTTACAAAGCTCGACTCTCTAAAATTAATATGAAAAAAAACTATTAATAATGATAATTTAATTTACATGAAAATAGGATTTAAACACCCAATCTTTGATAAATTTAATTTCAATAAAATTATAAATAATTTAATGAATATTTTTCCTATAAAATTTCATACCATAAAAAAATGCTTTAAATATGATATACCATTGGGTAGAAAAATATTTAATTATAATCATTTTTGCAGTAAGATTAATTTATATAGGGATAAATGTGAATGCTTTTGCAACGATATAAATTATAGGCCTTATTTAAATGATAGTCTAGGACATATTGCAACTGGCAATCTTGGAATTATTGATAATGAACAATTAAGGGAATTAATGTATAAAGGTACTAAATTCAGACCTATTTATAATATTAAAAAAAGTTTTATACTTAAAAGTTTCCTCGAAGACATTGATAATTTTTGTATTTTGACTTCTACTAAATTTAATACCCCAATTTACCTCTTCACAGAATGGAAATGGAAACTTTACAATGACTTTAAAATTTTTATAAATGAAAATCCCCCACTTTCTGGAAAAAACACTGATTACTACAAAGCAATAATGCTAGCTATAAAAGACTTACAAAATAAATTCATAATAACACCGGTAGATAAAGCATCAGGTAACTATGCTATTATCTGTAAAAAACTATACCTAAATTTGCTAGATACTGAGCTTAAAAATTCTGATACCTATAAGTTCTGCAAATCCACATATACAACTATTGTTAAAAAAATTATTTCTTCAAATAAAAGATTAAAAATTTCTAATCATCACATTATTTTACCTTACATAACTGTTGTACCTAAATTTCATAAAAATCCTTTGAAATTCCGATTTATTACTTGTGGTACAAATTCTTATATGATTAAACCCGGTATCTTACTTTGTAAATATCTAAAAATTATCCTTAATACCATTATTGAAGAAGGTTTCACTTGGATTACTAGTGATAATAATAACGTTTTAAATTATATAAATAAAAATATTATTAATAATATACTTACCTACGACTTTAAAGACCTATTTACTAGCATACCTTTGGACAAACTTAAAGATGTACTTAACTACTATTATCATGACTTTAAAAATCTGATTACTATTGATTTTGAGGATTGGGAATTTTTGGTAAACTTCTGTATCTATAATAATTTTATTTTTAACGGTGAGCATTTATTTATTCAAGTTAAGGGCTCCCCAAGGCTCCAATTTTTCTTCCATTCTTGCTAATTTATTTCTTCATTATTATGAAAAAAAATTTTGCCTACAAATTAATTCTGCCTTTAGATATATTGATGATTTAATTGTTTTCAATGATACCAATTTTGCTAACCTTTGGAATTCGATTTACCCTGATGAATTATATTTATTGAAAACCAATTCAGATAACAATAAAGCCGTCTTTCTAGACTTGAATATATATACTTTAAATAATAAAACTGATATTAATATTTATGATAAGAGAGATGATTTTGAATTTCCGGTTTTTAAATTGATATATTGGGATTCTAATATTTCTAAAAAAATTTATTACAATACAATCGCTGGTCAACTGATACGTTTCAATAAAATTTGCAACTCTAAATCTAACCTTCTTTTGCAATGTAATAATCTCATTAACACACTTCTTAATAATAAATACCCTCACTCTTTTTATAGGATTATTTTTGAAAGATTTAAGATAACTAATATTATTTAATAGCTTATTTCGGAGACTATCCTGTTGACTATCAATTTTAAAAAACTGGATTTGAACACTATTTTTTCGACTTCCGATTCCGATGTTCCGGTTCGGAATTCCGAGTCGGAATTCCGAGTCGGAATTTCGAGTCGGGGTTCCGTGTCGGAATTGCGGTTCCGATTTCTGATATACGGCGTTATGAATGGCATTTGTTGGCGGTCCTCATGTAGTTTGCGGCGGGTTGTTGTCGATCTTAGGTCAATCTATTTGGGTAGGTTTGTTTTCTCCTTTTAAATTTAAATTTAATTTTTAATTTTAATTTAATTTTAATTTTGTATTATATTATCTTTGGTATGTGTCCTTGGTTGTCCCTGGTTTTGTTTTTCTAATTTTTGTTTTTCTAATTTATTTTCTTATGGTGTTTGGAGGGGTGTGTGAGCTACTTTTGGTGTACTGCCGCTCACACGCAGAAAACACCATATTGTGTTGACTGGGTGAGGCTCCTCCCTGATGACGCCCTGATCCACCAACACTTCCAGCATTTTTTTCAAAATTTTCTTAAATTTCTTGATTTTAAAATATTTGGATTTCTCTTTGTTTTGGTTTGTAATTTTGAATTATTTTACTTTCCATGTTGTGTCTGCAGCTTTAGCGCGCATACATGGACAGTTCTGCCTTCTGGATTCTGCTTGACTATTTTTTACCCCCAACTTTTTTGGTTTTTTGGCTTTTTACTTATCTGCTTTTTGATCTTTTGGCATTTTGCTGGTCTGCATTTCTAATATTTTGACTTTTTGATCTTTTGGCATTTTGCTGGTCTGCATTTCTATTATTTTACGTTTTAATGTTTTGTATATTCTGTAATTTGATTGTTTTTATTATATATATATATATACATATATATATATATATACATATATATATATATATATACATATATATATATATATATATATATATATATATATATATATATATATATATATATATATATATATATATATATATATATATATATACGAGAACTCCTCTATAGAGTTATAGAATTCTATAGATATGCATTTCTATAAAATCATATCTCGTTTTCTCAATAGAAATCCCTATGGAATTCTTTAGAGTTCCACGGAACTCCCCTACAAATTTTGTTTGTAAGAGAGCTTACTCAGCTACAACCATATAATTTTAAATATAATCTTATAACTATATTTATATTCATGGTTGTTTGGTAGTTGAATTTACGTCCCAATGGAGCAACCCAATAGGCTATTGGCGACGGTCCGAGATCAATCCCGAACGGAAAGATGCTTCGTAATTTTGAACCACTGTCGGATGATGAGGTCAGCACTTGAGCTCTTATATTCATGTTTACAGAGTTTAGTTATAGATCAAGTTTATTATAAGTTATAAATTATAACCCTTATGATAGTTTAGTTTTATATTGTTCATTAAACTAAGGTTATAGTATTTATTTGGCGTTATTTCGTGCACATAATTATTCGTGCACATTCTTGATTATAGTGTATGCTTATTTGGGTATATAGGCGTGTCTATGCGAACGCGTTATTCATTAAACTAATATAGTATTTATTTTGGATTATTTCGTGTACATATTTCTTGATGTTATATTGCTTGTTTGGGTATATATGAGTATTTGCCACTCAGAGGATTAAAATAATAAAAGATGATTATATTTATCTAATTAATTATGCATTCATGTCTTTGCATGAGTTTGTACTTACATCAAGGGGCATCAATAAAGCACATGCAACTGTTTCATCCATTTGCTCATCTGAAAAAGAAGGTTAAGATGTTCTAAAAATACCGATACATGTTTAAAAATGTATTCCACTATAATTTCAATCATAAATTTATTTAACCTAGGGGTTTATAAGTTATCTACTACAATGAGAAAGTTTTACAATAATTCTGGATCGGAGTGTCTTGATTTGTTAAATAATTAGATGGATGAATTTTAAAAATAATATAATTTTGTTTCAATTATTCCCCATGAAGAACATCTGATCAATACTATATGAGTGGAGTTTCACAGTAAACAAATCAACGGAAAGGGAAAATTTTACTCTGATACATAAATACTCTCGCATAATATAAACCGGGGTTAGCTTAAAATGTAGTTGACAATGATCTGTTTTAATATCACATTTTAATTCAGAATTCATTATTTGAAATTTTTATTAATGACTTGCTGAGATCGAATTCGAAAAACAAGACAAGTGAAGCCCTCTGAGGTGGGGCATTAGTAGACCGCATTTCTATTGAGAGAAAAAGAGTAATCTTCAAATCAATAATCAAAAAGAGTAATCTTCAAATCAATAATCAAAAAGAGTAATCTTCATCAATCTTAATCAAAAAGAGTAAAAGAGTAATCTAACCAACAAATCGACTTGTACTCAAGTGATTGCTCTGTGAAAAATCGACTTTGCTGATTTGCTGATGAAAAATCGACTTTGCGACTTGTGCATTTAATCACCACGTTTGGCGATATAACATCTTATGACAAGGTGGCTGTGTAAATGCGCACTTCTATAGAGTGGTGACAAAAATGGGGAAATCGGCAAAGTCTACTACTATGTCATGCGGACCAATCAGATTATGAATTAACGGATAGTCATCTTCTCCCGACCCGTGGACCAATCAAGTGATGGTTAATATTAGTTTTAATCACATGATTCTAGGCACATAAAAAGATTACAATTGCTCACTCTACTTTTACTACTCTGCTTAAGAAAAACTCATGTTGTAATTTTCCTGTTAGCTGTTATCCTAACGTATTTTTGTAATTGAGGTGAATACCTCTTTAAAATTAAACCAGTACAGAGGGCATGAATGAAAAGTCGAACGTTACAAAAAATGTTACAACTGTTCTGTCTTATGATTTCAGAACTAGAAGAAACATCCAGAAGATAAATATAGCGTCATGCAGACAAAGGTCCTAACATGACCTTCGAACCGAGTGAGCTTTGAGTGAGGGGAGTGGGTCCACAATATATGTTGAAAATCTACGGTGCAGGACGATTTTTTAGGGCCAGTGTAGCTTTAGATTGTGTGTAATGAGGACTGCGTAAGTGATGTGATTCGAAAACTACCGAACTATTCTACAATTAATGTCAAACTACACTTTAATAATTTATCTGTAAATTAATTGTTGAACATTCATAATTAACAATCGTTCAAACTTCCTCATGTTTGCTTCATTCATATCACACTCCATCAGGCCCGAGTATTCACATCAAAATTACGGTTTGTGCCTTTGATACAACCTATCAATTTCTGTATTTAGTTTACAAGTGTTCTCGATGTACTAGGGGTGTTCAAATGAAAAGGTACGAAACGACACTGTGGGTATAATTGAAGTCTTTATTCAAAAGTAATCACCAGAGGACTGAGCACAACTATCCTACTGTTTCACGAGCCGAAGGATTCCCTGTTCCCAGAATTCCTGTGGCTGTGACAAGAGCTAGTCCTCCACTGTGTCCTTCAGTTCGTCGTCCGAGTTGAAGCGCTTCCCTTTGAGATGTTTTTAGCGGACAAAACAGATGGAAGTTGTAGGACGATATGTCCGGGCTGCAGGGCGGATGCTCGAGCTGCTCCCTCTTGAACTTGGCCAGTACACTTTGTGTGATCCTGGAAACGTGTGGACGCGCGTCATCGTGGAGCAGAAACACTCCCTCCGTGAGCAGC
This sequence comes from Meta bourneti, assembly GCA_933210815.1. Lineage (NCBI taxonomy): Eukaryota > Metazoa > Arthropoda > Arachnida > Araneae > Tetragnathidae > Meta > Meta bourneti. Next base: position 56,342,404 of record OW119931.1, on the reverse strand, counting down.
CCAGGCCGTTTGCTCTTGATAGACTTGCGTAGGCTACGGAGTGCCTCACCTACCGGTTTAACACCTTCCGCAATCAGAAATCTGATAACACCTCGCTGCTCCTCAATCGTCGAATTTTGCAATGTGAACGCCATGATGTCCTCACACGCACTGCCGCGTCAATTGGACGGAACACACAACTGCATGCTTCTCTTCTGCGTCATGTGCGGGCGCCCGCGCATGCGCACAACCACGCCGGTACTCGTGCATTCGCTTCCTTAGATGTCTCACTACGTTATCCCAAAGCGGCATATTCAAATTTCAACCGGTTTGGTTTTTACGACGTTTCGTACCTTTTCATTTGAACACTCCTCGTAAATGTCGCTATGTCGTAATATTTTGAACGCTAATATGCATTTGATTAATAGAACATTTTGATGAGTTATACACAAAGCATTTGGTACCTTTTGGTTCTATGCATGAAAAGGTCGATTGACATCATCTGGAACCCTATAATTGTGCACCTAATAAATTCTCATTTCAGCAAAAAGAATTTAAATTTCAGTTTTATAATTAAATAAATAATAGTATTCATCTTATTGCCACGTGAGCAACTGATAAACAATTGAATTGATGAATTCGCATGATTTCCAGATTCAAAAACAAACGCATTAGATTTCAATGGCAGCGACGTTTTTCAGTAACTATTTTTTCTTTAAAATTATGCATTTTATTTTGTAGTTTTAGCAATGGCATTGTAGAACGTTAAAGAAGCGTCTTGTAACAAAAATCATAGAACATCAAAGGATGTTTATTATTTTATATAACTTTGGTTATTATTTATTTATTTGTTATTCGACTCCTGTTATGCTTTTCGATTTCTCTCTTTTCCAAATAAACCCTTTAATTTTTTCTTTAAAGCTTTTAATTATTTCTATGTGACAACATATCGTCGGCTTAGAAAAGAAATTCGTTAACTTACAAAACAAAATTTTTACTTTATAGCTGTTTAAAAATTAAGTATAAGTTTTTATGTCAAAAAATAAAAATTATATGTATTTTGAGAGTTATACTATATTATTTAAACGTATTACATTATGACAATATATTTCTCATCATTATGAAAACAAGCATTTAGTGTCTTAGAAAAAATGTCAGTTAGTGAGTTTCTGCTCTAAGCATAGCCTTTATAATATAGAAAACTATAACAATAATTCTTAAATTATGCATAAAATATTATTAATATATTAAATAAGTAAAACATTGGATTTGAAGTAAAGGCACGTTTTAAATTAATTTGTCATTTTGAAAACCTATTGTTTTGTATTTCAGTTATTTATTTGTTTAACTTTACAGAAAAATATTCAATTACATAGAACAAAAGATATCCCATCCAAAACCAAATTCAAGAAAAAAGACCCCTAAATACAATGAGACAACTGAGATAAACATTGAAACATTTTCAATGAAGCAGATTACTTATTGAATTGAAATGATTAAAAAATATATCAACTCCCTAGAAAGAATAGTACAGATCAAATAACCTATTTATAGCAAAATTGTTACATACATTCCGTTTTAAAGGTTTTACAAAAATTAATTTCCAGTTTCTGGTAAACCTGGGGACGTTCAAATCAATACAAGAAACTAAAAAGGGCGAATCAATTCTCTCATGTTGGAGGTTGCAGAAAAGTTTTGTTACAGCAATGTCTGTACGGAACTTTAACGTATTAAAACCGAAGTGATTTCTCAATTCCGAAGACTGTACACCTGTGACGATTCATAAATCTTAAAATAAATATATCTAAAATATATATTCAGTATTCTTTCTATATTTATGGTATAGCAGTATAGAACAAGAATTCCATTACAAGATCTATATTCCAGTCCCGATCTAACATAAACATTAAATAACAAAATTGTGTTAGTATAAGAAAAATCTTTTGTTTTTCTCTTGATCCGACCTAGTTTGTGTATGCAGATTTTATAATAGATCGTACGTGGTAGCTAAAGGAGAAGTCTGAATCACAATACCTTGGTAGAAAAAGGATCAATTTCTACTTTGCAAGATTTTGGTAGCAGCTTATTTGATATTTTTCATTAATTTTGGTTTTAATACAGGGTGCAAAAAATGCTGCAAATATTTAATACTTTCATGATGTATTGAAAAGAGGGCATTGGTATTATTCCTATTAATAACTTTCAATACCTTGAAGTGTTAAAAAGATTTGTGGATATAACTCTAGTTCAGGAATTTGGACATTGAGGCTTATTCTACCAAGGTACAGAACCAATATAAATCTACAAAATTACTTTTTATCAATAATTGCACATTTTTATATCATAATCATATCTTCTTGACATCTATTAGCTTCCAGTGACCGACCCCACTTGTATTCTATTATCCTTTCAGGAAGATAAATGAGCATGTTATGAGTAAAATACCAAAAATAGTATTATGAGTAAAATACCAGGAATCTATTTTACCGAACGGTATTTATTAAAAGTAAAAATTCTGGTCAGACGATAGTTTTTCGATTCAAATACAAATTTGATATATGTTTTGCAAACAATTTTCATTGATGCTTTAATTTCCTCAACTTCATTCAGCTTAGGTGTTGTCTCGTCATCTGACCGTGGTTCCAAATTACTTGGTGCTGTCCTCGGATCTTTCCCTTTGGGATTGATCCCGGACCGTCACCAATAGCCTTTATGTTGCTCCAGTGGGACGTTAATTAAAATGCCTACCTTAACTTCATAATTTAACTTGTGTATTTATCTTTATTGATATTCATTTGCTATGTGGCAACAAAAAAGAGATAAAAACAATAAATCAATAAATGTTTCACAAAAATGTTGGTTCTTAAGGATTCTTGGAATTTGTTTTGTCCCATTAACAAATTCCAAGAAAGAAGAAAATAACTTTTATCCTGCTTTTCTGTTCTTTTATATATATCCAAAGAGAATATATGCAAGTAAGAACCTACAGATCTAAGTTGAGTAGTCACCACAATATTCTATTGCATTTCGTAAACCGTTTAAAGTTTATTTTTGAAATTTCATATAAAAGGCGTGTTATTATTCATTATTTAAGATTACTCCCCAAAAGAATAAACGCTCGAAAAGAAATAAGTTATTTCTACAATCATACAATTCACTGTATTATCTCAACGGGCCCTACAGCTAGTATATTATATTCTTTTGTGAAACGAATGAAGACTATGAACTATGACTATTCTACAAAAACTTACTGCACATGATACTTGCGATATTTCTGTCACATGAAGTGATTTGAATGGAACCATCCTGGCTGCTAACCAAAACCATAAAATTCAATAGAATGCCACTGCACACTAAAAAAACTTTTATCTCCATCGTTGGTTCTCCAAGTAAAAATGTAAGAGCTATAAATCTCATAAATATAGTACCTGGACCCAAGCTGTGTAAATGTGTTTACTCAGTCTTCGTGCTGGTTTTCATCAAGCCCGGAAAGTGTCATAGTGAGAAGCACGCCAATTTTAAATGAATCAAAATATTCTCAAAACAAAGCAAAGGCTGTCAGTGATTATATTCAACTGCAAAAAATCAAGTATTTTCCTTGTTACCTTTATATTAGGTATTTTTATGCTAGATTCCAAATTTTTTACTGGCTACAAAATTATTAAAATAATTTGGATTTAAAATGGAATTTTTAATTGCTTCCTTGTTATAAATTCCATCTTGACATTGACTTTTCATTTTGGAATATATAATTGGACAATTGGGGAAATTTGATATGTGGTACCTAAGGCAGGACTGTCATATTTTAAGGGGACAGTGGACTTACTAAACACACTTTTGCAGTTATCTGATTGTTATGAAATTTGCAAACTGAGTTCTACTAAAGAGCAGGTACATAAAGTTTGGTCCAAAAATATTGTCATTCAGAAATGATTACATAAAATGATAAATGTGGAAAAAGTTTGATAAATTAACAAAAATTGATAGATCCCTGACGCATTAATTTTCCATGTATAGCCAATAAGTGAATCGCTCAATTTCAAAGCATAAAGATTGTACTAAATCACCAAACAATTTTTAAAAAAAGCATTGGTTAAATAACATTTTAAACAAAAAAAATCAAAATTTGGAAGAATGATGAATTTATCATTTTCACTTAGATATATACAACAGATTTCAAGGATTACCCCAAAACAATTTCAAATAAATCGTACAAGACTAGACGCGCAGAGAACATTTTTAAATCAGAATGTCAAAATACCCCATGCGCAGAAAAACGCCTTTTTATGGTATGCTTACTATTCTAATCTACTAGATGATTTATGTCGTTTTTCAATTCTCAAAATTTACCGTAATTGGAAAATTATTTTTGTTAAAATATTTTCAAAAATTTATGATTTTTCTATCGATTTTCGTGATTTTGAAAGTCTACTGTCCTCTTAAGTATGGTTTAAAAGCCGAAAGCAATTCCTCTTTTGAAGATTAGTGTGTTTCAGTTACCGAAAAATCATTACCTATTGATATTTTATTATTATATTAGATTTACGCTCTTAAGATCATTCTGAAGAGATCAATTTATACAACAGTAGTTTCAAATGCCATCATATGCCAGCAGTGGTATGCATTTTTGGTATTCAACAGTGGTTTCAATGGATTTAGGGTCCCTTGTTTAACTAATAATTGAGGTATCTTTAAAGAAGTATATTGTAACGAAGCATAAAACTTCAAACCATATTTGTTATTTTATATAACGTGGATTATTATTTATTTATTATTCTATTCTACATCTTATGTTAAGCTCTTTGCAATGCTTATTTTTTCACCAAATAAACCTTTAAATTTTCTTCATTCAAAATTTTTAATTATTTGACATTTAATTTCTTCCATTTAAGCGACAATTTTGAACTGTGACACGTAATTCAAACATGGGAGAACGAATCTGAATTTACCTCTAAATAATTGTACTAAAAATAATTTGATAACTTTTACATAAAATGAATGGCAAAATTTTGGGAGGCTCAACATACTTTCATTGTGTATTGTTGTCTGAAATTCAAAATTATCAATTTATTTTTTATCAATTTTCTAAATAGGTTAATAAGATTTGTTTAAAACATTAGTCAATAATCTGACACACTGTTAAAGATTTATCATCATCACAATTATTTGAAAACACGTTGTCATTACAAATGGAATATGAAATGCATTGTATACAATGCGATATTAAATTTCTCTCCGTAAAATGGATGAAAAATTGGTACGTTGTGTTGAACATAAACCGTAGTTTTGACGTGAATATTCGAACCTGATGTTGAATTGTGGAATAAATGAAGCAGACATACAAGGTTTAACGATTGTTTATTGTGAATATTCAACAATTAATTTAATTTTGCTATATTGAAGTGCAGTCTGATATTAATATTGAAGGATAATTTTATTGATTAAAGGCCTGTGATTGTAGCATAGTTCGGTAACTTTCGAATGACATCACTTACGCAGTCCTCATTATACGCAATCCAAAGTTACACTGACCCTAAGCCCTCCCAGCACCGTAAAATTTCGATACAATGCGGACTCCCTCCCTGTGCTCAGTGCGCCTGTGTCTTCGGTTCCGAAAATCATGTCAGGTATGGACATTCTTTGTCTACCACACACTATATTCATCTCCTGGATGCTTCTTCTAGTTTTGAAATCATAAAACAACAGTTGTAACGCTTTTTTGTAATGCTCGATTTTTCATACATGCCTCCCGTACTGTTCCAATCCCGGACCTTCGCCAGTACCCCGTTGTGTTGCTCAAGTGCGACGTTAATTCGACTATCTACCTACCTGTAAATGCAGATTGGGAATACCAGTCGAGGCATTACTTAAGTTCCCAGTGTTCCCCATGACAAACTGGTGCCATCTGAAATACTATATTGCTGATAATAAATTTTAGCTGAATGAAGCAAACCAATAGCCCGTTGTGTTGCTCCAGTGTGACGTTAATTGAAATACACCCCCCCCCCTAAAATACACACTGAATGAAGCAAATGCACAACCGACCCTTTGGTTATTTTCAACTGCCATTTTACATCCATCTGTAAAACCTTCGATGCCCCTCTCCGTTGGGAGGTTCTTATTCCATGCTATCAAAATTTGCAGACAAATATGAATTTTGATTCTTCTCTAATTTCTTCTGGATTTATTTCTTTGTCATATATAATCGTCTTTTTTGTTTTGTTTATTTGTAAATTTGATTTCCCTGTAATACTTTCAGGTCTATTGGCAAAATCCTAGCTAGAATTATTTGCAAACTTTAGTGGGAAAGGAGAGAGAGTCCACAGTACTTCCCCATTACTATGGTGTATGTAAAAGTTTCTGTAAAATTTAATTAACTTATCTTTTCATTTAGTTTAGCTGCACTCAAATTTCTTTACACGTTGTTAAAAAAGAGGATATCAATGCTGAATCTGAAGCTGTACTTAAAGTTTCAATGGCGAGAACGTCTAGTTGAAGTAGTTTCAAAATCAATTTGAGTTAAATCAGAAATTAAAGGTAATGGTTGATTATGTACTTATTTGTTCTTAGTGTAAGCATCAATTCTCTGTTTATCGCTAAATAACAAACTTTGTTTTAGAGATGTAATTTGGATGTTTAGGGCATCAACGAATATAGTGAGATGGAGTAAGTGCAAACCCAAGTCTCCAAAGTTCATATTTAACCAATTACTACTCGGTCCCAGAAATTTTAATAAATGTATACGTTTATCACACATTCCCAGACCCTTCACTAATATGTGTCTATAATTTTATTTGTTCAAACTTACCATTGATATACTTTAGTAGGTTGTGTCGAGGACACAAACCGCGGTTTTGACATGAATACTCGGGCCTGATGTTTTATTATGGAATGAATGAAGCAGACATATGAAGTTTCAACGATTGTTTATTGTGCATATTCAACTATTGATTTACAGTTTGAACGATTAAAGTGCAGTTTGATATTAATATTGAATTATAATTTTATTGATTGAAAGCCTGTGATTGTAGCGTAGTTCAGTAGATTTCGAATGACACCACTGACAAATGGAGTGGATGACAAATGGACGCAGTCCTCACTTCAGGAAATCCAAAGTTGCAATGACCCAAATCTCGCCCAGTACAGTAGAATTTCAACATATTGCGAACCCAGCGCTCAGTGCTTCTGCGTACTCAGTCCAAAGGTCACGTCAGGTTCGAACATCCTTTGCCTACACGACGATATATTTATATTCTGGATATTTCTTCTAGTTCTGAAATCAAAAGACAAAACAGTGTAACGCTTTTTTGCAACGCTCGACTTTTCATGCATAACCCCCAGTACTATTCCGATTTTTAAAGACGAATTCACATCAAAATACTTTTCGATGTTATTTTATGTGGTAGCATTCGACTCACATGATGGGACAAGAGCACCATTGACTATTTTTTCAGTGATAATATTATGAGGGGAATAAGAGTAATTTAATTTCATTTCATTTATGCCTTCTTTGGTTTGCAATTTCCCTACAGGAATTCTAAGCTCTATAGCGTTGAAACTAATTTATTAGATCCCTTGAGGCAAGTTCAGCTGGTAGCATCCCCTACTTTAATCACATACACGTTTTATATTCAGGGGACGATCTCACCCAGCGAACATACTTGCCTCTCCCTACCAATTATAATAATATTCAGCCCTTCATGTAGTAACATTTCGGAAAATCTCCACAGCAATATTGTCTATGGGACCTTCTGGAAGAACGTAGAACAGTTCAAGAATACTTTGAACTATTTTTTTCTGTTCTCAAATTTTAAGAATACGTTAAATATGACATCATATGACATAGATAATTGGGATACAAAAAGAAAGTTAAATAGGGAATATTAGTTTCTGGTGGAAAAACGGAATGAAATCGTACTAATTTCTCAATTATAAAATTTCTGGTAGTATGTACAGTCGCGGAAAGAAACGAAAAACCCCTCCTCATCGAAACAATTTTAACAGTAGGACAAATTCAAAGATGGCATTCGACAGGAAATAACGCCTTCTATACATTCATATGCATAAAATCTGCATAAGGGGCCGTCTTCATATTAAATTGAGCACTAACTTCATAATTTCCAATAGCAATCCCCTGTTTTGACAACAAATTTCGATTCTATATTATAATTTAATTTCAGATACAAGAAAGTTTCATGTCATTCATGAATACAGAAAGTTTGGAGCTCCTAATGTTAAATCAGTTTCCCAGACTTTTATGGATATCTTCCTAAATCATACTCCTATAGCGCTGATATTTTGTAGCGTGCTGCCTATTAAGCTACCCAAACAAAATATACATAATGTTTTAGTTTTTAAATAATTTTTAGCTTGTAATATTAATTATTAAACTTTTTTTCGAAAAAATATCAATGGAAACCTTGGTAAGTTTTGACAGAAATCGAATCAGAAAGACTTATTGTTACCATAAAAAAATTCAGCTCTATTCTGAATCTTCTAGACCTAAACTTAAACTTCCGTCACTACGGTGATTTTAGGGGAATCCAAAAGTAGACAAAAACTATGACAAACCTGAGGAATGTATAAATTTTTGAAAAATGTTTCGAAATATCATTTATCTAATCGAACGGACAATGCCTTCTATTTGTCACGTCGGTATAGCTGAACAATGATCAATCTAATTGTAGCAAATTGGCAAAACTATGCAAATTAGCAATTGGGCAAAACTATGTTTTTACTATAACAGTAGCTATTGCTAACTTGCGATTACAGCTATTATTAACTGTTATTACACGAAAAGCTTATTTAATAGTTATTGAATAAGTTTAACAGTTATCATTAACTGTTAAAAATTGTAGATGAAATGAAACAATAAATATTGATTATCATTCTTTCCAAATTTCTCATCCATCAAGATCTGGTCAATTTTGCTAATGACGAGATACCTTGTCGAGTCAACCACCAGAATGGCTAAGGTTCTTTTTAATCTTTCTTTCAGTCAAGCAACAAATGAACACTTCCTGATTAACTATAAATAATCTCGATCTACAAATAGCGACTTTCAATGTGGAGATGATTCCTGAAATGGACAACTTTAACATTGAATATCTCCCGATATAACGATAGTAAATTCAGGAAATTTCATATTTAGACTAATTTGACGATGTAGAATCTGATTAAGGCATCGAAACATGGTGCTGTCATTGTAAATTTTCTTGTTGATGAAAAATTTGATACAAAGACGACCGCTTAATCAATTTTTTTGTATTTGAATTTGTAAGTGACGTTATTCCCTTTTGAATTAAATCTTTGAATTTGCTCTACTATGAATAGTACTCGAAAGAAAGGGGGTTCGGTTTTTTTTCAGCGGCTGTACAATTTTTTCGTAATTGCTTCTATCTAGGGTACTTTTGGGGGTAATGTAGGTATTTTTATAAAGTATTTTGTAGAGATTTTTTGTTCATAAAAAATCCTAACCTTACTAATTATCATTTGATTTCAATTAGAAACAGAACAGTGCCAGAAGGGAGGCAATTTTAAACCTTTTCCATCTCATGGCACACATGAACTAAATCCTTTTATTCTGCGGCATACCAAAAAGCATATTTTTTGCCGATCTGATGAAAAAAATGTTTAACTTTGGTTGATTTAGAAAAAAATTATAATTACCTTTTTAATAATAACCTCTTTGCATCAAAGTAGCTTTTTTTAAAAAAAAATTGAAGCAATTTAGTGACCAAACAAATAATACTCAAAATTGCACGGGTGACACTTGAAATTATTTTTGTGAGTACACTCCTCCAAAATATAAAGCTAAACCTTTGAAATGTAAAATCCCATCCAACACAATTCAAACCATTTCACCCAGTGTCATGGCACATCAGTGGAAAATAGAAGAGGAGTATCAAGTCGTGCTGCCATCTATAGTTGAGTATATCTTTACTCTCTTAATCAAGTCAAATCGTTCTGCTGGTCACTAAAGAAATGCAATTTTCTCGTAGAGGGCAAAAATTTTAAAGTTTAAAATTGAAACAATAAAATTTATCATGGAGACGTTTTTCAGCAGCGACATACGGTTTTTTTTAGGTATTGGGTCACCCCAAAAGTAGTGCGGTATTTTAAAAGTAAGTTTTAAATAAAAAAATATTTAATTTCATTATTTTTCAATACTTTGTTGATAGAATCTTTTGTGTTTTAATCAGGTACGTTTGTAGGTAGTTAATTACCATCGCACTGGAGCAACACAGCTGAATATTTCCGACGGTCCAGGATCAATCTCAAAGGGTAGGTAGGAAAGTATTTTAATTAGCGTCGCACTGGAGCACAACACAACGGGTTATTAGCGATGGTCCGGGATCAAGCCCAAAGGGAAAGATCCGAGAACAACACCAGGTAATTGTGAATCACTGTCAGATGACGAGGTCACACCTGCCAATCTCAAAAGGAAAGATCAGAGGATAGCACCTCGTAATTTTGAATCAAGGTCATATGACGAGGTCAACACCTGAGCTGGTATCCCACCCTCCAAACTTCCATCACACACCAACGTGAGGACGTTTGAGGTTACTACAGATTTAACATGCACCAGGCCCAATGTACAAGACGATTTTTGGTTGGATCTAGTTTCGATCACACGACCCTTTAATCCAAGGAATACATCGAGTTCTCTTCGAACATTAAATTCCGAATTTAAAATTTTCCATTTAGATGGATTTGAAGGCTTCGACAAAGATGGTTATTTGATGATGACAGATCAGAATATGATGGACGAATCGTAATTACACATTCAATTTGATTCTCCCTGACCGTTGCCAATAGCCCGATGTGTTCCAGTGCGACGTAAATTCAACTACCAACTACCCATTCAAATTTTCTTAATTTTTGCAACGTTTCTTGTGCCCTGTGAGGTTGTGCGTTGTCATGTTGTTTTTTCTTTCAGCTAGTGGAGATCGTTTTTCATCAATAGCTTGCTTTGGCAATGTTAGTTGTTCGTAATACATATCTTTAGCAATGATTTGATTTTCCGGAAGCAGCTCATAATTTAGATATTGTTGTATAAAGTAATGTTTATTTTCATCACTCTTAATTTTCTTTTATGAAAGATTATATTATTCATTTCAATGATAATTTAATTTTTTAATAATGGTAAAAACTACAATATAAAAAAATACAAACTAATGTAAGAACAGAATTTATTATGGGATGATCCAATACTTCAATAATTGAGTCAAGAGCAAAGAATGCACAACGACCTAGAAAATTTAGAGTGAGTTCATAGTAGAAAGGGGACTTACTTTCCTTTGTCATCCTGACAAATTAAGAATAATAGAATAGGTTTAGAGCAGCGAAAGATCTATCCATTATAAACCTGACACAATTAAAATAATAGAATAAGTAGATAGGTAAAAAAGCCACTTTCACACCTCTGCAAATTTCTTATTTCTTTTCCAAAGCAATTTTTTTTCAGTAACGTACGAAACATTGCTGCTATTAAACAACCACTGTTTTTTAAATATAATTATTAATAACTAATACATAAGCGTTTCTTTCGTGCTTGTATCAAAGATAGTTTTTTAATGATAAACTTAAAAATAAAAATTTTTAACTTTAATTTATTACATTGGATTTTGTTTCTCTTAAGGTCTGTCATGGTAAATGTATGTACATGCTGCGTTCAGTACAGTAGTTATTATAGTTCTCTAAATTTTATTTTCATTTCTATTTACTGTTTTTATGTGTCTCTTATGTGACTAAGCGGGCTGCAAAATAAGTTTCCGGATTTAGTTAAACTGTTTTTACAGTAGTCGGTGTCAATAGTGTTTCTGCGGCGATACGTGTTTTGAACTTGACGTCTCATGGCTTGTTTTTCCGAATACGATTGCAGAACGTCATCAATAAAAATTCCAAAGAATGAATTCCGAATTGATGTATAATTGATTGGTCTACACCAATTCGATAAAACTACAAACGTTGCCAAAACTGCGATAAACTACGTTTTAAGGTAACCCAGACACGCAAGAGCATTTCGACAACAGAAGAAAAATCTTCGAATTCCATCTGATTTGTTTGTTTACACTAAAAATTACTCTCATTTGTGTGGGAAATCAAAGTTCAGATGCGAACGAGACACAATTTCGTTCCTGAGTTTTTAAAGGATATCAAATTTATGCACATCCTGCACAATGAATAAATCATCATGTTTTGATTAACTTATAAATTGTCGTGTTTAATGAATGAAAATAGACGAAATGTATGGAATAATGTTTATTTAGACTTGTGTTTAAGTTCTTTTTTACTGGATATGAAACTTATGCATTTACGAAACCTCATACTAGAAAATATACAATACAACAAATAAGAAACTGCGGAAAACACCCGCCTCTTATTTTCTCTTTTTACTGGTGTAAACTTTTTAGTAGTTTTATGCAGTTAATCTCAATACAAAACAATTTTTCTTCTCAATTTGCTACACCATTCGAATACCTTAACATATTAATACACATTTCTGTATTCTTTAACGTTATATTGTTGGAACTTTGTCAATTTGACAGGCAATGTTCATAAATTTGTAAAAAATTAAGCAGAAAGCATATTAAAAAGATGAAAGAGTTAAAATTCTGAGCGCTTTATCAATTTTCAAAGAGCGAATTTCTACTTGTTGATTTTATTTTAATTATTTTTATGTGAACAAATTGCTCTGTTTTATCAAAGATTTTTGAAACTTTGAATTATTTTTGTTTTTCAAAGGAAATTCAAGAATCGATATTTTCGAATGATGAATGAACCTATATTTAGAGAAAAAGCCAAGAATCTCTCATCCAACTATGAGAGCAAAGAATTGGAAGACAGTGGCTCCATCTGTAGCGACAAGATCAAAGAAAGGATGCACAGATTGCATATTATAGAATGGACAGGTCACAGGGAATGTATATATGGACGATTAGACCCGGCTACTGCCCTTTTTCTCTTTGCAGGAATGCCCTTTTGCCTTGTCGGTTTAACGAATTTTGTTAATAAAATGCAATTTTACGTAATTTACAAAATCTTTTAATATTTTTGCTTAAAAGCTTTAAATATAGTCGCGAAATGACTCGTATGGTCGGTACATGAAAATGTGGTCTTTTACGGGCCTCGGGTGGAGGAAGACTGGTGAGTTAAAATGATGGCAAAATCCTGTCCAATGATAACAATTGATGCGCTTTCGCATAATACATATCGGGATTACCTTAAAATGTAGCTTAACAATAGCTTAATGTAGCTTTTGGCAACGTTTGGCGTTTAATCTGATAATAGTTGACCAATCAACTATTATATATCAATTCGAAATTTATTCTTTGGAATTTTTATTGGCAGAATGCAGAAATTGTATTCAAAAACAAGTCAACTGACGTCACATTTAGAATTCATACAGGAAACACGTATTGCCTCAAAAACACTACCACCATCTACATTTAGCTTGACAGAAATGTCTACCATACTGGTGATGACAAAACTGAAGATGTCACTGCTAGAGATAGGTAGTTAATTAACGTCGCACTAGAGCAACACAACGGGCTATTGGCGACGGTCCGGGATCAATCACTGCCAGAGAACTTACGTTATAAAATGTATGAACAACTCATTCTAGTAACGGTTTGTTTTGCAATTAGAGTCGTATGTTTTGGCTTTGCGGCCATTCTTTGTTAGACGGCGGTTAATTAGTTATGACTTAAATTATCTATGACTTAAATGTTATGATTATGGATCGCCCTTCAAAAAAAAGCAATGTCGTGACTAGTACATCAGTAGATGTGGCCTTGTATCATCGTTAGGGGTGTTTTCATCTACTGATGACCTGTTGTATCTTTTTATCTTTTGCAGGGATGCATATCTCTCTGCAGTCATTTCCGAGAGGTATAATCAATATAGTAGTCTTCAGAATGTTATAAGGTGTTTTCTTATCTGCATACAACATGACTGAGATGTGCAGTTTTTGTCATGCACTGAATGCATGTATAATTATTTACACCAATAAAAAATACCAGTACCAGAGGTTTTATCAGTAAGATGTGCATGATTACTTTACTATTTTTTTTAATTTTATTTCATTTGGAGATATTAATTGTGAATACTCGTATCCAGCTGCTTATATTCATTGTAAATGGATTTAAATAAGGCATCAAATGTGAAAAACGATACTGCTAGATGTAAGTAATTAAGAAATTGTTCCGCCGATGCTTTGTGCGGTTCTGCAGTACTTATTATTGTCACACTGGTATATTTTGTGGTATTTACAATTGATAGTATATTTTAATCTGATACATTTCCCTTTGATTAATCTATTCAATAAATCCATGTGACTTAAACTAAATTGTTTTTCAAGCATGGTGACTGTTTCTAATCGGAATATGCATTTATCCCAAGTCCTCTGATATATTTTCGTTCCATCCAAGCAAATTTACAGAGTATCTTTATTTTTATACTGTGGAAAATACGTAAAGTAAAATGATAGTCTTAAAATAAAAGCATTTTACAAGGAAAATTCATGTTTCAGAATGTCTTAAGCTTCGAAAATGTGTTTGAATAGGTGGTGGTGGAAGCAATGCGTTTAAGGTTCGAGTGATTCAAGCTTACCAATAAACTCACATGGAGCCGATACCATTAAAATTAGCAAGGGCTGATGATTTAGGAGTAGTCAAGACGATCCACTAATGAAATTGTAGAGCATGGAGAAGCTCTCTCCTGTTCCCCCACTGGAAACCACTCTGATTGTAACTGACGTAAACAAATTTAAAAAATGGCATCTGCGGAAGTGGTTTCGAAATGTTCCAACCGCTAATAAAGATTCTATTAAAATTATCAAAAGAATAATAGTTCCAACAATAGAGCTGAACTAGAGGCGATTTTGATTTCACTTACAACCATTGGAAGCTCAGAAGAGGATATCTGGTTAATGACAGATAGCCTCAGTGGAAACACTTGGAAAATTACTATACCGGATAGAGAAATGGCTAACGGACTTACGAGGGCCGGCTGTAATCAAAATTTTCCCGAGAGAAACTCATTTACCTTTGAAGACTCCTTGCACAAAAAACAATTGGGGATAGGGCATCACAACGCCATAGGTACAGAGGAAAAAGACCCGGAAAAAAGCCAACTGTAAGCTATGCAGGGAACAAACGTCACTTTCAAGATTTTGAACTGATCACACACCAAAGCAATTAAATATGACAGAAAAGAGTTTTACCCCGACTGTCACAAGTGTTAGTGTAACATGGCTAATCCTGACCACATACTGCAGTGTTTAGGGGTGTCATGCTGATCCGAGGCTTCTTTTGGACATTTTTTACAGGATCATGGTACTTATCTAATTTTCTCATCCGGAATGAGAAAAACAAATAAATAATGATAAATACAAGTGTGAGACTGTTTAAATCAGAACTTTTTTCGCTAACATGTATGACTTTTCTCTGTCACCATGTGATTACTTGTCTTAGGCCTTTGCATGCCCTTAATGTTAAAAATATTTTAATCTTGTGCACTAATTGTTGTGTATTAGATCCACTGCTGATCATCGAAAATGCAACACCATAAAGGAAGTATCGAATAGCCTTGAAATTCTCAGGATACATAGATCATGGAAGGATATACAAATGAATAGCACTACAGTGTATATGCAAATCACATGCGCCAGTAACGCTACCTGTAAGCAGTATGGAAAAGGAGCCGTTTTTAAATATTGCAATTGTCTTTTCTTACAGATCCTGTGTATCAGACTCTTAATTATGCCTCACCGAAAAATAAGGTAGTCATACTAGCACATTTCTGAGTTTGGCAGAAGAATTGTGGCTCATCGAGAGAGAGACTGCGGATTAGCCTTCCAAGAAATTGCTGCTCATGTTGGACGAAATCAAGTCACAGTGATGCGAATATGGAATCGGTGGATGCATGAGGAACGAACTGATCAACGTGAACGACTGCAGAAGCCTCGTCACTGTTGTCCTTGCCTTATCTTCAGGCCTTGCCTACGGTCAGTTTTTAATAGGACAATGTGCGACCGTACATGGCATGCAATTCCTCAATGTCCACCAGGTTTCACTTTTTCCAGATCTGTCGCCCATTAAACTCATCTGTCGATGATCGCCCAACGACTGTCACATCACAGACCAACGTGGTGCGCCAGTTGAACTTAGGAAATGTGTGGAAGCATCATGGACTAACATACCCCAACACGCATCTAAAGTTTCTTTCTTTCAATGCGGAGATGTGTAGCAGCAGTTATTTCCAAGCATATTGTCTACACAAAATACTTCACGTTCCACAAGTCAAACGTAGCTGTAATTTCAATCATTTCACCCTTGGGCTTTATGTAATTTGTATAATAAATATGAATTCGATATCTCTTATACTTCATGGTGTTGCAGTTTTGATGCCAGCAGGGTAGTGTTAGATTTTTGTTTAAACACTTTACAGTTTTACAATGTATTATTTCTCATGAAAGCAAGCATTTAGTGTCGGAAAACTCACTTCCAAAAAATTGCAGTTAAAGAGTTTCTGTTCTGAGCCGACAATATTAAAGATTCAATTTGTCTTAAATTAGGTGATTAATTACTAATTAATTGATAAGTGTTGACATACCAAGACGGTGGAGAGGATACATAAAAATATTTAAAAACCTCTATTTATAGTGATTTTAAGACTAAGTATGCAATGCTTTCCATCCAGATACTTCCAACCCTGCCCCAAAAATGCAGAATAACTTTTAAGTGTGTCTTTAAATTGTAAAAGTTTCTTGATGAACCTTACATTCTGCTCTCTGTGTTCCTTCTGTTGTGATAAATTGTTGAGTATGTGCAAAGATGTTCCCTAATGAGTTTTGGCATTTGCAGCATGATAGCATCATAACGGCACTTCAAAAATGAATGGAACTCCAGCCATTACCAAAACTGTGAAAAGGATACCCAAAAATATTCAAAACCTGTATGGTGATTTTAAGGCTACGTATACAATGTCCTTCTAAATACTTCCAACCGTGCACATAAAAAATGGAATAAATATTAAATGAATCTTTAAATTGCAGCAGTTTCTTATAGGGCTTCTCATTCTGCTCTCTATGTTCCTTCGTTCCATCTATCGTGACAAATTGCTGAGTATGTGCAAAGGTGTGCCCTGATGAGTTTTGGCATCTGCATCAGGATAGCATCATAACGGCATTTCAGGAATGAATGGCACTCCGTCGATTAAACGACACTCCTATCCTAAATCAGCATGCTAAACAGAGGTCCTTTTCATTGTGAACGAGACAAGTGATAAACGAAAACAACGGCTTCCGTTCCACTTCTGCCATGTGTCTTTCCCAGACAATTCCAGGAGCAGCTAGCTCTGTTCCGTCGCCGAATTCCGAAAATAGACCTGTACCTCTGTTTCTCAACAATCCATTAGGGGTGCACCAAAATGTGTCATTAAAAAGAATCGGAACTAAAAACAAAACGCAAACACTGCCTTTTAGCTGGAAAAGAAAGTGTTCGAAAGCATGGCTGGAACAAAAACGAAACGGGTCACAGCCAGCAGTGCGGGCTAAGGATTGAATCTGGGTCGCCTTTTTCGTTGATGAGCAATGTTGCAGGTGAAGTGATTTACTCTCGCTGCGGGTCCACTTTCAGCAGGTTAAGGGCATGAGGGGTTGGTATCACTCACTGGTTTCGTTCTGTCTGGAGAGATTTATTGTTATATCGGCGTGACCTTCACACTTGGGAAAAACAACGCGAAGTGATTGCATCTTGTGGAATCACTCTCAAGTAGACATAATGAGATTAGATTGATCCGAGTAATAGCTTAAATTTTGTTTTCGTTGATGCCTGAGCTTTATAAAACACCGTTTGCGTTATAATCAGGCCCCCATATATGTAAATGGGTAATGGATACCATGGTGCCGGGGTTTAACCCTGAAAATAGTTTCTACGAGATATCTCGTTCATCAAGATCTGATCAAGTTCGATATTATCCCTCGCAATCTCAATCACTCTCTAGTAGACATAATGGGATTAGATTAATCCGAGTAATACCTCTAATTTTGTTTCCGTTGATGTCTAAGCTTTATAAAACACCGTTTGTTTTTGTTACAATCGGTTCCCTAGATATAGAAATGGATAACGCATACCATGATACCGGGGTTTAACCCTTCAAGTGATTTCGACAAGATAACTCGTCCATCAAGATATTGTGATTTTTGTTGTTGACGAGATCAAATAAAGATCTGGTCAGATTTTTTTCTAATGACGAGATATCTCGTCCATCAAGATTTCTTTAGTTTTGATAATGACGAAATACCTAGTCGAGACAACCACCAGGAGGGTTGATTTGGCTGAGAATAAGTAGTATTTCTTTGTAATAATTAGGTCTCCATATGTGTAGAAATGGGTAATGGATACCATGGTACTGGGGTTTAACCCTCCGAGTGGTTTCGACAAGATATCTCGTCCATCAAGATCTAATCAAGTTCGCTATTATCAAGATACCTCGTCATCAAGATAGGGCCGATTTTTTTTTATGATTGACGAGAACAAGATCTTTTCAGATTTATTCTGTTGACAAGATATCTCGTCCATCAAGATTTATTCGGTTTAGCTAATCGTCGCGGCAACCCCCAGGAGAGTTAAGGAGGCCTCGGCAAATGGGAATAGTTTTTGTATTAACGTGAAATCTTTTGATTTTAAAACGTTAGAAAACTCATCATTTTAGGTGTATTGCAGACACATAAAAATGGCAATTGTTTAAAGGTTGGCCGATTGGTTGGATTTGGGATTCATGGCGCAAGGGTTATACTTGACCAAGCTGCGCCAAACGCAAGACAGACAATGTCAAGTAATTATGAAAAGAAAGAAAGAGGGGAAGGAAAATGGATAGGATCGCTTGACCATCATGGGGTCGCGAACCCCCTGTTTACCAGAGACAGTAAACCCCATGAGAAAAGGATAGATCACTATTACCTTGGGTTCGTGAAGCCTTTACACACTTAAAGAAGATGTGCTCCTGAGGGAAATCGTTTAAAGGAACAGAGAAAATTTTATACTTTAAGTTAAAAACTTATTTGAATTAGGTCGTCATATAAATCTAATGGGGCACAGGGTGCAGACGCGGTTGGGTTTCTCGCACTGCTGTTATTTTTTGCTACATGAGGGCTAATTAGACATGGACATACGACTTAAAATAGATTCCGAACTACTAACGTCCATGCCTAGAGCGGTATTTGAATCCAGGCCATGTTGAACCGAAGTCCAGAGATAGCAGATGAGGCTGGCTGGTTTTTTTTGGCACCATGGCCATATTTGGGAAAGTTGTGACAAACACAAGACCTACAACGTCAAGTAATGAACGAACACGCAAGGAAAGGTTCATCGCAGCTTATCAACAGTTTAACGCTAATATTTCTAAACTGAAGACAAAATGTACCCTTTAAATACTAGACATAATCATCGGTTCTTGTTATACACTACCTGACATTGAAAATGCAACACCAAGAAGGAGTTGGCAGAAAGCGATGAAATTTGGCAAACAGAGAGAGACAGCAACGAGCAATAAGTGATCTTTATTGCAACATTATACACCTTGCCACTGAGCAGCAAGAACGTCTGATCAGTAGGTTGTAGGACCACCGCGAGCGGCGATACAGGCAGCAACACGTCTAGGTACAGACGCAATGAGCGTGCGGATGGTGTCCTGAGGGATGGCTGCACATTCCCTGTCAACCATTTGCCAGAGTTCATCTTCTGAACGTGCCGGTGGCAATGCATGCAAGCGACGTCCCATAAATGTTCGATAGGTGAGAGATCAGGGGAGACAGCTGGCCAGGAAAGCACCTGGGTACCTTCCAGGGCATGTTGGCTGATGCGTGCCGAGTGCGGCCAGGCGTTATCCTGCTGGAAAATGGCATTGGGCACCCCCTGAAGGAAAGGTAGTGTCATCGGCTGCAGCACGTCATCCACGTATCGTTGGGCCGTCATAGTGTCCTGAATACGGACCAGAGGTGACCTGCTATCGTAGGCGATGGCGCCCCAAACCATTATACCGCGTTGTCTCGCGGTATGGCGTTAAACAGATGCGGCTGGATTGGCCCTGTCACCACGTCGGCGCCAGACTCGTACACGGCGACTGTCATTGCTAAAACAGAAGCGTGACTCGTCTGAGAACACCACCCTGTGCTATTCCCTGGCTCTATCCCGACACCATTGCAAACGGAGACGTCTGTGCTGTTGGGTCAATGGTAGTCGTCTCAACGGGCGCCATGAGTGCAGGCCGCCAGCGATCAATCGGCGGCTAATGGTCCTGGACGATATGGGAGCATCAAGGGTGTCCTGCACATGCTGCAAAAGGTCGACAGACGTGGCTTGCGGGGCCGCCGATGCTTGCCGGCAGATGCGTCGGTCCACGCGTGCTGACGTCACTCTGGCTGCACCGGAACCCCTCAAACGTGCCACATTCCCTTGGTCCAACCATCTGTGCCACAACCGGTGCACCGTGGACGCGTGGTGTAGGTGGGTATCTGCTGAGATTTGACGTATGGACTGAGGCCAATCACCATACCCCTCGTGAAGTCGTCTGTTTGCTGGAACAGTCTTGATTGGCGGCGTCCTGGCATTCTCCGCTACTAGACGTTTCCTCTGAGACACAAAAACAAATTGCAATTTGATTTACCTGGCAAACAGAGCGGCGCGAAACTGACCACTTTTGCAGGTTCCTTCTCTGGTTTTTCACTCGCCGTGCGCGGGACAGCTGCGCAGTTTGCATCATTTACATATCTCGGTGAGCTGCGTCTACCCTGTAAATTTCATCCAGTTCTGCGCACTCCTTCTGAGTGTTGCATTTTCACTGTCAGGTAGTGAGTGTATAAACCTATTAAAGGTGAGAAAAATTCAGTAGCACTTCATGTAAATGGTACAAAATAATTATCAGAGAAAGCTGACACATGTTTGGAATTATTTGACAATGATCTATGCAAGATTCATTATGGAAGTGATTTTTAGTGCAAACAAATGAACCAGACGAAAAGTGAAGCTTTTAATTCCGCTACCCAAATGCTGTACAATGAATGATACGTATAGGGGTTACCTAAAAATTTTTGTCGCCATTTTAGCGACGTTCGTCGCTAAATTTAATTGGTGTTGACCAATCAACTATCATATATCAACTCGGAATTTATTCTTCAGTATTCTTATTGCTGAAGTGCTGAAATCGTATTCGAGAAACAAGCCGGAATACTTACAGATAACACTTTCCCCCACAAAAACACTACAGCCACCTACATTTAGCTTGACAGAAAAACCTCTCATTGATAATAAATATACTACAAAATTACTATATAGAACGAAAGAAGTATACAAAAATAGTCACATATGTAACACAAAAATGTAACTCGATATTGTAGCGTATAAAAGAAAATTAAAACATCGTTTGAAGTTTTTATTATTCGTTGCAAGATGCTCCGAGAAAATTTTGCGATGTCATTATCAAAAGTACAAACTTTAATGGAAAAAACTACGAGAAAAT
This sequence comes from Meta bourneti, assembly GCA_933210815.1. NCBI lineage: Eukaryota > Metazoa > Arthropoda > Arachnida > Araneae > Tetragnathidae > Meta > Meta bourneti. The sequence continues at coordinate 56,320,900 of OW119931.1, read as the reverse complement.
ATCGTTTGCCAAAGTTTAATGCGTTTTGGAACGTGAAACTCTTTTAATTTTCTTTCAGTTATTTACCGTCTGCACAGTTCATCACGAGGCAATATTAAACAGAATCACTGTCTTTTAATAAGCATGCTTTTATTCAAATGTGCCTTCAATTATCTTACTTAAAGGTGTCACAAAAGTGATGAAGAGCGATACATATGAACCTGAGAAGAAACTACAGCGGGAAACGAACCGCTCGTTTCAAGCAATTACCCAACACTTGAGCACCCGTTTTTAATTTATAGGCAAGATGCAAAGTCCGTTCTTGCAGAAGTTGCCAACACCGGCGAAATCCATCCTTCATAATAACTCGCGTGCCGATGCCTCATTATTTAACGCACGTCATTCTACTCGATCTCATCGTGAGAATACTAATACTTCTACACCCTTTCAATATTTCCATCCAGAATATAAATGGTATTCCTACGGACAGGACCCGCTTCGCTGCACTGGTTTCCTTTTTGTGTCCGGTGCCTTGTTTTTTCCTTTTTCTCTTTCCTGCCACTGAAGTCTCCGGAAAGAGTGATATGGAAACCCGCAAGTGGATCTGGATGGAATTTCTTAGTGAACACTGGATTAGTTCATGCATTTTGATATATGCGATCGTAACATGAATTCGGGTCGTAATTTTGACTTCTCCCATTTATGGATCAGATACACTAATTTAGTGGTTTCCAATGTGAAATCCACAAGATTTCAGGGGGTTGTTGGAAAATATGTAATATTTCTCTAGACAAAATAGAGAATTTTCAAGACAAAATAAAATATCCCATTATTTTCATCGTCTCTTATATTTTATAAGATCTAAATTTTAGAACATAAAACAATAGTATATTTCTGCATTTTTTTCATTTCAACTAATTTTTATTGAACTATTTTCAAACAGGTTAGCGTCTTTAAATCTTGTCGTGTAGCAGGGAGTCTCGGTTGGAAGAGTAGCGGATTATCACCTGGAGGATTGCGGGTTCGAGACTATTATCCAACCAAAAACTGCCGTGTGCACGGGGGGTGGTACACGTTAAATCTGTCGTGGCCTCAAATGTCCTCTCGTTGGCGGGGTGTGGAAGTTTGGAGAGTGGGATACCAGCTAAGGTGTGACTTCGTCATCTGATCGTGGTTCAAAATTACGAGGTGTTGTCCTCGGATCTTTCCAAATAGCCCGTTATGTTGCTCCAGTGCGACATTAATTAACTACCTACCTACCTTTTTGTGTCCGGTGCCTTGTTGTTTCCTATTTCTCTCCTGCCACTGAAGTCACCGGAAAGAGCGATACGAAGACCCGCAACTGGATCTGGATGGAATTTCTAAGGAAGCAGTCTTCCAGCACACCCCTACTAAAAATGAATTAGGCTTGTTTCTATAACGACCATCGTCACTCACACGGTGTAGAGGTTCTCGTGGTAGAAAGGTATAAAGGCTGTTCACACACTGAAGTAGCATGCCACAAAACATACGACATGCGCATGCGTACTACGTTTCTGTACAGAAAACATGTCGGTGCGCATGCGCAATTCAGCTAATTTAGTGTCGGAGGATTGGTGTTAGACCAATGTGTGGCTAGCCTAATGGACATACACCAGGAAAGATTCACGGACAAAGAAGAGAAAAATACACACAGGATAAGTTAAATGACTCGAATCTGCGCCGCCTACAACTTATAGATGCCAAAAGTGAGAAACAGGTAGGTAGTAATCAACATCGCAGTGGAGCAATATACAACGGGCTATTGACGACTGTCCGTGATTAATACCGAAGGAAAATCAGGTCAATACCTCGTAATTTTGAACCACGGTCAGATACGAGGTTAACACCTGAGTTAGCTCTCCACATCCAGCCAACGTAAGGACATTTGAGACCACGATAGATTTATTGCACAGTCTTTGGATATAGTACTTTGAGTATGAATGAAATATGGATTGTGTATATATGACTAGCTAATCGCAAATAGTAAAAGATACATGGAGGTAAATGTTCAAAATTAAAAAAATGGCTAAAACGAAAAAATTGTCAAAAACCTTTTTCCAAATTAAAGAATTTGAATTTAGAACGAACATTCCTAAAAAGTACGACCACACGTCACGTCATATGCACGTCATTTCGCCGACCACATCGAGGGAAAACTAATAATTCTGCACCTTTTCAATAGCTCCATTGCGAACATGAATGAATGGTATTCTTGTGGGCAGGGTCCGCTTCGCTGCACCGGTTTCCTTTTTGCGTCCGGTGCGTTGTTTTTCCTTTTTATCTTTCTTGCCCCTGAAATCTTCCGTTCCGGAAAGAGTGATATGCGAACCCATTTCGTAAACTATTAAATCCAAAGATGTAATTTTTTTAATTCATGTGAAAACTTAATCGTCTCGAAGAAGTATAATTGCATGGTTACATCGTTGTTGGAAATGATCGATTTATCAGTAATGTATTTGCTTATCATTGCCACTTCTAATGTTTAGGTCTACTTCAATATAATAAGTCTGTTTTCTTTTTATACTCATTTCAAAAAGTTAAAAACCACAAATCCTGACAAATGATAAAAGAACAAGATTTTAGGTAGAACTCAAGAGAGAGAGAGAACACGGTATATATATATACTGGCCACTCACAAAATTAGCAACTAAAATTTTCTTCGCCAAACTGCTATTTGTATAGCTCTACGACAGGTTACCATATTCCATAATTATCACTGATTAGCGATGGTAATTAATCGCCCGTTGGCAATGGTATCGTGTTCTTGAGTTTTACTAAATTTTATTACATACATAAATATATCTTCCGACCTCAGCAAGTTTCTTGCTTCGTTTTCAAAAAGTGCTTTCGTTTATTTAGCAAGCAGTTTCCCATTGTTTTGAAATATTATTTGTACCAGACACCTTTTTCTTCAAAATATAACTTTTTTTCCTACTTTATAAATATTCACCTGGCCCCACGGGTGGTCGAGTTGCTAAAGGAATCGCTCTAAAGAAACTAGTTGACTGTAGCTCTTAGTTATGAATTCTAATCTCCTACGCACCTCAGTCGGATTGACTGCTTGGTTTCCTAGTTTCTTCAAGACAGTACTCCTCTTGCTGGCTAGTTTCCCAAAAATCGTCCAGGAAGGCATGTCCCCTCATACTTCACCATGGTTACCATGTGGCAACATCTCATACGGTGCTCTGGGTAACGCAGAGACTACCACGCTCTTGCCAATTGATGCTTATAGGATCAAACGATCATATAAGCTAGCATTGTAAAAATACCCACCTTCCTATTACTTCTTGGTATGCGAGTCCGATGTATTGGCACCGACATCACGACGTCTTCTATAAACATGAAAGGCAACATAAAAAAATTGAAAAAATTCAAAAACAATGAATTGTGAGTCACATTGTCCAGTCAAAATTTCCTTAAAATTTCTCTCTAGTTTCTCTCTACCCACCTTCCTATTACTTCTTGGTATGCGAGTCCGATATATTGGCACCGACATCACGACGTCTTCTATAAACATGAAAGGCAACATAAAAAAATTGAAAAAATTCAAAAACAATGAATTGTGAGTCACATTGTCCAGTCAAAATTTCCTTAAAATTTCTCTCTAGTTTCTCTCTACCCACCTTCCTATTACTTCTTGGTATGCGAGTCCGATGTATTGGCACCGACATCACGACGTCTTCTATAAACATGAAAGGCAACATAAAAAAATTGAAAAAATTCAAAAACAATGAATTGTGAGTCACATTGTCCAGTCAAAATTTCCTTAAAATTTCTCTCTAGTTTCTCTCTACCCACCTTCCTATTACTTCTTGGTATGCGAGTCCGATGTATTGGCACCGACATCACGACGTCTTCTATAAACATGAAAGGCAACATAAAAAAATTGAAAAAATTCAAAAACAATGAATTGTGAGTCACATTGTCCAGTCAAAATTTCCTTAAAATTTCTCTCTAGTTTCTCTCTACCCACCTTCCTATTACTTCTTGGTATGCGAGTCCGATGTATTGGCACCGACATCACGACGTCTTCTATAAACATGAAAGGCAACATAAAAAAATTGAAAAAATTCAAAAACAATGAATTGTGAGTCACATTGTCCAGTCAAAATTTCCTTAAAATTTCTCTCTAGTACAGAAGAACAAGATGTGCTCCAAGTCTTCAGGTAAACGAGACATTTATAAGAATTTATTTACAGAAAGCTGGAATCTGAAAGTAGGCAATGTGTCCTTTTCTAGCTTTGGCAGGGAAAGTGGCAACTTTTCTTGGAACCTTCTGAAATATCTAACGTCGTTTGGCTGGTATTGAAAAAGAAAAGGTTGCCGGTGCAAACCAATGTCATTCCAGAATTCGCAGAATTTGTCTTGAGCTTATCTTTTGGTCATGTTTAAGCATTTTGAGAGTTACCTTCCGTTTATGAAGATAAAAAGCTTGTAGGCACAGTCCCCACTGTACCGTAAGGTTCGGTTCGTGAATACTTTTGGGTGGAATACCTGGTAAGAGGGTCGCTGGTGAAATGAAGACGGCGGGAACTTGTTTGACATTTATTTAGCCAATTTTGGTGGATACATAACAATGGTGTTTGAGTGTGGGAAATGCTTAGTATTCTATGGCGACCTTATGGATGATGAGTCTGTGATTGTTAAAGTACGAGACAAACTGCATGGTGTCGATGCTGATGATCCTGACAAAGGTAAGGTCGATGGTGGTGTTTCCAAGTGTGGTGGCAGCTCGTTAGATGGCCCAGTGACGTCGCCGCGTACGCGCGCATGCTCCGCCTACTCCTTGCGTCTTCGAGCGGTAAGTTCTAGATCTCTCCGCACTTGTCATAGGTTTAGACTTCTTGGTATCATTTTGTTTGTTAACTGCACTTTCAACCTGTTTACGTTCTCTACGACCCGTCGATTAGAACTGAAGTTACAGCGGTTAAACAGGCCAGCGTATGTGCCCGAAATGTGACTCAGTTCCCCACCACGCGGTACAAAGGTCAGAGGGAGGAGTGGATTAGTGGTCAACCTGGTCGACGCGACCCACCTTCCTCTACACGATGGTAGGTCATTTATCCCCACAGGCTGATTCCCCTGGAGTTATGGGACTTTGAGATATCAACACTTTTCGTGAGGTGCAAGTTTCTGACCATGATTCTGATTCCCCTGGAGTTATGGGACTTTGAGATATCAACACTTTTCGTGAGGTGCAAGTTTCTGACCATGATTCTGATTCCCCTGGAGTTATGGGACTTTGAGATATCAACACTTTTCGTGAGGTGCAAGTTTCTGACCATGATTCTGATTCCCCTGGAGTTATGGGACTTTGAGATATCAACACTTTTCGTGAGGTGCAAGTTTCTGACCATGATTCTGATTCCCCTGGAGTTATGGGACTTTGAGATATCAACACTTTTCGTGAGGTGCAAGTTTCTGACCATGACCTCCATATCGATTTTATAAACGTATTCACGTCAAAACATCAATAAATTTAAAAGTAAAACTGCTTAGTTTTGATTTGCGTATTTCGGGTTTTGTATGTCTTAAGATGTGAAGGTTGATGTGAGTGATTTTTTTACTACAATACTTTCTCTGAGAGGCTTTTTTTATGTCAATCTAAATTTAGGTGACGGCAGTGTTTCTGCTGCGGAATGTGTTTGCTGTACGTATTCCGAACGGGACGTCACTTGGCTTGTTTTTCGAATAGTTCGCCAGTAAAAATTCCAAAAATTGGGTTCCGAACAGGTATGTGATAGATGGATTGGTCAATGCCAATTGGATTAAACTCCAAGCGTTGCCAAAAAAAAATCGATAAATTACTTTTTAAGGAACACGACGGTGATGTGTATCACACGAGAGCATTTGGGTAATGGAACTAAAATCTTTGTCTTCAGACTGGTTTGTTAATATTGAAAATACGTCTCATAATTTTTCTCTGTATTGTATTTTTAATTCTATCTGCTTTATTCTTCATAGCATTTTATGCAACTTGGTGGGCTGCAATGAGAAAAAATGCTGGATCACATGCGCCCCGCAGACCTTAAGTTGACCAGTCCAGGTCTAGGACATACTGAAAGTGACAGTCACAGCCACGCCTCTTGTACAATAGAATTTCATTTTTGCTCTCACAGAACCAACCTTGTTACATCATGTCGAAGGCAAGGAGGTGAGGATTTTTTTGACTGCGCTTTTTCATTTTTGGGAGAGGAACAGCGCAAAATAAAGAGTCACCATAATAAATACCGCAACCTGACATCACAGGATGTCAATACAACGGACAGGATGTCTCCACCAATGGGACGCGACCTTGAGTGTTGCCACACAACCGGAAGTGACGACGCTGTAAAAAGCGATCATACTGTTTATTTATTTGTGGAATTTGGATTTATTATCTTTTTTCTATCCTTTTCATTTCATGTTTCTAAAGAAAGGTTTTGTGACTACATGAAATGCAAAATTGCATCGAATCATCGAAAACCAAGGATTTATATTCAGAGAAAACATTACGTGGAAAGTTATTGACTTGTAATTGCATAATGATGAGTGAAGTATGTTTTTTATTTGATACATAAATGCATAATCTCTCTAAACACTTGAGGTTGAATATCTGAACCGTTTTCATCATTAAGTATCTGAATTGAACAGTTTTGCTTTACTGCATTGTATGTCATCGGAAAGAGACTGAATTGTATTCGAGGATTTTGCATGCTAAAAGTACGAGTATAAACACATGAAATTTCAAAATTTCGAAACATAATGCTGTTGTCCTAGACAGTAAAATTAGAAACACTGTTGCATATCAGATAATCTCACTTTTTAATTGTGAAAAGGAATTAATTGGGAAAATTGGTGATGTCATTTTACATTTCATTACATTTTTATATAGTATAATTGTTTTCTGATTAGGTCGTGACTTCATGGATATACACACTGCTCTAGTAACCTGCGAGTTGCAGGCGGAGCAAGTTCAATTCGTCCCTGGATGTATTTCTCTCTTCTATATCAGTAAGGACTTTCTTGGTGTGTACATGTCCATTACTTGACGTTGTATGACTTGTGTTTGGCTCATCAAGGTCCAATATGGCTGTTGCTACATAAAACCCAACCATCAATGAACAGGATTCTTATTGCTTGCTTAGCAATCGAACAGTTACAAGAACCATGTTCATTTAACAAACAATAATAAAATTAGAAGGAAATCTGGAACCGTTAATTAAAATAATGATGAATTGTATCTGAAATATTCTGATTACAATCTCTCATTTATTACCTCGAAATATAAAACTATTTTTGTTGATAAATAAAAACACTCACATGACGGGATTTTTACTGCATTTTTTTATTTCATGCTTCTAAATTTTGATTGAATTTCGAAACATTTTCTTCTGTCCATCAGGAAAACCAAATAATGATTCCGTGGGTCAGGAACCTCCTGCCCAGTGGCCATATCCAAGATGGCGTTAATATCAGGAAACGACTCTGAATGTTATATTCTGGATACTTTCTATCTAAATTCGAGATTCGTGGTTTTAAAGTGATGGAAGGCAAGGAACTATAGCGTGATGGTATCAATCGAAGCTGTTTTCAACTCCCTTCTTGGCTCTGAAAGTGTGTCGCTCATGTTAGTTCCACTTCACTCAACGATCGTATCTTTCAACAGCTTCGTATGTAGCTGTCTGGTCACATGTTATCCTATCGATCGTTTCAGATATATTTGGTCCGAAATGTCGTCTTCAAGGAAACTTTTTGTACGTGCTAATTGATTCTTGGACATATCTAGATAAAAACTCAGAAGCAATTCAGGCGATGAAAGTCCGAAAAGCTTTTTATCTTGAAACTTAATCTAAATTTGTGCAGTTATTGGTACTTCAGTATTCGTTTCCTTCATTCAAAAACTGGAATATGTGACGTTTTACTGAGGAGAATGACCTACTTTACAGATTGTATTCGATATGGGCCAGAAATATCACAGACTAATATACTAATTTTAAGCATATCTACTGATTTTCCAATTCTGTTCTATAAAATATTTTACGCGATGTCATTGTAAGAGTTTGCTTGGCATAACTTGAATTGAAACAATTGGTTATGAAATTAATTAATCATAATAATTCATATTTTCTAACGAGAAAAATATAAATGTCACATTGACTTTTAAAATAATTATATTCATTACTTTTTACTGTCGTCTAAAGAATATTAAAATAGTACATTCTTAAAGCAAATAACATTTTGTAGGTTCTTGCGTGCATACATTTCTTTGGCAATGGAAGAAAGGAGAGTATAGAAGTTAGTATAATTTTTATTTAAACATTATTAATAACACATTAACAAATTCCAGGAATATTTTCGTACCGACATCTTTTGTGGAGCATCTATTGATTCATTGTTTTTATCTCCCTTTTGTTGCCACATAGTGAAAGAGTAAATCGGTAAAGATAAGTACTTCAATATAATTCAGAAACTAAGGGAATTAAAAACAATAAAAATCTTTAAAAAAACATGTATCAAATTCGCACTTTTGAATGAATAATTATCACCTGACAATTATCCATTTCTTAAAATATAAATCAGAATTTTACTTTTGAATAAATATTGTTTGGTAAAATATATTCCTGTTACTCATAATAACACATTTTATGTCCACTCATATAATCGATTTAACGTAATTGTTTAAGATTTTAATTTTTCGTTAACATCTTTAATGCTTTAAAATGTAGAAACAAATGTATTCCTGTATATATTTACGATTATTTCCTTGGCAAACATTAAATTTAGCACAACGCTATTTACCTTTCCAAATAAATGAATGTCCAGGGAGAAATTTTCTCTCTTTGTGTAACTAAATAATCCCTTGTTGCCCTCTATTTTTTAATCGTACCGAATACTTAGTCTGTTTCTAAAATCGTAAATAGTTCTGAACAAATGAATTTAAAAGAATAAAATTTGAGAAGTTCGTTTTTATTTTGTTTCTTCTCTAGAATTTTCGTTTTTATTCAAGAATTTTTATAGGCTTCATGTGTCTGAGCTTTGCAAGTCTTTCGCATAGTTTATTTTTCCTTCCTGTATAAACATTTTTAAGAGCTTAACTTTTTCGTTCACTAAAATATTTTATTCATTTTTGTTTCTTTTTATTTTCTTCCCCTTTGTTGTAATTATATATAATTTTAAAACACATTAGTGCATAAGCTTATTCAAATGAATGATTTTCATCCATATCTTAGAGCAGGGGTCTCCAAACTACGGCCCGCGAGCCAGACCCGGCCCGCGAAGGGTCATTGTCCTGCCCGAGGAAACACGGCCGATGCAGCATGCAATTCTTCGTAAGATCGTAGATCGTAAAAATAATTCAAATTCAGTAGAGTCGCGGTAATTCGAGTCTCGGTAGGTTCGAGATTCCGTGTAGTTCGAGCCGGTTTTATGAAAAAAAAACTATTACAAAATATTAATAAATGATTTTCGTTACTGAGCGCCTTCAATTTAATAACGCTTTCCCCTTCTCATTAGAGCGTTTGTCTTGCGTTCTTTACTAAGGTAAATGGAACCCTTTCTAAACTTCAATTAGATCTAAAAATCTAAAAGGGGTTACCACAGATGGAGGTAAAAGTATGTGTGGCGGTAAAACAGGATTAGTGGGGCATGTATGCAATGCTATTCAAAATGCTGGAGGTGAGAAACCAATGGTTTTTCATTGCATTATTCATCAACAATCCTTGTGTGAGAAAAACATAAATGTGTCGGAAGTAATGCAGGTCGTTGTTAAGACAGTAAATTACATCCGATTCCACTCTCTTAAACACCGGCAGTTTAAGAATTTTTTTTTCGGATATTGAAAGTCAGTATCCAGATGTCCCATATAATTGTGAGGTACGTTGGCTAAGCAGAGGAAAGGTGCTCCAAAGGTTTTTGAGCTGCGCCTAGCTATTGACGTTTTCATGATTGAACAGGGTAAGCCTGTAGAAGAGCTTTCAGATCATCAATGGCTGTGGCAGCTTGCATTTACTGTTGATATTACCACTCATCTTAATTCTTTAAATTTGAAACCTCAAGGAAAAAAGTCCTTTGTAAACGACTTGTTCCAACATGTGAAAGTTTTTAGAACAAAACTTGCTCTTTTCGAAAACCAATTGGGAAGGACAATTTTGGACCACTTCGAAACTTGCAAGAAGTTTGCTATTGAAACTTGTGTGCCTTTCCCATCACATTATGCAGTACAAACTATCACAAAACTACGTGAGGAATTTGAAAACCCTTCGCAGACTTTGATTATGCATTTACAACAGAAAAGATCGAGCTATTTCAAAATCCATTCCAATGTGAAATCGAAAATGCGCCAGCAGAATTTCAACTTTAATTGATTAAACTTTCGTCGAATGAATACTTGAAAAATATTTCAAGGAATGTTACAAGGATGCGGACCTTCTTTCATTTTACAAGTGCTTATATTTAGTTTATTTTTAATTTTAAAACAGTAAACTTCTGACAGTTCCTTTCATTGCAAGTCATTGGGTGAAGATTTCAGAGAAATAAAAAAAACTTTGCAAGATCAGTGCTTTCAGTGTTTGGATCAACCTATATCTGCGAGCAGACATTTTCAAAAATGACCTTTGTAAAATCAAAGTACAGGGCTAACTTTTCAGATGAACACTTGAAATCCATTCTAGTGATAGAATCATCGAAATTTGACCCAAAATGGACATTATATGCCAGAAGCAACTCCACACGTCCCATACGTACATAAGAAAGCCAAATAATGATACATAGGAATATTGTTGAATGTTATTTTTTCTTAGACCAACTTATACGTACATTTACATTATTTGGAATAAATTTGATTTCTTTGTATAAATTTACATTTTGATTTAAACACCTAATTTGTTAACTAGTTTATTTCGTAAGTTTTAAAAAATTGACGTTGACCCAATGTCCATCCCCCCACACATACACACACGTGTGTGTGTATATATATACATATATTTATTTATTAATTTGTGTGTGTTGTTGGCTCGCCTGACTTCTAGGATTTTTCAATCTGGACCTCAAGTGAAAAAGTTTGGAGACCCCTGTCTTAGAGGAACCAAAACTAAGGTATTAGTTTCCAAATGGACATGTAAATAAATTTTACTGAACCAACAATACTAGAAATTGTGTTAAACATATTTCATAAAAATAGAATACTGAATATATCTTTAATTTTAACTCTATTTATATACTATTCATTTCTAGATAAAGTTTGAAAGCATTGACTCAAAATGAAATCAATGCAATCTCATTCCTTTCACAGAAGACTGAACCAACCCTAAATTTGCTGATTGTGCACCTTTCACTCACATGCTTGCATGTGTGTGCCCTTTCCCACATACTTTTTCTATCTTCTGACTTTAGCTTTTTTATGATCTCTCCCAGTAGACTTGTTATATTACGTTTTTATACGACATATATATGTGACAACAGATACATAAGTGATTTGAGATTCTGTTAACTTATTTTAATCAATATTTATAAGTTGAGAATTCTTATACCTATATTGATAATGGTAGAAGATGAGGAGTTGGATAACAATCTAATTATCATTTACATAACAAAATAATAATGCAACTGATACTTAAGAGTCAGTGAAAATATATTTGTTCAGATAAAGTTTATAGATAGTATTTATGAAGATACACAAATTTGTGTAAATCCTTCATGCCTTAGATTATTTTTTGTTTTTGGCATTCGTTTTAATTTTTAATTTATTTCGTTAATATTTATTGCACGTGCAACTTTTCCCTAGCATGTTTTTTCTGTAGTTTAATTTTTGCCTTAACCGTAATTTGGAATTCGGAGTTTGAAAAAATAAAAATGAGTTTTGGAGTGGAATTCGATGAAAATGGTCTGTTCGTTTCAATCTGATGTGCGTCAAGTTGCGCCGTGATAAATCTATTCGATCTCGGCTTCTATAATGCTTACACCACTCACCTTGGATGTGGATTAGAGTTCTTCTGTTTGATATTCGTGCATGACCTGTATATTTTTTTGTAAATTAAATTCTTTGGAATTGTCACTTGAGTTTACCTTTCTCCCACCCGCCATCACATACATTTTGTATGAATACTTTTAGAGTGTTGAATAATTTCCATTTTCATTTAATTAGAACTAAAAACATTTGAAGAGATCAAATTCTTTATTTATTATAAAATGCCAAATTTTGAATAGTTTTAGAGTAAAAGACGCTTACAAATAATTTTAAAGAACGAAGTTTTAGACAGAACATTTTTGTGTGAAACTGAAACGAGGAAAAGTTTAAGGGGGAGGATTTTGTAAATCTGCCAAAAGAATTATTGGGTGATTTGGAACAAATGCGAACTTTTCATAAACAAGTTTTTCAAAGTAAAATACAATTTTTATGTAATAAAAAGTACTTAGGGGTGCATCCATTTAAATCCAGGCAAGGCTTTTCACCTCACCATCTTCGAATCAAATGATATTTTGCATACAGGTACGTTTTGGGCCATCTTGAATCAGCATATCTTTTATAATCTCGAAAAAAAATATTTTCTTCGAGATATAGGTCATTACACAAATTAAAATTTACTTTTCTTAGTGAACATCACCTACTTAAATATCGCATATCTCTAAAAAATTTTAAGATAATCCAAGTTTATTTTTCCAAAAAAGTACAAGTCTTTAGAGTAACTATTAATGCTAATTTCATTAGCATTAATAGTTACTCTAGCAATAGCAGTACGTAAATAGAATTGGAAAGATGAATTTTTCAATTTGATCAATTTTAACTTAATTTTTCTCAAAAAAGCAATCTTTTAAAAATCTGATTATTTTTTCTAAGTTCGTATATAAATATGCTATCAGAGTGCTTGGGCACCTTTTGCAATTTTCGAATAGTCAAATTTAGATAAATTATTTTGTATAATGACCCTTATCGAAAAACCCAACGCGATCATAAAATAATGAAACACCTCAAAATCCCTTCCGAAGTATAAAAAATATCTAAGCACATGTCAAATTCCTATAAAAAAGACGAAAAGGTTTTCGAAATCCCTTAATTACATCGGGATTCCCTTTCAAACAATGGGAGCTACACTTTCTGTACTTGCTTAAAAATACTTTTTCTTAATACTAAACGTTTACCGAATAATATGAATAATAATTTACAGTATTTACTTAATTTGAATAAATTTTCTAGCACAACATTATCTATTAAACATATACACAGAATTTCACAAACATCATAATTTGCTGTTCATCTCACTACAAAACCAAATTTAAATTGTTTTGATAAAAAGGGTCAGAGCAATAAACTACATATTTAAAATAATATACCAAGATTAATAAGTTCCTATAACCTATTAAAACATTTTAGTAGTATTGAAACTAGTAGTAAAAACGTAGAACCCTATAAATCCTCATAAAAGTTTTAGAACTGCATAGATAAGAAAAATGTGGAACCTCAGTAATATTTAACATCGTATAAAATAATTATATAAATTTTTATTTATTTAAAATCATAAGCAAAGGTTGCTAATTCGAATATTAGTTACGTTAAATAAAATATTAGCTAAAATAAATTGAGATTCGTTGAATTCGGCGAAAGTGTTTAATCTGTACTTTCTGACACATAAAACTAAAAAAAGCATTCAATACTCCAATAAATGATTATTTCAATGTTGAACTTCACGAATGCCAACTCATAAATAAATAAAACTTCATAATTAGATAAACTTATTTTCAATCACTTACTTGAATCACTTAATTTCAAACTTACTTGAAAAGTTACACTCTCATGTCACAGTACTAGGAGATTGGAATTTTGTGTATGACAAGAGGCCGACTTTGTTACATGAACGCATCATTATAGAACTTCCAATAAGAGTGAACTTGTTAGATATGTAAAAACTATTTTTTGATGTTGCAGGAAAAAAAGTTTATGTGACTTCCGCCATAAAAAGACGTAATTTAATTTATTTATCTCTTCTGAAAAATCTATGAAATTGCTTTTTACTTATAGATTTATTCACAAAATTCAAGAATGTATTATGACCCTTACGCCTAAACCCAAATCCAAGAATGAATTAAAAGTAAATGTGAGTATGACTAAACTGTTTAAAATGTATAGGAATAAGCTTTAATCAGACAAAGGTTATGGTGATTGATACATTAAAGCTACTCTTTCATTACATAAATAATCTTCCCCATGTAAGATTTGTGGATAAAAAGCAGCTGTTAGCAGAATAGAAATAATCAATACTCCTAGAACCCTCTCAGAATAGTATATCTTGTAACTTTATTTTATAATTTGTTGCAGCAGGGGTGCTACATTATGACCAAGTGAAAATTTTAATGTAAACAAAGCCCGTAAGCAATACGCAGCCCAAATATTTGACCCGGTAAATAATCAATTGTAGAGTTTGGCTGATTTCTTTTTTAAAACTATTAACAGTAGAATTATAAGACCATCAAAAATCTTAGACACACTATATTGATACATGTATAGAGATGACGAATCATGTTAAAATATCGCATCGAAAAAGGCGCTTAATCTGCTGGTCTGGGAGATTCGAGAGCTTACTAGTGAAGAAATACCGTTGGCCCCTCTTGAGTGCGGGTCAGCGGTTGAAATTTCGATATTTTACGTTAAGGGCTCTAAAAATCAATCTTTGAGAAACTGCATTAGCTATAGGAGACTACATTAACAATATTCTAATGAACTTATACAAAATGTTTCAAACTTTTTAACGATGGCTTTTTTTAAATTTTAACCAAACTTCTGCAAGTTCCGTGCTAAATTGCTAAAAACTAATCTAATTTTAAAAGCTATTTCAATCTTAAGCACTTCGTAATAAATGTTTTTGATTTCGTATTCATTCAGTGTGAAGACTCAGAAATTTCATTTATTACTTAAATTTTACTATAGAAATTCTCATTCGACTTCCTTTATTTTGAACATTATAAGATTTGTACCCTCCGGTAGCTAATCTGCTACCCTTCCAACAGGGCTACCACGGCCCGAGCACACAAATTTCGAAAATGGAAATAAAATACAGGTAAGAGGTAAACAGGTAATGGAGGAAATACAGGTAAACATTTCATTTGTTTTCACATGGAATTTTTCTTATCCCGGATTAAAATTCGATCAATTCTATGATGTTCTTCCTGCGAAAAATGTCCAAAAGGTGTCTTGGATCATCATGAATACCCTTCCAAAGACACCCTGAAACACTGTAGTACGTGGTCAGAACTGGTCATGCTGAAGAATTTTCGAATAAAAAAAAGTTATTTTGAGAGCATCACATTATTTCTTAAATCCTCTTTTCGGATTTTTTAGTATTTCTATGTACCATGAAGGCATAAGCTTCTTTAAAAGTCAAATTAAGTAAAAACATTTCTATTTCATATCTTTAAGAGTACTTCAATGTCAATAATTCCTTCTTTTCTCCTAATTCTAGATAAAAACTAATTTACAATTTAAATACTGTTAACGTAATCATAACGAAACGATAAAACTTGAAATTGTTCTATGAAAGCCGTGTCTTCTTTTTGTCAAGTTAAAGATAGATTGTGTACTGTTTTGTGGCAGAACGTACTTCCTGTACGTATTCCGGAAGTGACGTTACTTTTCTTGTTTTTCTAATACTATTACAGCACGTCGCGTAAAAATTTCAAAGAATGAATTCCGAAGTGATATAAGATAGTTGATTGGTCAACGTCAAACGCCACCAAAACTGCAATAAACTACATTTTAAGGAACTCCCGATATGTATCCGAAAGCATTTAGGTAACCTGAAGTAAAATCTACGTCTGATTTCTTTGTTCAAATTGAAAATCCCTCTCATTTCCATTTTTTGCAAACGAGATTCCTTTGCAAATTTTTTATATTCTGAATCTGCAAAATTATTAAAAATAATAATACTATACTGTCGGGAATCCGAACAGATGAAAGAATTCGCATTCAGAACTGAAGCCGAGCCGCCATTATTTAAGTATGTGCAAACGATTTCTTTTAGTTCTTTAGAAGCTTTCTCTCCGTTCGCACGACGATTGCATTTTTCATTTTATCATCCCAAATAAATATTTGTTCGTCTTTTTCAATGAACATTTATGGATTTGCCTTTCCATCCACGACACAAACAAAGTTCATATTTCAGAGAAATTTGTTGCAAGATTTCGGGAAACAGCTTATTCGACGTAGGAGAGAAAGTCATAAAAATCCTTTCCTTCGTGTAATGTGTGCACAATCTCACTCATCTAACGATAAGGCAAATAATTATTTGAACATGACCTGTTTGTGTCGGCGCACCTTCTTTATCGATCCCTTGAGCAAGTAATGCTTCCTTTCACGTATTTGATTGAGTTTCTGATCTCGTCACTGTTATTTGCTTTACATATCAAAACCTTCCGGAATCCGGCTGAGAATTGCGGGAAGTTTGTCAGGAAAAGATAATATCGCAAATATTTAACTCAAACATCGCAGAAGCATGAATACGTCGTTAAGTGTACATTTTATGATGAAGTCATTTTTAGAAGGTGGTTAAAAACCACCTGGTTTTTCATGTCCTGAATGCATATTCAGTCGATTTAATTATTGAGGTTGAATTTCATGAACAATTTCATTTGTGAGAACTTTCGTACAGAATTAAAACGGCCTGAAAATTGCGCGAGTCTAAAGGTACTATATCGTCTCGATATTATAATACTTGACAGCCACATAGACATCATAGGTATAGACGCGACCAGTGGTACCAAATTTGAGAGAGAAACAGAAAGCAAAGATTTAAGAGAGTGCCACACTCTTTAATCTATCGAAATTAAATTTCTTGAAGGTCCTAACATCTTTTTTGTCCACTTTCGTTATAATGTAGTCAATTAGAAATTAAACAAATTATAATAAATTGGAGGCACATATTTAAGACAGAGCCACACTCTTAAATCTATTAAAATTAAGTTTTTAAAGGTCCTAAAGTCTGTTTTGTCCACGTCCGTTATAACACAATCGATATAAATGTTTCTAAATGTAATAAATTGAAGGCATATATTTAAGGGAGTGCCACTCAAATCTATCGAAATTGTGGTTCTTGAAAGTTCTAACGTCTGCTTTGTCCAAGTCCGTTACATACACAATGTAGTCAACTATAAAATGTTTTTGAAATGTAATAAATTAAGGCACATTTTTCAGATAGTACAACACTCTTAAATCTATCGAAATTAAGGCTCTTAAAGGGAAAAGGCGTCTTTTTTGTCCCTATCAGATACAATGTAGTCAATTAGAAATTTTTCAAAAAAATTTCATAAAACGAAGCCGCAGATTTAAGAGTGTATATTTAAGAGAGCTTCACACTCTTAAATCTATCGGAATTATGATTCTTGAAGGTTCTAACGTATAATTTGTTCATGTCCGTTATAACGTAGCCATTTAGAAATAAAACAAATTGTATCAAACCCCAGCTCATAAACAGATTCTTTAGTTCGAAAGATAGAGATTCGTTAGATATGATTACACTGGTTAGTGTACTCATATCTTAGGAATTTGGTTATATACTTACGAAAGTACTTATAATATATCCAGCAATAATCGAGATAAATACTTTACTATTCCTCAAATTCCTAGTACAACGGTAACCCAGTTGGAAGACTAGCGGATTATCAACCTGAGGGTTAAGAGTTCGAAACTCGTTCCAAACACAGAACGTCGTGTATGTGTAGCTGGTGCACGTTAAATCGGTCGTGGTCTCAAATATTTTAACGTCGGCGTGGTGTGGAAGTTTGGAGAGTGGGGTGCCAGCTCAGATGTTGACCTCGTCAACTGACCGTGATTCAAAATGACGTGGTATTGTCCTCGAGTCTTTTCCTTCGGGTTTGATCCCGGACCGTCGCCAATAGCCCTTTATGTTTATCCAGTGCGACGCTGATTCAACTACCTACCTACGTCTCACACACTATCAAGCTAGGTAGGTGGGCAGGTAGTTAATTACCGTCGCACTGGACGGGCTATTGGCGACCACAATACCAAGACACAAAAACATCACAAGTCCTCTTATGGAAGTTGCATAATAAAAATTAAATTCACGGTGCTTTTGAACGAGATCACTCGAGCGAATTTTAAAACAGTAGCGAGGTACAACAAAACTTCACCCTCCAAAAAAATAAAGTTTCGTTTCCAACAAAGATTTATTCAAAAACATTCATCCCAAACCGCCTCCCGAATCCCAGTTTGAATCCCGAAATTCGGAAATAACTGCCGCTGTCAATGACATAGTAATTTTGGAATCAATCTCTCATCTGATAATAACTGGAGGCGAAAGTAGCCAGTAAAAGCTCCGCCAATTGACGTGCTTTGATCTGTGAAATGTGATTTCCCTGTACACTCGTTCCACTTGAAAACATTTCGCTGCTCTTTTCAAGCTTTCAGTTCGCTACTACTTCGCTCGCTTTTACTTTGCTTTTTCCAGCCAGGATATTTATAGTGAGATGGATAGACAAATGCGCGTGGAGGCGTTTAGGTAATGACTTGTACGCCTCACGCGAGTATTCGTGATTGGGATAAAGAAACTTTTTCCAGATTTCGTGTTCCGTTCTGGTCTTGCGAAGGTTTTGCGTTTGGGGCGCAATCCTCTGAAAGCAACTTGGGAAGCCCCTGAAGCATGAACTTTTTGTGAGTCCAAAGGGATTTCGTTATTCCATGCTGTATCAATTCATATAACAACTCTTTTAAGACTAAGAGGTTCTGTTTTGTATTCTATTCCATGCATCGTTGTAAATAAACGTATAATGTACCACATGATCATAAGTAGATCCGGTGTAAAGAGATGGTGATTTTCTGATTCGTTGCTTCTCTTTGTTTTGTGTTGCAAGAATCTCATATCTATATCTTACCAAACTTTTACTTACGGGTATGGACTTTTTAGCCTGCGGGCTCAAATTACACCGGCTGTAGTCATCGTCATTAAATGTCATCGTAAAGTCGTCATAGCAACTTGCAATTTCTGTACTTCTAAAAAATGTATTATTCACTCCTCATTGCATATTGGTATATGAGTCCGGTTCATTGGTACCGACATCACGATATCTCTTTTTACATGAAACGCAATGCACATAAAGGGATTTGGGAAGTAAAAGAATAATAGATTGTAAGTCGAATAATCCAGTAAAAATTTCCCTAAAACACTTCTTTCCGTTTTTCAGATAAACAAGATATATATCTGAATCAACAAGGTGTAATCTATGCAAGTATGGAGAAGCGTGAACTTCTGTTTGTGAGTCCAAAGGGATTTTGTTATTCCATGGATGCAGCAATTCATATAACAACCATTTTGAGATTAAGAGGTCTGTTTTGTATTCCATTCACTGCATCGTAGTAAATAAACGTATATTGTACCACATGATCATAAGTTGTTCCAGTGTAAAGGAGATGATGATTTTCTGATTCGTTGCTTTTCTTTGCTTTGTTTTTGTGTTGCAATAATCTCAGAGCTATATCTTCTCAAAGTTTTAACTTGCGAGGATGGAATTTTTAGCCTACGGGCTCAAATTACACCGGCTGTTGGCTTAATAGGGTTAAACGTCATCGTAAAGTTGTCATAGTTGCTTGCAATTTCTGTACTTCTCCATCTCGTAACATATTGATACCCGTTTCATTGGCACCGACATCACGATGCCTTCTTTTTACATAAAATGCAATGTACATAAAGAAAGGTTTTGATAAAGGAAGGAAAATGGATTATGTCACATAATCTAGTCACAAAATTTCCCTAAAACTGTCATTTCTGTCCTTTAGATAAATAAGACATCTACCTGAATCAACAAGGTGTAATCTGTGAAAGTACAGGCCTCAGTGACAATATGACCTATTGTAACTTTGGCAGCAATAGTGGCGACTTTTCTGGATGTTTCAAAAATTTATTCGATTATTGGGCACCTGTAGATGAAGAAAAAGATGCCGATGTACGCACTATGATTCCAGGATTCGCACCTTCTGAATTAAGCGAATTATTTAAAAGTATTAACATTTCTCTATAACAAAATCTAAGCTTTAGTGACTTTACATTGGCCCGATTTAGACTGCAGCCTATTCAGTCCATTGCGAAATACGACAGGGATCTCTCGTCAGCATTTTCGTAAAGTATGCCGCTAATATACAAAAAAATGTGTTCGTAAAAATATAGGGGACTCCGATATTAAAATTTATTTTTAATATTCTGAAATAAAAGGACAAGCAATCGGGGTTGGTTGGAAGGTACTTGAATTAACGTCGCACTGGAGCAACACTACGGGCTGTTGGCGACGGTCCGGGATCAATACCGGAGGGAAAGCTTCGAGGCCAACACCTGAGCTGACATCCCACGTCCAAACTTCCGCACCATGCCAACATGAGGATATTTGAGGTAAAGAAATATTTAACGTGCATCAGCCCCACGTACACGACGGTCTTTGGTTGGAACGAGTTTCGAACTCACAACCTAACAGTTGCTACTCTTCCAACCGGGCTACCACGGCCCCGACTAACAATCGGATTAAAAAACATTTATATTAAGAGGAATAATTTGTGTATAGATATAATATATCTATACACAATTTATATCTGTGCTTTAAAATATCTTAAGACATAATGGACTTCAACGATTTTGATTCTGACTCTCTGAGCTTCATGAAATTTCGTAGTAGCATAGCATTGTTCTTTCCACACAACAGGGCTGCGGTATTCCAGTTGGCAGAGCAACGGATTAGCAACCGAAGGTCCTGTCAAAGACAGTCGTATACACGGGAACTGGTGCACGTTAAATCTGTCGTGGCCTCAAATGTTCTTACGTTTGCATGGTGTGGAAGATTGGAGAGTAAGGTGCCAACTAAGGTATTGTTCTCGTCGTCTGACCGTAGTTCGAAATTACGAGGCGTTGTCTTTGAATCTTTCTCTTCGGGATGGATCCCGGACCGTCGTCAATAGCCCATTGTGCTGCTCCAGTGAGACGTTAATTAACTACCTACCTTCCACACAACACGAATAAGGTCTAAATTACCACAATTGTTGGTTGAAAGGTACCTAGGAAAAATTTAGTCTGCCAAGAAAGTCAAAATTGGTTAGAAATCATGAAAAGAAGACTACAGGTTGCATAAGTGAATTATGCGTGCGAATCCTTTTAAAGACTAAGAAAAGCATTAATGAAAACGTTGCTTTGCGAAATCTTTCGACATAATGACGTGTTTTTTGGATGTTTTTAAGGAACAGTTGAAAGTATTCTCGCTTTGTTAGTAAAACTTCAATTCAGCGCTAGCAGACATGTTTTTGTGACCACAACAAACGCACGCTCACCCTCTGCATGAATTAAATTGTTTGCATCGTGATTTATAGTTGATTCGAAGTTTTATTTTGTTTCTTTTTAATACCGTTGTAAGAACGTTTCTTATTTTTGCAGAACTGTTGTTCGTACAAGCTTTAAATAAAAAAAACTACTGAAACGAAAGTCTCGTACATAGTAAATCTGGATGTGGACTTATCGAAAAGGTAGTAGACAGTTTAACAATAGCGTGAAGACAAATACAGCTACAATACAACTTTGGCAAAAAAAAGCCTTGTAAGAATAAAAGTCTCTTATGATAATTTTCAGACAGTTTTGGTTTTTGGTTTTACATTATAAAATTTTTACAAATATTTGTTTTAATTTATTTTTCAATTTGTATTGTCTATCATTTGTATTAATTAATCATTTTTAATATTTGCTCTGACATTTTTCCTTTTTAACGTAAGTATGTAAATCTTTATATAATTTAAAGTAATTAAATAACAATAAACAATAAATTAACTAACCATTAAAGATTATAAACAATTCCTACAATGTATTGGTTTTTGGTATATTAAAGGTATAAGTATTTTTATTTTAAATTAGCTTATTTCATTGCGCTTGGGCAAAACCGAACGTAAGTGTTAATAAAGACAAATACGAATGGCGATGATTTATTTGTTGAATACAGTTTTAAACTTGAAAATCATGTAGGTAAAGCAAATATTTTCAAATCCGGATTTGGTTAATAAAATTCGACAGTAAATAATGTACGATTTGCTTTTAGTGTTGACAATGTCTAAGGAATAACTTCGCAGAAAAGGTAAAAAAGTAAGTAGTTCATATCTTGGAATTTTTCTCTGTGATTCTTTAGCTGTAAGTAGTTTTATTCTAGGAGAGGGAGAAAAGTTCAGAAAAGTCCCATAAGCAAGAGGTATGAATGTCATCGTTAATTCAGAAACATCTTCAATATCGCTTGAGCAGAAACTCATTAACTGACATTTTTTCGGACACACTTAAAGCTTATTTTCATGGCAATGTAAAATGCATGGTTACGTTGTAATCTGTTTAAAAAAACAAATAACACTATCAAAATGCTTATAATTTTTAATTTTTTACCCAAAAACTAAGCGTTAGTCTTTATATAGCTGCACATTAAAAAATCTGTTTTGTCAGTTAATAAGTTTATGCTCTAAACCGACAGTATATCAATATAATTAAATCCACAATTACCTTAAGATAATTATCAATTTCAAAACTAACCTCCACTCAAATTGAAGCTGCTTGGCTCCATCGTTTATTACTTTTATTTGATCTATGGTGTAATGAAAAATAGCAGTGACGTAGGTAGAAGGGGGGTGGGCATGAGGCTTAGATCTTTCCCTTATAAAAGTAAATTAAAACTAAACTAAACTTAAATTAACTACAACTAATATTTCAAA
Organism: Meta bourneti; assembly: GCA_933210815.1. NCBI lineage: Eukaryota > Metazoa > Arthropoda > Arachnida > Araneae > Tetragnathidae > Meta > Meta bourneti. Next base: position 56,298,198 of record OW119931.1, on the reverse strand, counting down.
AACCAGAAACCAGTGCGCTCGCTTTTGATAAGAGGTGGGTTTCGGAGTCCCGAGTTTCCTCTCGAAACAGAGAGTGTGTGTTTGTTTCTGGTTTTTGAAATATCTACACATAAGGTACTGCAAATTCAGAGAGCTTTTTCATGTTTTTCAAATAAAATAATAGTTATTTTTAAATAGCAATTATTTCATGAATTGATATCATTACATAGTAAAATAGTTAAATGACAACACTATTTTCCGCCCTTTTGTAATACCTATTTTTAATGAAACTGGTTAAATGACACATTTCCTATTTGGATATAGATAACAGTAGAATTAGTACTTGAAATAATTAACAAAATGATCTTTAAATAATAATTTAATAATTATAAACAAAATAACAAAAATTAACTAGTCATAAGTGAGATATTAGTATGACTTTTTATTCAGTAGTTTCACTTTTTTTGAGTATTCGATAAAATCTCGATTCATTTGTCGTTCTTTCAGACAGCAGATTTTAGTGGCTTTATTTTCATGGCAGTATTTTGTTTTAGCAATTTTTACGCTCATCAGTGATGCTGCCATATTATTTCCCTTTTTCTTTATAGTGGTGCGTGCGAATTAATTTGCACATCCATGTATATGGAATGGTTTTAGAACTCTAAAACCATTCCATATACATGGATTTGCAAAAGTCTAAATTTCGATTATAAAGACTATAAGAATTTTGTGTCAATACGTTGACAATGTTGTAAAACACAAAATATTAAACCAGCCAAATTACCCGACATGGTAAAAATAGGTATACCTCATACGTAAGTCGGATGTAGGGAGAGGTGAAGAGAAATATAAACGACGAAATTAATTTTACAAACATTTCAGGAAAAGTCGTAAAGTCAATTGTGAGGAAAAGCGATGAAACTTAAAAAGTAATTACGAATCAAAATTTTAAAACTGTTATTTGACCAGCTTGGTAAATTTAATGTTAACATTCATTACGAAATATGAAATCAATGATTTTTCTGCGTTGACACAACTTTCCTGTCTTCGTCCTTATAGCAAAAACTACTGCAGAGTGATAAATCGAACCACCCGTCTTCTCAAATATCTACGTATCTTGTTAATTCTCAACAGTGACACAGAAGTAAAAAGTAAATTTTCAGAAATTGTTTGAAGTTTTGCTTAATTCCATTTGGTGTAATTTATTTTGAAAATATTTATCTATATACCCCAAATGTTACTTTTTCTGCGTTTGCAGCGATCATTTCGAAGTTCGCAGTCTGGAAACCGAAAATGACATAAAAAAGATCTTTTTAACATTTTGATAAAAAAAAGTTCCATTTTTGACTTCGCACCCCCCCCCCCAATTCGAAATAAAGTCCTAGCTAAGATTTTGCTAAGATTTGATGTCATGAAGTCTAAATTTCGATTATAAAGACTAAAAATTTTGTGTCAATAAGTTATTTTGAGACCATCATATTATTTCTTTACTCTATTTCCGGCTCTTCTAGGAATAATATGCTTCATAAAGGCATAAACTTCTTCAAGGGCTCTCTCTAATGATGTAAAAATATTTCGTTTCATATCTTAAAACACTTCACCTGGGCCAATAATTCCTTATATCCTCCCAATTTGAAATTCAATCCTTCCAATTTGAAATTTGATCCTTCTAATTTGAAATTTAATACTGCTAACACACTTCATTTTTCATGTCTCTATTTCTATTTTTTAAAACGAGATATCTTAGCAATTTCCTTAATATTTCTGACAAATGAGAGGCATTTTTTATCAAGCTAAACGTAGACGGCTGTAATGTTTCTGCAGCGATACGTGTTTCCTGTACGTATTCTGAACCTGACGTCAGTTGGCCTGTTTCTTGAATACGATTTCAACACTTTGCCTATAAAAATTCCAAGGAATAAATACTGAATTCATATATGATAGTTAATTAGTCAAGACCAATTAAATCAGTGATTTTCAATCGGTGTGCCGCGGCACACTAATTCCCGCAAGAATGGCACCGGTGTGCCTTGCGAATGGTAATGCGGTTTAAACTGAGTACAATGTACTTCATTTCAACAGTTTAATTTTCAATTTTTGATCAGTGTATTCAGAAATAATTTCAATATCCCTATAAATAAATTGGAACTTTATTTTTTATCGTCCAAAGTATCAAAAATAAATTCTTTCAAAAGGCATATTTGGAACTGCAACCGTATAAATAAATCGGAACATTAGTTTTCTTCCAAAGTATCAATTACAAATACACTGCTGGCCACCGTAAATGCAACACCCTGAAGGAAGCATGCAAATAATATGAAATTTACAATATGCATTAGCGGAGGTGAGATATGCAAATGATTAGAATTTCAGCGCAGACGCACATCACGCGCGCCTGTGGCGCCACTTCAAAGCGCTATTTAAGGCTTAGAGATTTCGACGATTTCAAGTACGGCAATTGTGTTTTTCTTGTGGTTTTTTCAAAAAAAACGATCAATTATGCCTCGTAGAAAACAGCGATCATCTTTTGATCAAGTATCCGAGTTCGACAGAGGAAGGATAGTGGCCTACCGAGATTGTGGATTATCTTTCAGGGAAATCGGTAGTCGTGTTGGACGAAACCAAACAACTGTAATGCGGATATGTGATCGTTGGATGCAGGAGGGTACGACGGACCGACGTGTTCGATCGCATCCACCTCAGTGCACCACTTCACGTGATGACAGGCATATTGTGCGTATGGCAGTGACGGATCGCTCAGCCACATCACGAACCATAGCACAGCACATTCAGTCTGTACCGCATGCATCATTCAGTGTCTGCGCGTACCATTCGACGCCGTTTACAGCAGAGTGGTCTGTCCGCAAGACGTCCATTGCTTCGTCTACCCTTGACGCAGAACCACAGACGTTTCCGCCGCCAATGGTGCGATGAAAGAAGGATGTGGACGGCAGAATGGAATGAAATTGTCTTTACTGACGAGTCACGCTTCTGTCTGCAACACCACGATGGTCGGATTCAAGTCTGGAGACACCGTGGAGAGAGGATGCTGAACAGCGGCGTTATGCACCACCACACTGGTCCTGCACCGGGTATTATGGTATGGGGCGGTATTGGATATCACTCTCGCACTCCTCTAGTACGCATTGCCGGTACTTTAAACAGCCAGCGCTACATCTCCGAGGTGTTGGAGCCAGTTGTCCTTCCTTACCTTCAGGGCTTGCCCACAGCCATATTTCAACAGGATAATGCGCGACCACACGTGGCACGCATTGTCCAAGGGTTCTTCGTCAATCGCCAGATTGAATTGCTTCCCTGGCCAGCTCGCTCTCCGGATCTTTCGCCGATAGAAAACATGTGGTCCATGGTTGCTCAACGATTGACCCAGAATACATCCCCAACTGCCACACCAGATCAACTGTGGCAACGTGTGGAAGCTGCTTGGTCTGCTGTACCCCAAGAACACATCGAAAGTCTCTTTGAATCAATGCCGAGGCGTGTGGCAGCGGTGATCTCCAACAATGGCGGCTACTCTGGCTACTGATTTTGGCAGGAACCACACTTCACAGAAGTCTATAAATTTAATCATTTGATACTTGGTCAACATGTTATCTACAAAATAAATTTTGTTGTGATATCTCTTGTGTTTCTTGGTGTTGCAATTTGGGTGGCCAGCAGTGTAGTTTCAAAAAGCTTTAAAAAAAGCCATTTCGGAGCAAAAATAGCAGGTAATTAGTATTTTCTTGCAAATCAAGCAAATTGTACTTCTTTTCGCTTTCGTATATGAGGGGGCTGGTACATGTTAAATCTATCGTGGCCTCAAATGTCCTCACGTTGGCGTGATGTGGAAGTTGGGAGAGTGCGGTTCCAGCTCAGGTGTTGATCTCGTCATCGGCAAAAAATTATAAGATGTTTTATGTTGTACCCCAGAATTTGTGCCATAAGATGATAAAGTTCGAAAATAGCTGAATTGGATTAAACCCCAAACGTCGTGATAAACTACATTTTAAGTATTCCTATCTGTATCATGAAACAGCATTTGGGTAGCAAATAAAATTTTTACTTTCCGTCTGGTTTGTTTGTTTACACTAAAAATCCCTCACAAAAGAGTCAGCCGCTAAATAAATTTAATTTAATTTTGTTGGAAAGGAATCGATTTTTTCAAGCGTCAGACACTGTAGCCACTTACTAAATCGGAAATCGACCAATTCATTTCAGACAATATTTCATAAATATTTTGCGACCCAATCACAACCAATCTGAGCGCCAACTTTTATGAGTCGTGTTTACCCCTAATCTGAGTGGGAAATCAGGGGAGTTACAGCGCGAGATAATTCATTTACGCGAGTCAGCGGAAAGAGCAATGATGAATCGGAAGTATTTGAGCATTTTCGTGCAATACAGGTGTATGGAGGGACACTTCCGGTCGAAAGAGGGCTCCACCTGCACATCTCACTTCCGCTATGGAAAGTGGGTCTTCCATGTTGTGAGCACGCGTGGAGCAAGAGAAAGATGCGGACGGAATACACAGATATATGGCGGTGTTACTAGTTTTGACATCTTATCGCTCTTTGGCGAGTATGAAATAAATCAAATTTCCCTCGTTGGTTGGTTGGGTTTTATGGTACACAAGGGCCATATTTAGCTAAACAACGTCAAGTAAATCGTCATACACAAGGAAAAATTAACTGAAACAAAAGTGACACCCACCCACAAAGGGTCCGCTGTAGTTGCAAAAGAGGCAGATTAGCAGCCGGTTGGAAAAGAAGCGGATTAGTAACCGGAGGGTTGCGAGTTCGAAACTCGATCCAACCAGACCGTCGTATATGAGGGGGCTGGTACATGTTAAATCTATCGTGGCCTCAAATGTTCTCACGTTGGCGTGATGTGGAAGTTGGGTGAGTGAGGTTCCGGCTCAGGTGTTGATCTCGTCATCTGACCGAGGTTCGAAATTAGGACGAGTTATCCCCGGACCTTTTCCTTCTGGATTGATCCAGGACCATCACCCATAGCTCATTGCGTTGTTCTAGCGCGACGTTAATTCAACTACCTTTCACACCCATACAGAATTGAAACGTGACTGGAATCGAACCTGAGCCGCCTACATCTCACAGGTAGCTAGCGCAGTGGTCAAACCCACTGAGCCAAAGCGGCCCCTAATTATTTTTAAGGAGTGAATCAACTGACTTTAACATCCAAACTAAACCCAATCTTCCTGTATGAATTTCCACCCATATAGGAATATTGGGTTTTGTTTGGTTTATCGTTCTAGTCATTTTGTACTTCCGAAAGGCTAATTAGATCGGCATCTACGGCCTAAAGTGAATTCCGAACCACTACTGACATTCATGTTTAGACCTGATTCGATTGGGTATATTTCTATGCCACTGTGTCCTCTTGAGACTTATTAGTTGTGTTCCTGTCAAGTTCAATTCCTTTCTGGGTATATTTTCTCTTCTATATCAGTAAATATTTTCTTGTGTGCATATCCATTTATTCAACGTGCTCAAATACAGGGTGAGTCTAAACTAATAATACAAACTTCAGGGGGTGATAGAACACAACGAAACAAACACTTTTCATCATAGAATGTATGGTCGCAAGTGCAGCGGTTGGCCGCTAGAGAGCGCAGTCAAACGCTTGCATAAAAGCGTTACGTCGGCGATGCGAGGCCTGCTTCAGGTGTGGTGGTCGACATTTTGAACAGCTTCTGTAATTGTGCATTTGCGTTGTACTTACCGACTGATGTTTGTACATGTCGTTTCATTTCCATGTGAAAAGTTTCTCATGTTTTGTGCATGTTATTTCTTTCTTACCAGTTGTTCCTTGTACTTATCTTTAATTTATGCAAATCTAATTGTATTATTTCGTTTTGTCAAGCAGTTAATGATGTTTATTTGACATTAAAGCGTTGTTTCCATATTTCATGCCTCTTCTCCTTTCCAACTTGCATCGGACCGTGTGTTTGTGCCGAAATGGAAAGCGCTCTCTAGCGGCCAACCGCTGCACTTGTGACCATACATTCTATGGTGAAAAGTGTTTCTTTCGTTGTGTTCTATCACCCCCTGAAGTTTGTATTACTAGTTTAGACTCACCCTGTATAACCATTGCGCCATAAAACCCTCTCAACCAAAAACTATTGAATAACGAAAACAACCCTTCAATGCATAAATACAAGTCTATAAAATGACTTGTATAAATGGTTCAAATATAAAAGCTCTACAGATGTAATATCCTTTCAAAATAAATGCAATAAAATCATAAGAGAAGTCAGGTGATGATGATATAGTATGTAAAAAATATATAGTTTGTGTAGCACGTAATTGGAATTCAAATCAAGCCTATTGAACCAATATTAGACTTATAGGAAGGGAGCATTACAGTTATCATGGTAACGAATCCCGAATGCGTGAAGGCCTAGAATATATGTGCAAAATGTTTTGACTTAAAACTATTTTTTATGGTACCATACCGATTAGCGGTAGAATACATAATGGTGTGACCAATTTCAACTCATAATAACATCGGGGTTATCAGGGGAGTATAGGGGTATCGGCCCTAGTGTCATTTGATAGTGCATATAAGACATTCCATGACAATTATAAGTGGTGAGACCAGCGGATCAATGACAGTTCGTGACAGCATGCAGCCGTAGATGGTCATTTTTTACTCTGCACCACGGGTACGCTTTTATTTTCCTTTTCAATATTTCTGAAATAAAGATTATTGAAGATTTATTTTTTAAGCTAATTAATGTTTATATGTATTTATTTACATATAGTCATACAGATAACTCTAGTTGGAGAATAGCAGATTAACAACCGGAGGGTTGCGGGTTCGAAACTCGATCCAAACAAAGCCCGTCGGATACGTGGGGGCTGTTCCTCGTCAGATATGTTGGCCTCAAATGTCCTCACATTGACGTGGTGTGGGAGTCTGGAAAGTGGGGTGTCAGCTCAGGTGTTTACCTAGTCATCTGACGGCGGTTCAAAATTACGAGGTGTCCTCGGATCTTTTCCTTCGGTATTGATCCCGAACCGTCCCCAATACCCCATTATGTTGCTCCAGTGCTTCGTTAATTCAACTACTAACCTACAAGTTACAGGACAGCGAAATGAGATCAAGTGTACAGAATGTGCAACAAACAAAAAAACAGCATAATTGTGTAACATCATCATCTGCATCATTTAAATACACAAAAAAAATTACAAGTAATAAAACTGACGAAAAAAGAAAAAATCACTATCGAAACATAACAGAGAAAAAAGTGAAAAACTCAGTTTTCAAACGTCAATTCACAGAATAACTAAAATATATTAAACCGTCGGAGGAAATATCAAGGGTTAAGCAATTGATCGTTGTGACAATGGATAACATAGTGGAATAGTCGTGTGAATTAAACATTACAATAAATGAACATTACCAACACCCACTGTGTATTTTATTCATGATCTTATAGACCCATGACAGTTCTACGTTTAAACTCAGCGGTTATAAGGAAGAGATAAATGTATAGTGCATTTGAATGAAATAGTTATGGGCTTTATGGTAAGGCTTTAAAAATTTTTTTGACTTATATCAAATTTTCAGGCAGAATGAACAAATCTTTACTGAAAAGCAATGTTAAAGCATAATGATTTCGCGGTACATAAAATATCTGTTGATTGACTATTTGGACTATTGACAATCATAATGGTAAATTATCACCTATTAAATCATGATGGCTAAATTATCATCTATTAAATCATGATGGCTAAATTATCATCTAATAAATCATGATAATACCAAGAGAGGGTAGATTCTCTACTGCTCAGTTGTCAAGATCTTTATTCAACAATAACATGAGGGCTAAATCATGGCATTAGTCACATGCAACATTTTTAATAATCAGTACGAATATGCGTTTGAATTTTTTGGAATCATAGAAGCCCACTTGTACAATATATATGATGTATTAAAACGAAGCAGTCATTAACATCATAGTAAGGACATAAAAAAGCTAACTTATTAAGACAATATAACGATATCATGAACATATTTTTCGATAGCACATCCAGGAATGAGACACTCGAGCTGCTTGGAGAATTATGATTGAGGCAGATTGCGTTATGACAGTGCCCCAACGTCAGCCAACCAAAACGTGCTTCATGTTGTAGATATGTTGCACTGCTACATATTCACTACTTGTTTTGTTACTTTTATGGTGGTGGCTGAATTCCCCAAATGTTTATATCACAACAGAGAGAGAGAAATGTAGGTGCAAAAGAGATGTATTTGATTTGCGGCAGTGTTCTTTGTGTATATTATGACAAACTCGTACTCCTCGGTAACTTTGGTAAAAAAATCTTCTAACTTTTCGTGAATATTACTTTCTTAGAAGCAGAAGATAATTTTTGAGTCACTTTGACCTGTCGAGCAGCACACATGCATACAAATGAGATCAATAAATTTATTTATCACTAGCAGAATTACCCGGCGTTACTAGGATTGAATTGGTTAACTGACTTCCGCTTTAGTTAATAAATAGTTAATTCCTATTCATCGCATAGAACTACCATACTCTAATAACGGTACACAATTGTTAAATACACAATTTCACAAATGTAAATAAATGCTATATTTAGCATTTTAAATTTTTGTAGAATTTAAATTTTTAGTAAGAGTGAGTTTCTAGAGTGTGCCAATGTTACCCAGAATGCATAGAATAGTTCAGAGTATGCATATAATTGCCTTGTATGTCATTTAAAAACAAAAGCGCTTTCCAAAATTATCATTCTCAATGGTTATAAATGTTTTTAAAACTAATTAAAACAATTACTTACCTTGATTACAGTTATTGAACGAAAATCATCAAATTGAAAATCCAGAAATACATCTTAAAACAGATTTCGAACGAAAAGTAATGAATGTATCTGTTTTTTCACTACAAAATAGATTCTTTGAATATAACGGATACAAATTTAAAAAATCAAACGATTTAAAAAATACCAAGGTTGCCATATTAGCTACCAGTCCTATTTTAAAAGGTCTTGTTCTGTATATTTTATTTATAATGTTTTGTTCTCTTTATCGTCTGTCCAAATATGCAGAATGTTTTTTATATTTTGCAAAGAAAAAATAAGGCTCAAAATAAATAAAGTATTAGAATTTAAATTCCGTAAAAATAGTTTTTTGAATTCCGTAAAAATAGTTTTTGGAAAAATAATTGATTTTTCAGCACTACTGGTAAAACATTCCAATTACAATGCTCAATATATCTTCCAACTACTCCGAAACATCCAAATTATGGTTAGTAAGATGTTAAGCACCAATTAAGTATAACTAAGATGTTTTAGCATGAAACGCCTAAATATGTAAGCAAAGAAATTTCAAATAATGTATTCCCTAAATTAAAATCTATATACGTATATAATTGATGTGTGTATGTATGTTCTCTATACAAATCTACACCGTTTGACAAATCCACAACAAATTTGGTGCACTTATACTTTGCGAGTAACGCAAGTTACATATTAATCCCCGTTCTCTTTAACCTAGGTGTGCAGAGGGGCTAAATCAATTCGAAATTGCCATAGAAAAAACATTGAGCATAAAACGATTGCGGTACGCAATTCAGTTTGTTTTACCAGTATTGATCGAAAATCAAATTTTCTAATAAAATTGTTTTACCAGTATTGCTCAAAAAACAGTTTTTTCAGAAATGTTATATTTAAACAATTTAAAATTATAATTATGTTTGAACTGATTTTTTATTTCTTTCCACAATATAAATAATTTAGGAATATTTGAATGATGAAAAATGGATATTTAAAGTACTTAATTTTACACAACTTGCATTTTGTCATTTTGTAATTGAACACGAAAAGCCAAAACAAAAACTCATTGATCATAAAAGCGTAATTTTGCAATTCGGTATCTGGCAGCACCAGAATTAATGTTTTATTTTATAAATTAGATTTAGAATTCCGTGTTTGCGTATTTGAGTTAAGACAGCGAAATATTGTAGTCATATTTGAGCATTTCTAAGTTTGATAAATTGGTGTTCTACATTTAATTAAATAAATCATTATTGTCTATCAATATTTTTCGAATGTCTTTTTCAAATTCCTCTATTTCAGAATGTATCCAGGAAACGAAATTCGAAACGCTTGCCCATATCTTTCGTTTTTCAGAATACTACATTTTTCAATGACCAGATATATTATTTAGGAGTTAAATTTTAATGAATTGTTTTATTTTATGCACAATATCACTAGACGTCGGTAATTTCTTTGTGATATATGTATATTTTGACCAATTTTCCTTGAGCCTGGTTAAATACGTTATGGTTTGTAGAATTCTGTTTCATAAAAATAAATGGAAACCTTTTCAAGTAAGGTGTGTAACTTCTTATTTTAAAATGACCGGTAAAGTTAAAATAAAGTTATTCTAAAATAAGATAGATTACGTTAAATCAAAAGGATAGAAATACGTATTATTCATAGATATTTCTAAATTTTGACAGATTTTCATTGCAAGACGATTAAAATAAATTAAATTTACAATTGTTTTTCATGTTTTATGAGCACTATTGAAAGCTGTACTCCATAGTCAAATAACTACATTTGTCATTCTAAATAGGTATGTGGTTTCCATATGGAAACTGAATCTCTCAATTGAAGAAAGTACCATAAGGATTCGATTTAAAACTGAATTTCTGTTGGAGTAAAGTGAATTTTAAATAAGACTGTTGACACTTGGAATATCACAGTGAGGAAGTATTTAAACTAGGACTGTTGGAAAAATAGAAATTTTTTGTCTTTGTGACAGATGGTCGAGGTTGCTTATTTGAAGTTGAAACTCTGTTCGTATGGAACTTAGGTACCTGTGAAACATTCGTTGAATGCAGTGATTTTGTAAAAATTGTAATCTCTCGATTGAGTTTTCTTTGTCTACACTGATGACATTTACTTGTAAAACAAGCTCCGTTATTTCACATGCCGCTGCATAGAATTTTTAAGAAAAAAAATGTGTTTGCTTCAAAATAAATTAACGACGAATGCCGTAACAATTTAATTTGCCATCCACTCACAATGATGATGAAATTCGAAAACATCAAATCCGTGGTGCAAGAGTGCCACAAATAATAAATATTGATAGAAAAACTGAGTGCAAGACTGTACGCTGGAAGTTCGTCATTTTTACTGAAAATGAACTTCATTCAGGGGCATCCGTAATCAATCCAATACTCAAAATCGACTTCTGTAGTACATCTTAGGAAAAACTTTTGTAGTTTGACTAAGAGTAAGAGTGGGATGAATATGAAATGGATTATACGGATGGATGTATCATATATACATATTTAGCAAATTATAGAAGCTATGAAAGAGTCTGAAGTAAATTATAGAAGCTATGAAAAGTTAAAACGATTTTTTAAAATATTTTCTGTACACTTAAATGATACTTGCATTTTTCTATGAAACAGAATCAACATTTAACTAATTCAACCCGAGCAACGCCGGGTAATTCTACTAGTATTACTTATAAAATGTAGAACATTGGGTTAAAATATGTTGAATACATTGTACGTGATACTTCTACAAACACAAAATCGGAAATAGAACGGGAAGACGGATAGACAGACTAGCGTAACCAAGTTCAGTCGCTAAATGAATGTACGTACTCACAGTATGCAAAGTCTCATGAAAATGTATTCAACTGTTTGGACGTAGTACGGGCACACGCATACAGAATGAACGGACAAAGACACCAAATGCGCAAGAGACGGATTTTGCATCAGAAGGACCCAAAACGGATAGAAAACTTGAAATGGGTCGAAAATATTCAATGTACAAACAAACACTCCATTCTTATTTATACAGATAGTTATCGATACATTTTTTATTACAAATGTTCACACTGTGCGTATTTCCTTGACAGTTGTTGGCGCCACTCTTTAATTGAGGTAATTTTTTATGTACTCGGCAAACGCCAAGAACATTTGCAATTTTTCAGTTAATGTTTCATCTATTGACTTGATAGGACTCTTTCAACCTCCGAGGTACTCTAGTGATCTTTTCTTATTTCTTTTTTCCTATTTTCTTTCCAATTCCTCCATTTTATGACATTTCTTACTTGATGGTGTGTTGTGTTTGGAGCAGCTTGGCCAAATATGGACCTTGGGTCATAAAAACTAAGAACAACCAACCAACTTGAAGTGATAGGATATCGTCAGCGTATGTGTAGTTAAGATTATACAGTAATTCTCTGTGTATTTGGGATAGTACACCGATTTGAATAAATATAGTTACAGTCCACTAAATTATTGCACTTTTGTGTGAGCCACGACAATAGGCGTATTTGAAAAAATGAATATTTTACAGAACAATTGAAGGTGAAAATGGTTCTCCATTTCGCTGCATCATTGGATGAACAATAATTTTTCAGACTAAAATCAGTCGCGAGAACTGAGAAGTTCGAGATCTTCAAAATTATTCTGGAATAGATTTTAATTTAAGGACAGATATTTCAAAATAGGCCCTATTCTCTTTCTGTTAATGCTGTGTGTTTTCAGTGCAGTGTTTTAAAATGTCGCGTGTGGATCATATTATCCTGCCATCAGTTCTTGATAAGAACGCGGCAATCTACGTTACCTCAGGGCACCACGGGAGGTTTTGCCACATCGCACACACTGTGAACTGAACCCTCTGGGGACATGCCTCGCTGGATGAGTTTGGGGAAGTGTTCACATTTACGTACTGTCTTGAAGAAACTAGATAACCTAAAACAACCTCCCGTCTTTTGCACATACAAGATTCGACAAGAAGCAAGAAATTTGCAGAGGTCGGAAGGTATGCAGCTCTTGTATGTAATAAAATTTGTTTGAACTCAAGATTACGGTACCAATGCCAACGGGCGATTAATCACCATCACTAATCGGTGATACTTAAGAGAAATGGTAACCCGTCATAGAGCTATCCAAATAGCAGTTTGACGACGAAAATGCTAGTCGTCAATTTTGTGAGGGGCCGGTACCTTTTTCTCTCTCTCTCTCTCTCTCTCTCTCTCTCTCTCTCTCTCTCTCTTGAGCTTTATCTAAAATTTTATAGTCATTTATCTGTACTTGGGTTTTTTAACTTTTCGAAATGAGTTGACCTTCTAAGTGATTTCGATGAGATATCTCGCCCATCAAGATCCGACCAATTTTGCTATCTTGTCATCAAGAAATTGCCAATTTTTTATGACCTGGTCAGTTTTCTGCTAATGACGAGATATCTCGTCCTTCAAGATCTGGTCAGTTTGGTTGCCTAGCCAAGATACCTCGTCTAAACAACCACCAGGAGGGTTAAGCGCTGCAACTTTAGGCGGGGCTTTCTCATTGTAATTATGATGGTAAAAACTTGGACACGGTTTCTTTGCACATCCTCATTTTGATTTTTAATACTAACAGTTGTAAAACGTAAATATATATCAAGAAATGTGATAAAATATGCAAATAAAAATATTAAAATTAACAAAATAATAATCGATGTTCGCTTTAACAAACTGCACGATTTTTAGAACTTTCACCAAGTCCTGCTTCCAAAAAAGGAAAATTTTACTACCAATTTAACGGAGCAACGAACTATTTCCTCGGTCCCTTGGAGTTATAATTTTCATTTATTTATAATTAGACAAATTCCTAATTTAATGTATTTATAGTTACGCACTGTATTTAAATAATTGTTCATTCTTAATACGTGTTCAAGTTTCACATTTATCAAGTTTGAATCAAATTTCGCAAACCAGTTTTGAATCTAACGAAATAGTTATTTTATTAGCTATTCTTATTAGCTGTTTCATTTGTTGTCAATGAATGTTTTTGTTTCTTTAATATAATATAACAATAAAAAGAAAATAGTTTAATAAATTAGAATAAATTTTCTGTTCCTTCAGAACATAACAGTAGACTTTTTTAATTTGTTCATTTCATATCGTTAAATGTTTCTTAAATTTATTAAAATAAATAATTCAACAGTATGTATTTTGTGAAATTATAAATTCTTTCTATGAAAAAATGCAGATTTTACCATACAAAGTAATTATATTTCTGCCTTTTCCGATCATTTCCTTCATTTCTCTAGCTGCCTGGATTGTTCTGATACAGAAACAAAGCACCAACGCTGAAGTGTCTTCCATTTGATTCATATTTGCGCGCCAAAGAACGATCGCCAACTGGTGCAATCTGCAACCCAGTTTGGAGCCACAGAGAAAAAAGGCGCTATTATTATCCGTTATGGTCGAACAAAAACTTCACCGCACGTGCATTCTGGCAGTATAATAAGATCAGCTTGCCACCGCTCGCGTTATGTTCTCTTCTCCCGCTCTTCGGAGGTATCGTTTGTAGAAAACTTTTCGGAAAAAACTTATTTCTACTTTTTTTGTTTTTCCTCAAGTTTCTTTGAAAGAGAATTGGAATGAAGAGTAGCTTCTTTTTCGTGTTTGTTTTATTTCGATGGCATAAAAAATTAATTTCGGGAACCATGTGAAAATTTTCAACGATAAGTTTTTAAATTTAAGAAAAATATCGTCTCGCGAGTGCCAAAATTCATTCGAATCCACCTTATACTATAAAATTGTGGTTCTCTCAAAGAAAAGAATAAATTCTCATTGATTTTATTGATAGGCTATGAACAAGCTGATATCGAGCTTTCCTTGTAGCAATTGAAAGTCTTTTGCATAGTGGTGTATTTATATTTTCGCATAGCAATGTCCAACGCACAAAAACTTCGTTTTCTACAGTTCGTGTTCGTGTTTATATTGAATGTCCTGTGTCTAGTTTCGAGTCAAGAGTATGGAACCACTCTCACATTGAAGCAAGGATTAGTGATCGGTAGGATTTTGAAAACATCCAATGGAAGGGACTTTTACGCATTCCGAGGAATACCGTATGCCACACCGCCTATAGGTCTCCTTAGATTTAAGGTAAGATCATTATATTCGTATTTTCTTTTACACGATTAAAAATATTTCATTTTCTCAATTCCCTCACAAAAATTTCTTATAAAATTAAATGCTTCATCTAATTTCAGCGATACGTCGTTTTATAATCTTTTTGAAAACTTTTCTGTTTCCATGGATAGGTCTTTACACAGTTCTGCAATAACTATACAGTTGTAAAATTGCAAGATCCAGTTCAATGCTTTTGCCAAATCTCACCTCACTGAAAAATTTGTCTTTAAGCGGTGGACAGACTAGACAATTTTATTGATAAATTCGATGAACACCTAATTTAATTACCAAATATTACTGCAGAAATTAACACTCTTTCTTACATGCGTATGAGGTATTTTGAGGGATTCGTATAAGTTCCCTGCAGTTTTTGAACATATTCTCTGTTATTTCTTTCGTATGGTCAACGTTTTTATGAATGAATTTTATGTATGAAACGATTACGTTTTTTCGAACTATTTTATTTGCTCTAATTATTGCACTGGTCATATATTTTCTTGAGTAAAATGACACCTCATATTGTAATTAACTCCTTGAGCGTCACAAGATTTCCTAATAGCGTAAAGTATTTCTTTTACCCCCACAACACACATAATGACTGAATATCCACAATTACTGGTTGTTAAAAATCATAGGAAAGATTCAATTAGTGGAAAGGTCAAAACTGGTTAGACATCATGCAGGGTAGACTGCAGGTTGTAGAATGGATATATGGGAGTGAACCCTGTAGAGTTAATTATTCTGAAGTAGTTCCAATTTCATTAATCTAATTCTGAAGATTTATAAATTTAAGTATAGAGGAAGTCCTTTTTAAGTATTTCTATATGAAACCTTGTGATTAAAATAGTGGTCACAATTTTGTTAACAGTCATAACTCTTCTGGATCAGATTGTAATCCTAAATTCAGAAAAATCTTCTAATTGTACTGTCTGCGATTTTTATGAACGTTTACGTTATTAATCAGAAGATACATAAATAACTATATATTGTCAACTATTTTACTCAGAACGTCAAAATATGACTATTAATTTTTTCTTTCAAATGAAGTTGTAGAAGAGAGATTGCTGTTCCTAAAACTCCTGTGTAACATTTCTGATTTCATTTTACTATTCAATTGTTCTTTAAAACTCAATTTGAATGTTGTCCCATTCTTTTATTTTATTTCTTAAGACTTTTGTTTTGAATAGGCAAAAAATTTAAATAAACCTAAATAAAATGCCGACACCCGAAGCTCCGGACAATTTTCACAATTAACTACTAAATACATAAAAAACGCATATTACTTTTACGATCAATTTAAAGTATCCCATTTTGAATTATCTCATTCCTAAACTATATCAAACACACTATACCCAAAAAGTAAAAAAAAGTTGTATTATTATTTAAGTAAACTTTTTCAGCTACCAAAAAGGAACCACTAAAATTTCCTGAAAGACCATCAAAAAAATTTTAATGTTCTACTTCAACTGTAAGAAATTCTTAAGGTAACTAGGATTGTTGAAATATGTATTAATATAATTGAAGTATCGGTTGCAAAAATTTTAAGTTGAATAATGAAGTTAGTTTTGTTTGATTCCTCCTAGTGGTTGTCCCGACGAGGTATCTCGTCATTAGCAAAACTGACCATATCTTGATAGATGAGATATCTCGTCATTTGAAGAAATCTGACCAGATCTTGATCTGTCATCATAAAAAATTGGCAATATCTTGATAACGAGCTATCTCCTCATGTATTAGCAAAATTGGCCAGATCTTGATGGACGAGATATCTCGTCGAAACCACTTGAAGGTTTAAAAAACAACAATATAGCTCAAAAATAATCCATCTTTTTTCTTGATTGAAGCATACATTTTAGTCAAGAATGAGATAAAATTACTCATCTAATGTAATACTAAATTTGAGTTTTACAAAGTCCATGCTTGTGTATCTCTCTTTTTGTAACGTTACGCGTGAAAAAGTCTTAGAATGTGCTTTTGTAGAGAAAGCATTAAATGGAGAAGCAATTTGAGTTGAATAAGAATAACGCAGCCTCCTTTCCAAGCCCTTTTTGTTCGTCTCCTCTATAAAAGTGCTTGTGAATTGAAATATTTTTAAATAATTGAATTCTAACTATACCAAATATTTAAATTAATTATTCTATAACTAGTCATAGCATATAAGCATATATTTTATACATTTTATTTATTCGATAGATTTCATTTTAATTGTTTAACATACAATTTTGCCAAACTTACGTTAGCATTTTTAAGTCGATGAGAAGGTTGAGCTTTCTTTATCAGTCCTTCAAATCGGGGGACACGGTTGAAAGCTGCGATTCTCAGCCTTTTGTCGACGCTTGATCGTGATTTGTATTTAGTTTTGATGTCTGCAACTGGCAACTGCTGAAAAACTGTACCATCCACAAGTAAGATATCGTAGAATGAATCTAACGCAAGTCATCTTCAGTTATTTGAGGCTGGCACCTCAATCGGATCATCGGTTATTACATCAGTGATCAGAACCAGCAACATTAGTTTCATAACCAAAAAGAGTTGCTTTATAAAATATTCTCAACCGTATAATATTCATGGATTTCTTCCTTTATTTTATATCACGGTACTTACAATCTCCAGAACATAATTCATCAGAGCTCTCCAACTTCTGCGGCTCCCATAGGAGCCACGATACACAGTTTGATAATCTATCGAAAAAGGTTAACTGGTAAAGCATTCTCTGGTCAACATAAAGATAATTTTCAACTTTTTTTATACCTCGAAAAATATTTGTTAGAAACATTTTAACACAAACTAATTTCTATTTTAACATCTGTATAAAATTTAGTGCATTCATCTGCAAAACTGGTGATATTTCTGCTGAACAAGAATATGCAAACAGACCATTTTCGAACACAATCTCTATTTTCAAGTAATAGATTTAAATTGAAAATAAATCATAATTAATTTTATCCATCGTGAAAGCAGACGATTTTATACTCGCCAATTTATACACGAGTACAAAAGATTCTAAAAGTTGAGTAGTGTAATAATTAAAAAGAAATCAAATACCTCTTTTTTACTACACTGTTAATTAAGTCAATCGCTTTCAAAATTGTCCAAATTATATCTATATCTATTTCTCCGTAGTCCAACTACTTCGTTGATACCTACCTTCCTTAACAATCATTTCACGCAACCTGTATGACAATGACAACAAGGTTGTTCATGAACTTGCACGAGAAACGGTCATATCGTTTCTCCAAAATGATCGCAGTTAGACCCTCATGCATAAAATGAAGAACATAAAATCATCGGACTTCTGTTTTCGACCAATTGTTTCATTCGGCAATAAATTTCCCCACCAAGGAACTGAGTCACGAAATTCGGACAATTGTTCCATGAAATTCATGAAAGTAATGAAGTACGAGTTCAATTCGAGTTGTTTTGTTCTGCCTTCTTCTATTAAGAGTTCATGATACGTGTCCGAATGTATTCCATTTGCGGAAATGCTGCTTTTCGTGGGCCTTGTCGTGGTTTGGAAATGGATTTGACCTTGGCCTTCTCTCGATTTCGTAATAGATCGATCTGGAACGTTTCGACAGGGGACAGAATCCGTTCTGAAATTCTCTAAGGAATCTGCCCAATACTTTTGTTTTGGCTTTTGGGATTTTATTTTTGCTTGAATGTCAAGAGCCAAAAAGTCTGGTCAGAAAAGTTTAATCAACAAAACGTCCTTAAAATGCAGTTCAATTCATAACGGTTTCCCTCCTAAACTTCCTGATCGTGGTTCAAATTACGAGGTATTGTCCTCTAATCTTTCTCTTCAGGATTGATCCCGGTCCTAATAGCCCAATGTGTTGCTCCAGTGCGACATAAATTCAACTACCGTCCACCAACTCCCCTAAACATAGGCTTTATTTTGTAATAAAAAATATGCCCTAAAGGAAATCAAGAAAGTCTATTTTTCCATTTTCTGAAAATTCAGTTTGAGGAACCGCAGTGGGTCAATGGGTTTTCCCAAAGCACTATCAACCTGCGAGTTCGATTCTTTCCTGGGTGTATTTCTCTCTTCTGCATCAGTAGAACTTTCCTTGTATGTATTTTGCTTGACGTTGTCTACCTTGTATTTGGCACAGCTTGGTCAAATATGGCCCTAGCGACATAAAACCCAACCTACCAGACTATACCAATTTGAAAGTTTGAATTTTCTAACAAAAATATAAAATTGAATATTTGAAGGGCTCCGGGCAACTTAGTGACAAGCCACTTTTCAGAATTTTCAGGCTAGCTGTTTTCAAATTTTCGTAAATTTCAAAATTATAATGGTTTGTCCACTATTCAAGAGGTCATGTTATCCTAAATTTTCAAGTATAATGTACTCATTCAAACAATCAGAACTTCTTTTGATCATGAATATTTTTTTATATATTTTTTCATTACGGAATTTGCATTTTGTGGCTTATTACTATGTTCTTGTAGCCTTTCATTTTTAGTTAGCCCCGCCAACCTGGAAATATTTATTTCATCAATCCGAAATTGCACCATGTGCATATTTTCAAAAGCGAATGGTTTTCTATTGTCTGTCAGCAAAGTTTAAACATAGAAAAACTTCTTTTCGCTTCTACTGAAACTACAGATACACTAAACTACGCCACTTTGTTTATTGTTCTGAAATTTAGAAAAAGCTTTTCTTCGAAAGGAGGTGAAATATGGTGTTTTAGGTAAGTTCATCCAAAAATTCCCTATCTTGAAACACCAAAATATACAAAATAATAACTCGAAAACAGCAAAATATTCTCTTAAGATGGCCAAAAACCTAAAAATGTGTACTATTTTGTGTAAAAATAAAAAAATGCATAAAAATGTCTTAACAAAGGCCATTAAAACAGCTTAGTTTTTCTGAAAGACATTTTTATTCACTTTGATTAATTTTTCAGTCTTGTCAAAAGGAGATGCAAAATCACCAAAATTCTACTCCCGAAACACTGTACTAGTAACTTGCGTGCTTTATATGGCCCTGGTTCAATTACTGCAACTACTCTGGGAGTTCTGTCTTGTATCAGTACAAATTTCCCTTGTGTACATGTGTATCTACTTAACGACGAAAACATTTCATGGCGCAGATTGGCCAAACCAACTAACCAATTTAGCCCTAAAGATTAGTTTCGATATTGAAAAATAAGTTTTTGTATTTCAACTCACATGCGGAACGACGAAATTCAGAGATCTTTTAATACTATTCTATCAGGACCACTTTTAAGAAGATAATTTTAGTTATATTTGTATTATTGTTGCCAAGATATTTATTATGAAACAATTTTGTTACAGACTTTTTATACATTATTTAGATTGATCAGCAGGAATAGTAGCGCTTCCTTACAACAGGAGGGTTGCGAGTTCGAAACTCGATCCAACGAAATACAGTCGTGTACAAGGGGGGTTGGTGCACGTTACATCCGCCTTAGCCTCAAATGTCCTCGCATTGGCGTGGTGTGGAAATTTGGAGAGTGGGGTGCCAGCTCAGGTGTTGACCTCGTCATCTGAGCGTGATTCAAAATTACGAGGTGTCAAATCTTTCCCGATCCCAGACCGTTCCCAGTAGCCTGTTGTGTTGCTCCAGTGCTATGTTAATTCAACTACCTACCTACCTAACAAAACCATAATCTAAGTGTCCAACTTCACGGACATGTCACTTGAAATATACTATCATCCATTGTTTCACAAATCAAATATGCTGTTTACTATCGTTATTAAGTAAAATGCCTATAGGAGACCTATAACTTCCTTGTTTCTGTCACAGTGTTGGTATTATACAATTAAGAACCCTCTCATGAAAGCCAGTTATTGATTATTTCGAAAGTAACATCATTACTTGGGTTATTTCAGCGCAACCTTTTCGTAGGCATAGAGATTGCAGAAAAATCACTAAATGGACTAATGCATTAGAAAGGATTGTGCAGTCGTCCACATCCAATTGGTCTAATGTTTGGGACGTTGCAGTCTCTAATAGCGCAGATTATATTGTTTAAAGCCAAAATTTCTCCTAACAGGGAACATTTACTGAAAATGATTCAATTAAGCCATTTCCAAAAGTCTTATCCATTCAATCGAGACTTGGACTACTCTATCTTTTTAAATATTCCTGCAGTTTCATGCATGTGATCTATTTTGTTTAGCTAAAACATAGATTTGAGTTTTTCTTGTAAGAAAAACTAAAATGATTTTTCTTTAGCCTAATTTTTCAATATTGTAGAAAAAGGCTCATTACAGAAAGTGTGAAATGCTAAATTTTGAAACATTTTACTGTGAAACAACATTTTAAAGATTCCAAGAATTATTGCATAGTGGTTTTTTTCGGGTAATCACGCGACAGGTGCTCTATAGTACCGCCATCTGTCGATCAATAACGAAAAATTTGTTCAAATACATTGAACTGCTATCGAATAGAAATTTTAGTCGGTACTTTCCCAAGTTGATTGAATAAATCCTGTACTTGAAAGGGTTAAATGAAGAATTATATTTCAAGGGGCAATACGTGAAATACGTGACCGGAAATAAAATCGGGTAGGCTGTGTCGGAGGACGGCAGCAAGATTTTAAGTGAATACGTCTCGTTAGTATATAATATTTATTTGTTCTTGGTAAATGAAATAAATACAAATTCAGTAATCAATTCATTGTTTATCGAAAGCTGACGAGTAGCTCTTCCGCGTAGGCAACGTTCGATGCATTTCTTTTCGACTAGTATATGCCGACATTGCGACATTTTTCAACTACGATCCAAAGTTTCACAACCAACGCCATTAGATTTCTCCTCCAATGTCTTAAATCGACAGATTTCGACGTTAGCTTTCGTAGAGACCTATTTCGACGTGGTAGCGCTTCGCATTACCGAGTTATACTGATAAGAAATTTGCGTAGGGAGTGGAAAGTCCCTAAACTCCTCCTCTCCCTCCCCACTTATCGCGACGCGCGAACCCAAGGTCACCGACAAGTCTTTGTTTCCTCAGCGAACGAATAACATTAGACTGGTTTGATTCGCATTGACAGTACAGGTAGATAAGTAGGTATTTAAATAACGTCGCACTGGGCTATTGGAGAAGGTCCGGGATTAAAACCCAAAGGAAAAGATTCAGGACAATACCACGTAATTTTGAACCATGGTCAGATGACGAGGTCACACCTGAGCTGGCACCCCACTCTCCAAACTTCCACATCACGCCAGCGGCGTGAGGACATTTGAGGCCACGACAGATTTAACGTGCACCAGCCCCTTTGTACACGCTTTGGTAGCACCGAGTTTTGAACTCTCAACCAAAGACCGGTTGCTAATCCGTAACTCTTCCAACCTGGCTATCGCGGCCCTATTGACAATACAGAATTAATTTGAATAATTTGACCGAACTCGAAAATATTTTTTCGTAACGCTCAACTTTCTGTACCCGCCACCTAGTATTTACATGCAATTACACGAAATAGTTAAAGCGCTTGCTGCAAATTTTCTCCACTGAAGGTGTTTGTAACAAATCTTTAATTTCGAACATTAATTATTAATCATTATTCGAAAAAATTAATTTTTTTCTTGATAATTCGTAGTAATGAAGAAACACAAAATATTAATTTTTATCACAATTGCTTTAATTTGGAATGACTTTTTATTCAGAGATTTAATTTTAATGATGTATTTATGTTAAGGAGAAAATAATTATCTCTAACGAAACACAAACATTGACACACTGAGATAAACATTAAACAGCGAGAAATATCCCTTAGATAATAAAATAACAAATGTCTTGTTGACGATTTCAAATCAGTGTTCAATTATTCATAGATTATTTGCAACTTACGGGGACACAGGCGTTTATCAAATTTCGCAATGCATTTAAAACACTATGTGGTAGAGGATGTGATTTAATGCATTGCTCAATTTTTGTATACTGTTCTAACGGCATGGTGTATCCAATGCTCAGTTTTTAAGCTTCGTGTTCATAATTATACATTTTTTAATATTTAGAACTAATAAAAAATAGAACGAACGAAAAATCATACCTTTCTTAATGCTTTTCAGGCCTAGGAATCATATATTATTATTGTATGATAAACAGATAAAAAAGCAGTCACAATCAATTTCTTAGTAAATTACGTTTGAGAAACACACTGAATTTGGTACTAATTCTTTATTCATAAATAGTTTAATATACTTGTTTGAGTTCTGATATTTTAACGATTTTGAGAAATCAGGATAGATTTCAAGAATTACGACAACAATTATTTACAATAACGCTCGATACTTTTCTACAAATAGTCCTAAGGAAATTGCCTTATCCATACAGATTAGTTCTCAACCATACAAATTTTCAGTTTAGCCTAAGTTTTCAATTAATTAAATTAACAACGTAAAATTTACTAAGTAATTATTTAATGCACTAACTCTCTGGGCAAGAGATTTACGGAATATGTAGTATTGTTTTTGCCCCACAACACATGCATAATGACTAAATAACCGCATCTAGTGGTTGAAAGAATCCTAGGAAAGCTTCTATTGGCCAAGATAGCAAAACTGGAAAGAAGTCATTGTAGGGAAGACTGCAATATGCGTGCGAACTGTATGCAATATGCAACTGATATGTGCGTGCGAATACTTAATGCGATTAACCCTCTCAGAGGGTTAATCGCATTAAGTATTTCTAATAAGAATTATAAAAAATGAACTATAAAATCCACCTAGAAGTGTCAGACTATTGCTTTTGATGTGTTTGTAAAATTCAAACTATATATAATTAAAATTTTTGGTTATAACTTTCTTTCCATTACGTGTCAAGGCAGTAACCTCAACTCTACGTGTGAGTTTTTGCCGTGCTTCTAGTGAGGTAAGCCTACCGAATATTAACGTATGCGTGCGAGTATTTAGAGCGAACCCCACAGGTCAAAACCATCAAATAATATCCACATAGTTGAGCATCGCAGCCCCGATTCTCATGGTGTTACAGCATCGATAATGGAATTACGGCGACTCGAGTTCATTTGGGTGCTATCTCATGCGTTCTTCGCAAGCATCCATTAGTATTTAATTGTTCGTCTAATCGTGGAGAAACCATGGGAGGGAAATATTTATTCGGAAAAGAAAACGGTAGTATCGGGCCATTTTTCAAACTCGTGAGCGCTGTCACGCAAAAAAGAAGGAAAGACGTCGTTCTTCAGGATGGCGTGACAGGACTCTTTGTGAAGATTATTCAGTTAAAGTCCGATATCAAGAATAACGCCACTCGCATCACTGTGGTAGTCTGGAAACGTTTCGTTACTATGCTGCGACGTGATCAGAATAACTAAACTGAAGAATTTGGTGACAGTGGGTCAGGATTTTGGGTCTGTCAGGGCTCCCCATGGTGGGAGAGTCAACAATACCATGGTATCGAGATCTAAAGGGTACCCGAAGTACTCAAGGTTTTTCGCTTTGCCAATGTATTTGATTTTTAAATTAAAAAATTGTAAATACTTTCAGTATGTTTAGAATATTTTAGGTTTTTTTACCCTCCTGGCGCTTGTTTTGACGAGGTACCTCGTATTAGCAAAACTTACCAGATCTTAATAGACGAGCTATCTTATCTTAGACAAAAAAAATGACCAGATCTTGATCTTATCTTCATGAAAAATCGGCAATATCCTGATGACGATATATCTCGTCATTTGCAAAATTGATCAAATCTTTATTGACGAGATATCTCGTCGAAACCATTTGAAGGGTTAAAACGCTGTATCTTCAAATTCTATCTCCTTTTCTTTCAGTTGACGATTGTTCCATTCTGCATTCACAACACTAGATATAATAGGAGTACCTTGCATATATCCTATAAAAGGATCGACAAGTTTAGTGGGCACCACTGTGATTCTATTAGAAAATAAAAATAATTAAAAAGAGGAAAAAGACACGACAAAGTACTCTGGGGAAATGCACTGTGATATCACAGGCTATCACACAGTAGGTCCTGTCCACTTGGGAAGTCCTGGTTAATGCACCGCTTCCATCTCGGTGTCCATGGCTATGTAGGAAGTCCAGTTATTGACCAATACTCTATCCTTATGTTTGAAGATAATTCTCTCTCCAGTCTTAGATGACCTGAAGGAAGTTTGATATTGAGGGATTTAGCGATTTCAAATTGGGTTGAGTTGTGGGAAGCAGGGCCTTCCTGTCCACATGAACAGAGAGGTATGTGCTTCAGTCTTCATGAAACTTATTCCAAGATTTCAATGGTTTTAAATTACTAATTCACCCCCCTTACCTCTATTCTGCGTAACACTCGCTATTTGCTCGTGATTTTGTGTACAGATTTGTTTAAAAAATCAAGAATAGCGATTTGAAATCTTGACAAAATAGACCGAGCAAAATAACTTAGAGAAATCCTATTTTTGATTCTTCAATTTGGCATCAAAAGAATTTTTAGGTTCTGATTGGATCTGTATGGAAACGACGTGTTTTGTGAATTCTTATTATACCTGCTTTTAATTTTTTACCTATGTTTCAAGTACAATATTTTGGGTTCATACATCAATGTTTCCTTTCCTTGAAGACAAGAAGACTCAAGTGATCTATTTACAGCTTTATAGTATGTGCTTTGACTCAACTATCTACCGGAGTTTTCTTTGACAGATTCTTTCTATTTATAGAACGTAGCAAACAAAAAAATAGAGATCTAAGGTTGATAAGGGGTATGACGGATAGGCCTAATTGTGGGTAGAAGCATACAAGTTTCCCACCTCTTGTTGCGTTATTTCTCTCATTCTTTGTATGCGCTTTCTCTCTTACAAATTTATACTCCTATTTCATTTGTACGTTCTCATATACACTAACACAAATATACTGGTTTCCTTAAATTAAGGGAGCCGCGGTAACCCAGGAGGAAGTGTAACTGATTAGCAACCGGAGGGTTGCGAGTTCGAAACTCGGTCCAACCAAAGACGGGGACTAACGCACACTTTACGGGGCTAACGAGCACGTTAAATCTGTCGTGTCCTCAAATTTCATCACGTTGGCGGAGTGTAGAAGCTTAAAGTGGCTGCCATCTCAGGTGTTGACCTCGTCGTCCGACTGTGGTACAAAATTAGCATGTGTTGTCATCGGATCTTTCCCTTCGTGATTGATACCGGATCGTCGCTAATAACCCATTGGGTTGCTCCAGTGTTCAACCCAACGGGTTATTAGCGACGATCCCGTGCGATGTTAATCTACTATATACCTACCTACCTCAAATTAAGGAAAAATCGGAAAAGTCATGATAATTCAAAATATAATTGGTAAAATTTCATGAAATTTAATGTAAATATGAGAATTTAATGAGTTATAGATTTGTTTAAAATATACATCTTTTACATGTCTACAAATTATGTCTTTTACACTTTGGAAAATGTTCGATACGTCATTTTTTCACAATGTCTTTCTTCCTCAAACCCTTTATGCATACCATTGCTTCATTCAACCAGATTTGCATCTAAAATCTCATCGAATTTAAGTTTCCTACGTAATTGTGCATTAACCTATTTCGGCTGCTCAAATTTCCCTGTCTGATCTCAGCCAGCACCGCAACAATCATCAACTTAATCCTAAATTGAGCAACATCCTTTTGAAACATAAAGTTCTTCAAATTCTAGGTTTGGTTTGTCACTCGCAGTCATTTTTTGGTACACTCCAAGCTCTAAGAAAAACGCACTGAAAAGTTTTTCTAAAGAATTTCTTCATTAAATTGTGAATTATTAAAAGCTGACTTTTCATAACACATTGTCCTTGGTTGGCCTTGTGTTAGAGTAAACAGAACTGGTTTTTCCACCATTTAGAATTGCGCAAAAGTTACCATATTTAGCAACCTTTCGTAATTTTTACGCTGTAAATTTTCTAATCTCATCATTTTACTGATATAATTTTGCATTCTTTTAAACCGGTCTGATTATACTTCCTATTGAAAACTGATTTGGGGATAAGTTAATTTCAAATCACATCTTAGATGAAAGGTACTTTTGATGAAAAATAAAACACTTTGAAAAAAATTAAACTTGCATTCCCCTGAAACGAATTTTGTTCACCTGAAAATAATTTTCAGATGAAATGAACAGAGTGATTTTTAAACAGAAATTAATCAGTATAGTGATGAAGATATTGGTGTCATCCTCCAAGGTACGTTGCAATTTGTAGGCTGCGAAGGTTCTATTCCTCTCTGGATGTATTTCTCTCTTCTGTTATATTCAAATTTTCATTTTATGAAAATGTTCATTTAATTGACGTTGTTTGGCGCGGATTGACCAAATATGGCCCTTGCTCATAAAACCCAACCAGCATTTAGGCAGGACTTTTAAAATGCAGATTGATATGATACATTTGGAAGAAAAATTATATGGACAGATTAGCATGTCGAGAAAGGAAAGTATACAAATGCACTAAGGCATCTATATTCTTCTACAGAAAGTGATTATGCTTTAAGTGATTATTAATTTCTGTGTCAAATCATTCAATTCGATTAAAACGCGTTTGTGGTTTTATACAAATGAATCTTGTTTAAAGTATAAAAAAATACTCGAATTAATGTACTCACAATGAATTATTTAACAAAGCATTACTGTAAAAAAACAGATAAAATATGTAAATGCTGCGAACATTAGCAATTAGATGATCCTGATCCCGTAATATAGTTTTTGTGATTATTTCATTCACAGTTTATGTAGCGGTTTCCATTTTCAGCACGAACCTGTGATTGCAAACGTGCACTCTGAACCAAACCTTTGATATTCCTAAATGGTATCTTAGGGGAGAAATTGTTCCAAGTTCCATGAAATTAAAATTATAATTTGCCTATTTCGTTTGTAACGGGTTGTCTAGTTCTAGTGTGATTTTCTGGGTTTTGTGAATATTTCATTCACAATTTACGTACTAGTCGATTATTTCTGCAATATTGACGGTTACATTGGATTGTTACCTTTTTAATAATTATTATTTCAAATTTCACCTGTTTTAATAAAACAATAAAATAAAGGACGTATTTTGGAGGGAAATAGCTTAATCTCGTGTGTGATTTTAATCCTACGTGTTGATTAAACAAATGATTAAATGTTTGAAGAATAAATCCATGCAAAATTGCATTCCCAGTAGTTATTTTACCTTTCATTTATAATACACATTTCAGTTGTGCAATGTTTTTCAACTGTCAAATATTGCTTTTGCGTGGAACATTAGAGGTGTATTTGGCTTGTGACACAAAACTGAGTTTTTACCATCCGTATGTTACAAAGGGAGTTGGTCTAGAATACACGTTTCAATAGCAAGTAAAACCTGAACATGGCGACCACCGTTATTCAAATTTTAAATGAAATATTCACAAAACTATCCCCAAGAATTACTAAAACAAGATGACCTACAACAAACGAAATAGTCACGTTATAATTTTAATGTTATGGAACTTGAAACAATTTCCCTCGATGGATTCCATTTGGGAACATCAGAAGTTTGGCTCAAAGCATGTTTTCGATCACAGGTTCGTGCCTGTGATCGATCGTGATAAAAATCTGAAAATGGCGACCGTTATGTAAATCTTGAAAGAAATATTCACAATAACTATTCCCAAGAAATCATTACTAAAACTAAATATCCTAACGAAATAGTGACGTTTTAATTTTAATATGATGGAACTTGGAACAATTTCCCTCGATGGGAATTACATTTGGGAATATCAGAAGTTTGGTTCAGAGCACACGTTTTCAATCACAGGTTCGTGCCGAAAATCTGAAAATGGCGCACACGAATGCTGCATTCCGTCTAGAGCAAACACGTTTATGGTTTAACCGCGATCAACTCGGAACAGGACGTCCTATGAAAGCGAGGTTAAACCATCGGGCCATTTCAAGGTTGGTGTACCACGCAAACGAAAGAATGGACACTGCGAACACCAGCGCATTGTGAATCCGGAAGGATGACCCATCGAAAAACTACTACTTATTATTTTTTTTATTATTCTCCCCGAAATATTGTATTCATTTCCGTCTCTATTTGTCACTTGAAATACAAAAAAAGCGTGTTATTGTTTTTGGATGTTTGTAAACAAACGCGATGGATTGGAATTGATGACATTTACTTGGTGAGCTTGAATTGTTTCAAGGTTCTGGAGCAACAATGGGAAATTACGACTTGCTCGTTGTTGAAATGTATGTTCTTTGTAATTAACGCTGTCACTCCTCGTGAAGTAATGTTTGATTTAATCTGTTTCTTCTCTCCCGCAAGAATCACTCAAGTTCATCATTGTGTAGTTTTACTATCAAGTCCAAATTTTGGTTTATGAGGTTTTAACATCATTATATCAACTTTTATTATTCTTTTTTTTTATTAAAATGTTCATCTCTGGTATAAAAGTGCTGAAACTCCCTTTCAACATCTTGTAGATTTTAGAATCATTGATTTCGTTAGTGGCTGTCTATTTCCAAGAAAAGATGATAGTCCGAAGGCAAGATGTCTGATGAATATGGGAGGTTGGCAGCTCCCAGCCGAGTCTAATAATAATTTTCTTGGTCGTTCTTGCTGTGTGTGATTTAGTATTGTCCTATTGGAAAATAATTCCCTTCTGGTAATCAATGAGGCTGCTTTTGGGTTAATACAATGAAAAAACTTTGCAACTGTGCTGAGTACACTTCAGTATAATAGTTTCCTCATTCGGCGGAAGCTCAAAGTGAACAATCCCGGTGGTATTTCATCAAAAACAAAGGAGCACCTTTTTGGGGAGTAAAATAAATGTTCGAATAAATTTTGTAATGTAAAATAAATTTTGGGTAAATAAATGTTCTAAAGTAAACAGAATTCATTAGGGTGCATATCTACAAGCACCAACCGCATGTATTAGAGGGCTCTGTTCGACAGTGTAGAAGTTGACCAGTTTGGACCATCGTCATTTCAGACACTGTTTTCGTACGGGTAACATGTATCATTTCACGAATGCTGATATGCATCTAGCATGCGGAGCAGCAAAACAAAACTGAACACATAAAGTATTCCAACGGAATAGTTATTTTAACAAATGCGACAATTCATGCCACACCGTGGTCGCATCTTTGAGAACCTAATGTGAAACTATAAGCGTGCAACTATTGTGAAATTGTAAAATTAGGGATAATAAAAATGTTCACATAATTGCTGTCTTCTATTTCTGCATCTTAGCGAACCCTCTAGCATATGGGGGTGACTTGCTGACATACAACCCTCGTGAATACGGTTTAACCCTGTTAGGGGTTCGCACGCATACATCCGCGTTCTGCAACCTGCAGTCTTCCCTATGTGACTTCTAACCAGTTTTGACCTCCTTGACCATTCCTATGATTCCTTCAACCAAGAAATGTGGTTATTTCGTTATTATGTGTTTGTGGGGAGCGTTGAAATATTACACTTGTGAGAAATCCCGTGACATTCAAAAGATTAATTTTGTGTTCCTTACCTCTCCTTAAAGTTTGTACAGGGAGATTTGAAATACCCTGTATTTGAATTTTCAGGAAGCCATGATTTTTCTAAAGCATGTACTTGTCTGATATTGCAATTCTTAGTCCTCCTGGTAATTGTCTAGATGAGGTATTTCGTCATTAGCAAAATTGATCAGATCTTGAGGGACGAGATATCTCGCAAGTAGAAGAAAGCTGACTATATCTTGATCTCGTAATCATAAAAAAATGGCAATATCTGGATGACGAGATATCTCGTCATTATAGCAAAACTGACCAGATCTTGATGGACGAGATAGATAACTCGTCATTAGCAAAATTGACCAGATCTTGATGGACGAGGTACCTCGTCATTAGCAAAATTGACTAGATCTTGATGGACGAGATATCCCGTTATTAGAAGAAAACTGGCCAGATCTTGATCTCGTCATCATAAAAAAATCAGCAGTATCTTGATGACCTGATATTTCGTCATTAGTAAAATTGGTAAGATCTTGATGAACGAGGTTTTTCGTCGAAACCTTTTGGAGAGTTAAGTTTTAATTTTACGTGATGGTAAATTGACTGAAGAGCAAGCTTATTGAGCTTGTTTAGTGAGCGTCTTTCTTGCCAATACTTATTTACATCGCATGAACTTTCAGGAGCCATTGATGTTTCCAGGATGGGCTGGTACGCTGGATGCCAGGGATTACAGATCTACTTGTCCTCAGTGGGATCTTCAAGGTAGAATGAAAGGTGCAGAGGACTGTCTATTCATCAACGTTTTCACCCCTGGTTTACCAGTAAGTAGTTATTTTATCATTCATATTATACGAAATTGTGTTGTGCTATAAGGCAAAAAACTGTGTGGAGTAATGTGTAGTATTTGTCTCTCCAAATAGGGGCAAACCACTGTCAATCACAAACCGATATCAGTCTTAAAAATTATTGTATCTTTTGTTATTCTTTATTAATCAAAAACTTTTTCGAATTTAAACTATCTTCCTTTCAAGAAAGTTTATCCAAAATTATTCGGCCCCTCAGAAACACATCTTCTTAGGTGTTTAATGGCTTTTTGAACCCGAGGTACCCTTGTGATGTAATATTTTTTCCCGTGAGGTTTACTGCCTCTGGTAAACATGGCGGACATGACTCAGGATGCCCTTAGTGATCATTTTCTTCTCTCTATCCTTTATTTTCACAATTATTTGGCATTGTCTGTCTTGTGTTTGGCGCAGCTTTTCCAAATATGGCCCTTAGGACATAAAACCCAAAACGAACCAACCCAAATTGTTGAGTATATGTTTTAGAAAAAGAGCTAAAAAATCAAGCCGTTATATGTGGACATTTTTGAGAACATAAAGATGTCCCATATGTGATGGCTTGATATTAGCTCTTTTTGTACAGAAAATCATGAGATATACCCAAATATTTGGGATAAGCTTAAAAGAAAGATAGTGGAAGTTAAGAAAAAGGTTTTGGTTAATAAAGAATTACAAAAGATACAGTCGTTTTCATGACAAATCTGTGTCTGTGTCCAATACGAGACAGTGGAATACCCCAATATACGTAATATCTTGAATAATATTCGTGTGCGTGTGTGTGGAGAGGCTGATATACTGTATAATATCGTGACTGATTGACTACTCATTTTAAATACTTCAAACAAGCTACGAGTTTAATTCTTATCGTTTACATAAAATCGTTAGAAATGTGTTGATTAAATATAGACAAAAAATTAGGAAACAGGTCATATTCGTTTGCACACGAATCAATTTTTTTGCACTGTTGGATTTTAAAAAACTTTTAAAAATTCTTCTGAACCACTGGTTTTTATTTCAAATATGCATTGAAGTTGATACTGCTGTTTGGAAGCCGAACATAATTGAAAAAATTTCAAATAAGAACAAAAAGGACAAAACTCTGTTATTTGCCTTGCGAATTATTCTTTAAAAAATTACGAAATATTTCAAGCTTATTCTTTCAAAAGAATTAAATGCAATCGAAATGGTATAATGTTACAACGATGTTCAAATTTCAATTGCAAATATTTTTGAAGAAATCTAGTTCATAGTTTTGTTTTTCTTTAGGCATCAGGTTCGTTTTCCCAGGTGACGTACCCAGTTATGATTTTCATTCACGGGGGGAACTTCGAGGAAGGATCAGCCAATATTTATGGACCTGAAAAACTCATGGACAAAGGAATTGTCTTGGTTACTTTCAACTATCGAATGGGAATACTTGGTAAATATTTGTTTCTCTCATGATGTTTGTTTCCAGTTATTGACATTTTATTATGGCACTTTATGCAATTACAGATCATTTAACTTTTATATAATGTTTAATAAGGTGATTAACACCCGTGATCTTAATGCACCTGTCTCACGCAATCGGCAACCTATCAATTAGTAATAGCATCGATAACTTACAATACAATAGTATACATGGTAGTATAATAGTACAATAGCAATACATACAATAGTATAATAATACATTACATTAGTTCAACTCCACCATATACTATTTAGTAGACAAAGTTCTACTGCTTTCCATGCGTCTTACTAAACTTTAATTTTGGCTTCCTACCTCTCAATAAGGTTTGTACAGAAAATTTTGAAACATTCATGTATTATGCACGTTTTTGAAAAGTCTGTTGCAAAACAATTGATGGTATTTAATCTTATAAATGTTCAGCTTTTGAAATAATTTGTATTCTTTAAATGGAATAATCTGTTTTATGATAAAAAAAATGCTGAAGACTGGAAATTTCATAAACCTTTAAATTTTTGTGGGTTTCGAAGTAAAAAGAACCAATTAAAAAGTAGTTGAGCATTTCAAACTTTCAGCTCTTTCCTCTTCCACTACAAGGGTAGTTAAGTATACTAGTTACATTTGCTTGGATTAAACAATCAAAATTTCTTGTATTTCTTTAACATGACGCAGTTTGACTGGTGGGCTTTTAAAATTTTATCTTATCAATTCTACTTCTATAACTTGCATTTGTCTCGCCTCTTTTAACTTTTCCTTTTCAATACGCTTTTAACTTTTCTCTGTTTTTCGAGAATGTTGAATTTTCTAAATTTCTGACAGTGTTAATTTGGTTTAGTGTGCTGTTGTCCAGTTGCTTTCTCTGTTCATTGTATAACAGACACTCTCATATAACATTTATGCTTTCAGAGATAATATTTATAACATTATGTTGCGTGTCTTAATCAAGAATTTATTCGTATATGAGAATGACTAAGAAAATCTTATTAAATACTTACAAATGTTAAGAATCCTATACCAAATTTTGGATTTTGGGTTTTCATGGGGCTCTTGGAAAAAATAGTAGAGTGCTTTATAATGTAAGCAATGATTCCTTTCTATTGCTATTTAGCGTCAAATTAGACCTTGTGTAGCAAAATAAGTGATCGTAAAGAGACAAACTAAATCTATTTAGCTTAATGGTCATTTTTTTTTTCAAATCATTTCACCAATCCATTTTCATAACTTAAGTTCGTTTTCTAGATTAGTTTTTAGAAATTGCTTTCTTTCGACTTTTTACTCTCTTTCGCACACAGAAATGGGATACCTTATCTTTTAAAATCCCTACTGTATCATCTTAATGTCAAACTTCAGGAGTTTTTAGTAGTGTTCAAATAATCACTTGCCTTTTCTGAATGTGCTTAAAATTCAAAGTGTGAAGCCCTCAGGGGCACATCTCCCTTAGGTGTCACGGACCCGAGTTACTCTTATGACATTTTCTTTTCCCATGGGGTTTACTGTCTTAAGAAAACACGGGGATCGCGCCACCGGGATACCTAAGCGATCTTTTTCTGCTTTTATCCTACTACTCTTGTGTTTGGTGTAGCTTGGACAAATGTGGCCTTTGTGCAATGAATCTTAAAAATAACCAACCAATCAAAAAGTGCGAAAGCTCACTAGTTTTGCATGATTAATATTTAACGCTTAGATCATCTGCAACACATCGATTACCCCTATTAAAAACTAAAGTTGATTTTTTTTCAAATTTAAAAAGTAGATAAACAGAAATTGTAGATAAAAATATTGCAAGATTCATGAATTCATTCGTCTGATAACTTCTTTGGAATCTTTAACATATATAAACCAATGTTTTTTCTAGGTTTCCTGAGTTCTGGTGATCAGGCCTGCCCGGGAAATATGGGGTTGAAAGATCAAGTTTTGGCCATTCGATGGGTGAGAGAAAACATTGACCGTTTCGGTGGAGACCCGAATGCCATTACGTTGTTCGGTCAAGGTTCAGGAGCTGCCAGCGTGTTCATGCACATTTTGTCGCCGCAGAGCCAAGGTAACTCGCTACGAAACTGCTATGCGTCTTATATCTATAAAACAGAATATGGAATATGTATTGCTTGGCTGTAAAACACCAAGATGTTTTTAAAGCTTATCTTAATGGCTGTAACTCAATCCTTCTAAAGTGCAATATAGAAAATTTCAGTGCATTAGATCAGCGTAACTGTAGTTTTGTTTTCACCAGTCCATCCATCTTATACCACTAAAATAATGCGCAATTTAGTGATTTCACTTAGAGAGCTCTTATGATAATAATACATTCTGTTTCAACAATCTGCTCGCAATTTAGTTAAATGTAGTACCGTATTTCCTCTTTTAGAGTTCGTTTTAACCAAGTGACTTAAGTTTC
Source organism: Meta bourneti (assembly GCA_933210815.1). Taxonomy (NCBI): domain Eukaryota; kingdom Metazoa; phylum Arthropoda; class Arachnida; order Araneae; family Tetragnathidae; genus Meta; species Meta bourneti. The sequence goes on along the minus strand of OW119931.1, from coordinate 56,263,167 downwards.
AACGAAATAAGTTGTCGTTTGTAACGAAATAATGATTCTACAAATCTACGTGCAATTTTAAGTAAATTAAGTGTGTAAAAAATTTCACCTTCTAACCTATTGTCGATTTTTAGGGATAAAAAATTCAGAAATGTTGATTTCAGTAGGAATGGAGAATGGTAATGGTATGAATGAAGAATAGGCATCATTTTGCTCATTTATGGAAATAAAGACTAATTTATCTCACGTGACCAGGGTTGTATAGTATGCCACTTGAGGTTTTATGTATCTCGCAAAGAAACATACCTCAATTATCACCATTATCAATGTAAAAAACAACACGGTCGTGATTAAATATAGTCCTTGGTAAATGTTTAGAGAATCCGTTCTCACCATCCATTTTCGGTATTCAATTCAAAATTATCAATTGAAGGGCTACGAGCAACATAGTGATAAGTCACAGAATAACAATTCGTAACGAAAAGCAAAATATTCAATCGATCAAAATAATTTCTAATTGTTTGAATGAGTGCATCTTGAAAGTCTGAGATAACATGACCGCTTGAATATGGATAAATCATTATAAATTTGGAGTTTTTAAAACGAAAATCGCTACCTGAAAAATTCCAAAAGTGACTTATCATCATGTTGCAGAAGTACTTCGATTTGAGTACAATATTTTGGCAAACCACAACAGTTTTTGAAATCATCACATATTCGTTTTTCTAACTGGGAAATAGACCAGGACTCAAGGACGATTTCAGCCAAATTGTATCATAATTCAATGTGCCCTCTAATGCAATACAAGATAAAGATCAGTGCTTTTCTTTTCCAACTATAGGTTTATTCAGTAGAGCCATTATGCAAAGTGGGTCAGCCCTGTGCGATTGGGTCTTAGAAGGAGATGCGTATGGGTATGCCAGAGAAGTTGCTCAGCGTTTGAAATGCCCCACCGATTCTACAACGGCAATCTTGGACTGCATTCGGCTGAAACCCATTGCGGATATCTTGACTGCTCAAAAAGATACCAAGGTAAGAATTAGTTACAACATTTGAACCTTGTGCTTACTTTTGTCTTTTTCGCGAATGGTAGGTAGGTAATTTATTTTACGTCGCACTGGAGCAACACAACGGACTATTGGCCACGGTCCGGGATCAATCCCGACCGTGGCCAATAGTCCGTTGTGCTCACCAGGGGACAGCACCTCATTATTTTGAAACACGGTCAGATGATGAGGTCAACACCTGAACCGGCACCCCACTCTTCAAACTTCCACACCACGCCAACGTGAGAATGTTTGAGGCCACGACAGATTTAAGGTGCACCAGCAGCACGTACACGACTGTCTTTTATTGGATCGACGAATTTGATTGGAGTTTCGAACTCGCAAACCACCGGTTGCTTGTGGTGGCATCAGTTCTTTTGCTGCATTAGGCAAATACCAGTTCGTTCCTGTCAATCGAGTAAGAGTAAATTTTGTTCTGCGCAGATGAGCATCGCATAAAATGAGTGACTTTGTGTCTACGTTCACTCTCCTGCATTAAGACAGCAATTGCCTGCTCTTGCTAGCTGTGTCTGTTTCTGGATCAGTAATGCCGTATGTTATAATTGAATAAATTGGATTTATTAACTTTGGAATCTATGCTGATGCTATTTCCCTCTTCAAAGAACCGTGCCTGTCTGGAAGGCTTTCCTGAAGCACGAAGTATCCTGATATTCTTATCTTGTAGCACTGTGCTAGATACTTCTGATGTTATTTACATCTCGATGAATTGAAATTGTTTTGAGAACTTTAGAGACCTGAAACATAAAGCCATATGTTAATGCGCAACTCAACCAACTGGGCTTCCGCGGCTTCCACCCAGAGGGAGCTTATGATGGATTTCAGCAACGCCGGAAGCAATACAAAAATTGCATTTTTGTCTATTACGCCCATATTCAACAGATATACCAGATGTGGACTACGGATGAATGCAGAAACGGTTTAAAAAATTGTGTAGGATTTATTTCATTTCAACGATTGGTTTTGAACTTTCGTGTGTATTCATTCACAAGCAATTTCAAGTTATACTCCTATAAATAATGTTTGACTATTATTTCTTTATTATAAAATGTCATATAAATTATTTCAAAATATTTTTTAAAAGTCGCAGAACAACATATTACGCGATGCGCAGTGTTGCGTGAGTTTCAGAAGTGGAGTGGTAATGGAGTGCAAAGTCTGATGATGGGATATGAACTTTGCTCTTTTTGCATTCTTGGTGTATTTTGCATTGTTGAACATGTCTTTCTCCCCTTGCAATGGCAAATTTAAAAAACCTTTTCCCTCGACATTTAACCCTCCTGGTGGTTGTTTCGACGAGGTATATCGTTATTAGCAAAACTGACTTGATCTTGATGGACAAGATATCTCGTCCATCAAGATCTCGTCTTCTGTCGTCATTGGAAGAAAACTGACCAAATCTTTTTCTCGTCATCATCAAAAAGTCGGTAATATCGTGACGAGATATCTCGTCATTAGCAAAAATGGTCAGATCTTGATGGACGAGATATCTCGTCGGAATCACTTGGCGGTTTAGTTTAATTCGGTAGTGTGGGACTTCTGGGTATACGTAGAAGCTACACCATTGATACGATTATTTATTTTTGCCAAATAATCACAAGCATTGCTTTCAAAATGTGGAAGAGAACGCTGAATACAAAATATTCCAAGATGAAAATCAGTTTATAGCGTACATTAGAATGTTGGACATATTTATACTCACCGACATACATGCCATATAAAGACGCACGAATGTTTTATAAATGACTTGTAATCAAGGTCATTTCTTGGAGAATAACCTAGAGAATGGTTGTTTACCCCATGTTCGCTCAGAATAAGGTCGTAAATGTCCACAATGCATTTGTCATAACTGGATAAAGGTAAGTTTCAAAGCTGGAATTCAAACCTGGTCTCCAGGAAACGTAGAATGCTTTTGCGCCACAAACTCTGCTTTCCTTTTATGCTTTTTCTTTTTAAATCAAAGTTAAACGATACCTACAAAATTTCAATATTTGCTAATCCAATAAGTGATGAGTGGTTCAAAATTACGAAGCCTTATCCTTGGATCTTAACCTTAGGGATTGATCCCGGACCATCGCCAATAGCCCGCTGTGTTGCTCTAATGCGACGTGTGAAATACTTTTATTCTGAGTCTCAATTGGGCCGCGATAGCCCAGTTGGAAGAGCAACGAATTAGCAACCGGAGGGTTGAGAATTCTAAATTCGGTCCAGCCAAAGATCATCATGTACCCGGGGGTTGGTGTACGTTAAATCTGCCGTGGCCTCAAATATCCTCACGTTGGAATGGTATGAAAGTTTGGAGAGTGGGGTGCCAGCTCAGGTGCTGTTCTCGTCATCTGACCATGGTTCAAAATTACGAGGCGTTGTCATTGGATCTCTCCTTTAAGGATTGATCCCGTACCCATCTCCAATAACCCGTTGTGTTTCTCCAGTGCAACGTTAACAGCTACCTACCTATCAATTACTGTCAATTACACCGATCGTGATAAATAACATTTCGTGTGTAATTGGTTTAGGATTAGTGATATATCAAATTTATGACTGATTTTAATGTTATACATACATCTTTTATGTAAGCACTAAGCAAGAATTAAGGTAGGTAGTTGAATTATCGTCGCACTGAAACAACATTACGGGTTATTGGCGACGGTTCAAGATCAATCTCGATGGGAAAGATCCGAGCAGGAATTAAGATGAGTGGTTCATCTATAACATACAGCTATTCCTTCGCATCAAACTGATTTCAAATTTTAAATGCTACTGTAAGCTAATATTCCATTATGTTCAACGAAAATTAATATTTAGCTGAGATGAAAGATAATAAGAGAATTTTCAGATTATTTTGTGTTAGTTAAAGCCACGAATATGAAACTACAAAACTCAGACTATAAACATTGACCTTCTGATAAAATAGGCGGAGTATGCGCGCGCAGTTTCATGCTATTTCTCCCGATCGCTGGGGGAATGTCACGTGGAAAAGAAGCGTATAGCGTAATGTGTAGGGGTCAGTTGTAGCCCAGTTGCAAGAGAAATGGATTGGTGATCGGAGGGTTGCGAGTTCGAAACTCGGTCCAACCAAAGATCATCATGTATACGGGGAGGGGGCTGGTGCACGTTAAATCTCTCGTGGCCTCAAATTGGTATGTTGTGGAACACGTTGGCGTGGTATGGAAGTTTGGAGAGTGGGGTGCCAGCTCAGGTGTTGACCTCGTCATCTGACGGTGGTTCAAAATTACATGGTGTTGTCCTCCGACTTTCCGTTGGGAATTGATCCCGGACCGTCGCCAATAGTCCGTTGTGTTGCACCAGTGCGACGTTGATTAATTACCAATTATCTAATGTGTAGGACTGCTTAAAGTGCCTGGTGAAAAACACTAGCTTGCGCTTCGACAGCAAATAGGCCCAATTCGATTCCCATGCCCACGTGACTTACACTTATGAGATCTTGCGACAGCGACACCGTCTATTTACTACGTCTTTTTCATTAGAAGGTCGATAACTATAATTTCGTGACGTAGGAAAACATCTACTATTTTCCATCTTAGTAATATCTTCCTTCTTACTGCTCTATGGCCATTTATTGAACACAAAAACTTGTTAGACTAGTTTGTTTTGTCTATCTACTATTATTTTTATGTTCTACGAGGGATAATTAGAGAGGATCCTACGACTTAAAGTGTTAATTAGAACTCTAAGTCGAATTGAACTTATCGATTAAAATAGCAATTTGTAATTGAAGTATAAACGCTGAAATAGTGTTTTCATTTTAGGCAGAATGTGTTTTCTAGATGTCTAATTTGAAGGAATAGAACTTGCAAATAAACATTCCTGTAAACTTAAGTTCTGAATGAAACCATATTAACTAAAGTTCTATCATTGTACCTTTAATGAGCGTCACAAAAATTTTTGCTCAAAAATAAAACTCGCATTATCATACAGCCCATATCATTTCAACAAATCAAATAATGATTAGTTGTTTTTTGATGTTTATTGATGATGATGATTTCCCAATGTTTAGTTGATGGTTTGGTCAAAATTGGTCAAATGAACCAAATGGAACCAAAAAATTGCTTCATTAAATGAAGAACCAATTTTTTGATTTAAGGAAGTTACTTTGTAAATTAAAGTAATCAGTGATGTGGTAGTATTGAAGAAAGTAAATAGAAAAATATTACTTTCACACAGACACATGTATGCATTTTTAATCAATGATGATTATTTTTCTGCAGATATTTGGTGACTACCCTCTGAGAGCCGTCCCAGTGGTCGAAAAAAGCGGAGACAATAAATTCTTGCCGGATTCTCCCATCAACTTGCTTAATGCTGGAAATTTCAGAAGAGTGCCTTTGATGGCTGGAATCAACAGAGATGAAGGAGCTTTTTTCTATCCCTGTAAGTTTTTTATTTAATTTTCTTTTAACATACACGAAATCTTACATATAGTAAAACTTCGTCATTCGCACTCGGATTTCGTACGTGATGGAACATTGCATGAATTTCAAGATGGCTGACTTGCAGGTAACGTATGGGGCAGCCAATGGAAACGGAAGAGCTGTTCAGCAATTTTGCTGCTCATACGTAGAAGACACCACCTTATGTTGTCTGGGTCAGGTTCCTCCCTTATATTAGTTTATAGCGCTATAAACCTATACCTAAACTAAGACAACGTGTCCTAATCCACATGTTCGTTTATTGGCAAAAGAGTGCCTGTTAATGTGTCTCCCGAACGGGAAGGCGATCCTCCCATATTTTAGTTTGCTCTCCTGGTGTTTCTGAGCCAAGAGGATACACGATTCCAATTGACTATAGGATTGCTTTTAAGGTAGATGAATTCTAAACAAAATATTATCACCATTGTCATCAAATAATCCACCATTGTCACCAAATAATCCACCATTGTCACCAATAACCTCCAAATTTGTCAAAATCGCATTCGTCTCATGCCCACTCAAAATGTGCGAGCTCTGTTTCTATAGTGACAGCCAATATTTAGACTTAGTGTCAGGAGCAGCTCTCGTGGTGAACAGAGAATACAAGCCGTAATATTCCTAAAATATTTATATACCCATCCTTAACTCTTTCAAAGATGAGACGTCAGACGCCCTACAGCTCCTAAAAGGGCTAGTGACAACATAGAATGAAAAATTATCGAGGACAAAACCAGCGTTATAGAACGCCCTAGTGTTATAAGTACACTTGTACATCAAACGATAAATCCATCGTTTCCTTCTCCCGGAAGTATTCAAAATAATGAAAGAACGACGCCCAAAATATTATCTAATAATACGATAGGATCGATCTATTATCGATCTTGCCTAGCGTGCTAAAAGTTATTGCCAATCACTTGAGTTGTGTGTTCCCTTTACCTCAATATTTTGTCCATGGTTTCGTGTAAAGAAAGACTATGTGGGATTAGTAGACAGTACTTCAAAGAGGTAAAACGTAGCAGTGGAGATAGAGATCAAACTTTCCTTTCATAAAAAGCTATTTAATGTCTTTTGTTGTCTAGTTATTAGAGCGACACAACGAATCCGTGTAGTTGATGAATCACTACAGTACAACGAAATGTAAAGATAACAAGCTTTCATGTTGAATAGTGGCCTCTTAATATAAAAGTACTCATCTGAATTCCGTGGTATTATTTTTAGTACAGTCGCAGTAGAATTCTTTTTGTGATGAAATTAACAGGATCACAGGGAGTTTGTGGTATCAACCAAATGGGAACGAATAATCGCAATAATTCAAAAACCAAGAACAACAGATAAAGTGATGTAAGTAAAATTTAAATTTAAATTACGTCGTAGATGATTTATTGGAAGATAATGGTAAATTAATTAACGTCGTATTGGAGCAACACAACGGGGTATTAGCGACGGTCCGGGATCAAGATGTCTTATTGGAAACTATTTTTCTTTTCAATTGTCTACAGCAGTAGTTCCCAAACTTTTCAGTTCAAGGACTGCTTTGATATTATAAAATTAAATAAGGTATGCCATAATGATTCTAATTTCTCACCTTAATATAGAGACTAAAATGTTTAGATAATGTTAAAGAGATTATAAAATGCCAAAATTTTATGTTAAGGATAACGATAGCACGATCATCAGTCACTGGGAAATACTCCCTTAGCTGCAATTTCAATTGCTTATTTATAGAACACATAGTAGATATTTTTAATAATCATTTTTAGAACATAAAATTATCCGAAAAAGTAATGGAATATTTTATTTGTTTCTTGAAAATTCTTTAGTTCTTCAGTTACTCCTTTAGCGAGTTTAATCCCTTAGTTTAGTTCATCACACTCCCTTAGCTGCAAGTTTAGTTGCTTATTTTGAAATTTGAAAATTCTTCAGTTATTCCCTTAGCTAGTTTAGTCCCTTAGTTTGTTTAGTGCTTCATACTTCCTTAGCTGCAAGTTGAGTTGCTTATTTTTAAAACAAGTAGTACATATTTTTTAATCTTTCTTAAAACATATAAAAGATCGAAAGTAATGGAATATGTTACTTTTTTCTTGAAAGTTCTTTAATTCTTCAGTGCTAGTGATATATTGAATTTTTTCCGAGGATCCTCTGATACCTTCTCACGGACCCCTGATTTCTACTATTTTTCAACCTTGACGACTTGGGGTATCTGTGTAAGCAAAATCATCTCAAAAGTCCCTATTTTCTAAATTTTGGCGACTTTTCGAAAATTACGGCGGGTTTTTTTTAAATTCACAAAGGTCAACGAAAATTTAATCTTTTTTAAAACTAATAGCAGAAGAAAAAATATTTTTCTGATTTTTCTTTGGGGAGAAAATTTTCTAAAGGACACCAATTTCGAAATTTTGACGCCAAGCCGTGTCAACCATGAAAGAAAAACATCGGTATATATGGTTGCTAGAGTATCATGTAAACCTTATTAAGAAAATATTTAGTTTTTTAATTTTATCTTAGCGAAATCTTCAATGTCTTGTTTCATACTTAATTGCACATTTTGTCTTAGCCAATTCATTTTATATCTGAGCAATTAAAATTGCTACTAAAATAAAGTAAGAGACTTTTTCGCTACTATTTTTTAAATTTATGCTTCTTTTCACAAGTGCTTTGGCTGTGGCAGCCCTGTTATTGGGAGTTTCTTGGTTGTTTGGTTTTGGGTTTTATGGCTCAAGGACTGGGAGTTTCTGGTTAAGTAGGCTAATATCAAATGTTAAGTTTCGTATTTTTATTCATTTATTGCTCTTATAAAATTAATGATATATCCAACATTTAAACCTGATTTGAACGCTTTTCCTGAAAATTAGGTTTTACGGCAAATGATTAAAGAGATAATCACCGAAATATTTATTCTGTATCACCCTGTATATCGAATAGAATATTCCCATATCAATGACCACACAAATACTGTTTAGTTACTACAATAAAAACAAGTTGTGTATAAACTTAATCTTTAATTTCAGTACTTTTGGAGACATACCGGGATGCTTTGAGAGAAAACCCCAACTTCCTACGGACTCATCTGATTCCGATGTTCATCCTGACCACCACGAACATCCGAGGCAACGTGGACTCTGTGTCTGAGACGATAATATTTGAATACTTCAACCGCATCAACCATTCCAACGTTTCACAAGTTCTGCAACCCTTCATAAACGTAAGAATGACTACTTTTGATATTTTGGTATCAGTACAAATAAACAATACGAGAGGCTTTCTCTAAAGCGAAACATGGATGGCGCTAGTGTTTTGTGAAGAACGTGCTTCCCCTGAGCATATCACGTAATGTGTTACTAATACGAAGTTAATAATAAAGACGAATAATTAAGACGAAGGAGCCATGACCATTGAAAAGATGAAATAGATGCCTATTCTTAACAGGCGTCTGTTTCATTTTTCTCTAGTCTCATGGCCCTTTCGCCTCGTATCTCTTAAGATTTCTTTTACACCACACTGAGCCTGCGGAGAAGAAGGGGGTAGTTGAATTTACGTCGCACTGGAGCAACACGACGGTCTATTGGCAACGGTCCAGGATCCGTGCAGAAGGGAAGAAAGGACAATCCCTCGTAATTTTGAGCCACGGTCAGATGACTAGTTCAACACCTGATCTAGCACCCCACCGTCCAAACTTCCACACCATGTCAACGTGAGGACATTTAAGGCCACGATAGATTTAACATGTACCATCCCCCGCATACGCGACGGTCTTTGGTTGGGTCGAGTTTCGAACTCGCAACTCTCCTGTGTTACTAATCCGCTTCTCTTCCAACCGGGCTTCTTGCGGCCCCATGAGAAAAAGGGAACCCAAACCATTACGTACTTGCCTGCCAACTCATCCAAATGTTCCAGGCCACTGTTCCTGCAGAAAGATTCCTCGGTGAAGGGTGCAAGAATCTAACACAAAACAAAGGGCCAACTAAGCTTTTCCGCTTCTTGGATGTTGTTTGTCTTGGATATTGTTTGTTTACATTGAAAATCCCTCTCTATGTCTAATAAAATTCAAGATTGTATTTCATATCAATTGCACAGGATAGACACAAACAGCAATAATAAACAGAAAAAAGTTAAAAATAAACATAATAGATGAGAAGTTGTATTTATCCTTGTGTCCGAGAGTTAGTATAACATAAATAACAGATTATGATCCTTATTAGATAACAAAATATTGATTCGATTCATGGTACCATCGCTAATCGTCGATAATTTCTGAATATGGTAACTCGTCGTAGATTTGCTACATGCCCTTCCACTTGCCTATCCAAATAGCCGTTTGGGGACGAAACCTTTAGTTGCCAATTTGGCGAGGGGTGACGGTACCACTTCTTTTTAGTTTTACCGGAGTTTTTCGGAACTGAATGCATTAGAACTGATTGTTCCCAGCTATGTTCGGACGTGACGCTTGAAGGATTAAGTTTCACTTCGATCTGGAAATAGTGGGCTTTATATTGGAGTTAGGATTATTTAAACTGATTTAGTTGAGAAATGCACTCTATTGAACTCGGATTGAAATGGCTTCGAGCGATGCTCTGGAGAGAACGAGGAATACGTTATAATCCCAATATTAACAGGGAAGTAATCTAATATGGCTGATAATGAGTTATGGTAGGCGAAAGAGTAGTGCAGTCAATTGTTTACCTCAAATGACATGTTTTCTGTACGTATTCCGAAAGTGAAGTGACTTGACTTGTTTTTCGGACATTATTTCAGCATGTTGCCAATAAAAATTACAAAGAATGAATTCCGAATTGATATACAGGATGTTCCGAAAATATCTGTCCAAACTGTAAAGGGTAGTAGAGAGCCCCAAAATAGCCATTTTTGTCAAAGAATGCGTGTCCGAAAATGTCGATAAATGGATGCGAGGTTTATGTACTGCGAAAGGAAACCACTATCCTTATTAAGCATGATGCACCAATATTTTCTCAGTCTTGTGTTTCATTAATTTTTACTGAATTTACACGATGATTACAAAGATTTTGTGGTTTTTTTTCTTTTCTTTTCTACTGGGCTTAAAGTATGTCATTCCCAATAACCGAATGTTTCCATCAATAAAAGGGTAATTACATTTTCCGACAATTTGAATAAACGAAAGAAATATGCAATGAGGATTACATGTAACATTTCAAAAATTGCGTTTATCGCTAATAGCGCATACATATTTATGGTTATGACCCCGTCTTGTTCCAAAGGTATCGGGCGTTTAAGATACGACACACAAACAAAAAATTATGAAGAATGGAGCTGTCTTCTTGTTACTCAAAGTACAATTGTATTATGAAATATTCACAAGTGTATTGATAATGTGCTTGTGCTCTTTTGTATAACAGTTTATTTTCTGTACCTATATTGCTACAGATAAAGTAGGAACAGGGATGCCACAGGCGACTTTTCGACTTTTTGCAATTATTTTTAAATCTTGGCGGCTGAAGGTATCTTTTTAAGCAAAAGCATCTCAAAAGCTCCATTTTCAAAAGTTTGTCGACTTATCAAAAATTATGGCGATATTTTTTTAATTCACCAAAGGTCAACGAAAACAGTTCCTTTTTGGACTAACAGTTTACAGAACAAATGTATTCCGGAATTAAGAAAACTTTCTAAGGGATGCCAATTTCGAAGTTTTGACGCCAACCCGTGGCAACCATGAAAGAAAACATCAGTATATATGGCTGCAAGATTATCATAGAAGCCGTGTTAATAAAATATTTATTTTTAATTTAACTTTCTTGGCAAGATCTTCAACGTCTGTTTCATACTTAATTAGCACATTTTGTGCTTTAACCACTGTATCTGAGCAACTTGTATCTGAGCAACAAAAATTTTTACTAAAATAGTCATAAAATAGTTTAATAAATACTTTTTGCCACTATTTTGAAAATTTATACTACTAATGCTACTATTTCACAAGTACTTTGGCTGTAACAGCCCTGTAGACGATTCGATAGCTTTGCGTTAGGCAATAGTCAACTGAGTTTTAGCGAGATACGTTTCTGTATTCAATCTATAGTGATGTTTTTAGCGACTTATTTAGTCTCGAATAAAGAATAGCTGCTGGCATAAACATGTCTTACACAAAGGCAGAAGAAAATGTTGGCGAGTTTCCCTCATTTAAAAACTTAGATGGATCTATGCCCGGAGTGAAATGGACTTCCTATGAAGAGGCGTGTCGAAATATCTTTTCGTGGTGGTCTGGCGATATTGTAGTTTGAAATTTTCCCCTCAAGACATACCATAACGAAACTGTACACTATGCGGTGTACTACAGTGTACCCAATTAACTCAAGTGGTAGTTTTTTCGTCGCGAAAAGGTAGGAGCTGTCTCATACTCGTCTTGACAACAAAAATATACAAACAATTACGTCATTATTATATCTTTTATGCCACTACTACAGTGTACCCAATTAACTCAAGAGGTGGTTTTTCCGTGCTATAAACGCATCGCGTCGTGAGACGGATAATGGAGTGGTGGGAAAACCTGAGCCGGAGGCCCTCCATCTCCTGAGAAGCTTGTGGCTGGACTGAACAGAGCTCAGCTAATCAGAATCTTCTATAGATTTCACAGGGACTTGGAGCATTGCGTCGTCACAACAATACCACTAAAGACATGACACATATATTGTTTATGTTCCTGTCTTGAGGCCAAACTATAAAGATAGCAGCGTCAAGGGGCAACTCCTTTCTAACTCACCTTTCCCTCCTATATCCCTGATGTGTTTCGGTCATTAGCAGGTTCCCGCACGCAGTATGGTACCCCGATCTAGTTTTCTACCCTAGCGAAATACTAGTGTGCAAGATCCTCCCCCTCTAGTCGAAGGGAGGAGTAGAAGAATCTTTCCTTGCAGCTGTCATGCACCAAGTTTGCTTTCACTCAGCGACGTACTAAACGTAAGTTTACCATATCTTCGCTGTTCGTCAATTGTGTTCCATTGTTTCGGACATACATTCTTTGACAAAAAATGTTTATCTTGATGTATCCTACCAGCCTCTTAAGTCTGGCCTGGGAATATCTAATCACCCTGCATGTACACATCTAAATACAGAGGAGAAACAGTATGGTCAAAGTATATACAAAGAACACTGTTTTTACATAGAAGCTCATCTATAAGAATATCCGCGTTACCTGCCTATATATGTTGTGCCTATTAATTGAATTGTGAATTATTTGATGCAGTTAATTGTTTTGTTTCGCTGTAGATGTCAACAGATGCAATGTTCGTAGCATGTAATGATGCAACTGTACACTCCTATGCAGCTACCGGTGCACCTGTATATATGTACACATTTGAATACAGAGGAGAAAACAGTATGGTCGAAGTACAGTATGGTACACCAATAGCTTATTTTGACCCAGGTAAGACTTTTTATTTTAAGTATACATTCTAATTTCAATCATGGTAGACTTAATTTTGGTATCATCAAACTGACTAAGAGATCTATATGTGTACGCAAATGGTTTTCGGGTTTTTAATTTTTTATTCGAAATTACAAGCACGGAATAAATTGAATGTTTTTGTGGTACTGCGTTGAAAATGATATGAAAATTACGCAAAATAAATTTAAAATATAATGGTCAGGACCTTCTCGAGCTGACTATGTACCCCGAAAAAGCTGTCTCATCCTCAAAAACATTTGATAGTCTAAACAAATTGTCTTTAAGTTGTTTGGTTGGGTTCATGGTGCAAGGCACATCTTTGGCCAAGCTGTGCTAAACCCAAGACAAAGTCAAGTAATGGACATTCACACACATGGAAAGTTTTATTGGCACAGAAGAGAAAAATATACCCAGGATTAGAGTTACAGGAATCGAACGTGAGTCACATACAACTCGCAGGTTGCTAACCTAAATTTGAAATATAAGTAGACTGAGCATTGTTATTGAGAAAGCTTCCAAAAATGTCACCAACATATCGACTAGTAGTCACGTGATTGCTCTGTGGAAAACTCACTTCCTTGGTTGATTCGACATCTTATCGAATCGTTTGCCGATATAACATTTTATGACAGGGAAGATGTGTGAATGTGCATTTCTCTAGAATGGCGACAAAAATGGTGAAATCACCAAACGTCTATGACAATTTGGTATTGACCAATCAGATGATGAATCAATGGATGGACGTGTTCTCCCGTCCTGTGGACCAATCGGATGAGGAATGTTTTTTTCCAACAGGCAGACGAAAGTAATCAAAAGATCACATTTCTTCAAGTTTGGGTCGCATGATTTTGGGCATATAAAAAGGTTACCATTATCACTCTACTTTTACATATACTCTCTGGTTGCTAGCGCAGTGGGCAAGCCCACTAACCCACGACGGTCCCTAAATTAAATTGCCTCCAAATGCTTTCTGAGTGAAAATTTGGAAAACACATAACGCAAAGCTCAAAATTAAAAAATATTGACAAAGTTTCATACTGTCTGCTCTTTTGTTTTATTTATGCGTGATGTGAAAGTTTGGAGACTGGGGTGCGAGCTCAGATTTTGATTTCGCCGTCTGGACTCAACGGCAGATATATAGTATATAATTCTAGAGGTAGGTATAGGTAGTTGAATTAACGTTGCTCTGAAGCAACACAGCGGACTAGTGGCGACGGTCCGAGATCAATCCCAAAAAGAAAGACCCGAGGACATCTCGTAATTTCGAACCACAGTCAAATGATGGGGTCAATGACTGGCACCCCACTTTCCGAAGCTCCACACCACGTCCATGAAGAAAATATGCTTAAAGATTTTTGAAAGATCTTTTGGCACTAGTAAAATGTTACTTTTTTGAGGTGTGCCACTTTTCTCGAGAATATTCGACTTGTCACGGATTTAAATTCGCATTTAAATACCCGTATCCCACTTGATCACCGAAGCGGAGTCCCATTAAATGTGTTGCTTAGGGGACTGCCTAATAATTTCCAGTGACAGTGCACTTCTCGTGACCTGAAATCTTCATGTGTTAACAGGCGTTTCACACGGAGACGAGCTCTTGTACCTCTTTAACCTGGACGTCGAGGGACTTCGTCAGCCTTCATTGTTGGACAACTTGGTGAGCGGAAGAGTGGTCTCTCTGTGGACTGATTTTGCAAAGTTTGGGTATGTATAAATCCTTCTGAGTTCGTATCATGCGGCTTGTAGCGTTTATATATTGGATGCTCTCGTTTATATATTGGATGCATAGCATAACCTTATACCGCGACTCAAGAAAGTACTGTGGCACAAAAGATATTAAATTTTGATTAACAATAACACCAAAGAGCTAAACGGTATTTTTTATTTATTTATTTCAGTATCTTAGGTATCCACTAAATAAACTGTAAAGCTTAAAATTAAATTAAAATAACAAAAAAATAAAATATCTTACACTTTTTGTATTCGCAGTGAAAGTAGACGTCAAAAAGTATTGGGAGACCGTCTGAAAAAAATGCAATAAATAGGCAAATTTCTAGAAACTTTCCGTTAAACTACGCTTCAATAGATATTTTAAATTCGAAGTTGGATATTTTCAAGTATTCACAACAAATTTAAAAGTATGGGTCTGAAAAAAGTAGGATTTTTTATTGATGTTAGAAAACTTATTTCCTCCCTGAAGTGGTGGGAAATCTGAGAGATATCAGAGAATGGATCTGTCCCCAAACTACAACAGTAAGAGATTTTTCCGTCGCAAAAAGGTAGCAGTTGTCTCATAAATAGGTAGAAATAATGTTGCTCATAATTGTTGGTATATTTCTGTTATCACGTCGTGATAACAGAACATTTATATTTTTATCACCTCTTTTATGCCGTGTTGCAAACGCATTACATCTTCTCGAAACAATACCCCAAAGACACCGCAAATACATTGCTTATGTTTCTATCTAACAAACTATTAAAATAGCAGCGTTTATACAGCTTCTCCTCTGTTCACCAATTGAGCTCCATTGTTCACTAATTGAGCTCCATTGGTCACCAATTGAGCTCCATTGGTCACCAATTGAGCTCCATTGTTCACTAATTGAGCTCCATTGGTCACTAATTGAGCTCCATTGTTCACCAATTGAGCTCCATTGTTCACTAATTGAGCTCCATTGGTCACCAATTGATCAGTTCGTCTTAGCGGTGCAAACAGCGTAAATATGGTAGGGAGAAAATGATAGTATGCTATTGGTATCTGACGTTATTCGTGTACATATGTGATACTTATCAATTATCAACAGCGCATCTTAAATACGTGGCTGTGCTACTTGGGTTATTTTGAAGTGACCGAAGACAAATTTAATTGAAAAAATCATCGAACTAGACGTCCAAAGTGTGTCAGAGAACTTGAGAGGTCAAGAATATTCGCTACATTTTTAAAGCCAAGCACGTTAAATTTACTTTCGAAGTCCATTGGTTGGTTAAAAGTCCTCATATGCTAAAATCGTAAAAAAAATTCGACTTTCATGGTCGAGTATCTAGATAAAAAGCCATACACAAATGAAGCGATGCAAAGGGCTTTCACTGAGAAAAGAAGCTAAGGAACCTACGTTAATCAACTTCAAGATATCTGTTACTTGATTATTTTATAGATAAATCTAAATTCTATATCTTTTTAATGAGTAAGCCAAAACTGAACATGAAGTGAAAAATCTTATTCCACATTAAGACATTGTGCTGGTAGCAGATTATCTTGGGCTCTGTTTTAAGGATTTCTTGGTGTTTTAATTGAGATTTGATTGACTGCAAAGGGGTTAAATTTATTAACTTAAATATTCCGAAAGAAAAGTGCTCTAAAAATCGGTATATTATCAAAATTTAAACTTTATCAGAATAACGATCCGACGATTATGTTCATATTTGTAGATTATTATGCCCTGTACCAATTAAAAGTCATAAATCCTGTACAAAGTCTAGACTTATTTTATTGAAATATTAAGAAATATTTTTAATAGAGTTAACACATAAAATTTACTATGAAAATTAACTTTGAGAATATTTCTTCCAAGTATGGAGGGAAATAGAACCAATAATTTGTGATAATTAACTAAAATCAATGCCAAAGATCTTCAGAAAAGTCATCAAAAGCAAATTAGATCCGAAAAAGAATTATTTTAAAAATAACTATGGTTTTTTTTTTTCATGAAATAATCGAAAGCTGGTTGTTCCCCGATACTTTGACTCATTGTATATAGAAAAAATATTTGTTTGACAAGAAACTAATCTTAACAGTTTACTTGTGAAGAAAGTGTTAGTGGCGCCAACAAGAAAAACTATTGGGGATGCTCAAGTAAACCCCAGTTGCTTCATATATGAGTGCTTTCAGAACTCTTCATTTCGCATATGCATTAGCAATGTTTTCTGTACATTTGTAATATTTATCCCTCATGTTGGAGAAGCCTCGGCCCCAAGAATGCAAATATTGAAGTCAAAGGTTTCGGTGTCTTTGCAACTTGGCGCCGTTTCTTGATATAGCAGTCTAATGAATGAGGTCGAGCCACAATGCATGTAACCTATAATATCTGTATATTTGTCCCTTATGTTTGGGGGGACCGGGCCCCAATCATAAAAATATTTGGGCCCAATAAGAGTTGGTGCCCGTGGAGACAGTTCAATGAGACATTGAACTATTCGACACATACTCTACGTTACACAAATAGCATCACTTGTAATCTGAACTTTCTTAGAATCTTAATTCTTATGTAATAAAAGTCATTCTGAATATGATGGGTTTGGGTTAAAAAGTGCAAATTAGTTCAGATGTAAAAAGTCATAGTTAAATAGAATGGTTTTGCTGCATCGATTCATTTTGATTTTAGTTACAGGAATCAAACCTGTGCCGCCTAGAACTCGCAGAGTGTAGGTGTGGAAGGGCAGGTAATAACATATACTTCAAGGAGGATTTAAAATAAAGCTGAATTTTACTGAAAAACCTAATTTTACAAACATAAAAGTAATAATTTATTTAACCTAAATTTATGAATGCTGTTGAGGCTGCAGATTGCTAGCGCAGAGGTCAAATCCACTTTCGAGACGGAATATTCGAGTCTCGAAAGAACATTATAAGCTGTACAGGCAATATTAAATGCGATAGAAAGTCTTTATACATGAATGTGATTCAACTGAAATTAAGCACGGGGACTTGTTCAGATAGGAAGGGGACCAGGGCAACCCCATAAATTTTCGTGATTTTGCAAACATACCCCCAAGTAGCACAGTCACATTTTTAAGATGTCTTGACGATAATCGATAGGTATCACAAATGTACGTAAATGTGACGCTCAGATGTCAATGGCATACTACCTTTTTCTCTTTATATTAAAGCCGTTTGCCGCGGGAATAAGACGGACAGCTCAATTAGTGAACAATGGAATTCAATAGTGAATAGCGGAGATGCGTTAAACGTGTGTTTAGTACGTCGCGCGGTGAACGGAAACTGGCATGAAGCAGGACAGCGGCGAGGAAAGATTCCTCCGACTAGGGTGGTGGGGACCGTAGAAGCAGGGGGAGGCTGCCTCCCGGCCCGACTATAAAGACAACCCCCTTGCTTCCACTTTCCAGCCGCGCTATACTCTCTTAGCAGTTTTCTCAGACTCTTTCCATAGACTTTCCCTATGCAGGGACCTGCTAATGACCCAAACACATATGGGAGAAACGGTGAGTTAGAAGCGAGTTGCCTTTTGACGCTTCTATTTAACAGTTTGGCCTCAAGACAGGGACATAAACGAAGTATATGCGATGTCTAGTGGTGGTGTTTTGCGACGACGCGATGTATGAGAAATCTGCTATTCTTGAAACGGAAAAACCACCTCTTGTCCTAGTTGGGTAATCGCTGAAGTTAGCTCAACTTATGCGTATCGAAATTTCATTGGTCGAGAATGTATGGAAACAAAATGATGATTCAGTGCCATAGCAATACGACGGTTGATGAAGCAAACTAAGAAGCCCTGTATGTGTTAGGTGATTGTCTTTGAATGGGAAGGGATGGGACTAGGCAAGAAAAAGAGCTGTCTGATTGTTTATTCTCCATTCGCCTAAATGCAGGAACGTATTCAAGTCAAGTGCTCATGTGGGCCTCGAACCCTCCCCGAATGCATCTTATTAAAAAAAGAAAGAATTAAAAGACATGTTGAGGACAGTTTAATCAGTGTTAATGAAGTTAAATAAATTATACAAGTAAAAAGCATCACACGTCGGCTACAATAGTGTCACAACTAAAAAAAAGAGGCTTTTATGAGTTAATACCAGAATTGGATTAACGGGATACGATTCCACAAGCGTGTATAGTGAGTAACCTTTCTGTAGTTCAAAAACTCGTCCCCAAAGAGCAATTGTGTCCTTATTTGTATAAGAATTTTGATCGGAGTCTGTCGGGAACAGTGTCACTACGAGTTCAGACGAAATGCTTCATGTCAATCTCAGTACAAGAGGACCCATCTCAAATAGTGGCTTTTTTCATAAAGTAAGGAGGAATATTTATTTCCTTTGTGTCTAAACTCAAAAAGCGTCATACAAAATGAAAATAATTAATTAAAATATTTCGGTTGGGTTTTATAGAGCTAGGGCCATATTTGACCCAACTTTACCAAACGTCAAGTAAGTGGACATACACACAAGGGAAGTTCTACTGATAGAAGTAACCCCCGGATAAGTAACAGAAATCGAACGTGCACCACCTACAATTCGTAAAAAATATGTGGGCGACGAGAATGACACAATAAAAACAAATTGACGTAACTCAAAAAAAGCACAATGTTTTCTCCAACAAGAATGACATAATTCAAAAGCGCCCTTCCTGCCACTAGGGGTTTCATAGGAAAGCAAAAGGAATCCAAATACTTTTGCATTTTTCAAAGATATGGTCAATCTTACCACTAGGACAGTTTTCTTCACAGGTCACCTTAACCCTCTAAGTGGTTACGGCGAGATATCTTGTCCATCAAGATTACTAATTTTGCTAATGACGAGCCACCTCGTCATCAAGATATTGCCAATTTTTTTATGATGACGAGATCAAGATCTGGTCAATTTTCTTCTGATGGCGAGATATCTCATCCATCAAGATCTGGTCAGTTTTGCTAATGAGACAAGACACCTCACCGAGACAACCACCAGGAGGGTTAAAAATATTTAAAATTCTCAATTTTTCGTCATACTGAACAAAAGCATGATATGAGATATGACGTTAATGTAGTCGACGAGCGATATGTTAATTAAAGGAATAAAATATTCTGTGAGAGAAGACTGGACCACCCCCGAAATTATATTATGGGATTCAATTAATAATTTTTAACTATTTCAGAGAGGCTCCTCAATTCGTCAACTACGAGTACCCACGTTGGGAGCCCTACAAACCGGACAACCAAGCTTACTACAGGATCGAACGAGATTTGAGACCTGAATCCTTCTACAAACAACGAGCCGTCGACATGTGGTCCAGACATTTACCTGCCTTAGCCGGAATGACCACTCCCACCAACAGTCCCCTCACCCAGGACAAAAGTTCCGAGAGTCTGTACAGGACATTGGCGTGGGCTATGGTGTCAGTTTCCATCGCCCTGCTGGTCGTTGTAGTAGTACTTCTGGTGGTACTATACAATCAAAAGAGGAGTCAGAGCTTCAAAGCCAGTACAGAGAACCAGTCCAGATTATCAGGCTCTACGCTGTATTAAAAAACTACAAAACACATGCAAAATACGGTGCATGGGGAAATTGGGCGTCGATTCTGGTTACCCATCTAATTTTTCATTTGAGTGACTGAGGCGCCATTTTGAATTGACGACCAAATTTTTCTTTGCAGCTTCAACGTACTCGATTCTGCATAGTTATCAACATCCATCCTGCACAATGGAATTGAATTCTACGAAAATTTAGTCCTCGATCGTATGAATCAGTTTTATATCAAGATATTTTGCGACAGTATCGCAAATACATCTTCGTTCTATTATTTATTAGAAAAGAACCATTGTGCAGTTGTAGGCAAAGAGGTGTAGTGCATTAGATAACTTCATATTGCATTAAAAACTACAAAACAGATGCAAAATTCGGTACGTGCAGAGATTAGACGTCGATTCTAGTTACTCTTCTATTTTTCATTTTCTATTGAGTGACTGAGGCGCTATTTTAAATTGACGACCCAATTTTGCATAACGACTTCAACGTACTCGATTCTGCAGTTACCAACATCCATCGTGTACAATGGAATTGAATTGCACAAAATTTAGTCATCGATCGTATGAATCATTTTATATCAAGATTTTGAGTGTAGCAGATGTATCTTCGTCCAATTGTTTATTGAAATCATATCATTGTGCAGTTGCAAACAGAGCATTTGAATGTATTACATTAGATAGCTCTATACTGCATTAAAATCTATAAAACATGCAAAATTAGGTATGTGTAGAGATTAGGCGTCCACTCTGGTTATTCTTCTAATTTTCCATTTGCTATTAAATGACAGGCGCCATTTTGAGTTGACAACCAAATTCTGTTTAGCGATTACAACGGACTAGATTCTGCATCTTTATTCGTAAGGTAAAAGGCACACCAACATGGAATATAATTCCACGAAAATTTAGTCCTCTTGTGAATAATTTTATATCAAGATTTTCATAGTAGTATCACAAATGCATTTTCGTCCTATTGTTTAATGGAATCATACCATTATGCAGTTAAGGTAAACAGGGCGTTTGGGTGTAGTGCTCATTATAGATCGTTGTACATACATTTTTAAATAAACATGGCTTGTTAGATGTAAGTTAAAAGAATTTTCATATTGAATATTAGTGTTTTGTATTGTATTTAGAATCTAAAATGTTTTTAATTACTAGATATAGAATAGGGTTTTTGAGGTGAATATTTAAAATTCTTATTAAACTTATACGAAAGTATTAACTAGTTAAAATTGCGCTATTTTTCATCACCTGTGAACCTTAGCTTTGTATTCGGGGAATACGATGTGTTTATTTTTAAACATGCAATGAAGTTTTAATACTGCACTGTTTTGTCATTTTTATATCTGATTATCCAATTTGCGTTTCATTTAAAATAATGCATAAATGCTCCTGTTACCCTTATTTTTAAAAAAGCAGTTTAACTGTTTTACTTAGTTTGCATTACATTGTGTACTTTGCTTTATTTAGGTTACTTCTGTCAACTTTATCAACATTCAAAATATGATCATTGTATAATCAATAGAATAAATAAATTGTGTTGATTGACATTTCTTATTAAAGAATTACTCAGTTATTATAATGCATATCTATTGACAGTGGTATAGCAAGAACTCGACCTTTTACAATCAATTTTGTGTCAATAGATTCAGATTTTAGATAGTGTCTACCACGAGAATTGCTTCAATCACTAAGTCTGGGTGATGGCAGTCGTTATAGAAGCAAGGCTTGTTCAATTTGAGGAGTGATTGATGGATGTCTAACATTTTTTGGTTTTTGATTAAAACAGAGCCGTCACAAGCCTAAGCACTTGGGAAATAGCATAAATCCTTTAAAATAGCAGCAAAATAAGTCTTCTCTTCCAGAATATTTCAAAGCAGTTTTAGTTGCCCAGATACAAAATGAACAAGACCAAACATAAAATGTGTTAATAAGTACGAGGCACGTTTTTAATTTTATTTTAAAATTTTTTCTTACGATTGTAAAATGGATTATGCCCAACGCATGATTTTTAAAATATATTAGAACCTAAATCCGGATTTACAATTCATTTGCATTCATCTGAATTTTTTTTCGTTATCATAAAGAACTTTGTTAATTTTCTAATTAAATCGGAGTGCATTTTTGGAATAAACTCTAAAAATAATTCATTTAGTGAATACATTTATAATTTTATTTTACATGTAAAAATGATCACTAACGATTGCAAAATGACTAATGCACATTTTCTATTTGTTTTCCATTTTAAGAGGAACGTTTTTTGTTCGTTAATTTACTAATTATATCGGAGCACATTTTTCGAATATTAGCACTTATAAATAAATTAACGCGTTTAGAAAACTTGATTGTTTTACACATTTTAGGTGAACAAAAGCTTTCACAACAGCTAACAATCACCAAATACAAGTTACTCAATTTACTTACCAGTCATGAGCTTTAACAGCACTTTCCCCCATTCTTCCAATATCAAATTCTTTTTGGCAAACAAGGAATTTTGCTTGATGGCGATCAGTTGAAGCTGCAATCCATTCTCGATACTTTTCATTTGTAGTCCATAAACTGTTAAAATCACATTTCCCAGGCATACTTTTTTAACCCTCCAAGAGCTTCGTCTCCGCATCGAAGTCTGCCCAAAATTGCCACTCCTTATCAGCGGAACCAAGTTGTTTCTCCTCAAAGTTCTTCATTCCCCACGACGCATCTAATGCAAACCCATCTGCCATGTATTTTGTTTGTGGGGACAATGTGGAAATATAGATTATTTATGTGCTTTTCCTTCAGATGTTTAGAAATTTTGTCATTGTAAAAACTATGTGAAACATCTGGGGAAAAGCCGATAAACGCGAGAACACGAAGCATGAGCAAATCTATCAATGGAAGTCATCTATCTCCCCAGACCCAATGAACTAAACGGTAATTATCCGTCAATCAACCTTGTGCAACAGTCACACCCCTTCGCCTTCGGAGAGTCAGTCAGCGGTTCTCTGTATTCGTTTCTGAAGAGAGGATAAACGTTCTCTCAGTGAAACCTGCCGCTTCCCGTCCAAGAAGATCGGACAACGAAGCTCGAAAACGGGAGAAATCGGAAAACTGCCGTCAGAAAAATTTAGTGTTCTAATTTTGGAAAAAAATAAGGAGTTTTTAAGGACCCTTGATTTTAAAATTAAGGGCTCTTAGAAATGAAAGCTAAAATAAGGAGTTCTTAAGAAACGTGGGAACCCTGTTTCAATTTAAGACTCCAGGTTCGACTCCCAGTTCAGGTATGGATATTGTAATGGTTCTGAATCCACTTGAAGCCATATGTCCTGATACATGTAGCTAAAAGTGATCATACAAAACAAAAGGGATAGATTTTAGGTGACAGAAAAAAATACTATTGAAAGTAGAATATAATTCCAGAAAAGAAATATGAAATTGTTCTGACACTGATGCAATTTTAAAACAAAACGTACTACCTACTTAGTAAAAAATTTTATTAACAAAGTTTTCTTTCATACAATAAAATACAAATTCTCACTATCATTAGGATCAACAATTTCAGAAAAATATACAGAAATTTAAGAATGAGAAATTATACATTTTACAAATACAGACAGCACAATACAGGAAGCAACAAAATATTTGTTAGAACCTGAAGATAAAGCATGTAAATTTAAAAATATTGAACAATAAGAGAAAAGAACTTAAAACTAACGAGTTAATTTTTTAAATCATAGTTGAGAAAATATGAAAGAAATTATATTATACTATATTACACAACACCAATATAACACATGTAATTTTATCAATTATCAAAAGAATATATATATATATACACACACACACCAATCCTTTTCTTCATTTTTAGTAAAACCTAAAAAATGGGAAATATAATCACAACTTTCTTCCTTTAAATGACCAATGAAATATTTAAAAACATCTATAAATTTACAATTCAACCTGCTATACTTAGAATACATCTCATATTTAGATATCATGTGCTTTAGAATTGGTCATTTATATTGAATCAACTCAATAACCCACTTTAAGTTCAATTATATTAACTACAATTAAAGACTGAATTCGATGTAACATTGCAAAATAACTTTATTGCATTTCATTTACTGTTAAACACCCTTTTCATACATTTGTGGAATATTGAATGTAATTAAGAAAAAACGCTTTAAGGAACCACCTCAATAATTGGACCACTGTATTAAATGGCAAAATTTATCCCATTGCATGCAAAATTGCTTTTAATCCGTTAATACATTTGGAAAATAAAGGTGACTTCAGCTTCATGTTCGAATTACATAGCTTATCAAATTATTATCTAGAATCTAATTTTAGTCAAAAAATAGACATCTGAATAATATTTTGAAAACTTAAATTGCAGCTATACAATATGAAACACATCCAAGTCGAATATTCATAATGAATTTAACAGGAAAAGTTTCTAAATGGATAATTTTTATGGAGAAATCTTGGTCTCATAGAAGCTTTTGATAAAATACAGAGAATTTTAAAATATATAAGCTCACATATGATAAGACAGAATGAAACAAATTAAATTGCAGCAAAGCATTTTATTTTGAACAGTAAGAATAAATATTTTTGATTTTAGAAGAAATTAATGCAGCATAATCAATTAAGCATCATTTGCAATATAATTTAGAAATACGCTTAAGAATAGTAGAATAGTGAATAAGCAGTGATTACAGAAAAAGTTGAGTTGTTTTCTAAGTATTCTGCTGACTTGAGGAAAAATTACGAATTTCATTATTTTGATTAATTTATTTTACTAACAATCTGAAGGGAATGGTTAGTATCAATTGTTCACTTTGTTTTCTTTAACATAACTAAATGTTTTTCTGTTAGGACACAGCTAAAATTATTAATCATTCTTTTAAACATGCAATTGTATTATGGTTGAGTAATCATTTCAAATAAGGCCAAAAGTAGGCTAATGATTCCTACTCAGATAGATAAAAAAATCATACTTTCATAATTATCTGCTCATCTGGAAAATTATTTTCTAATCACGATTCTCACTTGAAAACGATTGAATCATTTTTTTTAGATATTTTTAAGGATCTTATTTTGCTAATGATAAGCACTCATTTTTAAGAAACCAAATAAAATTGATATGTGAAAAGGCAAGGTATATAAATGCAAAGAAAAAATACATTTAAATTTAATTCCTAAGATAAGTAATAGGAAAATTTTGTTTTTAAATCACAACTTAACAAAATAGACCATGCATAAACAACAGCTTTATGTTAAAGAACTCACATACCATAAATTTTGTTTTTTATCATGTTATAAAAACAGAAAGAATAAAATTTTAAAGAATATACAAAATTTTAATATTTTTCAAGGACTTGGGAAATTTAATAAAGTTAAAAAAATTTCAAGGATCAGCTGTCAACCTAGTTCAATATATTATTCTAACTCACTTTTATCATGGTGTTGGTATCTGAGGAGAGAATGAGGATATACCATTTCTTATCAATTCCTTTGTAAGCACTTTTAATGTATACCATTGCCAAAAGATAAGATAATATCACATTTTTAGCAAATATTATTTTTATTAAAGGCCCTTAAAAACTGAAATGAAAAATTAGGCCTTCTTAAGATTTGGTAAGGGGGCATCAAGTAATGAAGTGTAACTGAGAAGCTGTCAGGTCTCAGATAAGAAACTACAAGGACATGCCTTGTTTCCAGACTGGATATTTGAAGTTTCCTACAAACATTAAAACGTCTTGACTATGCACTTTTAATGCTTTAACTTGAAAAGAAAGTACTCATCAGGGCTCTTTTAAAAATCAAATACTTCACAGTACTTTTTTTAATGCTTCTGGTTGTTTATTTTAGCATCGAAAACCAGCCTCAGGTACAAAAACCTATTCCAAACCGTCACCAGAGTTCTAGGCAAGGGGCAATTTGTTTTTCCAACTTGATCTTCATTCCTCCTTGGAGTAAGTAACAGGGCAGTTTTTGTCTCAACGAGATACTTCGTTCTTAGTAAAATTGACCAAATCTTGGAGATATCTTGTCAAAACACTTGGAGGGTTAAGAAATGCATGAATCAACAATGTGATTCGTGTGGAATCTACCAGATTTCAATGAGGCTAAAATCATCTCTTGAAAATAGTTTTATAAATAAGTTTTTTAAAATACACTTTATTTCTATCTAAAAGTTGATACACTGAACATGTCGGTTTAGAGAAGACTCATTAGCTGGCAATTTTTCACTATAAATGCTTACTTTCATGATGATAGAGTCATATTGTAATCTACTCAGAAGATACACAACATAATATCAAAATGATTGTTATACCTATTTTTTACTGAAAAACTAAGTTAGTCTTTACATAGCTGAATAGTAAATTTTTGTTTTGTAAGTTAATGAGTTTCTGCTCTAAGCAGACGATAGTTATTTGATGCCATAAAATACAAGATCATTTGCCTTTTCACATTCTTGTAAGATTTAATGAAAATAAATAATGAACTGGAAGTTTGTGACAAATAGGATACAAGGGCTGGCATAAAACACTTCATATGATAAAGAAAAAATTTAAGAAAATAAATACCACAGAAAAAAATGCTTTTAAGTTACAATCACTAAAATCTGCAATTTTAGAAAAGATTCTGTAATTCTGCAAATATGATAATAGAAACTGAGTTTTTAAAAGTTGATAAATGTGTCACAAAGGAGCTAAAAAACACTAATTAGATATTTGCATTTTACCAATGTCTCTTCATCAGTGATTACAAATGATTTCTTAAGATGCTATTAAATCTAGATTTTAAGGTATGTATTCATTGTAAATCACAAGAATTTATCTCCACAAGTACCTAAATAAGATCATTACATATTGTAGCAGATCCAATTTCTTCCATGAACGCTTCTTCAGTTAAAAGATACAAAACTATCCACAATTTACATTTCGTCATCACCATCGCTTTCTGTCACCTCATCATCAGCATCAGCACCAGCAAATGATTTTCTGTTCAAAACACAATGACGTTTACTTCTCCGGACAGGTTGTGGTGGAGAATTCTTTATTTTTGGTTTTCTTTTTACAGTAAAAAAAGGGTCTGCTTTTACTGTAAAAAAATTTAAACACATTTTAACAATTTGCAACTATTATAAAGTACATAGAGATTTATAGATATTCTTAAAGAAGCATAAAATTTCAAAATCCACTTTTAATGATAGATTAATTAGGAACACAACTACAATGGCATTTTACAACAATTCACTATGCAGTAAAATTGAATTTAAGACTTAAACTGTCATTTCTTCAAATGAAAATAATATCAAAAATACAGCCAATGCAAAAATCATCAACCCATAATATCAAAAATTCAACATACCCATTTTATGGAATTTCATCAAATCTTACATGATACCTGCCAACCTCCAAAGGTAAAAAAGGAAGATTTTTACAGCATAAAAACTTATGAGTAACTATCAGAAAACAAAAATGCCTAAAATAAGAATTAAATTTACAGTAATTGAAAGTGCCAAATTAGCAACGATTGCACCAAACTGGATAGTAAGAAAGCAACTCAAAACAAAAAAAGTAACCCTGCTCTCTCCTGTTATTTGCCGGGCAGTAGTTGGTACTTGGTGAAACCATTTTGCCAATATTTTATTCAAAATGATGCCAAATATATGCAAAAATAAACAATAAAACTTTTCCTTGAGTATTCTATTGGTATTTGGGGGGGGGGGGTTCTTGCAAATTTATATCAAAGGTTTTTACCAAATTCTAGCAACTACCGATTCCTTTTATGGTTGCCGCGGCCTGGTGCCAAAACTTCGAAATTGGCGTCACCTGAAAAAATCCAGATACTATTTTTGCCTAGAAAAATTAGAAAAGTTGGCAGGTATGCAATATAGATCCTTCATGGATTGTCATGATGTGGCACCAAATGATGAATCTGGTGCCATTTTAAAATTTCTTACATCAAAAAGAAAAATCTGGAAGATGTTCTGTTCGTCAGGAAAACCAAAAAGCAAAATATTCTTTCAGAAAATTATGAAGAGTTGGCAGGTATGCTATGTGCATAGTATTGGGTCATCCGGAAAGTTCTGCGGTTTTTCAAATCGAAGCGCGCCTTCTTATTACTATTTTGCTACCGCTGATTTGGAGTGACCTCGATTGGAGCAGATGTGTAAATTCAGTCTTTTCTGCTTTCACTGCATAATTCTAGCTTGTGTTGTGGCACAATTTTTGTTTCACTGCAGTGCTAAGAATAGAGAACCAAAAAGTTCATTTTCGTCATATTAAGCTCTTTTATTTTAAGAAAGGAAAAGACTGCTAGTAAAATTTGTGCTGTATATGGACAAAGTGCTGTTTCTGATGACACAGTTCGAAGGTGGTTTGACAAATTTAAGCACGGAAATTTCTGCCTCGAAGATGATGCCCGCTCTGGACGACCATCCTCTGTAAACGAGGACCTATTAAAAGATGCCATCGCTGAAAATCTACGTAACACATTCAGGAACTATCACAATCTAAATATTCAAAAAGTACAGTTCATGATCATTTGAAGAAGATTGGGTATGTAAGCCGCTACGATGTGTGGGTACCCCATACCTTAACACAACAGAATATGCTTGCTCGAATTTCAGCACGTGATTCTTTGCTGAAACGAAATGAAGAAGCTCCTTTTTTGAAATGGCTAATTACTGTAGATGAGAAGTGGATACTATACAATAATGTTAGAACAAAAAGATCATGGGGTAAGCCAAATGAACCTCCCCAATTAACATCGAGAGGGGGGCTGCTTCCCAAAAAAGTAATGCTTTGTGTTGGTGGGACTACAAAGGAATTGTTCATTATGAATTGTTGCAAAAAAATCGGACAGTAAATTCGGAAAAATACTGTTCTCAAATGGTAGTATTAAAAGCAGAAATCGAAGCAAAGCGTCCAGAACTGACCAATCGTCAACGTGTTGTCTTCCAGCACAACAATGAATGTCAGACAGACTTAGAGTATAGCTGAGATGTTTTATGTCACCCCCATATACACCAGACTTTGCCCCCTCAGATTTTCACCTCTTCAGGTCACTTCAAAATTCTCTGAACGGCCTGGAGTTCAATTCTTTGGAGACTGTCAAACAGTACCACGATAATTTCTTTACAAATAAGCCTAATGTCTTTTAAAAAAAGGAATTTTCCATTTATCATAAAAAACAGCAGAACTTTCCGGATGACCCAATACTTAACAAATTTTAATTCCCATACACAAACTCTATCTTTATGAAATTGTTCCAGTGGGGTTAGTGAAAAGGAACATGCAATGTTAATGGCAGAAAAATTGAAACATTTCCAGTAAATTCATGTGAAAAGTAAGGACAGTAGTTGATAGATTTTTAATACTAAGTAGCATTAGAATAAAATTAAGATAATTATATAGTTTGCATAATAACAAGTGATTTAAAAACAAGTTTCAAAAATGATAAATTGAAAATTTTCTGTTGTTACGACAACTAGCAAGGCTCAGTGAGTAATGTGAGCAATCCTGTTCCAATCAGAAAATCTGTTTTACGGACGGTAGTAAGATGAACAAGGTCGGCCTTGCTTTTGTTCTATTTGAGGACAACTTCAAATGCGGTTTTTATAAACATTGTATCCGGAATGAATGTACTATCTTTCAAGCAGAATTGCTTTGTATTAATCTCGCAGTTAAGTGGTTTAAAGAAAATGGAAATTTCTGTTCAAAGTACCTTATTTGTAGCGATTCTCTTTCCTCTTTGCATTTACTGAAGAATGTTGCAAGCACAGAAAAATTGGTTGTTGAAACGCTTTTAACAATTAGTTCTCTTAAAAATAGAGGAACTGAGATTTTTTTTGCCTATGTGCGTGGACACTGTGGAATTTACGGGAATGAAAGAGCTGATTTTTTAGCCAAAGACGCTTTGAATTTAGCAATTGATGTAAATTGTAACATTCCTAAATGTTACTTGAAAGGCTCATATTATGAAAAGCTTGTTCCTAAGTGGAACGAAGAATATGTCTCGTCTGAGAAAGCTGGCCACACCAAAAATTTTTTTCCTACTATTAAGCATAGATTGAACTCAGAATTATTTTTCTTCACAAACTTCCAAATTACACAATTTTTATCTCGCCATGGAAATTTTGCTAAATATCTATATAGGTTTCATCTTTGGACTAATGATTTGTGCGAGTGTTTTAAAAAGCAGCCACAAGATGTTGAGCATTTGCTTTTAGTTGTCCTGCATTTAAAACTTCAAGAATGTGCCTAAAAAATTATTTGAGAAAATTAGGTGAAACATGGCCAGTGAAACTCAATGTTTTTGTAAAATCTAATCTGCTTTTCTACTCATTTGTCAAGTTCATAAAATCTTGTAATTTCAGTTAAATTGTTTTCCACTGTGTCTGTTAAATCAACTTACTTCTGTAAGCCCCGTGTTGTACTTCTGTGGTGCACGGGGAGTTTGCTTTTGTTCAATAAAAAAAAAATTCATTAAAAATTTGTTGAGTATTAGAATCCCAACATTATTTTAAGCTGATACTACTATTAAAAGTTTAACTACCTTTGGCTGTGTTCTGCACAAAGTATAATCTAACGTAATGATAAGTGTATGGACAAGGAAGAGTAACTTAAAACAGCACTTAATTTTTCAGGAAATAAACTATAACAAGTATTGAAGATGAGAATCTCTATTATAAAAGGAAGTGTTTGTGTGTCTGTGTGTGTAGTGTCGAGACAAATTTATAGCACTTACAGGCATAAAATTTGGTACACAGGTAGTACTAAAGGCGACTGAATGTAACTCGAAGCTGACGAATTTTAAAAATTAATCTAGAAAATTTTTTAATTAATTTATTGGCATATTTTATATTATTTGGTTTCCTAAGAATGGCAACAGCGTGAGAGAGATCACACAGTTTCTGCTCTTGGCAATAAGCCAAGGCTCTGTTTACTTTCTAAAAAGGATGTCTGATAAGGCAGCCATGTAAATATCTGTATGCAGCTGCAGACCATCCAACGTATTCAAAGCGCTCTTGATTAACTTTGTTAATTTTTTGTATTGCTTTCTGTTTTTGTTTGGGTACTTTTCGCAAATAGTATATAGTGGTTATTTCACAACTTATTTTTGAAATTGTGCCATTTCTGCAATTTTGTTTATTACTGTTTAATTTGGTTTTGATTTCACTGACATTGTGATTCATTTAGGTTTGGAATCAGTGAGGTTTAACGTTAAGACTTTTTAAAAGTATAGCATAATATTTAAAGATTGAATCACATTTTTATTTCATAACTTACTTTTGAATTTGTATAATTTCTGCAATTTTAATAACAGGTACATGCACGAGCGTACTCGAGATGCCGTGACCTATGTGCGAAACTATGGTAGACCGGACCTCTTCATCACCTTTACATGCAATCCAAACTGGACAGATACAGCAAGAACCATTTGTTGGGCAAAAACCACAGTATCGTCATGATTTGTTGGCAAGTCTTTCATTAAAAGCAAAAAACACTCACGAGTCTCATCACAAAGGCAAAGATTTTTGAAGAGGCTAAGTGTCATACATTCACGATAGAGTGGCAGAAGCGAGGACTTCCTCATGCCCACATTCTGATTGGGCTCAGACTCATTACACGTTCACAGATGGCTTTATCAGTGAAGAAGTCTCTAATCCAGAAGACCCAGAACTTTTTTGCATTGCAACCAAGCAGATGGTGCACGGCCCCTGCGGATGCATAAATCCACTCTCTCCATGCATGAAGGATGGAATTTGCACAAAGCGATTCCCACGCCGTTTTTGAAAGAGACGCAAACAGGACAAGACGGATATCCACTTTATCATCGTAGATCATCACAAGACGGGGGATTTACAGCAAACGTCAATTTTTGAGGATCAGAAGTGTCTGTGGACAACTCGTGGATTGTTCTGTGTGTGTACTGCTCTATTAAAAAAAATATGCAATGCGCATATCAACGTAGAGTATTGCAATTCTGTAAAGTCTATAAAGTACATCTGTAAGCATGTTAACAAAGGATGCGACATGGCTGTTTGAATTGACCAGTGGAGAGAATGACCTTAATGAAATTCGTCAGTATCAAATGGGAAGATATATCAGCAGCAACGAAGCAGTATGGAGAATACTCAACTTCCCAATTCACAAGTGCCACCCCACAGTCATTCATCTATGCGTCCATCTTGAGAATGGCCAGTCTACTTCACGACAGAAAATGCTGCTCAATGTGTTCAAGCACCTCAGGAAACAGCACTGACGTCTTCAAACTTTGCTCCCAAGATAAATTTGCATGCACCCTATTGTACAATCAAGTACCAAAGTACTACACTTGGAACAACAGAGAAAAGACATGGAACCATCGAAAACTAGGACAAGTTGTACCACAACAAAAGGGAATAAGGTCCAGCGATGCACTATGCCGTGTGTACACCGTCCATCCAACCAACTCGGAATGCTTTCACCTGCGACTCTTGCTGCATGAAGTACGAGGCCCGAAATCGTTTATAGATTTGAGAACATTTGAAAGGTCTGCAGAACTTACAAAGAGGCTTGGCAGCTTAGGACTTCTGGAGAACGATGAACACTGGAACAAAGCATTGGAAGAAGCAGCTGCATCTCGATCACCAAAGATTTTATGTAATCTGTTTGCAGTTATGCTACAAATATGCTCGATGCCTTCTCCCGATCGGTTATGGATGAACCACAAGGAGAACCTGTCTGAAGACACACTGCATCATACACACGTAGAGCAGCAGAATATGGATCTGGACTACAGTAATGACATCTTCAACATAGCTCTAATCTACATTGAGGATAAGATTATATTGTTGGGTGGATCGGACCTCTAAAAAGCTTTGGACTATCGTAACCCATTCAGTCCTACCGAGTGAAGAACTTAAGGAAAGAAATTATGATGTGAATGTACTCGCAACATATAGACGACAATGAGCTAAAAATGGTTCAAGATCAAATGGAAGCATTTGACAAGATTACAAGAGCAGTTTTTGATAGGCACAGTGGCATATTCTTTTTGGATGCTCCTGACGGTACAAGGAAGACTTTTCTCATCAATCTTCTCTTTTGGCTAAGTACAACAGAGAAACGAGATTACCCTGGATCTTGCTTCATCAGGCATTGCAGCAACTCTATTGGCAGGAGGGAGTACAGCTCACTCAGCTTTCAAGTTACCCTTAAATCCGGCAAATGCGGAATCTCCTACATGTAACATTTCAAGAATTCAGGAAACGCTAAGGTTCTAGAAAATTGCCAGCTCATTGTCTGGGATAAATGAACTATGTCTCACAAAGCTGCATTCGAATTACTTGTTGTCACATTGAAAGACATCAGACATAACAATGACAGAATGGGAGGCGTCACTATGGTGTTGGCTGGCAACTTTCGACTAACACTTCCGGTTATTCCCTATGGAACCAGGGCGGATGAAATCAGGCCTGTTTAAAATCATCTTACATTTGGAATGGCATTCATAGACTTGGACTATCAACAAACATGCGAGTTCATATCAACGGTGATCCCTATGCCCAGCAATTTGCAGATAACCTACTTCAACTAGGAAATGGTGCAGTTACTTCGGATAATCAAGATGGATGTATAGCAATGCACAGCATGGAAGGATTGTGAAAACTTAACGAGAGCTGAAAGAAGCGGTGTTTCCAAATGTGGCACAACACTTTACTGATCACGCATGGCAGTGCCAAAGAGCAATTCATGCCCCAAGAAACGAAGATGATAATGTCATCAATAAACAACTTTTACAAGAATTGCCTGGTCGTGCTCAAATTTAAAAATCTATCTACACTACATGTGACATAGATGAGGCTGTGAACTACACAACAGAGTTTTTGAACACATTGGAGCCATCTGGAGTACCCTCGTACATATTAGAGCTGAAGATTGGGGCACCGATTATGCTTCTCATAAATCTGCTTCCACCTTCACTCTGCAATGGAACAAGACTCTATCAAGAAACTGATGCCGAATATTATTGAAGCCACTATCATGACTGAACATGCCGCGTGCCAAACGGAAGAACATTCAACATAGTGTATCATGAAGCTCTCTAAGCAAGAATCAGTAAGGTGGAAGGAATGAGGCGACATGGCCGTGTCATGTCGGGTGGTGGTGGGACTCATTCTTAAAATTATTGTTTTTTCTTTTTAACGTTTTCAGAATCAGTGAGGACATAACAAGAATGATGTCACGGGCAACGCTGTGCGGGTACTGTTAGTATTATATAAAACAAAAATACAAATAAAAATATTTTAAATGTGTACCTGTTGTGTAAGATTTTTTTCTTTTCACAGATTTCTTCCTACTTGTGACGATGCTAAACAAAAACGGAATCAATATTAGAATGCAAAGAGTAAACACCACTGTAGTAAAACATTTTAATAAAAGCAAAAAACATTTTACTGGATAAGAACAATATAATCAACATTGCACAGTTATTAAAAAATTATCAAATCTTTCACATCTTGATAACTTTTGAACATCTTTATTTAATTTTTATACATCACACAAAATTTTGCTGAATGATTTAATTTGTATAACCCCATACCTTAAGACAATTTAATTTTACTGAAAATTTGGTTAGTTTTTTAGGTTTAACAGTGCAAGGGCCATATTTGGCCAAGCTGTGCCAAACACAAGACAATGTCCAGTAAAAAATTTTGTGAAAGAAAAGAGGGATTGGGGAATAGAATAATGGAATGAAAGCAGAAAAAGATTGCCAGTAGGGTGACACCCATGTTTACAATAGATAGTAAACCCTATGGAAAAAGGTAAGATCGGTAGAGTATCTGGAGATGTGAAGCCTGTACACACCTAAGGGCTTGTTTATATTTCTGCGTCATCTGTATGCGTTTGGTATAACGCAACGGATAGCTGTTTATATAGTTGTGCTGATGGCTTCATCGGAACACGATAACCAGCTTTTTATCACACACACTACATGTCGCTACATATTTTAGGTTTTCCTTAACCGGTTTTACAAAGGACAGCTACTGTTTTTTTTTCACACGACAGATGTTTGCATATCGGGGAGCGTTACGAAAAATAAAATCACTTTGGAATCTTTTAACTCCGAACCTAATCCAAAATAGAATAAGAAAATCTTGATTTCTCAAATATATTGTACCATTTGTGAATACTCAGATAATTTAACATTAAAACTATTTTCTTTCCAAAACAATTGTCTACTTTTAATTGAAATGGATAAATTTAATTAGAGAGCATTAAAATCCAACATGAAATTCAGTTATTCGCTGAATAATTAGTTTTAAAATCTTTTTAGTTTGAGCTTGAGCCTCTTATGTAAAATTGAAGGAAAATAAGAAGTCTGATATCGAATTGGAGTTTCTAGTTTTTGAAAAGTAAATATATCTCAACATGCTCATCATATTTTAATCCACCCAACAACCAAAAAAAATGTAGTTATTCATATAAACCATGTTTCACTGGAAACTTGTATCAGAACCTTTGTAAAAAATCTACTACACATGGTCAAATTTATTTTGCCTTGCACATACATTTGGGGTTTGTGTCAGTGTCTATGCAATTAGTATGCATTCGTGGACAACAAATATTTAATTAGACAAATAGAACAGACAATACAATCCATAAAAACGGCACATCCTCGTGCTCTCCGAACACATTGCACACTTCTCGTCATTAGTCGCACTCACGACTACTGATGACAATACAAATTTTTCCAATAGCTCGTAGCGCCATCTTGTGGTAACTCAAACTCATTAGATTCCCATACATATGAAGGTTAAAGCATATCAGTTGTCTTTAGTATCATAGGCTTATATTGTCAGTTAACAAAACAGATGGCATAAAAAAAAATTATTATTTTGCATTTAATTTCACATCAAACAAAATAAAGTAAGCTTTAATGAATTGGAGTCACTGCATATATTTTTCCTTTTGTTTGGTGCAATAAATTCAACTTGTCAGTAGCTGGGTATGATCCATTTCTGCCTAAGATTTTTTTAAAATTTGATTGATTATTTTTCATT
The DNA here is from genome assembly GCA_933210815.1 of Meta bourneti. Classification (NCBI taxonomy): domain Eukaryota; kingdom Metazoa; phylum Arthropoda; class Arachnida; order Araneae; family Tetragnathidae; genus Meta; species Meta bourneti. Next base: position 56,227,000 of record OW119931.1, on the reverse strand, counting down.
TGATACAATAAAATTTTCAGCTTTCATTTTTTAATTCCTTATTGTTAGCAAATTATGTTGTAATGAATTCAATTTCATCAATGAACACAAACACCTTGATTGTTTGGGAAGTAATGAATTTTTAGTGTCATTGAAACATTTGTAAGTTATTTTCCAATGGTATATGAAATAATATTCATTTGTATAATGGTAATAAATAATTCATTTAGTACAAATGTTGTTTTGTACTGAGGGTTTTAATTGTACACGTAATTGAGTTCTATTTATAAGTGTTTTCTATATTTAGAGAAATTCATGTACATCATGTCCTTTTTATTTTATCATTCATTCATTTAAATTTTTTCAAAATATCACTAGTCCTTTATTTTGTCTTGTATATTTAAGTATGTCCTATAGCAAAAATGTCATAAAATTTCAAGATATAGGTATAATTAAATATGAAAGATAATACATATAAGAATGGTGATAAAGATGCTCACCAAAATGTGGGTGTAAAAATTTAAATGTTTCATATAAATTTCCTTATTAAAATATTCTAAGAAAAATTATGTAACATGTTTAATACTCAGGGCTCATTGGACCGATGCAATGGACAAAGCATAAATATAAACGGTGCCTAAGAGATGTGCTTCTGAGGGTATGAAAATTTGATAAAGCCTTGCATGCTCATGAATATGATTTGGAAGAATCATCTATTTGCATTAATAAATTACACATGTAAAGAAATTCATTTGAATTTATCCAAATGTAACATCAATCTTTACTTTTTTAAATGAAAATATTCCAAACACTATTCTATACTAAAAGGAATTTTCTTTAACAAAAATACTTAAAAGGAATTTTCTAAGCAATTTTTATCTCGGAAACATCAAACATACAATAAATACTTAAAGAGCAGAACACAATCCAAACATAGTTCATTTCTAGATTGAAAAGGTAAAATTTTTCTAAAAAACTCCTTGATGGAAAAGTAAAAACTAAACTAACCGCTTCTCAGAGAGTTGTTGTATCATAATCTCCTCTTGTTCCCCAGCGAGAGGCGAAGATGATAGTAAGAATGGCCAGAAAAATAAAGATAAAAATCTTTTAGTGAGAAGCTCCACCTGCGCTTTGGACTTTGCTAGCTCATCGCAGAAGCAGTTCTCTTCTTGAATTTGTAGATATCTTGTTTCACACATAGCTGCTTCTCTCATACTTTCCTCGATCACCAACAACTTGGATTTCTGTAAAGATTGCTTAATTATGCAAAAGATAAAAGTGCATATAAAATTAACAGGCATATTCAAAGATTGGTAAACAAATGAAAGCTGATTTAAAAAAGTATAGCATAAACAGCTTGAAATGAAGGTACTTTTCGGTTAACAGGTGCCAGTCACAATTGTGCGCCAAATGTGGTAACTTGTTTATTTCATGTGACGATTAGCTATACAATGACGTCATTGCAAATAAGTAGGAAGAATGAAGATTGATCCAGGGTATATAACGTTAGGGTTGCCATTCCTATCTCTAGTTAAATTTCACACCAACATTTGGTGCACAATTACAACTGGCACCCCATTAACAGAAATGAATAAATGAAACTTGTACAAGAGCCAATTTCTAATGCCGACCTTTGGTTTATGGCTCTACAAGGGGCGAATTGATGGCTATTTGTAAAGGCTTATCCAAAGGGTAGGCTGCCGATACTCCTGACAGGGACAATTACTAACATCCAAGCGCTTACAAACCAGAATTAGAACCAGGGACCTATTGGGTGGCAGACAAATGCTATAACCAAATATTTAACCAAAAACGTATAATTCTAAAGATTATGTATATATATTGGATAGTTGAATAAGTTCTCGCTGTTTTCCAACAAATGGTGTTACCGGAACTGGTTGCGTTAGTTTATGATAGTGATGCATCTATTTACAAGTACTATAAGCAAGCTTGAAATCCAGTGTATGTTATTTCGCGGAAGTGTAAACAACTTTATTTTTCATTGCGTTAAATATGACAAATTTCGTGCCAAAAAAAGAGTATTTGCGGGGAATTTTACTGCACTATTTTATTCAAAAAAAAAATCTGCAGTTGAAGCTCACAGAATTCTTGTTGAGACTTACGGCGACCATGCTCTGTCTGAAACAACTTGTAGAGATTGGTTTAGACGCTTTAAAAATAATGATTTTGATCTTGAAGATAAAGAACGCTGGTGCACCGAAGAAGTTTCAAGACGAACAATTGGAAGCATTACTTCATGAAGACTCATGTCAAACGCTAGCTGAACTTGCAGAATCATTAGAAGTTGATCATACAACAGTTTCGAAACGTTTGAAAGCATTAGGAATGATTCAAAAGCAAGGTCATTGGGTGCCATACGAGTTGAAACCGAGAAACGTCGAACGGCGTCTTTTCACCTGTGAACAACTGCTTCAACGGCAGAAAAGGAAAGGATTTTTGCATCGTATCGTAACTGGCGATGAAAAATGGATACACTACGATAACCCTAAGCATAGAAAATCGTGGGGTAAACCAGGCCATCCATCAACATCTTCAGCAAAGCCGAATATCCATTGTTCCAAGCTTCTGCTCTGCATTTGGTGGGATCAGCTGGGTATAGTTTATTATGAGCTGCTCAAACCAAATGAAACCATCACGGGAGATCGCTACAGACTACAATTGATGCGATTAAGCCGAGCATTGAAAAAAAAACGGCCGCTATACAAGCAGACATGACAAGGTCATTTTGCAGCATGACAACGCTCGGCCACATGTTGCAAAACCAGTAAAAACCTACTTGGAAACGCTTAAGTGGGAAGTCCTACCCCACCCGCCGTATTCACCGGACATTGCCCCTTCCGACTACCACTTGTTCCGGTCGATGACGCATGGCCTGGCTGAGCAGCACTTCCGTTCTTATGAAGATGCCAAAAATTGGGTCGACTCTTGGATAGCCTCAAAAGACGTGTCGTTTTTCCGACGTGGAATTCAAATGTTGCCAGAAAGATGGGGAAAAGTAGTGGCTAGCGATGGACAATACTTTCAGTAACATGTTTTGTAATGATTTTTTAAAATAAAACATTAATTTTCACAAAAAAACAGTGAGAATTTATTCAACATCCTGAAAAAGATGTTTATGTAAGTATACGCATGTTTTTCACTATTATGCTTACGTTTTCCATTTCTGATTTCTATGCTTACTCTGTAAATTTTATAATCATTAGACTCTAAGCAGATAAGTTGTCCTAAGGGATGCAGACTCTGTAACATTACTTTTGTACATTTCAATTTAGTGCAGTTTATTTATGTATTCTTATTTCATCTATAAGATGTAGATCGATTTTGTAATTAGGACGTCTTTGAATCCAGTTTAATTTGCATTTGTTCTATATTAATCAATTGTATTTTGATTGTCCCTAGGTCCCTTACTGACACCCTCTTACCCCCTCTGGGGTAGGCTGGGTGGTCAGGGTCTTAAAAAAATGCTGACTACTATACCAGTTAGGCTGCATGATAGTCACCAATATTTAACGGCTAACAGGAACCACTTAAGCTTAGCCCAGTGGATAAACAAAAATATGCTAACCCCGAACTATGTAGTGAGTTAGTGTTTCATTGTACAGTAAATTTAATATATTTCCTCAGAAATATGGAATAAAATATAAAGTTTTAAATTACATAAAGACTGGACTTCTTGTGCTATTTAGAAGCCCTACACAAAAATTTAGGTCAAATTTTGAGGTGCTTTTTATGAAAAATTATTACTCATCAATGAAAGCAGAATTTTTTTATTGTCGAAACTAAGTTTATTCTGAATTTCATGCAGTAAAATTTTATTTTGTGTTTTAAAAAAGCAGTTGTGTTGAAGTTTTTTCAACTTGCAATTTCTCATCAGTTTAATTTTAAACATGCGAGAGAAATTCAAAGGTCCATTCCTGAGTTAAATATTAGAGAGGCCTAAACTATTTTTATCTTATCTGGCACACTAGTGAATGATACCAGTGCTTCCTTACCTTTACATATGGCCTGGAATGGTTTATTAAAAAATGTATTTAAAGAAGTGATAAGTACTTCAAATTGACAGGGCATTGGTAAAAAATAATGTATACAGGATGTAAATACAAGAGAATATTGCCCAAGGGCTTTCAGGACTTGTAAAATCATCTATATTTCAGCCATTTGCTCTAATGAACTCTGACTTCAAGAACACATACTTAAATGTAATTTCATTTATTTCCATCAAATATAAAAAATAAGATTTTCTTTTAATGAACAAAACTTCACGAAATTTTAGCTCAGTTCCTTGGAGCACATAAAAAAGAGTAATGATCATTAAATGTAAGTAGTGTTATTGAAAGTATTAATTTAAAGCCATATAGTCTCATTCTACATGAAATCTATATGGTTAATCACTAATTTCTATATTCTTAATATAGCTGAATCATTTATGGATATACAAAACAATGATTTAAAATCATATTTGGGTCAATATTTACCTGTTACAAGGTGTAATTTGGATTTGGGGATATTGATGTTATCCTTTTTCAGTAAAGATAACCAAAGGATTCAACAGTAATATTATGCAACTTGGTGTATAAACTTACCTACTGGGTGCATCAGAAGTATAAATTTTCAGTTTGGTTTCAAAATTATAAGGACTTGTCGGTTTGCTGTTATATTCTTGAGGATAAAACGACATAAAATGTTTTAATAAATGCACAAGTTGTCCCGAATCTTCTTTATTCAATGTCTCGAGTGAGTACAACAAACTTTTCGAGCCTTTTAAAGCATTAATTCTGTTTTAGCATGTTGCCAAAACAAAATGAACAAGAGACTAAATATCGATTAAGATCATTCAATACCGATATTAACCAAAATGTCAAAGTAAACAATACAGAATTATTAACTATCTAAAATACTTGTTGAAATTGAAATAATTACTTTTTCTTGTGCTAAAAACCGATCCACTACATTACTCCCCCACCAGTAACTAAGTTAAGTTACGAAGGTTGAGAAATAAGTAGTGATCAGCACAAAGATGTTATTAAATACAAATAAATACATTGCAGTAATACCTATTAATATATAATACAATGCAAATAACACTGAGGATATTTTCAGAAGTAAAAAGGTTTAAATTCCGTCCCCAAATCGGGCAGGTAAACATATAGTTCTACCAGTGCGAGATTGTTTTTGAACCACATCTGGATTTTTGTCTGGCATCTGTAATTTGTTGTGGTCAGTTTTTGTTGCCTGAGGATTGTCCTGCTCAACTAAAATATAGTCTGGCTTCAAGCAATATAGTGATACATTGACATTTCTTCCTTTTATGTTAATAGAAAAATATTTATTATTGCAGTCAATGACGGGAAATGGTCCTTCATAGGGAGGTTCTAGTTGTTTTTTTTTACCCTATCTATTCGTTGGAAGACATGAGAACAGTTTTTAAGTCTTTATACACAAATATCTGTTGAGGCGAATTTTTACGAATCCGTCTTGGTCCCACAATTTCCATCTGCTTCTGGAGGCTATTAGCAAAACTCTCTGATGCTGCCTGGATACGCGGTTTGCTGAAAAACTCTCCAGGAAGTCTGAGACCCTGGCCATAAACCATTTGAGCAATGGAATGGCTAGTATCTTCCTGGACAGCAGCACACAAACCCAAAAGTACTGTTGATAAGGTCAGTCCAAGACAGGTTGTTGTAAGCTTTTAATGTTCTGTGCAGGCGTTCAACTTTGCCATTATACGAGGGGTGGTAGGCCGTCGTGTGTTGCAACTTGATTCCACAGATTTTAAGATAAAGCTTGTAATGTTTTACATTTAAATTGAGATCCTCGATCGGTTATGAGTTTGTATGGTATCCCAAATCGCGCAATCCAGTTGCTATAAAAAGCTCTTGCCACAGTATCAGCTGAAATGTATTCTAAAGGAATCACTTCCATCCAGTTTGAAAACCTGTCAATGCAAGTAAGACAGTAAATATTCCCTTTTGATGGGGGAAGAGGTCCGATGAGATCGATATGGACTATACAAAACCTTGAGTTGGTACTTCAAACTTGCCCAATTTTGTTTTGGTATGCCGGTTGATTTTAGCTTTTTGGCAAGGAATGCAGGTTCGAGTCCACAATTTTACATCTTTTTTAATGTTGGGCCAAATGAATGTTGATGTCACTAAATTTATAGTTGACTTTATTCCTGGATGGGATAAACTGTGAATTTGTTTGAAGACTTCTTTTCGGAAAGCTTGAGGAACTGGTCGAATATTGCAAGTCGATGTACCACACCATAAATATTACCCTGAAGGTAGAGGATACTGCTTTAAATTCAAGGAAGCAGTGGTTTGAAATCTCTTCAATTCTACATCTTGAGTCTGCTCCTCAACTATTTTATCATAATCTATTGATGAAACTTCATTAACCCTGGATAAATTATCAGCTACAATATTTTCACCTTTTATATATTTAATATCAGTCGAGAATTAAGAGATATATTGGAGTTGGCGGGACTGTAAAGGTGCTGTTTTGTCCATTTTTTGACGAAAGGCAAATATTAAGGGCTTGTGATCAGTATAAATTGTACTCTCTTCCTTCTAGATAATGCTTGAAGTGTTTGATTGAAAGATATATGCCTAATAGTTCTGTCATAGGTGCTATAATTTTACTGAGCTTTGTTTAACTATTTTGAATAGAATGCTATTGGCATCCAGGTTGGGTTTTCATATTGCTGTAACACTGAGCCGATTGCTGTATCTGAAGCATCTATAAATAAAGCCAGAGGTAATTCAGAATTGGGAAAAGACAACAGTGCAGTATTTGCGAGGTCATTCTTGCAGTTTTCAAACTGTTTTTCAGCTTCTTCAGTCCATTAAATTTTACGCACGTCTTTCTTTTTAGCACCCTTAAGATATTCATGTAACGGTGCTTGATTCTTTGCTGCGTCTTGTAAATAACGATACAAATTAAGTATTCCGAGAAAAGTTCTAAGATCATGAATTGTTTCTGGTCATTTGTACTTGATAATATCTTGAACTCTTTCTGGCAAAGGACGAGAACCCTGGGATGTAATTAGGTATCCCAAAAACTTGATTTGTTGAACAGCGAACACAGATTTTGAAATATTTAATCTTAAACCAAAAGTATTCAATCATTCAAAAACTAATTTAAGGTGATTTTCATGTTCTTTGGTACTGCTAGATGCAATAAGTATATCGTCTAAATACGGGAAAACAAAATCTAGAACTCTGAAAACTTCATGGATTAGTCTTTGGAATGTTGCAGGAGCATTTTTTAGACCGAAACTCATAACATTAAATTCATACAAACCAAAAGGAGTGATGATGGCTGTTTTACATTTGTCCTCTTCTGCAATGGGAACCTGATAATAAGCTTTGAATAAATCAATTTTAGGGAAAATCTTAGTGTCTTTTAAAATATGATGAAAATCTTCAATTATAAGGATGGGATATCGATCAGGAATCGTCTGCACATTAAGCTGATGATAATCCCCATATGGCCGATATGAACCATCTTTTTGCATGACAAGATGCAGAGGACTTGACCATTGAGAATTTGATGGACGAATTATTTCATTGTCAAGCATAAATTTAAATTCCTCTTTAGCTATCGCTAGCTGTTTTGGATCAAGCTGTCGTTCTTTGGAATAAATAGGTTGACCATTAGTTACAATAAAATGTTCAACCTCATGTTTTATTCGCGTCGTTATCACTTGAAATAGAGGTAATATCACCTTGGACACTGAGCTTTGTTACTCCATCAATTAATTTTTTCTTATGTATATCAATAAGTAAGTTATATTTGTGAGGAAAGTCAGCTCCTAAAATACCTTTTGTGACTTCAGCAATTATGAATGGAAACTGAAAATCACGGCGTAATCCCAAATCAAGGGTTGGATTTTTTATGCCATGTCAAGATTTCTGTGCCATTAGCTGCATACAATTTATATTCTGCCTTCTGTTTATTCTGAGAAGTAGCTGGAATCATGCTTACATCAGCTCCACTATCTACAAGGAAGTGCAAATTTGATCTTCAATCATGGAGGAATAAATGAAATTTGCGACAATCTTTCATATTTTCTGCAGAAGAGTTTGTCGCTGAACCTACTGCAGATTGGAGTTTTCCTGATTATCTTGTGTTTTTTTAATTCAACTGCAAGGAAGGAGGCTTGCATTTTTCCGAAAAGCATTTGGCACCAAATCGGAAATGGAAATAACAAAATTTTTCTTTTGGATCAAAATTTATGCGCTGACCATTTCGAGATCTAGAATGATTACGAAAGGAATTGGTATCCCGTGTTCTTGATCTAGAACCATTACGAACACTTAAGTGAGCAATTTGTTGCTCTAAACTTTGAATTCTATCTAACAGTTCGTTAGTATAACTCTGTGTGTTACTTGTGGTACAAATTTCATTTTTAGGGCTCATATCATTGATTTTATCAGCCATAATTGATAAACTATCAATATCCTTTACTGACAATTAAAATATTTTTAATACTCGTGTAGTTTTCCAAGCCATGTTTTAATCAAATTTTCAGAAACATCCGACGTAGCAATAGATTTTAATTTTTGTAAAATAGGTTTCATATCACCCAACTCAATTCCAGTGATCAATCGTTGAATTCTAGCACTTTTGCTTTCCTTAAACAAATTTAAGAGTCTGTTCTTAGAATCCGAATATTTAGTTTGACTTTACTACTTCTTATGTCCCAAATATTCTCAACAAATTTCGGATCCAATTGCGAAACTAAATAGTTGAATTTTGTTTCTTCAACAGTAATACCACTAATCTTAAATTGAGCTTCAACTTGATAAAACCATATTTCTATCCAAAAAGGAGGTATTTTAACACTTACCGTGTGCAGTTCAACGTCACTTTTATTTTCTTTCGACATCTTATTTATTTGCACAGGCTGGAAACGGGGTCACCAAAATGTCAGTTCGCTGTTATATTCTTGAGGAGAAAACGACGTAAAATGTTTTAATAAATGCACAAGTTGTTCCGAATCTTCTTTATTCAATGTCTCGGGTGAGTACAAACTTTTCGAGCCTTTTAAAGCATTAATTATGTTTTAGCATGTTGCCAAAACGAAATGAACAAGAGACTAAATATTTAATATCGATTAAGAACATTCAATATCGATATTAACCAAAATGTAAAAGTAAACAATACATAATTATTAACTATCTAAAATACTTGTTGAAATTGAAATAATTTTATAATTACTTTTTCTTGTGCTAAAAACTGATTCACTACAGACTTATTAATAACAGATGCTTCTAGGTTAAGTGCAAATGCCAGACATACGACTTAACTTTACATAAGTATAAAATTTATCATACAAAACACATTTAATATGCTTACCTTCCAATGAAATTATTTGGTGCAATGGCCAAATAAAAACGAACTGATAAAAATATTTTCTACTTCTTAGTTTTGTCAAATTTTTTGCGCTACTGTATCCTATTTGGTACCTGAAGTTTGCTTTCCTTGTAACTATTTCATTTTGGTTATTTAATTTCAATACTTACATTTATGTAATTAAACTAAAATGCCTATACCTATAAATGTTCCCTTAAACTCCTAAACCATTTCATCTGGACCATATCTTGCAGTTACATTCAGAGACCCTGCAAAAAATATAGGCTGTATTACTTCATCTTCCTATTTCACTGTTTTTTAATGTTTTAAGCCACAAGTTAGTGAAAATTTTCAGGAACGGAAGTAAATTGATGAAAATTTATTTTGATTGTTTGTTAAATTTAATAATTTAAGCATCTATTTTTTAGTTGTGTCAACATCCTAATTCAGAAAATGAGTAATTTAACAACTTACTCAATTATGATTTTGTGAAAAATTTCTTTTATAATCCGAGTAGTCATGGGTGAAATGCATTAGTTTGGATTTATCAAAATTGTCCACAAACTCCTAATTGATTTGTTCCACTCTTTTATATTCACAAAGAATCTGATTTCTTCCTTTCAAGTAGATCTTTAAAAACTTTCTGAATTAGAAAAATGCATCTTAGTTAATAGCACCAGCTGGGCATACAAAATTGTTTAAAGAAAAAACGCAATTGGAGATTTGGCTGTCTAACTGAAAAGTTAAATTTTGAAATTCATTAATGTTTTACTAAGTGGCATAATCACATCAGGGCAAAGCACTTGTGTATTAGCATTTTTTTTAAATAGTACCAAAAGTCTTCTCTTGAACATATTTTAGTAGCTTAGATACAAAATGAATCAGCTAAAACACAAAATGTGCAAACTAAATACGAAACAGACATTTAAGATCTTGCCAAGAAATTTAAATTAAAAACTAAATATTTTCTAAGGTTTTCATGAGAATCTAGCAACTAGATTCTGATGTTTTTCTTTCAGTTGCCACAACTTGACCGAAAATTTTGAAATGGGTGTTCGTTGGAAAGATTTCTCCCAACAAAAAATCCAAAAATGTTTTCCCTCCTATATTATATAAAAAGGGACTAAATTTTCAGCTTAGGTCAATTTTAAAAAAGTCGCAAAATGTTAAAACACTGCCAAAATTTATTTTGGAGGAGTTTTTTAGACAATTTTGATTAGAAAGATACCCCTAGTTGCCTAGATTGAACAATAGTAGCAAAAGTCACCTCTTAATAACCTGTGACATTGAATCATTTTAGTAGGAAGGATTATTTCAGAACCAAAGCTGACTTACGAACACATTTTCAACACAAGCGAATTTTTTAAATACTATTAACTATAGCTTATAATACAGGGGTAAAAATTATTTCATAAAAAATGAATGATTTCATGTAATTTTTACTTTGACTGGTGTTTGGTTATAGCACTATATTTTATTACTTGAAAAAACATAAATTGTTTTGGAATGGTTTAATGATATGTATTTAATATAACATTTGCAAACAACTAAAAAAAGCATCTGTCATTAATTGTGGGAAAATTATTTTATAGAAGTTTGAAATCTAATAATTTTTTAACCAAGTGTGTGTTGGATTACAAAATAAAATTTACATCACCTATAAGGTAGTAGGCCAGTTAATATACAATATTACATAATGTTTGTCACAACTACTAAAAATATTTAAACTTGTTATATGTAGTTTTGATAGCTAAGATTAAAAATGTAGGAAATGTTTCAAATTACATGGCACAGTCATTTTTGAAAATATTTTAGCCCCAAACTTCTGCTTATCTTAAAAGGTGAAAATAAATTCAGATCAAAAATCATGACCAATAAATAAAATGTTCATGCAATCATTTACCTCTTAAATTTAAAGACCTCACAAAAAATGACCTAAATAAGAATATCAAGGTGTTGGAGAAATTTGCCAAGTACATAACACGACTTTCAGATATTGCAATTTTTATTTTAAAAAATGCTGAATTATAAAACTAGATTTGATTTTAATAATCAGCTGGATAGAAATTTCAATGAAAGAGGAATTAGTGCATATGCTGCAGCAGGTAAAATGTAATACAGAAATAGGTGTGTGTGTGTGTGGAATGAAAAACAAGGAACACTTATTAACTACATAATATGTGCTGTGTTAATATATTTAGAAAACACCGAGATCAAAATTATTTCAGTTGAATTCTAAATCTTCATAAAAATTCTAAAAAATGGTATTTGTTTTGGGACTAAATCCATAATGCAAACTTTCTCATAGTTTGCAATGGAACTCACATGAAAACCAGGCTGTTAATTGGCAATAGTTAATAAAATTATCAAGATATTCCACCTGAACTTCCTGATCTAAATCTTTGATTTAGATGCATAAGTATGTTCATGAATTTTCACACAAAACTGAAAAATTAATTCAAATTCAAAATATTTTTATCTCGGGAAATGTTTCAATAGAAATATTAAAAACAAAATCTAACATTCAGAATAAATTTTCATTTACTACATAATTGAAACATTGCTCAGTAAACCAAACAAATCTAAAGCACAATTTAAAACTTCATTCAAAACTACATATCACTAATCTCTCATAAAATGGATAATAAATTCAAAGCCAGAATCTACTTCAACTTTGAAGTGGCAGAACCTGCAGCTCCTTTTAATATTATGCCAATGGGAATAAAATGGAAACGAGAATGCTGACTACCTGGGTTGGTTGTCAGATATTCTCCTGTTCTCTTGACTGTTTGTAAACAGCCCGAGATCACTTCAAATCATGTCACTCTTGATCAATCAGATCAGAGTAAGTAGCTACGCATGCATAGTTATTTTTACTCTGGATTGGATCTTTCAATCAATATGTAAATCGGGCCAGTTTTGGATGTGAAGGCCCCTATATTCTGATTGGTCAGAGTGACATATAGGCAGAGTTCATTTATATCTTAAGTTCTATTTCTACAAAGTATTGGTCATGTCCTTTTGTTTGTGAGCAGTGTTGGCTGTTTCTAATTTCCATAGAATGTTTTATGTATGGTTTTTGATGCTGGCTTTTTTATATTTTATTCTAATATATTTTTAAGTCTCATTGTGCTATGTTTGTTTTTAACTGCTAAACCATGCATATTCCAATACAACCTTACTTTGCTAAATTATTAACCCGTTAGCAGTTGTTTTGGAGTATTATGGTGCAAGGCCCATATTTGGCCAAGCTGTGGCAAACACAAGACAATGTCAAGTAAAAAATACTGTGAATGGAAAAAAGAGGGATTGGGGACCAGTAGTTAGGTATCTAGTATAGCAGATCGTCAACATTAAAAAACTACCAGTCTTTTTTTATCTGCTTCTTAATACTTGGAATTTGTTTCCTAGTTACTTTTTGGAGAGTAAAGTATAGCTAATTATATCAAAAATAATTTAATAGTAGAAACTTACATAGGGCTCCCGACATGTCAAACGAAAAAGCATAGATAGTCCTCAAAAGTTTTTAATGTTCTACACTTAACCGATCTCACGAGTGTCTGCTTTCGCCTCCCGAAGAACGTATATACATCTCGAAGTGCAACAGATTTGTGCGCCTCGCTGGCGCCGAATAATATAGACACAGTCCACTGGCGATGGTGTAGGATCAACTCCGAAAGGCTTTTCAGCAAAAAGTCTGGTCAGTTTGCGACACTAGGGAACGAGGCTCCTGTGTTTACTACAGACAGTAAACCTTATGGGAGAAGAAAAGATCACTCTGGTACCTCGGGTCCATAAATCTTGTACACCTAAAACAGATGTGTCCCTGAGGGCAGGACAAAATGAGAACCCTCCAAGTATCAAGTGCGCTATTCCCTTTCCACAAAGCAAAACAGGCAATTAAGCAATTATTTTAGAGGGTTTCTTCAAGGAATTACACTCAAAACCATGGATCTGATACACAAGACAGACTTATCAAGGAAAAAGACAGTGGCTGAATTATGACTAACTGAACACGATTGCCTTGCAAAACACCTGCATTTTTTAAACATTGTCCCTGATCCTGTCTAAGCTTTGTAGCTTGGTTTCATGCAGGTTGGTTTTCGGGTTTTATGGCACAAGGGCCATATTTGGCCAAGCTGCTTCAAATACAAGACAGACCACACAATGAAGGAGGAAGAAAAAGCAAAAGGATAGGCAAGGGTAAAAATGAAAGGGAGGAAAGATCATTCGGATACCCTGAGGTTGTGATGCCACAAGCCCTCAGGGGTACCTAAGGATGTGCCCCTGAGGGCTTGTGGCCTAGGGGAGGAAATGCAAAAGGTAGATTTACTCCACTCACATACACAATATAATAAAGACAGAAGCACAAATAAATTAAAAACCCTTGACAGATTCACTGATACCATTCAATCACTTACCATTGAACACAAAACTGTGTCGAACATTGCTGGAGTACAATTGGTGCCATTACACTTTATACATTTAGGACGTTGGTACGTAAACCCCGTCAAGTACCTAATGTAAGGAAGACTGTGGTCAACAAATTGAGCAGTCCTTTGCAGCCTGACCCTTGATGCCAAAATTCTGTCTAGTCCCAGAAGTGTAGTACAGTTAGGAGCCAGAACCATAATCTGATCCTTCGAAACGTTTGGTTGCACAAAATGACGGACAACATCGCATACAGACAGATTGTAGTCAATATCACCACAGAAAAATTTTTTAGGGTCTTCTTCTTCAACAAGGTTGTAATTGCATGGAGGAAGAGAAAACTCCTAAATCAACAAAGAAAAGCATATCATCATACAGGATTAAAAAATTCTTTAATTTAAAATGGTGGTAATCATTTCATAGCTTAAATATGTTATGCATTTTCATTTAACTCACCAAGGGGTTTTGACAAGATATCTAGTCACTCGGGAACTAATCAATTTGGCTGACAAGATATCTTGTCATTAGAATATTGCCGATTTTTTTACCATGACGAGATCAAGATCTGGTCAGTTTCCTTCTGATTAGCTCTTGATGGGCAAGATAGCTCATCCATCAAGGTCTAGTCATTAGAAGCTGGTCGTTTTGCTAATCACAAGAAACCTTGTCGAGACAAACACAAGGAGGGTTAAGAAATGAAATTGCAAAAATCCTCCTAAGCTTCGATTTTCAAGCCAGTTTTTTCTATACAAGATACAATCTCAACTTTTACAAAATCCTATTCAAACCCCCAATATTTGGGAAACATCAGTGCAGTGAGTGCCTTGTGGTTCCAGAACTTCATAGGCCCGAAATTCCTCATGAGCATGTCTCGTGGGTTTCGAACCAGATGGGGTTACCAATGGCCCCTTTTGATGTAGCCATCCCTCTTAAGGAGTAAAAGGAAGAGAGGTGACCTGGATTCCTGACTCCTTGGCAAGGAGACCAGCTAAAGTATTGGTAGAAAATGGACCCAGAACTTGTCTGCTTTGAAAGAACTGCAAGGATCAAGCTCTATTATTTTATATATAATTTCCTTTTAGCCTTGAATTGTTAAAATTTTTAACTAATGTAAATTGATTATTAAATGTATTTGTTGTGAAAGCTGTTACATATGCCAAACCCAGTCGCCATTGTTTAATTTGATTTCATGACGACACAATCATACTATATACATCATGTTAAAACTAAATATGCATTAAAATTCTGATTTTAGGGATACATATGATAAGTACCAAATAAAGAAATCGACAAATCTATCATTCCAACACAGCTCTGAATTTTTGTAGCAAAATTTAAGTAAAAGGTTTAAGCAAATCGATTACATTGGCCATATATAGTAGAATAGGGGAAACCCTAAAAACTAATATATTCTAAACAAATAGAAAACAATATATTCCTAAATCAGAAAACACTGGATCGTTTCCAATGGTAAAAAAGTATTCTAAACTAAAGCATATCAAGTTACAGCAATACAAATTCTAAAACACCCCAAACTCAAAACTAAATAAATTTGTAGAATATTCAATTAAAAAAGGAAATAGCACTGAGACAAAGTTTAAATGTTATCACATTACCTTTCGCAGATAGTCTTGATATAGATTAAATTCAAGTGCTGATCTCATTTTATATACTAAAAAAAGAAATACAGAATATTGAAATTATTTTAATGGCAACTACATATTACTTTTGTAAATATTGTCTATTTTCTTAACCCTCTGAACATCCCTACAACACAAAATGTCTAAAAACACACATCTAGTGGTTGAAAAAGAATCCTTAGGATTTAATTTGTCAAAATATCAAAAAAGTTGTTATGCAGGGAAAACTTCAATTTTATTTTAGCTAAAATTGAATAAATTACTTTTCCAATTATTTCTTTATTCTAAAATAATATAATTTTATTTAGCAGGGCTACCACACAGTTAAAGCACTTGTGAAATGGAATAAATTGTTAAAAATAGTAGCAAAATATCTCCTCTTAAACCCTATTTTAGTTGCTCAAATACGAAATAAATCAGCTAAAACACAAAATGTGCTGATTAAGTTAAGGAAACATTGAACATCTCATCAAGAAACGAATTTTAAGATTAACAAACTTTATATTTTTTAATATGGTTTTTAGGACACTAACTACAGATTTCGATGTGGATCTTTATTGGTTGCAACAGCTTTCCACCAAAACTTCGAAAATGGCGCCTTGGGAAATTTTTTCTAAAGAAAAATATGGAAATGATTTTTCCCGTTCGCAATTGGTTTTAAAAGGACTCAATTTCCGTTAATCTCTGATGAATTGTCAAAAAACATCACAAAATTTGGAAAGTAGATGCTTTGAGGTGTTTTCGCTTAAAGATACCCCAAGTAGCCAAGTAGCAACCTAGTAGCCAAGGTTGAAAAATGGTAGCGAAAAGTCCCCTGTGCCAGCTCTGCATCTGTAAGGAAAGATCTGTATTGACTGGAACTTCAGCCGATATAAAATATGTAGTGCTATTGAAATAAATAAGGCTTTTAAATTTTTGTAAAGACTTGAAGCAGACATTAAGGCTTTATGGGCCCTTAAAAAGTAAAATGAAAATATCAGGCTTTTCAAAATTCCGTGGGAGCCCTGAATGAGATAGGTGTAGAGTAGTTAGCAGAGAAAAATTCTCTAAACATTTTTAGGAAATTGCAATTTTCTGATTGCAGAAATGAACCTAAAGCTAATTTTATGTATCGTTTACAGTATATATAAGCATACTTTGATGTTCTTTTAAAACTACAATATATATTTTCAGGGTATGCCGATTTAAACCAGCTTGATTTGAATCGACTGATTTTTATTAAAAAAATCATTGATTTAAATCAAAATTAAAATTTTCCTTTCTGTTTATAAATATTGAAAATGAAGTAACTATAACAAGATGATACATGTTATTTTATTCGAATAAGTTAAGAACTATACCCAACAAGTTGAGAGATCTGTTTATGAAAAAATAGAAACTTAGTCACAATGAAAAAGTTTTTTGTAATATCACAAAAGCATTCCAATTTTGCATGTAAATCTTTATAATTGGAATTTTAATATTTTCATTTTGTTTTGTGTAATATGTTGGTTAACTTTTATTTAAATTTAATTGGGAATTTTATGCATTGATCCCAAGGAATTATTTATACTGCTAGCATAGCTATTCAAAATTCATTAAATTGAAATTTGGTATGCAGAAGTTAATTTGCACCATCTAACGATTGAGTAGATTGAAAAATAGATTATGGATTCAAGCACAGCTATTTAATGATTTTCTACTGCAAGCGCAAAATTCCACTCAATTGACATGTTCTTGGGAATGATATACTTATTCTATGTGAATGTTCATAGAGAAAAACTTCATTTTCTTATGTCACGTATAAACTCTTTTTGTATGATGGAATATAACTTTGAAATACTTATCAATGCAGAGAAAATTTGAAAAATAAGCATATTCGATTTCAATTTATGAATATTTTCATGTCTGGTCTCATATTTTACTATTTACTTACAAATTCATCTTTTCGCAAAAAAAGTACCTTTTGCAAACACTAAATATTATTGAGAAGAAGGAATCTTCATGAATTGTGTTGTAAGTTCCTTAGTTTATTTTCTATTGAAGACATGATTTTTTCCTCACAAACAAGTCTTTAAACAGTTAATTACTTTAAAAGACTTACTAAAGAAATTCTATACATTTTATTCATATATGATAAATTAATGCAAAAAAGTTTGGTAAATGGGATCCTAGCAAACTTATTTATTAGGTCCAAATAATTTCATGCCACTAGTTATGGGTTTGTAGCTACCTGGCAACCTTGCTGATAAGCAAACCTCTAATTGTTTGCAACGAAGTTTTAATTCGAGTGGCATCAGTGGAAGATCATAAATCAGAATAAAAAGTAGTAAACATGCCAGAACTACTTGTGCTCTTTCCCTCTAGGAGGAAACATCTTTCTGTATTCCGTAGCGTTGATGTTTAATAAATGTTGGTTGTTATATAAAATTGCCTTCTGAATTTCTGAACATAACTAGCCAACAAATGGTTCATTCGGACGTGATTGAAAAGAATTCCTTTTATTCAAGTGAGTAGAATTTCGAACTTTTTGCTTACTTTTGCTTTACGAACATTTTGCTTAGCAATCGGAATATTATATCATCCCTTCATTTGTGAACTGTGTATTCTCTTCGCCTTCAATTGCATTTATTTATGCTACCTAAACTTTTCATCGTTTGGAATAAATGGCTGGCATGGACGATCCAAACGAAAACGATAGTGCTCCAATCGATTACACTGAAGTGAATAGTGTTGCTGTGAAACCTCCATTATTTTATGAAAATAAACCGAAACTGTGGTTTATTCGACTTGAAGCACAGTTTGGAATATCCGGAATAGAGAAAGATCGAACCAAATATAACACGGTTGTTTCTGCTTTACCTGAAAACATCGTGGATTACGTAGGATATTTTATAGAACACGCCTCACAAAGGAAAGTACGACACTCTAAAAACTGCTCTCTTGTTTAGCTTATGCGATTCTGAAATCGAAACTTTAAAAAACTTTTAGGCGATTTAGAGATAGGTGATCGCCGACCCTCCAATTTGTTGAGGCAGATGAGAAGCCTTGCTGGTCCTGCTTTTTCGGATGAAACACGTAACATCGTTTGCAACGAAGTTTTAATTCGAGTGGCATCAGCGGAAGATCGTAAATCAGAATAAAAAGTAGTAAATATGCGAGAAGAACTACTCGTGCTCTTTCCATCTAGGAAGAAACGTCTTTCTGTATTCCGTAGCATTGATGTTTAATAAATGCTGGTTGTTATATAAAATTGTCTTCTGATTTTCTGAACTTAACTAGCCTACAGGTTAAAATCAAACTAATCTAATGTAGTTGTGTAGCACACACAATAAACGTATAGGTTGGAGATATATTAAAAACGAACTCTGAGTGAACTCGAAAACAACCACATATTGGTAAAGTAAATAATTCACATTTTGAGAAAAATTGTTGAAAAGAGCGAAGTACAAAAATAACTAAAACTGCTACTTTTTTCAATGTTAGCCTGAAGAGTACTACATTAAAATTTTTCTTAATTTTTGAAGAAAAATCTCAATTATTCTCCTCTTAGGGAATAATTGAGAATTTGCTCTTCAAAAGATTATAACTGAAAAATAACATCTGGGCAGGTGCTTCAAGAGACTAACTTAGAACACTGCTTGACATCGGTATGACAGAAAATGAACTTACTTATAACGTCATTATCTAATAATGGAGCTAAGGCAAGAGTAGAGGATTCTTCCAGAAATTTAGATTCCAAAACTTTTTCAAGCCATGACTTTTCCAAATCACTCAATTTCACTTTGTCAAGATCTTCAACTGCCATCAATTCATTTTCGAACTCATCCCCGTCATATTTAATTTCATCCTTGTCACTGACTTCTTCAAACTCAGTCATGTATGACTTTGTAATACTACAATTTTCAGGTCTCTTTCGTAGTTTCTTTTTTGAATAGAATGGCATTTTGGTGTCATAGTCTCCTGAGTATCTCATCCGAGATAGCTCTTTTTTCAGCTTTTCAAGAGTTTGCAAACTGATGGAACTTAGATCCAAATTGTCCTGTAAAAAAGTGATAGAAGATAAATGAAATGGCTAGAGGATTCTACGAACATGTACATATGAATCATTTAATTTAGACAACTGAGCAGATATAATACTAGTTCAGTAGTTCTTAAACTTTTTAGTCCTTTTAAAAAATGGACCCCATGGTATTATAAAATTAATTGGGGCATATGAGATCAACATACGGTCATTGTGATCCTTATTTTACACCTTAATACTGGGAGATATATTTGAACAACAATTTAATAAATTAGGCTTTGTAATTATTAAACATAGGTTTAATAGTTATGAAACATCATTAACCCTCCTGGCAGTTGTCTCGTCATTAGCAAAACTGACCAGATCTTGATCTCGTTGTCAAAAAAATTATCAATATCTTGATATCTCATCATTAGCAAAATTGGTCAGATCTTCATGGAAAAGATATCTTGTCGAAACCACTGAAGGATTATGGAGTAGTTGCCAATTTAAAGTTCCAAAACAGAAAACTAGAGTTCTGAAATAAAATAAGCAGCAAGTACCACAAACTCTATTTATTAAACTGAATTAAAATTCAAAGGCTCTGAACTTCCAAAATTATAATATTAATGACATCAAAATATATGATTGAATCTTAATGTGAACAATGAAGCAGCTTTTTCAGCAATTAGCTTATTAATGTTTGGTTTAATTTTTATTTACCAGTCAGATAGCAAGGTCAACACATGAGCTAACTGCCCACTCTTCAAATTCCACACCATTTCAAAGTAAGGACATTTGAGGTCATGACAGATTTTAACGTACACCATCCCCCACAACGATCTTTGGTGGAATCGAATTCATAACCCTCAAATTGCTAATACACAACTCTATCCATTGGGCTACCACTGTCCTAATTTGGATAGTGAAACATTGCATGTTTTCCAGACCATTGGGATGTCCGACACCACTTTGGGACCTCTGAATTAGTAAATATACATTATGATAATGCTTTAAGTAGAGCTGCAAGAAACTAATGAACTCTGTTTGTGCATCATTTATAGCAGAGCAAATGCAAATATACCATTTGATTGGAAACAATACTCAGAAATTCATGAGCATAAATTTGAATAAGGGTTAATATCAAATAGCAAACTTAATTTTTAATAGCAACATCCAATTTTGATGCCAAACTGAATGTGTATTAAAATTTAACTTTAATTAAAGTTAAATTTTAAGTTCTATGTATTTGGTCAAGCTATTTCTATTTTGAGTATCTAAAGTTTGGATCTAACAATAAAGTAGTTTTCCAAACTTTTATTCCTGTATTTCAATTTAATTTTTCGATCACATTGATTCTTTTGTATTATGCTACTATTAAATAACTTAAACAAAATTAACGATTTTTTAAAAATAATTTTTGGTATGCAATTGGAATTATGAAATTAATATAAAAAAATTGAACACCAGTCTTCATATATTTTGATGGAAATTCATTTAGGACTGTATTCGATTATGCAAAATTTTATCTTTCTTTGCAAAAGAAATTAACTTCTATCAGGAGGAAACAATTTGTAAATTAGAAGAAAAAATCATTGTTTTACACATGGAAGCTAGAAAAATTTCAGAATATTCATAATCAAATCCAACTTATTAAGTGCCTGTTTTTTTATAATTTTCCAAGGAAGAGAATTATGGTTGTATATGAACCTTGATAAAGTTGAGTATTGTATTTGCTGTAAAATGCAGTGATGGTAATTGCTACAAAGTGTTTTGGAGCAGATCTTGGAGCAGGTAAATTAACATTTTGGAACAGCCAGACTGTCTTTTGGAGCAGCACATCAAAGGAGCAGTGGAAGATATTTTAATAATGAAACTAATAAAATTCAGGTTTTTAAACTTTAAACATGACTGTATGAATGATAAACAATAAACATAACTGTAAACTATTACAAAATTCATTTTAAATACTTACTAAAATTGATGAAATATATATAATGAATAAGAAAAACATACATAAAAACTTACCAAGTGTTTTCCATTTCCATAAAGTTATGTGCAAGGTAAGAAATAACTTTGACATTAACATGACTAATAAACATTTTATTAAACAAAAAAATATTATTTTCTTTTCTTATGTTTGTTACATTCCAACTGCGCCTTTCTGTTTTCTTCTAAGGCTATCGTTTTAGACATTCTATTTTTACCTTCTTTAAAAAAATCTGTCCGCTTTCAACAGTACTCATCTGTCTGCAATACCTTGTGAAATCTTGCTTTCATCATGATTTAATAGTTTTCTGAGAAAGTTCCTTTTGCAATTCAATTTGTTTCGACTTTAATTTTAAATCTTCCTCATTATGGTAAATATTTTCTACTTTTCTCTTTTTTTGTTCTGATGCTAACAGCAATCTGTCATGGTACCGCCTCCAGGAATTTCGAACTGATTTAATCAAAGCCGTAGTAACTTGAAAGTTCTTTATGCTTTCTGTATTAGTAAAATGCGACTTAATTTGCCTTATATCATTTATACTGTATAGTCAGATTACTCCTATTTTCCAACATGCGATTGTTCTTACTGAAGCCTCTTTCTACATCAGTTTCCATGCGATAACTTAAGAGACTTGACAAAAATAGGCAAAATCTCAAACTTAAACTTGCCAGATGATTCTCTTTTATCAAATATATTTATTCCTCCAATAATGGTCTATACGACTATATGTTGAAACTTCTGGAAAATGAAAGCTATCAATAGTTTCACATTGATATCCATTCATATGATAGGGCAGATCCTTCACTTGGTTTTACAACAAATGGAAAAGATGCTGCTAAAAACTTCAAAGAACTCAAAGATTTTTCTTCAGTTCGCTTCATGGGATGAAGGCAAGAAAGTAATTCTTATAGCGGACCTCAAGAGTGAATTTTATTACTCGAACACGATTTGGAGCAGCTCTAGCGCAATCTTAGCAAAAACGGGCGTTTTGGAGCACGTAATACGCTATGGCGCATGCTGGCGCAATTGGAGCAGCATTACCATCACTGAAAATGTCCTTCAACAAGCTAAAGTTCTGCATAAAGCAAACAAATACAAAACAATAGTTCAGAAAACAAAATACTAAGTCAGCATACCTGCCAGCCTCCAAGAAAAAAATCTGAAAGATTTTTTAGTGGCATAAAAAAAATTATGCCAAAGTAGAAAATGACCACAAATTGATGTTATAAGACACCTAACAAATAATATGCATGAAATCCCTTTTCCCAAAGTCAATTTGCTCGAAACCATTTTTTGGGGGGCAATTTGCCAACATAATTCTATTATTCCTTTATGGAAGGGATGTAGACTTGTTAAGACCTGGGGGCACATAGATTCACTGCGACTTATGGGAGGGCAGCGAAAAAACTCATAAATGTTTTCTGTCATTATTTATTTTATTTATATTTATGATAATAAAAAGTAAATAAAGAATTTAATCTACGTGACATTGCATGGATTTAACAATTGTTTTAAGATTTGGTTCGATTTTGGTAATAGTCAAGCAAAGTTGATTCTAAATTTTCATTAGTCAAGCGGTTTCCATTTTTGTTTTAATATTCATGACTGAAAGTTTGCTCACAAATATACAGGGTGCGTTCTGAAAGTAGTAGGACTCATTTTTTTTTAAAAAATTTATTCGTGAGAATAGTACAAACGATTAGAATTTTTCAAAGTAGCACCCTTCCGTATCTACACGAGTTTTTCAGTTTTCGTACGCCTCCAGGAATGCCTGGACCGGAATGCTGTTTAACTCACTCGTCACGTCCTTTTGGGGTCCGCTCTCCGGGTTGTATTCAAACACCCACGTCTCGTCACCGGTCACTACATTGTCCAAAAAGTCTCCTCATTCACATGATGAAGAAGATCCTGGCAGATCGCTTTCCAGTTGGCCTTTTGCTCCTCTGACAACACTCGCGGCACAAACTTCGCGCACACTTTCCTCATGGCTAAGTTTTCTGTCACGATCTCAAACACTTGGGTTTGAGGAATGCTCAATTCATCAGCAATCATTCTGATACTCATCCTACATCACTGTTCAGTAAATTTTTCACTCGCGACACGTTTTGGTTGGTCTTGCTGGTCGAAGGGCGTCGGGAGCGGTCATCGTCTTCCACTCTTTCCCTACCTTCTCGGAACAGCTTGTGCCACTCAAAAACACCCGATCTACCCATGGCAGCATCACCATAGGCCTCCTTAATCATGTCGTGAGTCTCTTTGCCCATTTTACCAAGCTTTACACAAAACTTGATCGCATATCGCTGCTCCAGAAAACGCTCCATGATTCTCCGTGACGAGGTGTTTCAACAGGGGTTCACAGTACAAACGACCTGCTCTCTTCAACGGCCGAGAGCAGACTGCCGATTTTTCCCAGCTTTCCCAATATCCCCCTTCACCGATCGTGTGCACGCACACCGCCTCTCGCCCACCCGTTCGCTCAGGAAAAAACCAGTCCTACTAATTTCAGAACAGACCCTGTATGTTGACAAAGAGACTTGTGCATTTTAATGGATATTCTCATTTTTTAAAGTCTTCAAGAAACTTTTTAAACTCGGTGATGAAATTCACAGGATTTTATAAAATTAATTATTGAAACCACAACTTTCATAACATGTTCAAACCCTAGTTACCCAAGTTTTAACCTAGTTTACCTATCATGCGATTCAAGTTTAAATAATACATGAACAGGCGGGCCGCCAGCAAATCAACAAGGGGCCACATGTGACCTGTGCATCCCTGCTTTATGGATTGTCCCATGGCACCAAATGGTGAATTTGGCATCATTTGAAAATTTTCCTCAATAAAAAGATCCAGATAAATTATCCAGAAGATATTTGTACGTCCACAAGACCAGGAAAAATGATTTTTCAAAAGACTTCCATAAAATTAGGAAGAGTTGGCAGATGTGTAACAGAAAGTTTCCTTGTGAAGTAGCTTAAAAGTTATCTAACACACAATTATAATTTAAGGAATAAAAGTAAAAGCATACCAAGTTTAAACACTCATCAATAGTAGGTACAATTTTTTCTACAGCGTTTTTAAGAGTATCTAGAGCAGCAAGTTGAGTATCCTTCAATCTTAAATTTTGCATGTAGCAGCGTTTAGAAGGAGCACTCTCATTCTCTGGCAGATTGTTGACAATATATGAAGGATCATCACTGTCATCATCATAATTTGATTCCTAATAGTACAGAAAACATGAAACAGAGCTAAAATTATACTTATGTATGGCATAGTTAGTAAGTCAATCAATGGTAATGTTAAGTATCAACCAGCAAGAGCAAGCAGCAGGATCAAACATAATTATGCAAATTATAATGGAATGCAACACGAAAACATTTAAATTCAGTTTCAATAAAAACTTGCATAGTTGAAATGTTAAATGGGAATTAATAAATTTATCACAAGAGCAATATGAACTGTAGAGATAATTCAGGAAAAATAATGTTGATTCATTGTCTATTAAACAAAATCCATGCTATTTGAAAATTGTTTTCACATGGGTAAGCACTTGGCTTTTCTTCATTATACCTCTCCTCTATCTGTGCTTAAAGACGACAGAATCTGGGTCAATCTGAATTCAGTAGAAACAGTATAATATGCAGGTACATTGAATGTAACAGATTCAGGCAGTGTGAAGGTTTCAAGACATACGAGCTATTTCTTATGGGTGGCTTCCTAGATTCTTCATTAGTCATTTTCTACTGGATTCAGATTGATCTGGATTCTTTTGGTATGAAGTGGCCCTCAGAAATGCAAAATCTAAATTTTGCCTGATGTTGTCATTGGTATTGCGAAAAACAACTTTTAAGTTTCAACATGGTTCCCACTCTTTTATGCAGTAAAATTCAAGTACTCGTTAAAGACATTCACGGAACTTATTAAAATTTATTGCTCAAAAATTTTAAAATGAATACGGCAAATTTCTAACAGCATAGTAATACAAAAATGTAATTTGAAATCACTGTGTAGTATAAAAGATGCCAAACCAGCAGCTTTATATATTCAAAAAGCAACATACATTTTAATCTTATCATTATGTGTAACTAAATTAATTAGATAATAATTAAGAAATCAATTTGT
Source organism: Meta bourneti (assembly GCA_933210815.1). Taxonomy (NCBI): domain Eukaryota; kingdom Metazoa; phylum Arthropoda; class Arachnida; order Araneae; family Tetragnathidae; genus Meta; species Meta bourneti. The sequence continues at coordinate 56,201,478 of OW119931.1, read as the reverse complement.
GGTATGCAATAAAAATGAGGAAAGAATGAAAGAAAACTAGAATTTGTATGAAGGTTAGGCTGCCAGAAAATTTTTTTATTAAAAGTTCAGAATGAATTCAATGACAACAGTTTTGGTACTACAAAAAATTCCAGGGTCAAGAGAGTTTGTGTTTTGAACTTGGTGACAGAAGTTGGCACATAATCAGATCGCTTCATGCAATGTTAACAATTCACTTTTTAATCTCTTCAAAACAGTATTCAGCAACATTTGAATCAAGCATACATTTGGGCATTCTAATGACTAAAATACTCTTTATATATATATATATATATAGTCTATCTCTCACTTATGTAATGTATAGAATGAAAAAGTTGGCAGGTATATTATAACATAGAAAAATTATCCATAGGCCCAAACTCTGTAAATCTTTCATTAACTTTACCACTTTGGAATATAATTTTATTAGTAGTAAATTGCATAAAATAATAAAAATATGCACATCCTGAGCATGCAATTGAAGCTGTCAAAATCATCAAAAGTTTAAATTTTCAGTACTAATAATCAGAATATGGAATCTGTAATGGTAAAGTGCATGAATTTATGATTTTGTTAATTAAGTTGTGTTCCCTATTACTGGTAAAATTTTATTACGCAACACATTTCATTTTTAAAGCCAGAGATGCTTTATGTTGTAAGATATGAAAATGTACCCCACTGCAGCTACAGAAACACTTAACTTGAATAATGACTTCTTTCTCTTCCTTCAATATATGCAACAATACATGATACAAATAAGTTTCCTTAAAAATTATATCCATGTGTAACATAACATTAAATGTAATTTAAATAAATCTCATAAAATTTATACATACAGAATTTTCTTTAATATTCTTAATAAAATTTTTTATTCTTTGCATCCGTACTAAGCACATGTTATCAGTACGTCCAGGCAATTCTCGAGCAACTTGCGACCATTTTCCTATAAAATAAGTTCAATGAAATAGTTAATAGTTTCAAATAAGGAATTAATTATTAATTCAATAATAGTTAATTACTTCAAAGTTTGTTTTCCAATTTTGAAAAATATAAAAAAAAATAGAATATTATCTCAGTTAAATCTACAAGACCAATGGAATAAATTACAGATTTTGGATACATAAATAAAAGCAAAAATAAGCCAGCTATAAATTTACTTAAGTGGGTGAATTTATGATTTTGTAAATTAAGTATGTCAGAAATTTTGTGAAACATGTTAAGTAACTTTTACTTGTTCCAATATTCAAATCAAAATTTGTATTTTTGACTAAGATTGATTTAGTTAGGTTGACGGAATCCAATTAAGAATATGCAAGATCAGAAGTATTAATTTTTTCCGAAACGTAAATGGGAAGATCTACATCTATACTTCAATTGAGTAAATAAGGTTGGCTGGTAGTTTAATTAAAGTCTCACTGGAGCAACACAACTGTTATTGGCGACAGTCCGGAATCAATCCTGAAGAAAAAGATCTGAAGACAAAATTTCGTAATTTTGAACCATGGTCAGGTGACGCGGACAACACCTGAGCTTGCACACTATTGTCTAACTTCCACATCACACCAATGTGAGGATATTTGAAGTCACAACTGATTTAATGTGTACCAGACCCCACATACACAATGGTCTTTGGTTGGATCAAGTTTGAACCAAAGATCAACTTTCTGGTTACTACTACGCTATCCTTCCAACCAAGCTACAACAGCCCTAGAGGAAATTAGGAGAATAGGCAGTTTGGAAATATATTCAGTGCACTTGTTTAAAACACAGCATTGCTAAACTTGAATAAAATTGCCTGACTTTTCCATATTCTCAATAGGTATTCTAATAAGAAATTTTCGATTATAAATGTTTATAAAATAATTGTCTGTGGCTCACACATAAAATGGCCTGTGAAGGTACTTATGTGACAAACATTCATTACTGAGTCTAAATTACTGTACTGTCTTAAGTACAGACAATGTGTTTCCTGAATAGAAACACTGGCAATGGTAATTATTCTGTCAAGAAAAATATCAAATATTAACCCGGCATGCACCAAGTTGACAACCTCCTTGCTATTTGCCAAGCCCATGGAAAGGGATGGCAGATAGGTAGTTAATTAACATCGCAATGGAGAAACACAACAGGCTATTGGCAATAGTCCTGGATCAATCCTGAACAGAACGATCCAAAGACAACGCCTCATAATTTTGTTCCACATTCAGATGACAAGAACAACACCCGAACTGGCACTCCACTCTCCAAACTTCCACACCATGCGAACATTTGAGGCCATGGCAGATTTAACATGCACCAGCCCCTGTGTACATAATAGTCTGACTGGGCTGAGTTTCGAACCTGCAACCCTCCAGTTACTAATCCATTACTCTTCCAAATGTGTTACCGAGGCTCAAAAGGGATGCAATTTAAGTATGGCGGATACCGATCTGGTAAATATGCATAGCATGGACAGTAATAACAGTAAAATGCCAATTTTACACAAAGAATTTGTTAGTATTTTGCATACTTTTAAATATTTGTTGAGGAATGAGTCATACATATTTAGCAAATAAATTAAATGATTATGCAATCGGTACATTTAAATTCTACAGAAATTATCAAATACAACCAAGGAACAATATAAATGATCACCAAAGCCAAAGGTTTTAATTAATTCTGCTAGCTTCTTATCCTCCTCCAGGGACCAATCGCCAATCTTCAATGAAGACTCTAAAGTATTAACATACCTAAAAGAATGTCGTTTTATTAAATACAGTTAAAATATATCTTTACTTTATCACATAATACAAACTGAAACCAGTTGACTACTATGAAGAGTTGTTTCTGATAGCTAAGAAAAGCATTACTTTACAGATATTAGTAATGCTTAGCAGATATTAGCAATCACTGATTCCGATATTTTTCTTCATGGCTGCCATGGCTTGGTGCCAAAACTTCAAAACTGGTGCCAATTAAAAATTTTCTCACTAAAGAAAATTCTAAATAATTTTTTCTGTCCCCAAACCAAGTTAGCCAGGATTTGAAATTAGTGGGTAGTCCCATTTTGCACCTTCGGCTTCATTTTGATGGCTGAGCTTTTAAAGGAGCAAAATAATGAGTTTTTTCATTATTTCTGATACCTTTCAGTATACAACTAGTATGATGGAAATTCTGACCAATTAACCATTTATTCTTTCTTTTGACAAATCTGTAAATTACATCTGTACTGTCAATTCAAAACAATGACCCCCAGAAGAAGCTTAAGAAATAAAGGGGCTCCAAATGCAAGTTGTCAACAAAGTTGAGACCCTAGCAATTCATTACTGTTTACAGATATCCATGTAAACAAAATATTTTGAAATTGAACCCAAATAGCCTTTTAGGTTGGTTGTTTTTAGGTTTTATGACAGAAGGGCCATACTTGGCCAAATGCAGGACAATGTCAAGAAAAAGTGCCATGAAAAGGAAAAAAAGAGGGATTGGGGAATATAGTAGAGGGATGAAAGCAGAAAAAGATCGCTTGGGCTTATTTTAGGAATTGAGAAAAATATTTAGGTGCCATTGATGACTGACTTTCTGTTCTAATATCAAACCCTGGATGAACATTAACCATGGGGTATTCCACAGTACTGGGCTGGTTAAGGCTTTATGGTGCAAGGTCCAATAATGAATAAACAGAGTATGTGCAATATGAAATAAAAAAAATCAATAACAGATAATAAACAAGGGATGGAAAAAGAGAAAACATATGAAAAGGCAAGGGTAAAATGGAAGGGAAGACAAATCACTAGAATTCCTCAGGGTTGTGAAGTCAGTGATTACTTGAGAAGCAATCTTAATAGTTGGAAGGTATGTTGATATATGCATTCAAAAAGGGCAATCTAATGCTAATTAATTGAAATTAAAACTAAGCATGGCATCATTAAAATTAAATAAATATATTTATACCTTTCTCTAATAGAGTAAGTACTCCTTGTAGGGAAGATGTCTTTCATTTTTATCCATCGAGAGCCAAATTTATGAACACATGCTATCAACAACTAAAGAAAACAGATTCAATTTGGAATAGTTGATTCATTATTAAACAAGTAAACACATTTTTAAATTAATGCACTGACATTTTCATAACATTAATAAAGTTACAACAGGCACATTATACAAAAATTGAAGAACTCAATTTCAAGAATTTTAGAAAAGTCTTATTGCATACTTGCCAAACCCACAAAAAAAATCTGAAAGATTTTTACAACATAAAACTGTTATGGGAAATGAGAAATGCCTCAAAACAATTCTTAACCCTCCAAGTGGTTTTGACAGGATCCATCAAGATCTGACCAATTTCGCAAGTGAAGAGATATCCCAAGATATTGCCAATTTTTTTATGAGACACCTCTTTAAGACAACCATCAGGAAGGTTAAAATAAAAAAATAATTAAAAGCAATAATTGTGCCGAATTGGGCTTTAAGAAAACAATTCAAAACAGAAAAGATAATACAGCTCTCTACGATTGTTATAAGCTTGGTTACAGTTTGAGTTCTGTGAAACAAACTTGGCAAGAAAGACAGGAAGTATATGCAAAAATAAGCAATTAAATTTTTTCTTAAAAATAAGTGGCAAAGATTTTTATGACAATCTTCTATACCTCCCAATGTGAGGATATTGAGGCCAAGACAGATTTAACGTGCACAGCCCCAATGTTCACAATGGTCTTTGGCTGGACTGAGTTTCAAACTCCCAACCCTCCGATTCCGCTAATCCGCTGTTCTTCCAACCATGCTACCGGGTCTCGAACTCAGTTGAAAACTGTTTCTGAAGATAATATGTTTATGAAAATTGCAACATCATGAAGGAATTGTCTGATTTGAATGAAATTTATTCCACAAATTATTAATGGTGATACAAATAAATGAAAATGTTTCAGACCAACACAACCACATTACTGGCACAAAATTAGTATTTTGTGGAGCTGCTATGAGCGGTAATTAGACCTTCTAAACGTTTTGGCATCGAATGAAAGTGGCTTTGCATGTGTTCCAGGCTGATTCAATCCGAGCACATTTCATTTCATTGGTAGTGACTACTGGAGAACAGTAAATAGGCCAGTTGACAAATGATCATATCCCATACATGTTTAATAGTTGGCATGCATGGCAAACGGTCAGGCCACATAAGCAGTGATATCTGCTGTCCTACAAAGAAGGCTTCCACGTTCCAGGCAATGAGACAACACCCAACATGTGGTTGGGTGTTGTCTCATTGGTATAATAGCACTAGGAGGAGTGTACAACTTTGGCCTCTATAACCTCCCTGATGTAGCAGCTGCTGTTGAGAGTACCCTCAATTCGTAGCACCTTGGATCTTATATATGATAACCAATAGCACTTCACACCATCACACTTGATGTTCGTCCAGTATGATCTAAAATACATGCTACGGAAGATGTATCACAATACCATCTAATTCATATGCAGCCGGTATGTAGTCCAGGCTAAAATGGAACTCATCAGAAAACACGACCTGGTGCAAATCCCCATTCCATTGTCGATACTTATGCGCCAATTGTAGCCTGAAGCATCAATGGATCAAGGTCAAAGGTATGCTCCGCAAAGGAATTCCTGCATGCAGTCCTCTGCACAGCAGACGCTGTTGAACTACACAATACTATACCTGTAGCAGTGCTGTGCTAACACTCGACATGAATCTGCACGGTTCAACAGTGCCATGCAGATGAAATATCTCATCCAGTGGTGTGGTCACATTTCGCAATCCACTACCGGATTTTCGTCTCTTCTGGTTATCCAGTCTCCACTGCTCATCTCACTGTCGAGGCATTATGAGCAGCAATATCCTGGAACGAATATCCCCTTCCCGCAGGCTGACAATGCATCCCAGTTCAAACCCTGTAGTTTGCTTATATGGCACCCTTTGATTCGTCAAGGCACACTGACACTGCAATAGGATAGTTTTCAGCTTGTTGACAATGATACAATACTTGTTTGGCTCTTCAACAGCACTCAGACGACAGTTCAGATGACACTGCTGAGCCCATTTTTAATTATTTGCATGCCATAACCTGCTTTACATTTCCCGTAAATTTCATTCAAATCTGACAATTTCTTCAAGGAGTTGCAATTTTCAAATATGACTGTAAGTTTAACACTATAGCACTGTTCATGTTTCACATTCCTAGCAGTTTCAAGTGATAGCGCACTTTTCAAGAAGGCTCCACTTAAATAATACTCACTGCATCATCAAATGTAGTCCATGGGCCCTTATCCATTGTTTTGTTGAGAGTTCTTTCATACCTGGTGATAATTTGATGACGGGTACGTTTTTCCATACGACTACAAACTGAAATTAAAAGTTAAAGTAAACTTTAAACTAAACTAAAAAAATTTATAACTCATGTAGACACCAAAATGTCAGACAAACAAAACACCAAAGAAAATAAATAGTGCAGAATATTAAATTTATACAATTCTTAGCAGAAATAGCAGTGATCAATGTTTGTGTACCATTCATTTAGAAAATAATTGTAGAAATACACAGCTTATTTTTGCATCTCCTGCAATGATTCATAACCTGGTGCATATCTGAAAGGTGTGACGTCACAAGTCAACGTAAATGCAACTATGCCATATAGTCTCACCTTCTCTCTGATGGCTGAGGTTGCTGCCGTGAACTGTATATTACTCTACTGTGTAAGGATGTCTTAAAGTATTTGTCAAGTGTTTACATTGTCACCTTCCATACCAATACATACATAAAAACTTCCAAAAATTTAAAGAACTAAAATTAACATTTGGAAGAAAATGTGTTTTCATTCAAAATATGTTAAATTGCACAAAACCCTTGTGATACAGAAGAATATCAAAACTGATACACAAGACACATTAGCTACCCCTATATTAAATTAATGAAAATGCTTTTTGCAGTTTTCTACTCAAATCCATGTAATTACACTTTAATAAACAATGGTTTTCAGAAAACCTAAATATTTAAAAATCATGGCAGTTTTCTGAAATAGGAGTTTTGGCACCTTAAGTAGTCCAGCAGTAGTCTCCTCGAAGTCAGTCCCTTAGTTCAGATATATTGAAAGTTTTTGCTATCTCACATGGTGTGCTACTTCTAAACTTCTTTAATTTCCTGGTTATTGCTGTTTGTCATTGAAAGAGGTAAACAAATATAAGTAATACTTACACACTGTGCTTGGAAAATAAAAGTAACTAATTGATAATAACATATCAAAATAATAAAGCTGGAATGTTCCTATACATTAGGTTCATTGGTTGTGTTGTATGGAGCAAGGGCAGTATTTGGTCAAGCTGCGAGAAATGTAAATTAACGTAAAACAAAAAGTAAATTGTTACACACAAGGAAAATCTTAATGACTCAGATGGGAGAGAAATACCCTATACATTGGGAGTTTAGCATCTATTGGGCTAAGAATAGGTACCCTGCTGCATGCGTTGGTTTTACATTGCCGAGCTACTTTAGTCGTCAAATAGAAATTTTGGAAGCAAGCAACTACATGAAAATGTTCCCAGAGAATAAATTACTAAAAATAATGGAAAAGGATAAATTAATATTAGAGGAATTCACTTAATCAATGTAATCTAATTAATTTCTGAAACAGAGAGTAAAAATTTTTTAATTAAACAGCACCTTTGTTCCAAGGTATGAAATTCCCAACTTTTACTCTTTCAACAAGCTCTAATAGTTTCTCATCCTCTCGTGGTTTCCAATATCTGAAAATTAAAAAAAGAATATGAAAGATTGTGATTTCCTTTATTCTTAAATACAAGACCAGGGGTCAATAACTAAGACAGAGGACTGGATCTGGTTCGAAAAATGTGTTAACAAATAATAAAGAGAATTTTTTTTAATTATATGCCAACCTTTGGTTGACCATGTCAGTAATAAGATTGGTTTTCAGTAATGATTACGTTTAAACATAGTTAATATATAATTGAAACAGATATTATGGTACACATATGGTGAAACTCTGTAATCAGTCTTTGTATAGCTAACATTTACATTACAACAGATCAGTAAATACATGATTTATCATTGAAATAAACACAATATTTTCCTTCATCCATGCTTATGTAAGCTATTATTAATATGCAAAAAAGACAATGCAGATGCCAACCTTCTATTTGATGTATAAGGAATCGGTAACGTGACCTTCAAGAATGTTTCCAGCAATGTTGCGTGGTTAAACCTTTTTCCATAAAAATGACCTTTTAATCAAAGTAGCTTGCAAGCATAATTATGTTTAATTTTATTGCTTTCTTAGCTGCACTAATGCTAGTTTAAAGAACTATTTCCAAAACATAACTTAATTGTTATTTAATATTCAATATTTTTTCACTACTCTAAGCTTTTTCCAATGCAGGTTTTTCCTAGTCTAGTAAACAAAAACACAGCAACACCAACGTCAATTCTTTTAGAACACACTCTAAATGATAAATATATTTAATTTTAACTTCAAATGTTTTTGATAACATGCAAAGTGAAGAATTACCTAGACTGCCTGTTTTGACAGCAAATTTGTGTCATCCAAAAATAAGATATTTACTTAAAAACAATAACAATTTTAGTTAAAATCAGGAGTCAAATTATGTGCTTCTGTTTATGGGTGCATTGGCTATTGAATGTACAGTAACTGGAAAAATTGGCATTAAGGATCCTAAATGAATAGTTTTCCAAGTTAAATAATTTTTATGGCTACATATGATTTTCCATCCAAACACAAAAGTTCTTGTCATAGGCCCTTATGTGCTTTCCCTCTTTATTAAACTAGATAGATAGTTGAATTAACGTTACACTCGAGCAACACAAAGGGGCTATGGGTGACAGTCTGGGATCCAACTCCAAGGGAAAGATTGAACCATCATCAGATGAAGAGGTCACAACTGAACCAAAACTCGTTCTCTAAAAGAGTTTTCATGCCTTTTCAAAACTCAACTGCCATCATGTCAAAGCTGCACTATATTGCAGCATGTAGATTTGTGATTAATATAAAATTCATACTTAGCAAATCAAAATAATTCATTTTTTATTAAAACTTTTTCATAATATATTTATGACTCAAATTATTTTTCTTACAACTTATGAGCAGACTGGAAAGTATCATATACTTACTTATTTGTTAAGTTTTCATTCAGATGTGTTTGATATCTTTCAAAGCACTGTATAGCTGTTCGATGGGTCTGTGTGAAAAAATAGATGGAAAAAAATAAGCTTTCTTGAATTTATGTAATTATGCAGCAGCGATTCCTTAACCATTGGTCCTCCGAGTCATAGAAACTTGATACATTTTCTTTGGATAAAGGGGAAATTTGAAATTCTTTTAATCAAAAAGAGTTAAGCAATTCATTTTTTAAATGATGTGAATTGCATTACTATGCATGGAAATGGGAATAATGGGAATCTGGGAATATCGTAATTTGGAAAATTAAAGATACAAGACAAGGAAATTCATGACATTCTTTTGGTTAATTTTATGTGAAACTGAAGGATAAATCAGAAACAGAAATGCAACATGGAGGAAATTAATTACAGTGGACATCTATGGAAGTCAAATGGTTAAGAATCACCGAGTAAAAACCACTTCAAATTTTACTCATGAAAAAGTTGGGAAAAGTAATTTCTTTACCATACACCACGAATTTACTGAAAAGTATATCTCCACAATTAAAGAGCAATAAATCTGTTGTGTGTAGTCTATCCACTTATAGAAAGTTATTCCTTTTGGCATTATAATGTAATATTTTGCATAGAGGTATCTTTAACTTAAAAGTTTACACTAGATATTAAATTTGCCTTAACTGGAAATTTTTCAAATGTTCCATATTTTGTTAATTCCATTAATTAAATTAAACAATTCATTTAATTGCTTAGGTTCTGCATCATTAAGTGCATACAAATTTAAAGTTGAGATAGACTAAAAAAATTAGAGAAAATTTGGATTGATTCGACCTGTTGCATTTCATTTTGGACAGACTTATTTCGATTAATGTGAATAGGAACATAAATTTATGATTTAATAGTTCATGTTTTAAAAATCACTAATGGTTTTGGTGGCAAAAATTATGCTTGTTAGTTAACATCCATGAAATGCTGGATAAGTTAAATTCACATTATGTTTTTACAACATACAGTGAAACTTCACATATTTGGCATACAGAAAACCAGCACTTTTCAGGTATTTTGTTTTATCTGTTGGTTACATTTAAAATGTTTCTTTCATTATCAACTCACACCTTCCCCTTTCCACAAATGTAGGGTCGTTTGAGAAGCTTTTAATATTTAAGATGCTATCTGAGCAATGTGATCATGAAACAAAGATTTGCCTTTCACTTTACTTAACTCCTGGCACAATTTATGCCCAGCACAAATTTTCAATGAGAGTAATGACTGATCTTGAATGTCCTGGGTTTGTTTTAGGACAAAAAGTTTCATTGGAGAACACACATTTATAATATGCAAAATCTTTGAAAGCTGATCTGAAATTCCAGGAACTTCAGGATTGGTTATTGATGTGACTTACCAATCATAGATCATTTGAGATTTGGAGATTGTATATGCAGTTTTAAACAATAGCAAAACAGATAGAACTGACGATCACTCTGATGAGTATGAGGATAAAAAGCAATCAGAAGATGGAAAAGTGTCATTAGACTTGTTTAAAACTGGGGTATGCTGATTTAAATCAAGTGACTTTTATTAAAAAATCATTGATTTTAATCAAAATTTTATAATTTCAGTTTCCTTTCTGTATTGTTTATATGAAATAACTATGAAGATGAACGTTATTTTATTCAAATAGTTTAGGAAATATCAAATAAGTTAAGTACTCTGTTTATGAAAAAATAAAAACTTAGTCACAATGGAAAAGTTTTCTACAGTCAAAAGCATTCCAATTTTGCAATTAAATCTTTATAATTTCGAGTTTTAATGTTTTAATTTGGCTTGTGTATTATGATTAATTTTTATTTAAATTGAATTGGGAAATTTTATGCATTGATCCCTAGGAATTCTTTACACTGTAAACACAACTAATCTGCATTTATGGAATTGAAATTTGGAATGCAAAAATTAATTCACCCATCTGAAAATTGAGTATGTTAACCAAATAGATTATGGATTGAAGAGAAAAGGTATTTTAATAATTATGATGGACTTTTTTATAGCAAACATAAAATTCCACTCAATTGGCATGTTCTGGGGGAATCCTGTTAAACTTATTCTATGCTGTTCATAGAGAAAAGCTTCATTTTCTGGTATGTTATGTACAAATCCTTTTTGTATGCTTGGAAAAAAGCTGAAATACAGGTAACCTCTGTATAACACAGCACTTCTATAGCACGGATTCACTCGAACACGGTTCGAGAATTGGGAACATCCCCGTATAACACGGTGCTTTTATGGAATGATTGGAACAACGATGCGAAAAGGACGGGCATTATGAAAGTTTAATTTAAACGGTGTACCATGGGAATATCCTAAGAACTACACGTGCGGATATTATCTTGAGATAAATTAAATAAAAAGTAACTTAGCTTAGAAGAGACGGCGTTTCTTGGGACACCCGCTCGTCATCAAAAAGAAAAAAATGGCAAGAACGCTTAATGCGTTTCTTTCTCACAAAACTGCAAGGTTGTTGGACTGAGGCAGAAAAATAAAGAGAGCGTGTTCTTCCTCTCCACTCTTTATATCAGTTTTTCAGGGGGTCGCAAGTCAGGGGAGATGGTCTTGTCAATCAAGGGAGCTGGACTTCCTGATTCGCTGTTTCTAAACTAGCTCATCTGTAATTTGTTAGACGGACACACATGACATGGCATGACGTAACTTTCTGGAAGATTCTTAGCATAGTTAATGATAACATGCTTTTAATTAACTACACGTGCAGATATTATCTTGAGATAAAATTAAATAAAAAGTAACTTAGCTTAGAAGAGACATGGCGTCTCTTGGGATCCCCGCTCGTCATCAAAAAGAAAAAAATGGCAAGAACGCTTAACGCGTTTCTTTCTCACAAAACTGCAAGGTCGTTGGACTGAGGCGGAAAAATAAAGAGAGCGTGTTCTTCCTCTCCACTCTTTTTATCAATTTTTCAGGGGGTCGCAAATCAGGGGAGATGGTCTTGTCAATAATGGGAGCTGGACTTCCTGATTCGCTGTTTCTAAACTAGCTCATCTGTAATTTGTTAGACGGACACACATGACATGGCATGACGTAACTTTCTGGAAGATTCTTAACATAATTAATGAGCGTCACTGGAGCGAGGGAGAAAACGGAATTGAAAAATAAGGGACTTAAAAAATAAATGGCATCACTGATCTCGTGGCTGTTACTCTGAATTTGATTTGATTAGATTGAAGTGGTGTGTTCATGAACTGACACACAACAGTAAGTAGTACTCAACCTTTTTTAAAGAAATAATAACTATGTTTCTATTTTTATGAATTAATCTGTAACCCTAAGCTATGTCTGGTGAAAATAAAAAATGTTTCTTAAAAGACATTTCATCTCCATGGAAACAAAATTACAAATTTTAGATCGGCTCAAAAAAAGCGAAAAGATATATGTCGCCAAATCGTTGGATTTAAATGAAGCGACAATACGGACTATAAGGGAAAATGAACAGAAAATTAGAGATTCCGTTGCTGCAGGCTGTTTTATCTCCTCAAACATGACATCTCGTCCTAGGGCAGCAATAATTGAGCAGATGGAAAAAGCCCTTAGCATCTGGATTGAAGACTGTTAAAAAAAAACGGATGCCACTGAGCACCAATATTATTAAACACAAAGCTTTGAAAATTTACGACTACTTAAAGGAAAATGGAGAAACTGCTACTAATCCAGATTTTGTAGCCAGCAAAGGGTGGTTTGATCATATGAGAAAACGCTTATCACTACAAAACCTCAAAATAGAAGGTGAAAGTGCATCAGCCAATAAGGAAGCCGCCAAAATTTATCCAATGGAATTGAAAAGAATTATTGAAGAGGGTGGATATTCAACACACCAGGTTTTTAATGCGACGAGACTGCTCATTGGTGGAAAAAAATGCCCAAGAGGACATATATTTCTAAAGACGAAAAAGTTGCGCCAGGTTTCAAGGTATCAAAAGACCGTGTAACATTACTTATGTGCAGTAATGCTTCAGGCGATCACATGGTAAAACCTATGCTGGTTTATAAATCTCTCAATCCTCGTACAATGAAAAACCTAAATAAGAGTAATTTACAGGTATACTGGGCAGCAAATAAAAAAGCTTGGGTGACTACTGAATTATTTAAGAAATGGTTTTTAAACTGTTTTGTACCAAGTGTGGAAAACTACTTAAAACAGAAAAATTTAGATTTTAAAGTTCTACTTATATTGGATAATGCACCCAGCCATCCGCAAGATTTAAATAACCCAAATATCAAAATAATTTTTTTACCTCCAAATACAACTGCTTCACTTCAACCGTTAAATCAGGGAATTATAGCTACATTTAAAACCAATTACATAAGGAGATCATTACAATGGTTTTGAACAAAATCGATGATGAATCTATGGACGTCAAGGAGGCGTGGAAACTCTTCACAAATTTGGACTGCATTAATCTAATAAAATCATCCATCAGAGAAACAAAACCGACAACATTAAATGGTTGTTGGAAAAAATATGGTCGGAGTCAATTGAAAGTCAAAATTTGATCGAGACAGCAGAAAACAGAGTGGATGCAGTAGTAGAAATTGCTAAGTCTCTAGGAGGGGAAGGTTTTGACGATATAACTACACAAGATATCCAAGAATTACTGGTGGAAGACGAAATTGATGAAGCAGGTTTGGTAGAAATGATATCTGGAATCCGTGATAACTCAGAGGATGATAGCATAGGTGAAGACAAAGAACTTAAAAAGTTTACTCTATAAAGCATAAAGAAAGGCCTAGGCTTAGCCGAACAGTTAGTCATATTTCTTAAATGAAGATCCTTCAAATGAAAGGAGCACAAAGTTTGAAAGAGAACTTCATAAGTGCTTAGCACCATATAAGGAAATTTATAAAGATCTTTTAACTAAAAGCAAGCAATCTAAAATAACAGATTTTTTTCGAAAGGTAGAGCATGGATCTGAAGATAATGCAGAAAAATGCTCAGAGGATGAGGATATCTTTCCCAAAAGAAAACACCCTCGGTTAATAGTGCTTAGTGATGACGAAGAAAACATTGTTTAATTCATATTAATATGTATTACTTCTTAAAAAATTTTAATAAAGATATTTATCTTAATTATGAAAATATAATAGCATGTTTTTTAATTTTTGGAACCTAACCCCTTCTCGTACTAGTTCTTTGATTCGTATAACATGGATTCGCATAACAACATAATTTTTTTTAACATAACTCCCGTGTTATACGGGGGTTACCTGTATTTATCAATGCTCAGAGAAATTTTGAAAAACAGGCATATTTGATTTTAATTTATGTATATTTTCATGTCGTCTCATTTTTACTATTTACTTATAAATAAGATTTTTTCATAAATGCTATTTGCAAGCTAAATATTAATGATAATTTTTTCATGAATTTTTTGTTGCAAATACCTTTAATTTTATTTCCTATTGGTTAAATTATCTTTTCTTAAAAACAAGTCTTTCACCAACCTATATATAAATAACTCAAGAAATTGTATACATTTTAGTCATGTATGATAAATATGCAAAACCATTCTGAAATTTGTCTGATTTTTGATTAACTTTATACGAAAATTTATAATATAGTGTTAGAGGGATATTGCAACTTGATTTATTAGGTCCAAAAAATTTCATGCTACTGGTTATGGGTTAAAATCAAACTAATCTAAATTGTTCAAAAACCATATGGTAAAACATTGCTTATGCATGGCATTCGTTGTGTTTTTCTATTTATTCTAACATGTGATTAACTTTGCTATCGCGTTTTAATCTTTCAAAAATTTACCCTGCTATATTTTCTAATACATGAGTATTATTCGTCCATGAATATTAATGTTTAACATAAATCAAAACTATCTAGAAACTAATCAGATTTGCATGTCTCATGTCCAACAAGTTTAAACTTGTATGGGCACGTGATTAATTAAAATCATAAATCTTATTTAAATAAAAACAATCTGATTTAAATCAAATAAATCCTATTTTTATTTTTTAATCATGATTTTTTCATACACCCTGTTTATAACATTACATAAACAATTAATTTCCACACTAGAAAAACAAAGTTGTATACGAGCAGGAAATTTTGCAACTTTACAGGCTTCATGACAAATTGATAAAAGAAACCAAAACACAAAGTTGAAAGTAACAGATATGTAGTAAATCTTATGAAAACACAGCTTGATATTCCATGAACGGGTTTACTTAAATTGTTTGAAATTTGTGTGTTTATTTATATTTATGTGTAGACGTGCAAATTTTCATTAAAGTGACCTTTTACATGTAATTAAGTACTTAAAAGAATGCCAAATTACACAATTTTTGGATATCTTCAGAAATCTGGCACTCATCTGGAGCTGCCAATGCCGGAATTTTGAGATTTTGCTATATATCAGATACTGTATATTATATTAATACCTAATCTATATAAATAAGGGTGGCTTGAGATGGCGTCCAGGAGGCTGCTTTGCTCAGCCATTGTGCAGATCGTTTCGGATTGTCATAAAGGACCCATTTCTCGTCGCAGGTAATGATTTGCTGCAATAGAGGTTCTTTCATTCCTGGAAAGGAGCGATGCAGACTTCCAAATATCTCATCCTGTAGGTAATTGTACTCAACTTGTAGGTAATTACTTTTAGCTGTATGAGGGTCATTCCCAAAGCTATTTCTCATCAGACATTACATTCGCAGACCAAATATATTGGGTCATCGGGAAAGTTCTGCGGTTTTTCACATCGAAGCGCGCTTTCTTGTTACTATTTTGCTACCACTGATAAGGAGTGACCTTGATTGAAGCAGATATGTAAATTCGGTCTTTTCTGCTTTCACTGCATAATTCTAGCTTGTGTTGTGGCACAATTTTTGTTTCACTGCAGTGCAAAGAATGGAGAACCAAAAAGTTCATTTTCGTCATATTATGCTCTTTTATTTTTAGAAAGAAAAAAATGCTAGTCAGACTACTCGTAAAATTTGAGCTGTATATGGACAAAGTGCTGTTTCTGATGACACAGTTCGAAAGTGGTTTGATAAATTTAAACGCGGAAAATTCAGCCTCGAAGATGCCTGCTCTGGACGACCATCCTCTGTAAACGATGACCTATTAAAAGATGCCATTGCTGAAAATCCACGTTACACAGTTCAGGAACTATCACACAGACTAAATATTCCAAAAAGTACAGTTCATGATCATCTGAAGAAGATTGGGTATGTAAGCCGCTACGATGTATGCGTACCCCATACTTTAACACAACAGAATATACTTGCTCGAATTTGGGCATGTGATTCTCTGCTGAAACGAAATGAAGAAGCTCCTTTTTTGAAACGGCTCATTACTGGAGATAAGAAGTGGATACTATACAATAATGTTACAAGTAAAAGATCATGGGGTAAGCCAAATGAACCTCCCAATATCGAAAGGGAGGCTGCATCCCAAAAAAGTAATGCTTGGTGTATGGTGGGACTAAAAAGGAATTGTTCATTATGAATTGTTGCCACAAAATCAGGCAATAAATTCGGAAAAATACTGTTCTCAAATGGCAGTATTAAAAGCAAAATCGAAGCAAAGCGGCCAGAAATGACCAATAGTCGAGGTGTTGTCTTCCAGCATGACAATGAATGTCAGACAAAAACTTATTGAGTATGGCTGGGATGTTTTGTGTCACCCCCCACATACACAAGACCTTGCCCCCTCAGATTTTCACCTCTTCAGGTAATTTCAAAATTATCTGAACGGCCTGGAGTTCAATTCCTTGGAGACTTCAAACAGCGCCTTGATAACTTCTTTACAAATAAGCCTAATGACTTTTTTAAAAAGGAATTTTCCAGCTGCCGAAAAGATGGCAAAAAGTCATAGAACAAAATGGTGCTTATGTGATTCAATAACATTTTCTTAAGTTTTTGTACTGCTTCGTTGGTATTTATCATAAAAAAACGCAGAACTTTCCGGATGACCCAATATATTAGTAATCATATACCTAATACATTATATAAATAAAAACATATATAATCATTTAATCAAATTAATAACTGACTATCACCTAATATAAGAAATTAAGAGACTGACTTCCAATCTTGACTGAAAAGTAAAATACTAACCCCTAAATCTTCAGTAATAGAATCCCAATTTCTTCCATTATATATATCAATTAATTCTTTCAGCTGTGCATCTTCTGCCTTTGTAAACGGTTTCTTATTCACAAAAATACTCAGACAACTATTCCACATTGCTTCACAGTCTTCTTCACTTCTCATTCCTTCAAGCTATTGAACAGAACAAAGTTTTAATTTCAATTAATGCAGCATGAAGAAATGACTACAATGACAAAAACAGAACATCAACAGTGAAATTTCATTAACATCACTGATATCAGTGGCCTCATACTACAAAATTTTTAAAACCTAGATACATAAAAATTTGTTTCATACAAATACCAAATATAAGAACAAATTTCATACTTAGAAAATACTGCTTGCTACTTCTTACTACATACCTGCCCACCTCTAAGAAAAAAATCCAGAAGATTTTGCTACATAAAAAGGGCAACACCCATGCTCAATATCAATTTTCAAATCTTTTGTATATGTAATAATTGTATAGTACTATCAGAATGATGTATTATGACTTATGAAGACAGTTCTGAAGTAAAGATCAGGTCTGTCTGTCAGAAAAAAAATTACCTAATAGTTCCTCAAATAAAAATACTTAAAGCACCCAATTGGACTTTAGGAAAGCAGTTTTAAACTGAATAAATAACCCTGCTATCTACTACTGTAATACAATTGGCAGCAATTTGGTTGATTGGTTTTTTATGGTGCAAGGGACATATTTGGTCATGCTGCACCAGATACAAGATATACAATATCAAGTAATAGACAAACACAATGAAAAGTTTACTGAAACAGAAGAGAGAAATACACCCAGGGAGGAATCACACCTGTACCAACTACAACTCACAGATTGTAGAGTAGTTGGCACATCCACTGAGCCACGACAGCTCCTGGCAGTAGTGTGAATTTGGCACAGATTTGCCAATATTAATACAAAATGGTGCAACAAATAAAAATAACCAAGTTATTTTTTCTTTGAAAACTATGGTTTTCACAAGTCTACAATTCCAATGTTTTCCTTTCCTGATTGCCCCAACTTCAAAATTGGTGCCAAAAACTTCAAAATTGGCTTTACTTGAAAAAATAGAGTATTTTTCCAGAATTTCGGAAGTTTGCAGATAAAATGTATAGAAATATGTATTTTATTTTCCAATATTAACAGGCAGGCCACATCTTTCAAAAACTTACATTGGTAGCAGATATTGTCATCCAGTCAATGTTCCCATTAGCTTCTTGCACAAGAGTTGGCAAATCTCTTTTGCTAAATTGAAAAAATACAATAAAACGATCACCAGAAAAGGACAACCTATTCATTTCATGAACTACTGTGAAATGTTTCAAAAGTAATTATATATACAATGAAATCAGAAGAAATTTAAATCATGCTGTTACCCATCGTTTACCATATGGCATGTAACCACAATAGAACAAAAGTGCCATATAAACTTATTTCAGTTGATCATAAAAGAGTTCAAATTTATTTTATTTTTATTATCTTTATTTTATTTCTGGTAAGTACCCTAGTGGCAATACAAACTTACTAGTAACCTACTTGTCAACTCGTAAACTATATTCTACAGGGAAACATACCATTACTTCTAAATGGTATCATTGTGCTTTAACATTTTATTTAGTATAATTAACAAATAAAATAAAATATGCATATACTTCTTACTAAACACAATATTTCTAGATTTTCTTTAAAAGTATTATTGACAAAATAAGTGTGGAAAAAGTTACAAAATGTGATTTTTTTGAAAAATTTATTGAAATAAATTTATTTTCCTGACAAAAATAGCCCAGAATTAAATCCACAAATTTTACTGTCAGTCTCACTGTTCTGTCAAGGAATTCATGAAATTAAAAATTATATAAAAGTATTTTTCTTGAAATACCTAACTGCCTGAACAGAAGGTGATTGAAATAAAATACAAAAAATCACTCCATTAAGTTTTTTGTATTTAAAACTACATTTTCATTCAATTTAATTTAGGATTATTTTGAAGAAATATTAATAAAATTAAATATTTATCAATGAAATTAAAACTTCTACAGCAATTCAGGAATAAATGATGATTGGAAAAATAATTTCCATGAAATAAAATTAATACCTACATTTTTTATTTAAATATAAAACGATTGAATTATAGATGTTGGATAGTTTTAAGGGTCAAGGGTCAAATTTGGCCAAGCTGTGCCAACCACAAGACAAACATCAAGGAAAAATGTGTCATGAAAAGGATAAGAGGGATTTGGGACAAAGTGGAATGAAAGCAAAAAAGAACATGGGTATGCTGAGAGCACAACCAGTATAGATAGTAACCCCATGAGGAAAGAAAAGATCACTTGGGTACTTCGGGACATTGAAGTTTGTATGCCCTGAGAGAGGGTGATAATGGACTACGAAATTTTTTAAATAAATTTTAATTTCGAAGAGCAGTTAAATTTAAATTTATAAAAATTAAATATTTATGAATGAATGAATATGAATTCAAACCCAGAAAACTTACCTTTCCTCCAATATTCGCTTTTCAATGCTCTTTATATTCTTTTTCAAAATTTTTCTATCAAAATCTAGCAGATCTTGATCATTTAGCTTGCTTCGTAAATAATCTCTCCTAACCAAAGAAAGCAAATTAGAATAATACTCACTCTGATGGGAATCACAAAACATAAATACAAAGCACTTCAGAAGTGGATGTGATAAACATCAAACATGAAAAAATTAAATTGCAAAATCTAAAATTATGATTATGGAGAATTTAGGCTGCAAAATAATTATATGTATTTTTTATCATATGGAAAATTGCAAAATAAATCCTTAGACTACTGACATTTCAATTCTTCACCCAGTGTCAATTTTTAATGTTAGTTTTGTGACATTTTCAGCAATGCACACTTACTTAGTGACTATTGTTTAAATCAAATTCATTAATACGAAATAAATGCAAACCATTTTAGAAAACATACTGAACAGATAGCAAATTAATCTAGACATTTATTTTCAGATTTTAAAACAGGGTTATTTACATAAACCAATTCAGCCTCTACACTTACAATTCAATCTCTACTGATATTCCATTCATTGATTTAAATTTCTTTCTTTTTTTCTTAGTTTAGTTGCAATTGGTGGTATGTATTCTGTAAAATGTTTTCCTGTCAGCAAATAGGAAATTCATGTTTTGAAATATGTACTGTCCTTCTGAAAGGTGGAACAAGATGCTATTCAACAAAATTGTCCATGGAATGTAAATACGAGTTTATCTAACAGAACCCAATGCCTTCATGAAAACTTTATTAAAAATTCGAACAAATGTTCAAATATTATCAAGTTCAATATCTGAGTGATAAAATAGTTCTATAACATTTTATCTTCATGATCAAAATCACCTAATGCACCATACTCTAGATAGCAGTTGAATATATTACTACTTGTCCATTGTTAAATGAACGTAGAATGTGAATTTGAGACACATTACATTACATATAAAAACACAAAACATTACATTTGTGCAGAGTTCTACCATACAAGAGACTTTAGTCCTAAACATTGAAGCCCATGCCATTCTCCAGGGTTAATTAAAATCCTCGATGGGTGGGTTTAATTCGATTTGATAAAAATGCAGTTGATATCTAATTCGACAAAAACCATATTTTAAAGTTTCAAATTAGCTCCGATTTTATAACAAAAATTGCAGTTTAGTCCTTCACATTCTGCATTACTATAAAAACATGATAAACACCATATGAATAAGGAAAATATAATTTCATTAAAAGTAATACAAACTTTGCTTTATGCTGCTTTAAAACAAAATCCAATGCATTGGCACCAACTCCATTCACAAGCTTGGTTTTCTCAGCACGTGACCCTGGAATAGAATATAGATTAACACATCAAGTTTTTAAAAACGAGCATATTTAATTCCACTTAAAAAATTTGGAAACAAGATTTTTTTTATTAAGGCAATTAAAATTAATTCCACAAGGCTGACTTTTCAAGGTATACTTTTTTACAAGGACACAAATTTTAACTATTAAGGTGTAAGTATACACTAGAAATCACAAAAATTAACCAGAATACCAATACTTTTTTATTAATTCAAAATATTTTTCAAATCCTTAGCTTTCAAACGTTACCAAGATCTTGAACATATTTGAAATAGTCTAGTCATAAGGGTTTTCCTTAGGTTCTATCACTATGTACAGTCGCAGAAAAAAAACGAATCACCTCTTCACTTGAGCAACTTTTATAGTAGAAAAAAATTCAAAGATGGCATTCGACAGCAACTAACGTCTTCAATAAATTCAAATTCATAAAATTTGCATACGGGGCCGTCTTCATATTAAATTGAGCACCAACTTCATAATTTCCAATGGAAACCCATATTTTGACACAATTTCAAATCTATATCAAAATTTAACTTCAGATACCAAATTTCATGTCATTAGATCTTACTGTTTTAAAGTTATGAGTACAGAAAGATTGGAGCTCCTAATGTTAAATCAGTTTCTTAGACTTTTATGTATATAATATTAGGATTCATAAAATTTGCATACGGGTTTGCATTTGCATAAAGTTTGCAAATAAAATTTGCATACGGGGCCGTCTTCATATTAAATTGAGCACCAACTTCATAATTTCCAATGGAAACCCATATTTTGACACAATTTCAAATCTATATCAAAATTTAACTTCAGATACCAAATTTCATGTCATTAGATTTTACTGTTTTAAAGTTATGAGTACAGAAAGATTGGAGCTCCTAATGTTAAATCAGTTTCTTAGACTTTTATGTATAATATTAGGAATAACTTCCAATAGGAATTGTCGTGCTGGACAAATTAGAATTTGAGATATCGCTGTTCAAAAACCATGCTAATTATATATCAATTAGATAATTAATGATTAGTTTAATCCAAATTTGTCACACTGAAATGAGTTTGGCACAAATCAATGACCTATTGTAAAAAAAAATTGGATTTTTCAAGTCAAAATTTTAAAATCTTCTATTGTGTACATACACCTTAAGGCAATTTTTTAATAGTGCCTAGAAATTTTTTCCCTGTAAATATCTGTACATAATTAAGAACAGAATTAAATTAGTCAGATAAGTATTCTAAAAACCTAATCACTTAAAAGCAGTAAGTTTTAATTCTCCATGCAGTATGCCAGAGTACAGTTCAGAGTGATTTCTGTGCGGAGGGCAACAAACTTAAAATATTGGGTCATCCTGAAAGTTCTGCGGTTTTTTTATGATAAATACCAGTGAAGCAGTACAAAAACTTAAGAAAATGTTATTGAATCACATATGCACCGTTTTGTTCTATGACTTGCTATCTTTCAGGCAGCTGGAAAATTCATTTTTAAAAAGTAATTAGGCTTATTTGTAAAGAAGTTATTGAGATGCTGTTTGACAGTCTCCAAAGAATTGAACTCTAGGCTGTTCAGAGAATTTTGAAGTGACCTGAAGAGGTGAAAATCTGTACAAAACATCCCAGCCATACTCAATAAGTCTTTCTCTGACATTCAGCGAAATGTGGGGTCGAGACTTGTCATGCTGGAAGACACCTTGACGATTGGTCAGTTCTGGCCGCTTTGCTTCGATTTCTGCTTTTAATACAGCCATTTGAGAACAGTAAGTATTTTTCCGAACTTATTGTCTGATTTTGTGGCAACAATTCATAATGAACAATTCCACCATCACAAAGCATTACTTTTTTGGGATGCAGCCCCCTCTCGATGTTACTTGGGGAGGTTTCATTTGGCTTACCCCATGATCTTTTTCTTGTAACATTATTGTATAGTATCCACTTCTCATCTCCAGTAATGAGCCGTTTCAAAAAAGGAGCTTCTTCATTTCGTTTCAGCAAAGAATCACTTGCCGAAATTCGAGCAAGTATATTCTGTTGTGTTAAAGTATGGGGTACGCATACATCGTAGCGGCTTACATGCCCAATCTTCTTCAGATGATCATGAACTGTACTTTTTGGAATATTTAGTCTGTGTGATAGTTCTTGAACTGTGTAATGTGGATTTTCAGCAATGGCATCTTTTAACAGGTCCTCGTTTACTAGGATGGTCGTCCAGAGCGAGCATCATCTTCGAGGCTGAAATTTCCACGCTTTAATTTATCAAACCACCTTCGAACTGTGTCATCACAAACAACACGTTGTCCATATACAGTACAAATTTTACGAGCAGTCTGACTAGCATATTTTCCTTTCTTAAAATAAAAGAGCTTAATATGACGAAAATGAACTTTTTGGTTCTCCATTCTTTGCACTGCAGTGAAACAAAAATTGTGCCACAACACAAACTAGAATTATGCAGTGAAAGCCGAAAAGACCGAATTTACACATATACTTCAATTAAGGTCACTCCTTATCAGTGGTAGCAAAATAGTAATAAGAAAGCGCGCTTTGATTTGAAAAACCGCTGAACTTTCTGGATAACCCAATATTTAGAGCGAGATGTCAGAATATTTCAGGTCTATCACCTGCAATTATCATTCTTTTGCATTTTAACTAAATTTCCATTGGTGTTTGGGAGTGCCACTAGGAGTGTTAAAGCAACTTTGCAATTTTCCCCCATTTTGTAACCAAATCGATCAGCTAGATAATGATTTAATGTCTATTAAGATATTATAAATAGCCAATAATTCCCTTACACCAGGCGAGTTAAGCTTGAAAGTTGACATGTTCAAAACAAGGAAAGCATAACCTTAATGTATGCCATTGGCATGGTGTGTAAGTTTGGAGATTGACCTCATCATCTGATCGTGGTTCAAAATTAAGTGGAGTTGTTCTTGGATCTTTCTCTTGGGGATTGATCCCAGACAGTCGCCAATAGCCCGTTGTGTTGTGCTCCAGTGCAACGTTAATTAAAATACCTACCTACTTAATGCATGTTATGGATGAACAATAACACTTTTTAATTGCATTAAAAACTTAATTTTTCTATACTCATAGAACAGTACAAAAATCTAGCTTTCTATTCATACTTTCTGTTCATATCAGACATTCAAATTTGAAACCTCACAAAGAGTGTTATAAATATCTTACAAGGTTTAGGTGGATGTATATATGCTGTTACATCATGATTTCTCAACTTTGCTATTGTGTCTTCATTGTCAGGAGGAACCTAGACAATAATCAAGGTAAAGAATTAGGTTTAAACAAAATCATTTTGCTTTATACATAACCAATACACAAATTAATAACAGTAGGGGAACACACAAAAGAGGAAATTTTTCTCACATGTCTCAGATATGAAAACTATTCCTTTGATTTAACTTTTGGAGATTCTCAAAGAAAACTTTGGGATTCAAATAATAAAAACAAAACAATTTGCCAATTAGATTTAAAAATGGAGTTAGAAATTACATAAATTTGATAGCTATGATTATTTTATGTACAATTTCATTGAAAGATTGCTGGAAAACCAAAATATTTTTCTGATTTCAATTATTTCCTTATTTACAAGGGTTGGATAAAAAGTAATGGCAATAACTTTGTATTTCGACGTATGCGCACCAGATGGCGCTTGCATCCTCTGAGCTAGGGATGGGAAATACTGTTCTTTTCAGTGAACAGTTCTTTGATGTTCCGTTCTTTTTAAAAGAACTGTTCTTTAACCTGTTCTCAAATGTCTCTACTCAAAATGTGCAAGCCCTGTTCCTCCTCGTAGACTATGTGGCACCAGCAGTTTTCGGGATAGACAGGGACCGAATTTTGTTGACGTCATCTTTGTTAATACTTTGTAGGCTTGCAAAAAAATACAAATGACTCGGAGTTTTCGTACTGATTTTTTTATGGCTCAAGGTGCAAGTCTATTCAAGCTGCGCCAAACTATCAGTAATTTAGAAAAGAAAATCAGAATTTTTCCGTAAATTGGAAAACGTTCTTGCAAATCGAAACGTTTAAATTCTCTCCCTAGTGGCAACTAATAATGTCCCACATCTGAACCATTTCAAGTAGTTTCCCAAACAGGTATGAGGTGCCTAGGACAAAACAAATACGTAAGCGAAAGTAATAATTTTTTTAGATTTTAATGTCATTTTTAAGTCATGGTCATTTAAGTCAATAAAACGACGGTCCGTGATCCATCCCAAAGAGAAAGTACCGAGGACAACACCAGGTAATTTTGAATCACGTTATGCAATAGGGAGTTGCCCTTTATAAAAGATTATAAACACAAAAAATGCATACCGGGATTACCACTTGGAAAGTAAAATTGGTTTGAAAAACAGGTAAATATGATCTATCTAAACATGTTTAAAACATAAAAAATACAAGTCAAAAAATCACTTTCGCTTTTCAACACATTAGTTTTATGGTGGGATTTCCGAGATGTCTTTAAAATCGTAATACCCGACTTAATGAGATCCCTTTTCAACTTATAGAGAGAATGACACACACCCGATCCGAATTACCTTTTCGCAGTGAAAATGTCCACACTTGAAATTTTGCTTTCCATTTTGTAAAATTTGGTTTTAAAATAAAGTTAAAAGCATTGCAAATCCTAAGAACGAGTAGAGGCGTCACCACCAGAGAAAGCTGGACAACAAAATCTTGATCAGCAATATTTAAAAAAAAATTTATTTGTTTAAAACGAAAAATTCATCATTATGTCATTGCATAACAATTATAAAATTTCACAATTATTACGCTAATCTCCTCGCAAATTCATCAGACGTCGGGGCTTGGTTCAGTCGAGAACAGTTCCTGGAGCAGACATCGAGATCAGCTCCGCGAACTGTTCATCAAGAACAGCTCCACGAACAGTTCACCGAGAACAAAGAACTGCTCTGAGAACGGAGAACAGCTCCGAGAACAGGGTCGGAGCAATTTGAGAGCAGGAATCATTTTCCGAACAGGAAGTAAAACAGCTCCGAGAACGGAGAACAGGGTCGGATCAGTTTGAGAGCAGGAATCGATTCCTTCGGTAAATTTGATTCCTGCTCTCAAACAGGAAATAGTCTCAGAGCAGGGAGTAGGTTTATGGACAGAGAACGGATGAATGAATCAACAGGAAACAGTGAGTCACGAACTGTAGGATGAACAGCTGTGTTTCGGACTTACCATAATTTAGAATATACGAAAATTTTTGCGAACTTAGAAAATTCGAAGAAAGAGAACTTTGCAAAATTCCCACCTGTTTAAAATTGAAGTATAAAAAAATTGCAATGTTTCTTTTTAAAAAAAGAACCGAGAACAGGTTTTTATGAAAAGTGGGAACAGGCTGTTCCCGTTCTTTTTGAAGAACAGGTGAAAAAGAACAGTTCGTTCTTTTTTCCCCATCCCTACTCTGAGCTGATAAAAGACAGTCACATGAAGGCATGTGGTGACAGGCGATTTTGACTCAATAGTATTTTGAGGTGGCTTGACGTGCAGAGCGAAAGAGAAAGCGCCATAACAATGTTTACAAAGCAGGAACAACGTTCTTGGATAAAAATCAAAGTTGCACTAGGCCATAATGCGCAACACTGTTATCAGGGCCTGTGGAATGCATGTGGCGATGCTGCGTTGCCATACCGTACAGTGGCACGAAAATGTTTCGTGAAGGAAGGGATGTCACTCAGGATCAACATCGTTCCGGACGACCCCAGGTTGACAACCAAACAATTCAGCTCGTCGCTGGTTTGTTGGAAGCTGATCAACGATGGACTTCTCAAGAATTAGCCGCTGAGGTAGGCAAATGCCACAAAACCGTGCTTCAAATTCTGCAAGACATCCTAGGATATCCCAAGATTGCAGCACGATGGATACCCTATACGTTGTCCGATGTGCAACGTTGGCACCATTATGCACTTGCACAGGACCTTTTGAACCGATACCGCGAAGGGGAGGTGACAGTTCCATTCGACGGATCGTCACAATGGATGAAACGTGGGCTCGCTCCTACGAACCACGTTTGACACGACAATCCCAATGAATGGAGACATCCTGGTTCGCCATGTCCACAGAAGGTGCGCCCAGTGCTGTATCATCTGAAGGTGATGTTCATTGTTGCATATGACATTGACGGAGTGATATTGCACTATGCTGTACCTCTGGGACAGACAGTTAATGCTGCCTACTACTGTGGATTCCTGAGACATCATCTGCGTCCAGCACTCTGGAGAAAGCGACACCCCACTTGTTGCCTTCGAATCCAATCATCCTCCATGATAATGCATGGTGTCATACTGCGAACGCTGTCACGGATCTCCTGCGACGGTGGCGGTGGGAGGTACTGGAACATACGCCATACTCACCGGATATGATTCCATGTGTCTATAATCTCTTTGCCAAAATGAAAGAACCACTTCGAGGGATCCATTTCAACAGTAGGGAGGAGATTATCCGTGCTGTATGGCGATCGTTGCGAGACATCAACAGAAGAGGATGTGCTGATGGTGTATGGTGCCTTCCTGTCATTTGGCAGAAGGTGATAGACATGATAGGTGATTATATTGAAGGAATATGATAATAAAGGCATTTCAGATCTATCGATGTGTTGCCATTACTTTGTATCCATCCCTTGTATGTGCACAGTCAAACCATTTTTTTTTTATTTGTGTTCCAACCATTAGGAACAACCACATCTATATGGTCAAAAAGTCTAAAACTGGCTAGAAATCATACATGGTTGATTGGGTTTTATATAGAGCAAGGCCATATTTGGCCATGCTGCACCAGACACACCTACAACTCAAAGGTTGCTTGAGCAGTGGCCATACAAACTGACACGATGGCCCAGAAATCATACAGTAAAATACGAGTTTTATGGAGGAATAATGCATGAGCCTCTCAGATGGTAAAAATGGTTGTGATGGTACGCTATTTTGTCGATAATCCGAAATTAGATGAAACTGTAGGTGTAAAATAGAGGCAAACATGAATTTTTCTAATCAGTGGATATGGGGCATACTGATTTTGTTTGGGCTAATATGAGGACAAGAGTAATAACAGATTACATTCGTCTTCACATACTGCTTTGTAATTTCTAATTTGGATTGAAATTTCTCATAAAGGTTTAAAACTGGATTTGTTACCATTCCTCTGATATCACGAAAGTAAGGTGCAGCAAAGAGTGTCAGAGGTCTTGTAGATCGCATTTTCCCATCACTTCCAGATCTAGCTTTATCCGCCTTCAATGATTCTCGTATTTCGGTCTGGAAAATAAGACATATTTTCCTTCAAGAAAACCACAAAATACCACACCAACTAATATTTACTGATGAAAGAGAAAAGCACTAATTCTGATCATTTTTTGAATCTTAAGTTTTTTAATTCAGCCTGAGCAATGCCAGGTAATTCTCCTGGCATATACGATTCAGAAGATATACATAGAACACACATTAAAATAACTCAAACTTTAAAATCTGGTATTTTGACAACTTATTGAATTTTAGCTTTTTGTCAAATGAATCTATAATAAGCAGTTTAGATGCTATATTATCATTCAATTAAGAGCATGAAATGCAATGTAGCATGTAATAATGAGCATAAATGCAAGAAAACTGTAAGTATTGTCATTCAATCAAAAGTGATAAAGGTGAGCCATTTTTAAGGTCCATTTTGATTTTAACAGCTGCAATTCATAGTAAGGTGCCAAATTATTTATTCGACAATACAAAACAGGATAAGAAATCTTTGAAAAATGGATAGCTAAGTTTGAAAATATTCTTTTTCACTTATAGAATTTATAGTACTAGCTGAATTTACCCGGCATTGTTGGGGTTTAATTGGTTAAACGTTGATTGAAAGTGATCCAAAAAAATCACTTTTCTATCATAGAAAATGTAAATATAGAGAAAAATAAGAAAGTGCAAAATAATTTTTAAAACTGAGATTTTTATAGCTTCTACAGTTTACTTTGGATCCATTTTACATACTATAGGTAAGACAAACCTACAAAAACTAATACCGAGATGACTATACACAAAAGCCGATTTTGAGTTTCAGAGTGATTGTGGATGCCCCTTTAAGTTCATTTCTTAAAAAAAATTATGTATATCGTATTATTGCAGTCAGTTTTTTCTTCAATGTTTTTTATTTGTAGCACCTTGCATCAGGAATGCAAATTTCGGAATTCTATCATCATTACGAAAGGCAGACAAATCATATTGATACGACATCATGATTAATGTTTCAAGCAATTACACTCTATGGAAAATTCCATCCTGCATTTTACAGATGGGTTACATAAACGATATGATATTGAGCAATTTTCAGTGCAACCAGTCATCTGCGATTGCACAATACTCTAAGATTCTAAAAAAACTCCATTGATCATCTTTTGAGGCGACTCCTGTAGATGTTAACTCTGACGTCATGTGCACAGCCAAACCGGGAGAGAGCATCCCCTAGCAAGTGCTCTGTCCAGGATGATGGGATGTTACAACCCTCTACATACCAAAGACAAATAGAATGAGGGTTAATATGTAGCCTACGTTACCTGCATGCTTCCAAAGAATAAGTGTACCAAATTTGGGGTGGATTAGTCAAACGGTATGGATTTGCATAGAGCAGACAGATGCCAACTCTGCTTTATATGTATAGATGCTAAACAATAAAAAATGTACCACTAAGAAAACTCTTGGACTTTAGAATCGACTGCACTGAACTGAATACTAGCAGCATTTGGAAATTGGATTAGTGAAAATTTATATTTTTGCTTTTAAACAAACTACTTCGCAAACATAAATTACACATGCAAATATTTTATAGTTAAATACTAGTTAACAGTAGAGTCCTGGTTTCTAATTTTTTCCTTCCATGCAAATGGTAGAGATTAGTATTAGCGATAAGATGCCAGCTTGGCAAACTATCAGTAATGGGAGTTTGCCTATCTGGCACTTAGTAATGGGGCCGAATACTAGGACTTAAAACAACTTGCTCAAAAATACTAAAATCAACAAACTAAAGTTAGCATATATAAGTAGAACTTGTATATTAACACACATCTCTTTTGGATAGAACATATTCATGTCAAAAACACAATCCTGTTTTCCTACTCTCTTCCAACTTCATTATTAGCTACAAAGTTAGAATTTCCTATACTAAATTAAAAATAATTTACTTTATTAAAAATAATATTGGTTTTGTAAAAACAAGCCAAATTAGTCATATAAGTAAAATCCAATTAATTTGCAACTACTACTTTTGGAAGAGATTTTACTGTATTAAATCTGCCAATGGCAGGATTGGAAATTAGAAGCAGAAAGTCAGGTATCATTGGTATCTGAACATTTTTTCAGTTGCCATGTTTACTTAGGCCCAATTTCAAATTTATTTTTAGTGGATGTAATACACATGTAATGATTTGGGCAGACATTTGCGAATGAGGCTTTTTTATCCGGTCATTTATTGTTTCACATCCATTTTTATTTTAAAAATAAATTTTTCTTTTGAGTATACTTTCTAATTGCAACTCTCCGAACCAGGATCAACAGATTACCAAAGTAAAAGTATTCATTAGTAGTTCATCCTCAGAACTGTTCTCTGGATCAGTTTACTGTTACCCAGTTTGGAGAAGAAATGTGCATTCTCAACTTTTAGAAGCGATTTTCATTTTTCTTTCAAGATTTGAATTTGAATTTTTTAGTACCATACTATTTAGAAGTTAGGCAATAAATATGGCAAGTCTAAAAATGCTATCTTCAAAACTAAATTATAAGTACAAAATACAACTAACGACTGCTAATTTAGAACCAAGAGTAAGGATAATAGATATTTAAAATAAATCATACCTGTTTTAGAAGATTTTTTTCCAGAGCAATCTGGATACGGTTTAAGGTTTCAACATTCTGTCGTTGCAAAGTCTGATTCTCAGACAGACTTTCTTCTAGTGCTTTGAAGTATGTAGCACCATCTTCTGACTAAAATACAAATAAATTTTAGCAGCTTTTTAACAATCTTGACATGAAATAATTATAATTCTTTAAATTATAGTTTTATTTATAATTATTAAAAAATAAAAATAGAGTTAACTTGTGTTTTAAAAACATTACCTCTTTTGCTTCTTTGTTGCTTGTTGAGCCTGAAATACAAAAACACAAGGTGTTGAGAAATAATAAGATAAACAGTAAAAAAAAACAAAGTTTCAATGCTCCAAATTGATAAATCAATAAAGAAATGAATGGCATAGTTCCAAAAACATCTTATGACATAGCTGCAAAATACACTTGGAGGCTCTGCAAATTTCATCTGTTTTAGAGGCACACTGGTTAATAAAGCAATAAAAATGAACTCTGCAAAATTGCAGCATAGACAATGCAAAATTAAAGAAATCGAAGAATAAATTTCCATCCAATGATAATGGATAGTACAGTGACTATGTCCACATCAAGATAATCCAATGTCTTTATCCAATAGCCAACTGGTGAAAGACCAGCAGATGTAATGTTATTTACAAGATGGTCCCGTCCCATTCAGCAATATTCCATGAACTGTTTAAAAGTTAATCGATACATCAGAACTTATGACAATATATAATGGATTACAATGTTTAAAAACCTTTCTGAATTTCTCCACCTGTTTTAAGTGCAAAATCCAACCAATTAATCGTTTAGTCTTCTTTCTAACAATTCATGCTTACTTTTAAATAAGTGTAGTCCCGAAGTTTCAGTTATTACATTGTATCCATTCACCAAAATCTTTTTTACTAAAATAGAATAAGGCACAAGGCCACCAAGGGGTAATAATGCACCAAACCACATCAAGTAAATTGATATACACATAAGGACAACTTTTATTACACAGAACGAAGAAATACACCCACAGAGGAATCAAACCTGCAGTACAACTCGCAAGTTCCAAGCACAGTGAGCAAACTTATTGAGTCATGCCAACCCTGATGGATAAATGGAATTATTTATTACACTTTTTAATCTAAAAACAAATATTTGTCCATTAATATAACTTGTTCATATGGAAAAGAAAAATCATGCTTTTAAGGATTCTAAATTAGCAGTCATTAGTTGTATTTGGCACCCTTAAATTTTGTTTCGACAACCAAGATTTTAGACCAAATCGTGGATTTAAACACCAAAAATTTTAAAACCTTTTTCTCATTTGAAGCAAATTCTAACTAATCAACAGTTTCATTTTCCTTCTAACAATTTTACTCTAGTTTATCTGTTAATACAGCAATCAAGTCCACAGAAAGAAAGAGGCCCCATGTGCAAATGAGTCAACAAGTCCAGCCCCAATAACTAGGCCGACCATAACAATATTGAGAAGGTGTGACTGGGACGAAATTATCGAATATTCTGCATTCACGAAAAAGTAAGACAGTAAATTTTTTCTGGATTATTAAAATTGCAGTTACACCTTTTCTCATTACAAGGATAGATTTAATGCTTTAAGAAAGGCAAGATATGATTTTGTTTAAAGTCAAAAACCTAGGAAGCAAATTTTGGCAATTTAGAAACCAAAAATTTGGTAATAACTAAAAGAATATTTCAAAGCTCATTTCATTTTCTATCAACTTTTTCTCAGAATGTATAAGCCTTCTTCAGTGCACGAAAGTTTCCGCTTCTTCCATGGCGTGGACGTTCCCTAGATATGTTGCCCATTGAGCATGTCTGGGATTACATCGGATGGCGACGCGCTCGTACAGCTCATTGGGCAGAGTACGGCTGAACTTTGGCATCAGATAGAGGCCATCTGGAATGCCATTCCTCAGCATGACTTTCAGAATCTGTATGATTCGATGCATGATGTACAGGCTCTCAATTGGCGGCTGCACAAGATCTTGATTTTGGCATTATTTTTGTTTCATTGCTCTGTAAATTTGATCATTTATTTAAATCACTCAGTAATATGTGGAATAAATTTCATTTATATCTGATGATTCTTTCATAGTGTTGCAATTTTCAAACAGTAGTGTATTATAAATTTTTATAAAATTATTCAAAAATCAGACAAATTTCAATTTTGTTTTAATTATATATTTATCACATATGAACAGAATTTCTTAAGTTATCTTTTTATCTAATATAATTAATTGGTTAGACTTGTTTTTTAAAAATCATGTCACTAATAGAAAACAAAATAAAAGGAACTTGCATTGTTTCATGAAAAAATTTCTACTTTTCATTAATATTTAGCTGGCAAAAAGAGTTTTTATCTGTGAAAACATATTTGTAAGAAAACAGTATCTTCTATCGATCTTTTAATCACAGGTCCATTTTATGGAACTCATAATAGTTTCTGTATCCAGATTCCTGTGTCACACTGTGGTTTACCCAGAAATGTTCAAAGCCCTCGTCATAGAAACAACAAATCAATACTCCATGCAGAAAAGCAAGTGAAGAGTGGAATGAAAAACCTCTAAGCAAACTGTCTCATCTGTCCAAAATAGGTTTGCACAGGGCATACTTAGCAGGATCAACAGAATGAAGAGAATACAACAATACAATCGCTACTTGGGATAGTTTTACAATTCTGACTTTAATAAACTTTTATTTAAGAGAGAAAAACAAATTTGCTGGCATAGAGAAAATGTCTATCATCTCAAGACAGCAGTACTACCGTAATACTTTAATAAACTTTTATACTTGTTTTATTGAGGAATCTAATAGTTCCATAATTAAAATGGTACAGCTGCAGTCTCCGCCGCGCGAAGTGGCAACGAATTTTGGCGCGACTCATGCCGGCTGATGGTAACCCATTTTTTCTCGAATTTTTCTCTGGTTAGGGTTATCGTGTTTCTATGGCAACCTTGCCGGTGTCCAGTAGTGTCCAATATTGGTTGTTCTTTTCAGTTTGGACACGGTATAGAGTGGTTCTTTTTTTTTCAGGCTATTGCATCAGGTTGTATTTTTCCTGTCTATTTTGTTTTATTACTCTTATTTCTAGTATTCCTTATTTAAGAAGCCTTCTATTTTTAGTGTAGTCGATAAGTTTCAGGAGAATTTTTCTTGCAACTTAAAGTTTACTTTTTCTGGTGGTAGACAAACTTGCGGGACTGAGGGAGTAGTTATTCGTTTTTTTTGTTACGAGTTGTGTCGCGATAAAGAGCTTTTTTTAACTTTTTTACAGGAATCGAGGATTAATTAAATCGAAATTTTCTTGCGATAAATGTAACGGGGATATGACTTTTTCTGTGAGGAATTCAGTTAGCGATGGTTACATATGGATTTGTAGAAATCGTAGGGATAACAAGCCATGTTGTAGCTATAAATCTATTAGACACGGGTCATGGTTCCGTAAGAGCAATTTGAAGCTGGAGGGTTTTTTTCTACATATGAGATTTTAAGGGGTACTAAGACTGAGGATATCGCGGGGGAGTACTTTTTTGCGGCCCACACTTTAGCCGATTGGCGGCAGTTTGTGAACGGGGTAATTTCTGATTTTGTGGAAACGCAATCAGAAAAAATAGGGGGGTAGGTTAGGTAGTTGAAATTGACGAGTCTAAATTCGGAAAACGTAAGTATAATAGGGGGAGGAGAGTTGAAGGGCAGTGGGTTTTTGGGGGTATAGAAAGAGGATCAGGAAAGATGTTTTTGGTAGCAGTTCACGATAGGTCAGCGGATACGCTTGCGAACGTTTTAACGCAATGGGTTGAGAAGAGAACAACGATTCACTCAGACTTTGGGGTATTTACATTCAGAAAATAGTTTAGAAAGCAAGGGGTTTAAGCATTTAACAGTAAATTCGCTTACTTTTGTAACCAACTTACTTTTGTAACTGTAGTTGACCCTGTAACTAAGTGCCACACGCATACTATTGAGACAACGTGGAGGCATGTTAAAAGCACGCTTCCCACCCACAACCGACAAACATCCCTTTCACTTTTATTTAGCGAAATATTTATTCGAGAAAAATTGTTCGGCCTTAACAGATTTTTGGAAATTGTTAGGGATAGATTGGGAGGATTGTAAACCAGAGTAAGGTTCATTCCCTGTGCCTCCACATTGTCTCAATTGTATTCGTTTTGATATTTTTTGTGTATATTTAATCAAGATTTCAATATTAGTTTTGATATTTTTTGTGTATACTTAATCCAGATTTTCAATATTTTACTAGTATGTGTATATTTAATCCAGATTTTCAATATTTTACTAGCATATGTGTATATTTAATCCAGTTTTTCAATATTTTACTGGTATATGCGTATTAATCCAGATTTTCATTCATGGTTTGCTTTGAAATTTCGTTTTCCAATTAAAAAAAAAATCGAATGGGGTGCGACTGAGGGTTCAGTTCACAACTGGCAGCCCCGTTTAAACAGGAAACCCTCATTTACAGTGAAATCTGTTAAAAAATATTTTACTAGTATATGTGTATATTTAATCCAGATGTGCAATTCTTAACTAGTCTTTGTATGTACAATTTTTTACTAGTCTAAATGTTTTATATTTAATAAAGATTTTTATATTTAATTCCGTTAAAATTTTTTTTTGCATATTTGTATTTTAATCCAGTTTTGCTATGTTTCACTAGTCAAGATGTGATTTCCATTAAAAAAATTTTTTCGTAAATTTGGGTATATTTAATCCACAATAACCCTAACCAGAGAAAATTTCAAGAAAAAAATGGGTTACCATCAGCCGGCATGAGTCGCTTATAACTACGCCAAAAGTCCATATATTTAATCCATATTTGCAGTGTTTTACTAGTTAAAATGTTGTTTTATCAAGATTTATATATTTCATCCATGTATGCAGTATATATTCAATGTTGGAAGATTTCCGTGGCGACATAAAAAGTGCGCCAAAAACCACGCAAAAAAAACGCGTTGCCACACCGCGCGGCGGACACTGCAGCTGTACCATTACAATTTATGATCCTTGATTTATGAACTGAAAGCAGGGTATGAAAAAAATCATGTTTTTAAAAAATCAAAATCATTGGATTTGATTAAAAACAGATTCTTTTTATTTAAATTGGATTTTTATGATTTTAATTAATTCCTTGCCTGTACAAATTTAAATTTGTTGGACATCAGACACGCAAATTACAGTGTAGTTTCTAGATAGCTTTGATTTATTTAAACATTAATATTTTTATGTCAAACATTAATGTATTAAGAAATTTTTGAAAGATTAAAATGCAACATAGAAATTAGCTAAGTAAATCACATGACAATAAATAGATAGTTCCCCAAATGCTACGATGAGCAATGTTTTTCCATCTGGTTCTCAAGCGGCTTAGATTACTTTCAATTTAATCCATAACCAGTGAAGTGAATTTTTTGGACCCAGTTAAATGATTGCCGGATCCCACGGACACTATATTATGAATTTTTTCAATCGTACAAATTTCAGAATTTTTTCACTATAATTATATTTATCATATATGAATAAAAGGTTTTGAATTGCTTTTGAGAAAAAAATCAAGTCACCAATAGAAAATAAAAGGAATTTGTATCTTGAAAAAATTCCCTAGGTATATTCGAAGCACGCAAAAAATGGGTAAAGATGTAGAATCCGAGACATGTTTGTCGCCCAGCAATTTTTGTTGCCAAATCAAGATGGCGTCCTAAGCCAGTATGTTCGTTAAAAAAAAAAACGTTGACTTTCCTACGCGAAACACCTTTTGAATAGGGTTGCCCATAAAGCTGAATCAAAACAACAAGGTTACCATGTTTGGGGATAAATCGCCACGGTCTCGGATTCGACATCTCACCCAAAAAATGTTTATATAAAACAAAAAATGAAGCTTTTCTCTATCAGCAGCATAGAACAAGTGAAATAGCACTTCCCAGATAATGCAAATTCAGTGGAATTTTGAGCTTGTGCAAAAAAAATTATCAATTCCAATAGCTTTCTTCTTCAACCCATTATCTTTTTCAACATACTCAATTATCAGAGGAGAGAATTAACTTTTACATTCCAAATTTCAATTCCATAAATATTGAACAGTTATTCTAGCAGGGTAAAGAATTTTAAGAGATCAATGTATAAAATTTCCCAATAAATTGAAATAAAAATTAGCCAATATATTACACAAAACAAAATGAAACTTAAAATTGCCAATTATAAAGATTTATGTGCAAAATTGGAATGCTTTGTGATACTGAAGAATATATTTTCATTGTCTTTATATTTTTATGAACAGACTACAGTACTAAATAAATAACTAGAACATCTCAACCTTTAGACTACGGGCAGTACAACAGTCGTACTGTGAGATTTTTCCTTCCTAGAGCGGCTAGGTACAGATGCTGTACCAAAGATTTATCCCCCTTTTAAGTGACCGCTGACATTAATCACTATTTGCAAGCTGTCAGCGACTGCCCTATAGAGGAACTATCCTTTTGTTCGAAGCCCTACCCTGTTGATCATTCTGTGAAATTCAGAATGTTGCAACGGTGATATCTCTAGCATGAAAAACACTGATAGGAAAGCACGCTAGGTGGTCAGTCATAAAAGTCATTCACGACACTCACAAGTTCTGTAGGGAGAAGGAAGTCAAGAGAAATCTGGCATTCTGAGACACGGGTAACGAAATTTGGGCGCCGTAGTGTAAAGGTTAAAAAAGAAAGCAAGTTACCACAATTTTAATAATTTGAGTGAATATATTTCGAGCATCTTCGCTCAACACATGGTGAATGGTTTAAAATTGGCCATGTGCAATTTAGTCACACGGAAAGTTTAAAACAAAAGCAAAATTGATGAGCAGGCTTGAGTGATACATATTGGTCAGGCCCAAGATGGAAATACTTTTCTGGTAATTATGATCCCAATCAGCAAATAATGTTAGTATCTTCAAAGTGAGGGTGATTTTCAATATAATTTTGAGGTGAACTGAGTACGAGTGAAGTTCATAACTTATATTTGAATAAAATAACATGCATCTTGTTCAGTATTTCATTCTCAATATTATTAAACATGACAGGAAGGAAAATGAAATTTAAAATTTTGATTTAAATCAATGATTTTTTTAATAAAAATCGCTTGATTCAAATCGTGATTTAAATCAAGCTGATTTAAATCTGTATACCCTGACTGAAAGTAAAGTTACTAATTTAGTTTCAGATGGAAATTGATTACAAATATTAACAAAAATGAATCTTTACCAGTTTCTTTATTCAAAGCTAAACTGACATAAGGTCGTATGTCTGGTAGATCCACATCAAAAATGACTTCTTCCTTAACTTCTGGATCCGGAGCATAGTCCTGGAAAGGAAATTGGAGAAGAGCATCGAAATCTTCTGCACTTAAATTTCCTTGGCTCTCAATCGAAACAACATTCCGTTCGCTGAACATAACTCATCAAATTAAAACCATCGGAAAATTTCTTAAAATCTCAAAAACAAAATGCCCACAATTTATAATACTAGAATTGAGATGTCGGAAAGCTGAAGCTTCGTGACAAAATAATAATTTCAAGCCGAAACTGAATGAAAGCATCTCATGGACGGGAAAACTCTATTTAATGGAGAGGACTTTCAAGGAGCCAAAAATACAATGCGCATGTGCAAGTTTTCTTTGGTGATATCACTATTCTTGTCGCCAATCTAATGTAGGATTCTAGCAGTCTTTAGAAGAGGCATTTAAATTCATTCCTATTTAGTCAACTAATTCTGGGCAACGTAATCTTTGAATTCTGTCAATAATAATATTCCACTGCAGGTTGAGGCCACTTCGTGGCCATGCACTCCATGCTAAGCACACCCAATAGAGAGAATAAGCATCAGCATTTGCTATTTGGATCGATCGAATGAACGCTGATCGGTGGCGCCTTGTGTTCCTCCCTAAAGTTCTCCCATTTAAAATCTAAATTTAGGTAAGCACAAATATTTTCATTTTAAATTGAAGATTTATTTTCTTTTCCATACATGTTCTCGTACATTTGCTTTGCTAATTGTTTTATTCCGTTAAATAATGTTTTAATGCTTGCTTTTTAATGCTGTCCAACGGAATATACTTTTCCGATGATGAAGGTTCTTCATGAGCTTGTTTTTCCTCCGTTTTATTTCTTTTACATCCTGTTTTGAAATGTATTGTTCACTTGCTATGATAAATGGTGAATTGCGTTGAGGTAGCTTGTGTTTGAATGCTACCCAACGGAATTTACTTTTTGGCGGGCAGATGAAGATTCTCGTTCAGTTGTAAATTATTTCATTCTTTTTAATCCCCTTGTGTATTGTATTGTTCATTTGCTACACTAAATGGTGAATTATGTTAGCTTGTTTTTAAATGCTACCAAACGGAATTTTCTTTTTGGTGGTTAGATGAAAATTCCCCGAAGGTGGAAGAGATTCCCCGAAGGAAGTCCCCGAAGGTGCGACCATGAATTCATAAAGGATATACGTATTTGCTTTTTTATGGGTCTAGGGAGTTTAACCCCCACAGCACCTCACCCCCGCAGGTACGCCTGTGAATTAAAAAGTGGTTGTTTTCAAGACTAGGAGCATATGCTTTCCATATCCCCCTTGGTGGATGTTCATATGAATTAATAAAGGCATTTGCTGTATCAGCTCTGGGGATGCTTAAAATCCCTGTGCTAGGTGCTCCCCGTGGGTGCACCTATGCACAGGGTCTTCAGAAAGGGAGTTATGCATTTTACTCCTCAATAACCGATATGTCATTTCGATTGGACTATCAGGTCTCAAGATACAGGTGTTTATGGATATCGTTTACATGATTTTGTAAATCTTTTACTATGAAAAAGTGTATAAAAATTAAATATACACTGTTTTTGTAATTCAAGTTTGAATTGGGAGACCTTAAATTAAAAAAGCCATTCACAGTGGCATATTATGCATTATCAGGAAGCTTATACTTTTATTTACAAAATAAGCCCTATAGGATCCGATCAGCTGGTTGTTGATTTTTGGATTTTATGGCGCAAGGGCATATTTTTCATTGCTGCGCCAGACACATGATATACAACATTAAGTAATAGACAGGCATACACACAATGAAAGTTTTACTTACACAGAAGAGAGAAATACAACCAGGTAGAGGGCTCCTGAACTAGCTTCTGCGCGTCCTGTCCTAGTGGCACCTGATAGGAATCGAACCCGCGCCGCCTACAACTCGAAGGTTGCTAGCGCAGTGGGCATACCCACTGAGCGACGGCGACCCCAAGGAACCGTTCGGACAGTTAGATCAAACAATACATGGTGCATGGATTTATGGGTACAAATTACATGATTTGGAATATATTTTCACTATGAACCCATGTGTCACAACTTAAAGCTTTCAGAAAGGGGGGGGGGGTATTTCAATCAACGTCACACTGGAGCAACACAATGGGCTATTGGTGACGGTCCGGGATCAATCCCAAAGGGAAAGATCCGAGGACAACACCACGTAATTTTGAACCACGGTCAGATGACGAGGCAACACCTGAGCTGGCACCTCACTCTCCAAACTTCCACACCACGCCAACGTGAGGACATTTGAGGCCACGACAGATTTAACGTGCACCAGCCCCCTTTGTACACGACGGTGTTTGGCTGGATTCGAACTCGCAACCCTTCGGTTGCAAGTCCGTTACTCTTCCAACCGGGCCACCGTGGCCCTTTTTCAGAAAGGAAAGACGAATAGTGTACGATAAAGAAATATTTTTGGAACAAAAATGTTTGTAACTTTTTGTTAATTCAAGGTCAAAAGTCAAATTGAATGACTGAAACTTAAAAAGCCATTCTAGGTTCGTGTGCATTGCTCGAAAAATACAGAACTCTTCTCTACAAAATCAGGTATTAAATCAAATTTTCTTCAGACCCTCCCAGTATCTGAGTACTTTCGAGGTCCCTGTAGACCACTGTTTCTTAGAATAATTATTTCTGGTTTAATACACATAAGGTCGCGGTAGCTCAGTTGGAAGAGTAATGGATTGTCAACCGGTGGGTTACGAGTGGGAAACTCGGTCCAATCAAAGACCATCGTGTACACGGAGGCTGGTGCAGGTTAAATCTGTCGTTGCCTCAAATGTCCTAATGATGGTTTCGTGTGCAAGTTTGGAGAGTGGGGTTAGGTGTTGCCTCGTCATCTGACCGTGGTTCCAAATTACGTGGTGTTATTCTCGGGTCTTTCCCTTCGGGATTGATCCTGAACCGTTGCCAATAGCCCATTGTGCTGCTCCAGTGCGACGTTAATTAACTACCTACCTGACTTAGCACACATATTGACAATGTACTCAGGTTTTTGTAATTACAAACAAGAAGGTATAAAATATTAGACTGATTTATTTTTTTAAATACATATATTGCGACCAAAAATTTAAAACTCCTGGACTAATAATTTTTTATGGCACATGATATTTAGAAAACACAACCTTTTGTGACATATTAATACATTTACCGGCATTTCGAGTGATTTACGAATGGAAATAAAGGTGATACTATGATAACGATTACTTCCTCAGCTCCTTGTGGCGAATTTTTTTGTTTCTCTGCTTTCTGATCACAAAGACTGGTTTCGATAAATGCTGGGATAAGGACGGTAAATAACCAGACAAAATAGAAAAATCAAAACGGTATTTAATCAGACACGTGAATATAGCTATTGTTTTATAATGAATTGTTTGTGAATACATTGTACAATGAATGTAAATCAAGTATTTTTTTTATCTCATTGATATTTTTATAAGAAGGTAGCACTGGAGCAACACAATGGTCTATTGGCGACAATCCCGAAGGGAAAGATCCGAAGACAACGTCCTAATTTTGAACCACGATCAGGTGAGGTCGTACCTGAGCTGGTACCTTACTCTCCAAACTTCCACGCCAACGTGTCCACGTACACGAAGGTCTTTGGTTGGATCGAGTTTCGAACTCGCAAAACTCGGGTTGCTAATCCGCTACTCTTCCAACCGGGCTACTGCGGCCATGATACTTTTACAGGTAAAAACAATTAAAAAAACGCAATGCTGAAAATTTGAAGCGTATACTTAGAAACTGAATTAAGATTTAAAAATGATTAATTAAAATGAATCATTTCTCTATGTGTTTTTGTAATCTTCTGAGTTTATTACTTAATTTAAGAGTATTCTAAAAATGTAATTATATATGACATATTTCGCTTGTTACTTGGGTTTTTTTTTTCTTTTGAAATTATAAGATGAGCTCTTTAACTATTGTATAGATAACAAGATCAAAAAATGTAATAACGGGTAAAAAATAAGTGGGTTTAAAAACATTCTTCCATATCACATTTTATTGTGATGGAAATAAAACTTTTCTGATAGTTTCTGGTATTTACATTATAAAAATTGGTGTTTGTTTTCTTAAATGTTTTTTTTACAATTTGAATTTAACCTGTTAAAAATAATTTAAATAATCACTTCTATCCATACAAACTTTTACATGTAGCCAAATTTATAATCAAAGAAAGCAAGCGAACATTTTGATGAAATGGATTAAAACATTGTAACCTATATACGTGATTTTAATGTGTCAGTCAAGTAAAGGCACTTGTAAAACTATTCAAACCTGTATGTATCCAGTACTTTCACTCCTT
The DNA here is from genome assembly GCA_933210815.1 of Meta bourneti. NCBI lineage: Eukaryota > Metazoa > Arthropoda > Arachnida > Araneae > Tetragnathidae > Meta > Meta bourneti. The sequence continues at coordinate 56,158,773 of OW119931.1, read as the reverse complement.
TTCGAAATGATTCAGTAATATGGTAGATGCTTCATCAAGATGCACTTTCACTGAATTCTATGTTTAGAGATATCCAACTAAATTATGAATAAAGGAGAAAAGGAATATAAGTAATTGATAGACTGAAAAGAATATAAGTAATTGGTAGGTAGAATATAAGTAATTGGCAAGGAGAATATGAAGTAATTGGTAGAAATTAATGTTGACTTTTATGATGGGCTCTTTAAGATGAAAAAAAATCTTTTCAGTAATATATTTTATAGAGCATGAGATTAAAACTAATAATGCTCAGTGCTCTCAAATGGTAGATTAGCATAGGAAAGTAGTGCGAAATTTCAAAGGACTTCTGCATTAATCGAAACTGCATATCTGTCCTTCAAGTAAAGCTGCAATAAAAATGATTTTTTATAAACATTTCTGCTGTTCACATGTGAATTCAAACCAGATTTTAAAATGAAACGCATTGGTTTTTTATCAAAACTCGTTTCAGCTCTGCAAAGTAATGTTCAGTAAAAAGTAGTCATCGACTTAGCAAATATTTGACAATTCGATGGATTTTAATTATTTGATGTGCATTTGTTGTATGTTATTAAAAATGAATTTAAATAAATCAGTTTTGATTGGTTTGCTGTAAACTTTTTTATATGTATTTCTCTTTAGTGCATAAGTAATGTGATTTTGTGAGCTCGATTTTGAAAAATTATTACATTATAAACTTATTAGGTGAGCAGTTTAGTGGATGGCGCTTATATTATTTTGAAACACAAACAAAACATGGAAAATATTTCAGACATGTGGTGCAAATTACTAAATTTCAGTGTTACATTTCAATTTCTTTTGCTACAACAAGAGTACTTTACTAATGAATCAAGCTTTAAAGATCATTATTATTTCTCATTTACAGTTGAACCAATTTCTATTAAATTAGTTTTATTAGTTTATTAGTTTATTTTATTAATTATTAGTTTTTCTGGGACGATATTTTTCTTCCTTCGCAAAAACTCTGCGAATTTTCCTGAAATTGACCAGAATGCATTTCGTACCACAAATTTACTTCTTTTAGGATCAATTCACTTGTTGATTTTAGCAAAATTAATGTCTAAAAAAAAATTGTTATCCATCCTATCCCCCCACTTTGCGCCATAAAATCCACCCATCAATTTCTTCCCGCGCGCACGGTCATTTCTACAACCCATCTTAAAAAGGCGGGAAACGGGAGGAAAAAAAAAATCTTTGTTCTATAAAAAGATTTACCTTTTTGGCAGTTTGTAGCAAAATGGCTCAAAATATAAAATAGTCGCCAAAAACGCTCTTTCTACTACGGCAAAACTTCAGGCATGCGCAATATTAGGAGCCAGACAGTGCATAGAATGGAGTTCTTCCGCTGTTGAGACTCTCGTAAAGTGAACAGTTAAAAGTCAAATCAAAATTATGTGCAAAAGTGTGACAAAAAGTTGAAGATGTAGCTCTAAATTACACAAAAATTAAACTGAAATAAATTTATAAATTGTGTTTGAAGAATTTCTTACTTTTTTTTACGAGAAAGGAAAATCAGTTAGAATACAACTCAACCTTATGTTTTTTCTGCGTTTGGGAATTTTTTGATCTGTCCGTTGTTAGAATTAGAAATTAAAGTTTTGGAAGGAAAAGTTTTCTCTTTATTCTTCCCAAGTTCTTGAATGGTAAGTTCTAAAATTTTGATGGTTTTTGTGTTCCAATTGCTTTGTTTTGGTCTGCAGTTGCATGATTAAAAATTGCCCAGTCGTATTCGAATGACAATTCTACAACTGATTTTTAATTCCGCTTTACTCGCAATTTTCATTCAAAAAATCAGTTTTGTATGAGATAGATCCAATTCCTGTACTTCTCGCTTTTTGAAAACTTTGTCATGTTTCGGAATTTTATTTTGACTTGTGTTACCTCCTATATTACGATATGGAACTGAAATCTGAACAAGAATAAGAAGGAATTGAAGTAACTAATTGTCTTACGGCTCAAAGTTTACTCTTGTACGAAAATGATTAGCTTTTCATTGCCTATTGAGATTATTTTCAGTTGTAATTCATTTGTAGTGTATTCGTAAGGAATTTAAGAATTAATTATATATTTGTCATGAATGATGTAGCCTCACCTGGTACAAACAGCAATCAATCTGCAAATTTTCATTTCATAATCCTAAGTTTTTCAAAATGTCTTCAGCAAATGTTAGTTTTGTTATGTAACAGATAAGAATCTTATATGGAATCGTGTTTCTTCAAGAAATTTAATTGAACTGATGATTTTGAAAAGCTTGCATGTTCTATAACCTTCCAACAGGCACTAACCCTAAAATTGCACGAAAAATCGTGCACATCTAGTTTCAACTCATGTAAGGGAACATGCAAAATAAAAAAGCAGATAAAATATTTTTAACATGTATTTAATTTGTATTTATCTCATTTTAAGAGGAACTGCCATATCTCCTGCTTACTGGGCAGTTTTTGTGATATTGCCTAGAAACCATTGTAATTAATCATAAAAAGTCACAAGTTTTGTTCAATATAGCTTCTCTTCCATGTACATTTTGTTTTATGACTAAGCACTTATTCTGTATTATTATGCAAAACATTGAAAGAATTGTACAAACGTGCCATTTTATTCATTAGTTAGCTTATGTAAACTAAATATATTTTCAGTATTTGGCTCTCTTTACTTGCTCTTCTAGGAAATTTTTTTTCCTATTTAAGTTTTTCATCACCATATTTACCAGATGATAGGCTACTGTTCTTTAGCAAATTTTTTTATGTAGGATGTATTTTGCTTGTAAAGAAACCCAATAATGAAAGGATACAGGAACTTGTATTCGATGTTCTACCTCACAGTAATTAACATGTGCTACTAAAAAAACCCTGCAACATTTAGATTTTTGTAGGACAGCTCCTGTTTAATCAGGTATTGGTCACTGTCTGACTTGCTCAACATGGTCTTTGGCACTTGGTCTAGGTTATACCTTGATGAAGGGGATTAGTAACAATACATTAGATGTGCTAAAAAGTCTCATAGCTTTGTGTACTTATTTAGAAATTTAGATGTTTGATCATATTTAAAACTGAATATGTTGAATATTAATTAATAAGAATTGTCATTTGTAAATATTTTTCTTTTTATCAAGATGTCTGCTGAAAATGAAGATGAAGGCTTTGTTGTACGAGTTCGAGGCTTACCATGGTCTGCAACAAAAGATGAAATACAGAAATTCTTTGCTGGTAAATTGGGGGATTTCCTATTCAATTTTTTAAAATAAAATTTTATCTATGTTTATTGTGCATGCTCACATTTTACCAGATTTAACCAGTTCAAACATGGTTCTGAACTTCTGTTAAATTCAGGATAATAAACATGGGTTGAATTTTCAAAGGATGATTTCAAAATTTAAAACTTTCTGATTGATAAGCAATCATTTGTCTGAAAGTATTGTTTGTGGGTGAAGGGGTTCAGTATTCAGAAAATTATGCATTTTTAGACATTAACATTTTTATTCTTGAATTATTTCTCAGTTTCTTTTAGTACTTTTCAAATATCCATGATTCCACACGTTCATATTTTTCCGATCATCAGTATGCTTGGTTTACCAATTTTGCACTAGATTTTGTCAATTATTAATAGCCGACTGGTCATATGTGTATTTATTCTTGATGAACGAGATATCTCGTCAAAACCATATGGAGGGTTAAATTAAGGGACTAGTAGTAGTGTAAACAAATTCCTTCCACAATTGGCATCTTTAGTGAGGATTCTGATTTTAAGTTTATCTTTCTGAGCTGAAAGCGATAACATTGTTAACGAGCTGCCTGGAGGGAATATCCACGACAATCGTGCAAAACCCAGAAACATTGAAATTTCAAAATTAAAGCAATCCAGTCTTTCTCAAAAATCCAAACATGTTTAACAATACCAGCATTGAGATGCTGTTAAGGTGAAGCCCCTGAATAAAAAATAATTTAAAACTTGGTAAATGTCGAATCAGGGGCATGTTTGTCGCCAAATCTAGATGGCATCCAACACCAGTATGGTGGCCAACTTGCCGATTTGATTTGTCACATCAGGAAGTAAAAATGAGGAATTCACAAATAAGCAATAAAAAGTAAAGAAAAATAAAACTTATGGCCCAATTAATTAGGTTTCTCTGGGTTGAAAATTTTAACAATTTCCGCAACAAATGCCAGGAACATCCGCTGGATTTCTGTTCCATTATGTTGCCACCGCCAAATATATTTGGCAAGGTAACGGTCAAATTGGTCTTTGACTGTTCTCGTTCCCTTAAGGGATCGTTTGACTGCACCCCACGTCCTCTTAATCGCGTTGGTATGGACTCCTGTAGCAGGGTCCTTAAAGTGCTCACTATGGTTGACTGTCAGATGCTCGAATCGATAACCTTTGAAATGTTTGTCCTTCGGGTTATCGATACCAGCATAAGACTTCCAACAGTCAGACACTATGGTAGTTCCCTGCAAAATCCTTTCACGAATAATCTTACTCAACACATTCTTACTCCTATCATTCACTACAACCATTGTCTGTACCCCTTTCAATTCCACCAAACACCCATTTACCCTCCATTTGCGTACCCCTATTATACTTCCTTTTGCCAAACTTACTCTCATCAATTTCCACTCTTTCCTAGTCCTCCAATCTTTCCATTAAATTGCAAGCAAGCATCCACACACACTTCTCTACAAAAATTAAACCAATCAGTCATCGTATGGGTCGCCACATCCATTTCATTCATAACACATTTAATTGGCATTTCATTCACCCAGTACCACGCAATCCAAAGAATCTTACACATATGCAATTTACTATTTTCAAACTATGTTCCCTTTCGCACCGATAGCTTTCGCTTATGTCCATCCTTTCTACACAACCATTCGTATCTATCACCCGCATCCTTTCTGTATTTTAAAGCCTTTTCACTCCCACATTCTGTACATTTCACACTATTCGCAATGAAACCAACTTTCTGGCTCCATTCAATCACTTTCAAGCTCTCCGGATTCGCTAAAGATTCATCATACATAAAAAAAATATGCATTTGTACATCCAGTCAAACCATCCACTGCCATACCTAATCAAGGCGGCTAATAAATCTATAATATCATGAACGTTAATTAATAAATTGAATTTCTAATTTAAAAATTTAAAAAAATCAATGGAAATGTGCCACTTGAAAAGATAGTAATAAAAATTTTGGAAATCCAACGGCAAGCACGGAAACCAATCCCACACAAAAAATCCAAACTTCAAAACGCTCAAACCACACAAATTATAGAACGCAATACATTGCAATTTCGGTAAACATTTACTGTACGGTCACCCTTGGCGACTTTTTCAAAATCTCGCCAAAAGTCGCCAAAATGGTGACCTCTTGCACGAGCGAGATCTAAAGAAAACAGCGTAGTGAAAAATGGGTAAAGATGTAGAATCCGAGACATGTTTGTAGCCAAGCAATTTTTGTCGCTATCAAGATGGCGTCCAAAGCCAGGATGTTCTTAAAAAAACCCGCGGACTTTCCTACGCGAACAACCTTTTGTATAGGGCAATAATAAACGAGGAATGCACAAATAAGCAATAATAAGTAAAAAAAAATTAAAATAACGGTCTAATTAATCCTGTGGATCTTCTTTAAAAAAACGCGGACTTTCCTACGCGAACCTTTTGTATAGGGCAATAATAAATGAGGAATGCACAAATAAGCAATAAGTAAAAAAAAATAGAAATAACAGTCTAATTAATCCTGTGGATGTTCTTAAAAAAAACCGCGGACTTTCGTACGCGAACAACCTTTTGTATAGGGCAATAATAAATGAGGAATGCAGAAATAAGTAAAAAAAAATAACGGTCTAATTAATCCTGTGGATATTCTTAAAAAAAAACGCGGACTTTCCTACGCGAACAATCTTTTGTATAGGGCAATAATAAATGAGGAATACACAAATAAGTAAAAATAAATAAAACTTACGGTCTAATTAATCCTGTGGATGTTCTTAAAAAAAAACGCGGACTTTCCTACGCGAACAACCCTTTGAATAGGGCAATAATAAATCAATCACCTTCAAGCTCTCCGGTTTTGCTAATATATTCCGTTGCGACCCAGTTAAGCGGTAACCAATTACAATCCTTCTAAAAAGCTAAGACATCAACTAACACAAAAAGAATTCAAATTTTAAAACGGTAACCAATCATAGAACGCAAAACATCGATATTTTGTTAAAAAAATGCGTTCATTAAAAAAAAAAAAAGTGCTCTCCTTCCGAAAAACCAACCTTTTCCAAGGTCCAATAGGGTTGCTGCAATTCCTTGTCGGGTCGGATGGGGGTTGCCATATAAAAAATTTATCGCCAATGTGGAAAAAATCGCGCCAAGGGTGACCGTACAGTAAATCTGGATCCGCAATTTCGTTAAAAAAAAAGGGTTGCCATAAAGCTGGATCAAAACGCCAAGGTTACCATGTTTGGTGATAAATCGCCAGTGCCCCGGATTCGACATCTCCACCTAAAGCTTAAATTAAGCAATAAATGAATAAAAATACAGTAAGTTATGTTATTTTACTGAGTTTTACAAAATTATTTAATGAAATAACAGTTAAAAACTTGGTGACATTAAATTTCGAACACACCTAATTCTGTTTTTGAACGAACTTTTTTTACACGAATTTGATTTAACACGAATTCAAAATAAATATTTCATTCTCTTTTTACGCGAGTCATTTTGATTTAACATGAGCGGTCCAATCCAATTAAAAAAATTTTTTTGCCTAAATTCTAAGAAAACAAAATTTTATTTGGCATAGTAGATCATTTCTATTTTCTTTATGTATAACAGCTAGTGTGTGTTTTGAAACGCGTGCTTTCCTCTAGATACATTACATAACGTTTTTATTGAATCTGGTGCACATCTACCGTATTCGTGCATTGTATCTTTGGAAGACATTTAGTATGTAGCTCTATTTCAAAGTGAAAGAATCTATAGTGAAATTTGTGCACATATAAATTTTGCCGAAAGTCAATAAATTGTAAGTTAAAAAATTTTTCATACCTTTATTTATTAATTTTAATTTGAGTTATTTTTCGGTAGCCCGTATATAAAATGTCACATAATTAACCCATTACCAAAACGAAAAGGAAAGCTATGTCTTTGGAACTTAAAATTCAAATTTTAGGTAGTCTTACAACTTGACAAGGTGCTATGTCTGTTAGAAAGCATTTTGGTGTACATGAAGCTACCATAAGAACAATTAAGAAAAATGAAGCCGCAATTAGGAAGTCAGTATGTTCTGGAACAAAAGTAAGTGTTAATTCATCATCATATACAAGAGATATTGTCAAGGAAAAGATGGAAAAGGCTCTGGTAATATGGATAGAAGATGTCACAAAAAAGAGTACCAGTAGATGGAAATGCCATCAAACAAACAGCACTAAGAATTTATAGACAGATTAAAGAAAAGGAGCCAAGCACTTCATCTCAGTTAAACAGAAAGTATGAATTTTCTGCAAGTACAGGTTGGATGACAGGGGATGTAGAACAGATTTTTTTGTTCATGAAGAATTTTTTTCATTTTCATTACATATTATTACATGTGTATTTTGTTGAAATAAAATAATACGAATACGAAAATAAAATAATACGTTAAAACGAATAATACGTTAAAACGAATATTTTCATATGGTTTTTAAATTATTTTTATTGATTTTTTAGATCTGGAACCAATCTTCTTTTCTTCCATAGATACAATGTCTTTTTACATGAATTTTTTTACATGTATTCTTCAGGAATGTATCTATCGTGTAAAAACAGAATTAGGTGTACAATGAATATTGTCACTTTCCATCATCTGTGCCTCTCTTTGAAAGTTACTATTCTTGACTAGTAGCTTTAAAACATTTTTATTACTTTGCTGTTTTCATGAAATCAAATAATTTTCTGCTAATTTTTAATAGAATTTTATTTTTTACGAAGATGTTACTATTAAAAATAGTGCAGATGGTATTCACATGACCCTTTCTCGAGAAGGGCGTCCAAGTGGAGAGGCTTATGTTGAAGTTGAAAATGAAGAGGATTTGGCCAAAGCTCTGGAAAAACACAATGACCATATGGGACATAGATATATTGAAGGTATGCTTTTCTTATTTTAATGTATAGTATTCTCCACACACACACACACAAAGACTGATTGCTTATAAACACATTCTTTACTCAAGGAAGTGTTATAATCTTTTCTACACTATTATACTGATAAAATTTTTAATTTTTAAAGATGGGCAACTTAATTCACTTCAATTCTCAAATCATATTAGATATTAGTTTTGTACTTGATATGGTATATTTTAGTTTTAAACATGTTTATAGTGTTTTAAAACATTATTTAGCTATGTATATATGAGGGGGTGTCTGAAAAATAAAGTGCTGTGACACATGATGTAAAAATTTGGACAATGTCAAAAAACTACATAATGATTATTTATATTTTAATTTAGTGTGTTTATTTAGACATTTACCCCTGCATAACACCAAGTTATTTATACCTCCCCTGCAAGGTTCAAAATTCAAATATCATGTGCACCTATAAATTTCCTTTTGACAATCATGTAATTTGACCCAGTTATCATTTCTGATTCCTAACTTTCCTTTCTTAAAAGTGCCATTTGTGTCCAGAAGGAAAAAATCCCTCATTAACATTCTGTATTACAGTTTTTTTAAATTATAAGTTGAGTAAATTCAAATATGGACAGTATAAACTAAAATGTCATCTTTTTTATATGTATAAAATGCTCTGTAAAAAGATTCATGAGGTGCACTCAAGAATCGTCAGACTCATGAGACTTCCAAAAGTGCAGTTAACAGTGTTCCAGAGAACAGTTCCTAGAAAGAGATACTTTAGTATACCTACTACAAGCTACTATCGTATCTTTTATTTGAGTTCTGATTTGAGATTTGCAATTGAAAATCTAATCCAAATGAAAATGCAGTTTTGTTTAATTTTAAAAAATGACCGAAAAATGGAAAAGAAAAAGCCCAAAAATCCAAATGGGTCAAAGCCTGGTCTGTAGTCATACTATTATATGTATCCCCCAAAAATACTAATTAAAAAATTTAATTGCTTCCCAGTAGAACAATTTGACAACTGAAGAAAAAATTTAGGTGCCATTAATGCCTGCTGTTCTGCTCCAAATTCATAACATTGCTTTCCCTTATTGTTCTATCCAAGTATTTTGAAATACTGCAGAATGGGAGCTTCAAATGCATTTTGGTTGCTGAATCGGTTGCCTGAGAAGCTTTTGAAGGAACTAAAAAGGTGGTAATCGGATCAGAAAACTTAATTTTGCTTCAATATCACATCACTGCATGTGCAAGCTTTGTTTTTAATCAAACCTTGAAGAATTGTCTTATTTCAGTATTAAGTGTTCTTAATCCTTTGTCACTTCTGTGTGGCTATTGTTTTATTTCTTTGATCATATGCACACATCTGTTCAGCTTATTATCAGTATCCCTAACACATAAACTTTTCTGATTTTGTGGTCTTTTTCATTTTTAGTGTTTAAATCAAAGAAAAGCGAAATGGAGTGGGTCATTAAACGCAGTGGTGCTCATCAGGAAGATTCTCTGAATGACGGATGTGTGAGACTCCGTGGATTGCCATTCGGTTGCTCAAAAGAAGAAATTTCTCAGTTTTTCTCAGGTAAACGAATTGATTTACAGTGAGAATATCTGTCTTAAATATGAGTGAGTGAAATATTTTCATTTATTATTTTTGCTTATGTAAATTATGCTTCCTAAAATGTGGAATTACATGTAATGAAACTCAAACTCACTTTTTTTAAAGCTTGCATTAATAAAATAAGAAAATGTGTGAATTTTAAAGTCGGTAATTAACTAGTGAATATTATGCCAAGCAGTATCCAGGTTAGAATGTTCTACAGTATATTTAGTTTCTTTAAACTTTAAAAATGGTGTTGTATATAAATCTTATAAGATGAACTGTATATGAGACAAGTAAATTGTACACTCACAAGCGACAGTTATTTAGTTTCAGAAATTTTCAGGACAGTTAATATTTTTTTAATTTGGGGACATTTTATGAAACATTATTGTTTTGTTGATAAAACCTTTGATCCAATTCAGTTAATCGAATTCTGGAATTTTCACATAATACTACATGCAGCATGTCCTAATTTGGACACCCTAGAACCCAACAAGAACATTTATAAACATTTCTAAAGCAAGTTTTATTTTGATATGAATCTTACTTTCCTTTTCTGTTTTCATGCCAAGGTATATTTTTTCTGCAGGTTGAATATTTCTGGTGAAATATTCAACCTGCCAGAATTCCCCATAATCCGCCGGAATTTTCAATTCCGGCGGATTATGGGGAATGGCCGGCCATCCCCGCCGGAATTGAAAATTCCAGAATTCGAAACAACACTATCCACTGATTCCCCATAATCATTAACTTTACGTACTGAAATTTTGGTTTCTACATATTAGTTTTCTCCTTTTTTAATAGTATGTCCTGTGTCTGAGTATCTAGATATGCAGTTATACTTAATATCTTTTCTTGAATTGGTCCATCTTAATTCTTGAATTCTCTCCACAGGTAACAATGGTTGAAATGAGCTTTTTTATGATTCAGTTACCTCATATTAAGTTCTACTGCATCTTTAAAATTAATGTGTATATATTTTTTAAATAACCTATTTTTAATATTTATTGATATTTTAACATAGTACAACATTGCAATTAAAATAATGTTTCATCAATATGAGTGTAGCACAACTAAATGCTGATGAGTAAATAAGTGTTGTACATTTTATACTGAGTGAGTTAAGTGTTTCAAAATTTTGCATTTAACTTTTTGGCATATAAAATTATGAAGAATTGTAAATTTTTCACATGTTTCTTTAATGAAAGTGATTTTATGCCTGAATGTTTAGTTCCTAACATTTGAAATCAACTTGAACTTATTACATTGTTCAGACAGATGGAAGTTTCATTAAAGATTAATAAAATTGGTAAATTGTTCAAATGTTTTCAATAAAATCTATGTCTTAAGTTGCTAGTTATATATAAATGTAAACTTGCTTTTTCAAATCTTTATTTTAATATTTTCCCCTGTGTTTTACATGTTTCATCAGGACTTTATTTTGTGTGTTTTGCCCTTCTCATAATATACTTTACCTAGTCATCTACCGTAAAATCCCCAAAATAACACCCCTCGATGTGAAGAAAAATTGAAAAATCTGCCTGGTAATGTTCAATTTTTAGCAAAAACTCCTAATTATATAATTAGTTTTTGCTAAAAATTGAACATTTCTAAAATTTCTATTAGGCCTTTTTCAAATTAAATAAAGAAAATTGTTTCATTTACAACTAGGTTTATATAAATAGTCAAGATGAATTTATTTTAAAATGTTATATTTTTTCTAAAAGTCCTTAAAATCGCAAATTCTGTTCAGTAAATGATCAACTATCGTGCCAAATGTACACTTGCATTTTTTACAAATCTTTTCCAACATACTTTTCCACTTTAAAACGATTATCTCTGCTGGTATTTGGGGAGGTAAAATCAGACTGAAATAGAAAGGTATATACAGGGTTTTTCCCAAACAGGAGTGTAAAACCTAGGGGCTTATTTTCGGGATTGTACAGTAATTATATTCCCTGTGTTAGGTAACTTAGTTTAGTGTTTAAATGTTGGTGTTTCTATGTGGTTCATTAAAATTCTTTTAATGTTTGCTTTTTGTTCTGTCCTCAAATTTGATTTTAAAGTCAATTCATGAAAACCAAAATTAAGTAAATATTTGTTTAGATGAATTATTTAATTATTAACTGCTTCAGTTTACCTTTGCATACTACTAAATATGTTGATAAATTGTTATATCGCTAATACATATGTAATTTATTAATCAAGTTTATAAATGAATGTATAAGTATTAAAGTATTGTGACAATTCATTTTTATTTAATTCCTATATAATCCTGAAAAATAATATCAGTATGTGGTTTAAAAATGCTTCAATTATGAGAAAATTCTTCAAACCAAGCTTTAATTCCTTACTTTATTCACAGTGTTAGATTAGGTAGCATTATATTGTAGTTTCATAAAACCTATCTAGCATACACTCAGAATTTAGTGATTTAAAAAATCTACCAAACCTTGGAAAAGAAGACTTAATGTATGTTTCAAAGATGCCTGCGAGTGATTGGATCAACAGCAGCAATCCTTTTCTATTACCATTATTCATATTAATATAACTATATTATATGAGGCTTTCTTTGACTAGAGATAAATTATGTTTGAGGCAGTTAAATGAATATATATATATATATATATATATATATATATATATATATATATATATATATATATATATATATATATAGCAATCTCATTCTAGTAACATTTGCTCTGCTTGTAATATATATATATACATGTATATATATGTATATATATTAAAAGCAGAGCAGCAAATGTTACTAGAATGAGATTGCTATTTTTACATATGTCTTGAAATTTGTTTGCTCAATGTAATGAAATCGTATACTCAATTCTTGAACATGGGCTGCAACAGTGGCACAACTCAAAAAACACGTTTTTTGAATTGTGCTACTATTGCAGCCCATGAGCAGTATATCCAAAGTTTTGTACTTTTGCATATGTGCTGTCTAAAAAATTTTGATTAATAATTTAACCTTTTTGAACATTAGTGCATTTACCCTCTGAGAATTATTCATATTTTCGTAATTGCAACTTACAGTGTTCTGTGCACGGTTTCCTACCATTTTCAGCCTTTCTGACCAGAATACTTTCATTCAATAGATATGTCCATTTATTCATCAAGATATTGTAGGGTAAAAGTGATATTCTTGAAAATATGATACTCAAGAGTTAAAAAGACAAATATTTCCAGAAATTTTCTTTTCAAAGGTGCACAAAAAGTGTTGACATTTTCAAGTTGAACAGAAAGCTTTCTTTTGGTCTTATTTCCAATTAGTTATTAAAATTTTCAATTTTATCATAAAATGTTCTTATCATGGAACTTCCTGTTTTTCTGTCAAGAATTTTAAAGGTGTATCAATTTTTTGCACAATCAATTCTTAACATCATTTTATGACTTCAGAAGACAAACATTATTAATTTTCTATGTATCACTTGTGTTAATAGCAGCACTTCTGCAATTTGACAAAAGAAGTTGAGTTTTCAAATTGTGCATTGCTTAACACTTAATTTTATGTTTTGTATGCATATTTATTACAAATATATTGTTATTATCTTTTGCAACCTTTATTAGTTAATCCATATTACTATCAAATTCTCATAATTACATGTATTCAGTTGATTTTCAATCTTTTGATTTTTACATTTTTGTTTACAAATGCTTAATACTTGGTTTTTAGGTTATTAAAGGTATTGGTTTTAGAAAAATTTATTTATCTTTGCAAAATTTTATAAACTGATTTTATATTTATAAATGAAAGGAATATCATTTTGTGAATTGTTTTTATTAATGTTTTACTGCATGTTTGTTATTTTTCAATGTTTTGCTTAATATTTTGCCTCATATACTAAAAACTTTGTTTTTCATGAATTTTGATTTTAATTTGCTATGAATAATATTTTTGTTGTTTCCTCTTCAAGTATGCTCCTGTTGTACTTAAAAAATTATGTTTTTAATATTTTATTTTCAGTAGTCCTCAGTGTTTTACATTGAAAATGAGTGACTTGTGCGTGTTTTCCTTTGTCCCAAAAAATCTTCCTTGGAGCAAACTTTCTGATGAAATACAATAAAAATATTATGTATACCTGTCAATGTTGTAGTTGCATATGAATATTGTATTTTTATCATATTTTGTTAATGTATCAATTGGGTTGGATTTCAATTGAAGGGTTGGAGATTGTTCCCAATGGTATATCCCTACCTACCGACTACCAGGGGAGGAGCACTGGGGAGGCTTACGTGCAGTTTTCATCCAGGGAAATAGCTGAAAAGGCGATGGGGAAACACAAGGAAAAAATTGGGCACAGGTGGGCACCACGGGCTATCCTGGCGGTGTGACTCCGTTTTTTGGGCCTGTTATTTTTTTATTCAATAGTTGTCTATGTATCATGAATAAATACTATTATCTGTTCAGCTTCTATTCTGACTCTACTCTTTTCTGCCTGGTATGAGTTATTTGTGCACAGAATTTTTATTTCCTCCCTTAGGTATGCTATTTTCTCTTTTTAATGTCCAACAATCTGAATGTATTAAGTGCTTTTCTTCATCTGCATTTCCTATGACAAAATGCTTGCTGTAAATAGTTTTAATTAAATTCGAGTTTGTTAAAATCTAAGATTAACCATCATTAATGGAGGAACTGATTGATTTTGGGTCAGTTTACCCTTTTTTGTCTAGGAAGTTATAAGCTGAATTATTTTTTATCTGAATATGTAATATTTGGAAACAGTTTCCTGTACGAAAAAGCTTTTTGAATGAATCATGAAGATTTTAAAAGTGCTGAACTTTTTTTTAAAAGAATCATTGGAACTTTTAAAATTCGAAAGCTATTTTTATCTTATGCTAACTTGTATTACAGTTTTAAATCAAGAGTGCAATAAGCAATTCTTGTACTACTTTCACAAAAAGTATTGACTTATCTGTCTAAAAATAATTTCATAGAATCATTGTGGAACTGTTTAAAGACTTACTTCCTGCCTAAAATATTGCTTTATTTTAAAATTCTGATTTTGCTATCTAGCTTTCCTTTGCATGTTTAAAGGTTTAGCAAATTTTGAAATGTATGGGAAGGTACTTATCCTTGGTACTTTATTTTGTTCAGAATTTGCTGGTGCCTATGTTGGTATAGAAGTTGAACAGAAAATAGCCTGTAATTGTTTTAGAAATCAGATAACTTGTACTACTATTTTGATGTATGTGTCATGATGCTAACCACTCCTGTCATAATCCAAAATTAGTCAAGTTTAAGATTAAATTTTATGTTTTGCAAAATTCACATTTTTGAGAACGTTCTAATTTTGCCCCATCTTGTTCGAAAAAGTCTTCCAAAGTTTATTCGTTTAGCATTATTTCATATTATCCATTTTAAGTTTGAACTTATTTTATTGGATATTATTGTTTATTAAAAGATCACTCTCAAAAGTTCATACTATTTTTATCAATATGTTTAATTGTGCTGATGTTTAGTATTTTGATATTTTTGTCTGATGTCAAGTGATCATTCATCTATGGAACGACTAACTAAATATTTTTCAACCAACTAAACCAGTAAATTGAAATTGAAAACCAGCATTTACAAACTTGCATTATTGTAATAGACAGTATACTATCAGTAGTTATATTAATTATACAATTTACTTTATTTTTGCAAAATACTCATAGTAGTGTCCCTTGAGGAATATTCTTAGTTTTTGAATGCAATTGTTATTCTTTACTCGGTTATTTTATTTGCAAAAATCTGCCTGAAATTTGTCTTAAAAAGTAGCAGCAAGAGTATGTTCTCATTTATAAGGCTCATTATGTTTGCATAATAAGCTGTGAAAAGGTAATATCATAATAAGAATTTTGTTTATGGAAGGTTACTATTTTTGATGCTTTCCTGCATTCACTGAACTGATAAATTGTTTATTGAATATTAAAATTCTTAGTTTTATTTTTCAATATCAAAATGCAATCTAGAAAAATACTGAAAATGTAATTTAAAAAACAGCATTGGATAATGCAGTTTCTCTTAAAATACATTTCTAGTATATAGACTAAGAAATAACCATTTCTGTTACAGTAAGCTTAAAGTTTCTGTTTTAACAGTTTCACTTTGATGGGGCAATTGACATAGGACTTAAAAACGACTCCAACTTTTCTGTACCATAAATAAATATAACTAATTTTATTAAAGCAATCTAAAAATTTGAGAAAATTAAATATTTTTGAATCTACTGTTAAAACTCAAAAGGACAGCTTTTACATTTTTTATATTATAGTACTTATGATAGAGGTGGTTGGCATTCATTAAAATCTTTAAAACTCTTGGTGACCCATCTTGAAATAACCATCTTTCAATCCCTTTTCCATTATAGATATATTGAAATATTTAAAAGTAGCTTACAAGAAATAAGAGTAGCCATTGGTATGTCTGGTCCTAAGATGCGCCCATTGATACCTAATCGTCCGGGCCCATACGATCGATCTGATCGTTTTGGGGGCATGATGAACAGGTATGGAATGGGAAGAGGTGGACGAAATTTTCGAGGTAAGTCATTGTTATACATGGTAAATTACCATTTTCATTTCAGAATTGGCAGATGTTAATTTAATATTAATTAAGCCAGCACTGACCAACAGCCCCATTGGGCAGAAGAAATTAATCATAATAATTATGCTAATAAGATTCTGGAAGAAGAGTAATTTTGCATAAAAATGTACCCTTATGCTTGTCTGTACCACATGATATTTATTGACTTTTATACTTAAAAATTGAAGAAATTTGATAACCCTTTCTATCACAATGTATTGTGTGTGCATTCTTTAAAAATATGATTAGCAGAAAATAAACGAAACTCCAGAAGAGTGATTGTCGTTTTAATGGGATGTCTCCAGATTAAAAATAGACATTGGCATTTGATGTGGCCATCAAAAGCTAGCTAATATCTATAACTTGAACATATATTAATCTTAATTAACTATACTGTTATATATTGTTTACTATACTGTTATATATTCTTTACTGTACTGTTATATAAGATCTAATAACTAGACTTTCCTCTTTCTGAGTTTTTGTTAATATACTTTGGTTGTATTGATTCCTTGTATGCATAATTTCTACTTTAATTAATCTTTTTACTGTTTTAATACTCATTTTTTTAAGTAAACTGTAATCAATAAAATAGATTAGATTTTTGCATTTTTTAAACAGCTGGGAGCGAATTTTTCATTACAGGCTTCATGGATGATGATTATAATGGATTTGCTGGAAATTATGGGAATGGGTATGGTGGATTTGGATATGGTGGAGGGGGCTTTGGAAGTGCAATGGGTATGTTTAAAAATTATCCCTTTTTATTTAAAAAATCTTTAAATTAGATGTGTTTCTAGTTAGTTTTGTTTATGTTGATTCTTTTCTTGCATTAAGAAAAATTAGCTATTCTCTTGTCTACTTTTGGGAAAACGTCAAAATTAAAAACACTTAATTCAGTTCACAAATGTATCTTACCTGTGAATTTATTCTTTTATTGTCTCATGAATCACTTATAAATTGATAATCTGATTCCATCCGATATTTTGTTGCACAATAACTCTTTGTTAATTGTACATTCAGCTATATCGTCTTTTTTACTTTTCAACAATGAATAATTTTTGGTTTGCAAACATCAGAAAAATCGTTCAGTCTGTACGATCGGAAGCTCAAATTCATTTACTTTGGATGGATCTTAACCTTTCCCCATGTTTTTCTGGGGCCGTCGTGGCTTAGTAGGTATGCCCACTGTGCTGGCAACCTTCGAATTGTAGGCGGCGCAGGTTCGATTTCTGCCAGGTGCATTCCCCCCTGGATGTATTTCTCTGTCAGTAAAGCTTTCACTGTGTGTCAATTACTTGATATTGTGTTGTGTCTGGCGCAGCATGGCCAAATATGGCCCTTGCACCATAAAATCTCAAAAACCAACCAACCCATGTTTTTCTACTTCGACAATATTCATTTTTTGGGAGCATGTACTCGCAAATGCCAACTCTTTGTCAAACTTTGAAAGAATAGTAGGAAGACCCATTGTTGCAGGGCTCAGTGGGTTTGCCCATTGTGCTATCAACCTGTGAGTTGTAGACAGTGGTTCAATTCCTTCCTGGGTGTATTTCTTTGCCAGTAAATCTTTCCTTATATGTGTATGTCCATTTACTTGAAGTTGTTTTCTGCAGTATTTGACCCTTGTGCCATGAAACCCGACCAACGCCTGAGGACTGGGACAAAGTTATTTTTGTAGGAACAATTGACTTCTAACAGGATTTTCTGGAAAGGATAAAGAATTCCTGCTTTCAAAAATATTCTACCTTATATGGTATTAGAAAGTTTATCCCAAATAATTTTGTATAGCTTATGGTTTTACATAATTTTAAACATTTAATGCATAATTAGTGTCTTTTATTTTATAAGCAAGTTCTAAGCCCTCAATATATCAGGATTTGTTTCTTGTTTCCCAAGAGGCATTATGTTGCATACATGCCTTGCATCTTCTAGTATGATCAGTTTTAGTACAATGAAAAACACAAACATTCTTACAATTTTCCTAGGTGTTGTACGATGAGTTTTAAAATTGTTGTACCTATAGGTAAGTTAAACTATTATCTAACTTTTTTAATTGGGTTTTTAGATGGTTATGGAGGTCGTATGAATAACAGCCCTATGAATGGACGTTTTGGAGGTGGTTTTGGACCTGTTGGAGGCAGGTCATTTGGTGGTACTGGTCATTGTGTCCATATGCGGGGATTACCTTTCAGAGCTATTGAACAGGATATATATGATGTATGTTTTGTTCATGTATTAATTAAATTGTATAGAAAGCTTTTTGAATTTCATTGTTTTAATTTTTATCTAATGTTTATGTGTTATAATTTCAGTGAAAGGCTAGTGGAAAGTTTATTTGCAATGCATACCTGCCAAGTTGTTCAGCTTGTCTATACATTGTACGGATTTATCTGAATTGTTATACAGGTGTAAAGTAAAATTGTACGTTTTTGTGCAAAATTTATGAACAAATCTTAATTTTTTTTTCGTAAGAGATCCAATGCAAGTTTACAAAGATGTTGGTTAATTACTACTGGTTCTCTCCACAATTTTTCTGAGAAACATTCCATTCTGCAGAAGAGGGAGGTTCTATAATGGAAAACAAAGTCTTCACTCAAAGTTTTTTTTTCTGTATCTGTTTCATATTACAACAGAATTGCTTTCCACCAAGCAGTTGCATATTTTCCTACCATTTGCAGTATCAGCCGAAAAGGTTGGCAAATTCACTTCCATGCAATTGCTTTTGCGATTGATGTCTCAATGTCTAGGGGCAATTAGTTCTCTGTAGTGTAGAATAACCAATAGAGGAACAAAATGCTAACCAAACTAAATCTCAGATTAAACAAGATAAAATTACAGGCATTGGATTAGTCAAATTGATACATGAAAATGAGTTTCATCATCCCTTTCCTCTTAAATTTTTAGACTAAAGTTAAGATTTTCAAAATTGGCAGGTATGGCAATGGTTTCTAGTCATTGTGTTCATTACAGAACATGCTCTCTTGGAAGAAAATACAGAGTTATATTGATTTGTTAACATTCCTCTGAAAATTTATCTAATAACATCTGAGACTTGTATTAAGGTGCCATTTTATATCACATTCAACCCTTTAAATTTCTAACAATGATCCTGTTATGAATTTAAGTAATTTCTCGTTCACCCTTTGGGGTGAGTGGTTTCCATATTCTTTGCTCTAAGAAAGCTTTTCAACTTATTAATACTTTGATTAAACTGTTTTTATCAGTACACATTTCACCAAGAAATATAAAATCTTTTTTTAGGCAGTTTCTCGCTGTTTGAAAAATGAAAAAGGATCTGTCCAAATTCTTCAACAACTTTTGTATAGTACAAATACATTTGATTTTATGGTGGAACAATTAGAAACACCAGGATACTGCAATGATATAGTCTATCAAATTAAGATTTACTTTCTAAGAGTCCAATTAGGGTGACAGCATTGTACTTGAAAACTTACTCATTTTTGAAACAAATACCAAAATTTACAAAAATGAAACAAAATGCAGTGATTGCTGAGAACAGCGGCAGAACTGAAGTAAAAGTTTGCAAATAAATAACAGGAATCAGATGCATGGTAAGCAAGGTGTGCCAATTCCTAATGAGAACATTTCATCATCAGATTTGTTGAGTTCAACACTTGCGGTTGGGCCGGCCAAACTGCCAGGCTGATCTACTTGTGAAATCTTCCATTTGATTACATTGCATCCCACACCAGTTTTGCCTGCGTGTGATAACAGCACAAGACTTTCTCTAAAAAAGTTACAGTGTTTATTGAAAAAAGTGTATCCAAAAATCTTTAAAAGTAATTGTAAAATAATCTTATGTTTTATAATTGCTTTTATTTTATAACAAATGACTGAATACTGTCTGTCTTGAGTAGATGTATTGCTGTCACTTAAACATTTTCATGAAGACTACTTGACATCTATTTTTTACTTCAATATTCCTTTCAAGTGGCCATCTTTTAACCATCATAAAAACATTAATTTTGGCTGCATTAAACACAATATTTTATATAATTTTCTTCAATTATTTGATATGCATAATAAACCATCTACAATAACATGGAACATTTAGCAATTATTTTACTTTTTATTCGTGATTACATGTTCTATTGTGATTAGATAGTGTTTAATTTCGTTATTATTTAGTTTTTTAGGCCTTTAAATATATCACCTGTAAGTGTTCGTCTACGAAATGATAGAAGTGGCCGTCCATCTGGAGAAGCTGATGTTGAATTTGCAACGCATGAAGATGCTGTAAAAGCTATGACAAAAGACAAAGCAAATATGCGTATGAGTTCACTGTCTCCTTTAATTTAATTTTCAACTTTTTTCATAAACTTACACCGAAAGTTATCTCATGTGAATATATATAGCACATTTTAATGCTTTTAAAAACCTTTTTGTTCATATACAAATGTATTTGACTTTTTGTAATTCAACAGTCCTTTTTGAGAAAGGGTTAAAAAATCGAACCTTTTAATATCTACTGAATATTCACATTTTAATGGTTAATACCTGACTAAAAATTTTGAACAGTATAGTTAACTGCAGAATATAATGCAATTTTTCAAAAAATTTTATTTGAAAACTATTATTCTTTCTATCTTTTATTTCGGAGAATAATTTTACTATCTTTTATGTTTGTTCAATAAATTACTAGAAATAGAAAATTTGCTTATTTTCAATCTATTTTGTTTATTTAATGAGATGCTTAGAATTAAAACAGATTGTCTATTTTCTACAACAAGGGTACATTTTAGATTTAATCATTCAATATTTCTGTCTTTTAATTGCCTCTCTTGATCTGATCACAATATTTGGGAAAGCTATATTATAATGCAGATCTTTTAATCTACCAAGCTTTTGAAAATAATGTAATTTTCTAAAATTCTGAAAGCATTCAACAATGCATTTTTACAAAAATTGTAGATTTTAAGTATTTAAAGAAGTTTATATATAAATGGTTTTAAATTATAATTTGAAAAATTGGTATTGAGTGTATCTTGTGGAAAAATACTTTCCTGTAAGAATGTTTATTCTCTAATATTTTTGTTTGCTGTATAATGTTTAAATATAGTCCTGTTTTATCTAATTTTTAAAATGTATTTTTCAGAACATCGATATATTGAGCTTTTCTTGAATTCGTCCTCTAAACCAATGGGAGCTGGTCCTGGTCCATATGGTGCTGCTAGTGGTCGTTATGGTGGTGGTATGTTACTTAAATATCACCGATTCCAAAAGTTTCTTAAAATTAATTATGCCATATTGTTATTACTGTATCCATATAACAAACCTGTTACACTAATTTTTGTGCTTTGACCAATTCAAAAATAAAACATTTTATTGCAAAAATATGACTTTTACATGCCACAAAATATGCAGAATTTATTTATAGTTAATTTGAGATTAACAAGATGACAAAATATACTAATTTCCATTATACTAAGGAAAAATTAAAAACTTAACAACTTGAAGGAAACATGCAACATGTTGAAAATATAACTGTATAGTCAGTTTGGTAATGGGGTATTTAAAAATATTTAAATGGAATGGCCATAGCTTTGCCAATTTTTTCTAAAACATAAGACATTAGAATACATTGCTTCATTTGGAGTGCAATTACTACTTATGGCAGGATTTCTCCAATTCTTAAAATCATTTAAAGATGGGTGGTTATTTTCTTGGTCCCATTTAATTTTACGTTTTTTGTACCCTTTTCTTTAGAAAATAATGCATTAATAATTTTTGATGACTTGTGGTTTGCCATGCCACTAAAATCACTAGGTTACTTTTCTAACATTTTGCTGTTGTTTTGTAATGTTTGCAAAAGTTGGGGACATTTTTTAAGATTAAATAAATGAAAGTACTGAAAAAATGTTTGTTGAAATAATTTTAGATTTAATGATGAAAGCTATTCAAATGATATTACATAAATTCTCATACTTAATGTTATTGGAAAGTAGTTGAGTAGTCAGAATATAAACTAATCTTGAATATTTGTTTGACAGTCATTAGGGATTTTATTTTAGTGGTGAGTTTGCTATTCCAATTAATTAACCTTTCTTTAATTCAGTACCAAAAATTCCATTTGATTTAATTTTAAATACATAAGGTGTAATATCTAATTAAATAGAATTTTTTTTCTTAAAATACATGGAAGGAAATATGCAAAATCATGTTATAAACTTAATGCAAAAATCTATGTAATGTTTTTCTTTACAGAAATTAACTTCCTGTACTTATGTTATTTTCAGGATATTATGGTGGTGGAGGAAACAGTGCTTACCAAGGCCATGGAATGAACAGCATGATTGGTGGTAGCAATTATTCTGCATTTTGAGTCAAGATTATCACTTTTTGCCATTTGTTTACTACGAGTTCTGACATTCCAATGTGTGGTTTTATTATTGAGTAGCTCTCATTTTTTCATTATGCAGCATATTTCGCCAAATCATCTATTGTCATAAAACTAGCGTCCCTCTATGTCATGAGAACTCATTTGAAAGACTTAACAGTGATATGAATATCTGAACAACCTTGATACCTTGTTCACAATGCTTGTTTATATTATATGAGTCTGAAAATATTATCTTAGAGAGTTAAAAATTCCATAAAGCACTTGAAAAATTTGGTTTCGTGTCATTGTTTGAGTGTAACACTTCAGTTGTTGTCATCATCTTCATCCTGTTTTAAGTATTTTCTTTTGTTGTTTGTTTCTTTGACATACTAAATATATTGGTATTTAATTTGAATTTTAAATCTGTGTTCAACCTTTGCAAATTGCAGAAGTTTAATAAAATGTTTTTATTGATCTTTTGTGCATTCTTTTGTAAACTGAAATAATTTAATGAAAGGAGTTTACCAAAGGGAATTACAAAAAAGTAATAAATTGCTGATACGAAACATTCCTATCTGCTTACAGAATTCTTGACAACTTCCAGATTAATCAAATGACGCAAACCAAAATGGCATTAACTGTGAAGTACAGTGTGATTATTGCATTGTGCTAGATATTATTCATTAATAGACAGGCCTTAATTGCATGAAACTAAAAATTTTTTTGGCTGCAAATTTTCATAGGAATTTTCTGAAAAGGCTGGTGAATAGAAAGTGGAAGCTGTATAATAAATCCCCTGGTCGTTAAATCGTCAAGGCTGTTACAAGGGATACGAGATCTTTAGTGAAAAGTTGTTTTATTTTCTGTCACTTTATCAATAATCTGTATATATAAATTTCATTAACGAAAATGAACAGAAATTGGCGTTAATTGTATATAGGTGAATTGCAGCAAATGGGATGTGAACAATATAAAATCAACCAGATTACTTTTGCCTCAAAGTTTAAATGCTCTTAATTTGAGTTAGGAGCTGTTTAATATTGCCAGAACTGTATTGAAGAGCTCACTGCTCTAATTAAATTTTTCAGCAGTCTGATTACAGAAGGCAATGAGATATCTGGAAGATAGAAATTAGCACAGAAAAGAAAATCTGAGCCAAATTGAAAATAGGTGAAGTCACAAAATATTGAATCGCATTAGAACAAGTAAATGATATGCCATTGAAGTGCACTTTCAGAAGCTAATTGTGGTAACATAATACCTTGCACTTTATTGGAAATAAGAATTAACAAAGCACATTTGAAAATGTAAACAAAGTACTGTTTCATATTTTTTGACTAATTTCATTTCATTTGGACATGAAATCTGCATATAAATGCTTATATTCATTATAAATGGATTTAAATGTAAGTAATAAGTAAACTTTTTTTTTCCAGTAATAAGTAAATTTTTTGTTAGATGGGTATCAAAAAAGCTTTTAACTCTGAAGTGCGGTTTCTATTAAATAATTTTCAAATTCATCATGATTAACCATTTCTTTTCCTGTGTTTTTGACTATTTTACATTATGTTACTCTTTCCTGTTTATTATTTTCTGTCTCCAGTGTTCCTTGTGCATGATTTTAGGTTCGTTTTTCAATCAAGAAACTCACTGCATTTTACTAATTTCCATATTTTCTAAAAAGCCAAAGAAAAGTTTATTTTTTTCGTAGACTCCAATGACCTATTTGCATGTTTCATTCCGTATATAAATCCTTTCTTTTGGTTTACTTATGCTTCCGTCAGTGTTTCAATGTTAATTGAAATACTTACATTCTCATTAAAAATTATAGTATCAAAATTCTATTCCCATTATAGTCGACTGATGTCTTAAAAGCTATGGCAGAAACTCCACAGTTAATTAAATTAGGTTACTGCTGAACCTCAAGCAATAGGAATCTGGACTGGTCACAGAACTAACATAAACGTTGACAAGGGAAAACGCTTTTCAGATTTAAAGTGTAAATATGGGACTTATGAGTAAAATACGGAAATATATTTTAGCAAACGATATTTATTCATAAGTAAAAAATTCTAATTCTTATTTTATCAGATGATAATTATACTTTTAAAATTACAAACTTAATGGTTGGCAAACGATTTTTATGAATATTTCAATTTCCTTAGTTTTGGAATTCAGATATTGATATGTGACAACTAAACGGAGATAAAAATAATGAATCAATAGATGGTTTCATAAAATTGTGAGATGGAAGGATTCTTGGTATTTGTTATGGATTTATTAATAACGTTTAATCTCCGAAACGTTTGAATATGAATAACAACGAAATTAACGACAATTCGGAAGTGGAATTGCAGTCAGAACTTCACTAAGTGAAAAATTTCTTCCTTTTTGGACTGAAACCTTAGATGGTTTTTATGCAAACTCAATTTAAAATCTAATTTTTGCAGAAGGAACGAAGTTTGTTTAAATATTTTAATTTTCTTTCGAAATAACTTTTCTAATTATCGTCATAGTATCATCAGATAAGAGTCATCAAATAACATCAAAGAAATCGAGTATTTTTCAGATGGAAAGACTTCTCTATTCATTTCTCTTCTATCAAACTCAACATTAAGTATTGTATGTGCGTGGTCTTTTATAATCAGGTTAAGGAATTGACATCTGTTGCAAAGGTTTGATGCTTTACTTTTTTTATTAATATCGAGATTGCCGCAGAAATACAAATGTTCCTCCGATGCCTATTAGACTTCCGTGATCAAATAAATTTGGGAATCATGAACAAATTCATTAAAGCATTTCTTAAAATTTATGTTCCTAGAATGTAAAATAGAACACTTTCTCTCTATATTGCTCATTCTATTTACTTTGTATTCGTTACTATGTTGGCTTTGCATGCAGAGTAGGCTTGCCAAAAAGTTACTTTTACAGAAAACTTTTCCTAAGGAAAGTTTTTCGTTTGCATTTATTTTTTTAAATATCCGTTATTGGTTACATGGGTAGCCACTCATACATATCATGTGTATGCGAGTGACTACCCACGTATCTTTTCCGTTTGTAAAAAATTACGTCAAAGACCGTATTCCCGTTGATAGTGGAGGCGCTTAGAGGGTTAAGCAGACAGTGGACATTCAAAATCGATCGAAAAATGGTTTTTAATTTAAGTATTAAAAATTAATTGGGGGGGATACTAAACTCTAGATAGTAAAAAGTTTTTATGGATCAAATTTCAATACTTTTTGATAGTTACATACTATATACACAACATAAAACAGGTAGATAAGTATAGTAAGACTACTACAAAAACGCGTTTTTCTCCAATTCAGATTTTTTGACATTCTTATTTCGAAATATTCCCTGAGCATCTGATTTTAATTGATTTCCTTGAAAAGAATCTTAGATAATCCTTGCAATCTGTTGTATATATCTGCAAATGAGCAATTCATTCATTCAAATTTTGAGGTGTTTTAGTACCAAAATGTTTTTGCTTTACAATAGAGTAATACTCTTACCAAATGAGTTAATTTGATTTATGTGTACAAACTATTATATAAATTAAAATGTTGACAATACATGGAAAATTAATGTGCATCGGACCTATCAATTTTTTGCTAATTTAAAATCGTTGACCACATTTTATGTTATAGCTTCTTCACAGCTTAATATTTTAGAACAAAACTGCATATAGGCCTTTTAGTAGAAACAGTCTGCAAAGTTTCTAACAGTCAGATTAAAACAAAAAATTTATTTTGAAAGTCCACTATCCCCTTAATTTGAACAAATATTCTTTTCCTTTGCTTATTTGTATAATATAAAATAAACTAGCAGAATTACCCGACCTAGCTTGAGTTAAATTAGTTAACTGTAGATTGAAAAGTGACCAGAATAATCAATTTTCTCTTTCGTAGTAAAATACCAACATCATTTAAGTGCCAGGAAAATAATATTTTAACACCTTTTCGACATTTTTATGAAGACCGAGAGAGATTACCATTTTTTAGAGATAGGTCAATTTGAAAGCGGTTTTTAAAAAGAAAATAGTTTTCAACAAACTTTTAACGGATATAAGTTGCTTAAATATGGATATAAAACTTATAAAATAGGCAACATTGACCTTCTGTCAGTAGAAGACGAATTTTTAATGTTTCAAATGTCCTAGTTCGGATTTTTCGAACATTAATATTCTTTCAATATCGGCAGTTTCATTTAAAATTTGCAAAATATAAACTTGCATGCAATTTCAATTCGAGTCCTTTGTGGGGTTGTGCATGATGAATAGGAATTACAATTTATTACAAAATTAATATTGAATTTATAATCACAGAAAACAGCGAAATAAATCTAAAGTCAGCTGAAAAAAGTTGTGATTATTTTTTTATCTCGTGATCTCAGAGATACCACAACTTACAACTAAATATAAACAAATTTAAAAATAAAATACGAGCGAAAAAAAAATCAAAAAAATTTTACAGCACGGGGCCAACGAACACACGTTTCATTTTCTTTGAGCACGAGTTACACATTAAAGCACATTTTTAATTCAGATATTTAGTTTTGAATGAAAACCACGTAACTGTAACTGTTTAGAATGAGAACGACGGTGTTACTTGCCTATTGACTGCAGCTTGCAATAAAATCAGGTAGTTTTGTTTGAAACATGAAAAAAAAAATGCAAGTTTTAATGTGTTTTATCGTTTTTGTGAGGGAAACTATGTCAAAATTTTAAATTATTTTAATTAATCTAGATTAGCTACTAGTCTTGATTCAAAAGGTTTTATGCCGTATATTTTACTTCTTTTTACAAAAAGAAATTTTTACGGCCACGTGTGTTAAACCAAGGACGTTTAAAGAAAGTTAATCGAACTGTACACCTGCCACCCAATAAATGAACGCCTTTAGCAATATTCTACTCAAAATAATTCATTTCTACCATGCTCTAGTGCAAAATTGAATATTTCATTCCCTTTATATCATCCCCTATCCCAAATATTCGGAAATTATTTATATTTTGAAAAGAAAACATACTTGAAAATTAGAATTTAAGTTCCGTAAAAATAATTTTTCTAAAAATAATTTATTTTTCAGCAGTACACTGGTAAAAAAATCCAAAAACTCGTAATACTCAATATACCTTCCAGTTTGTCCCAAACTACTAAATTATGGTTGATTTAAGTATAGTTACTCAGATGTTTCAGCATTGAATTTGCCAAAATATCTAAGCAAAGGAAATTCAAATAATGTATCCACTAAACTAAAATAGGTTTAATAAAATATACAACATTTTATTAAAATATATTGATTCAAATTTATGTGATACTTGCACAAACATAAAACGGGAAAAGACGGACAGACACGCAACGAATTTGTCACAAAATAAATTGGAGAACTCACAGTATGCAGTTTCATGAAAATATACCCATCCGTTTGGACGTAGTAAGAGCACACACCAAACTCGAAACCACTTATTTTGCATTAGAATGACCCAAAACATAAATAACGAAATTAGGCGGAAATATTCAATGTACAAACACTCCATTCTTATTTAATATACAGATGAAATGAAAAGATTTATATATTTCAAACTTAATAAACAGATTTTGTTTAAGTACTAAAAACTTTGTATATTTTCCGCCCCCACGGTACTGGTACCCTCCTGCTCCTATATGAGAAACCTAACACCCGTTTAAATTTTACCTCATCAGTTTCGTCACTTGGATCGTTAGACATCGCCTACAGGCAGTTGAACGTTGGATCATAAAATTATTCAATGATAGTAATGCAGTACATTATTTCAATGTACGCGTATGACTGGACTTCTTGCCTAGTTTCCCAACTAATATTATAGTATATATCATATATCACTGAAGCGTTTCATGCACTCAAAAATTCACCCCAAATAAGTTGATCAACTAAAAGCTGAAATTATGCCGTCATCTAAGACATGAGGTATTACATGCCTGCTAGAAAACTACATTTTAAGACCACTGAACGCTTAGCCGTACTGAATAAAGGCGTTCTAAAACTTAAAATAAAAATATTTGATATTTCAGAGAAATAGAGCATAGTTGACCACCTCAAATTTCAAGATTTTTCATCCATGCGTGCTGAAAATGTTGAATAATGCGTCAAAGGAAAACCTTCAAGCTTTCATTCTTTGAGTGGAACAAAATATTCTTTTCAAATGCAGAATTTATCGTTGTCTATTACATCTAGTAAAATGGAATTCTTTGTAAGAGAACTATTGGGAGTTCAAGTCATAGAACTGATATGAATATAACATGAACAAAATCTTTACTTTTTCTAACCTCATAAATATTTTCTTAAATGTGTTGATATAATAACAATTATGAGAGGTTTTCAGGGTAAACAAACAAATCAGACGGAGGATCGTGATTTTACTTCCTGTTACACAAATGCTCTCTCATGATGTATAGAGGGATTGCCTTGAAATGTAGTTTATTGCCGTTTGTGCGACATTTGGTGTTGACCATTAACTATTATACCAATTCGGAATTTCTATTGGCGAGATGTCAGGTGCATTTCTCTCTTTGTGTCAGTAAAAATTTCATTGTGTATGTTTCTATTTCTTGATATTGTACCTTTCGCCATAAAACTCCAAAACCAACCAACTATTGGCGACGTGCTATCATATTCGAAAAACAAGCCAAATGACGTCATGGGTAGAATACGTAAAGGAAGCAAGACAGACACTACTGTCATTTACATTTAGCTTGCCAGAAAAATCCTTTCATAGCTCAAATGATTTTTGACCTGTTTGTAGTCATAATGTTTTAAACACCATCGCCAACCTATATTCATATATATGAAAAACATTTCGTGGGAAATGAATATTTTAGTTATTTGATTGCAAGTGACTAATTTTCGTTCCCTCTCAATCGTTGTTGCGAGACTTCCCTGAACCAAATTATTCAGTCGCTCTCTACAAAAATATACTTTATTTATCTGACTCCATAAATGCTACATATAGATATTCACACGGCTGACTCTACAGACATCGTTTTTTAGAAACGTAAACAGAGGATCTTGGCTTCTTGCCAAGAGCCGAAGCCGTGATTTCTCACACCGTTGCCATTTTTAGGAAACAAAATAAGACGAAAATATAATAACTAACATGCAAACGATAATACTAACTACTTTTAACATCCTCCCACCTTTTGATTTTCGGTGGTCGCAAAATCAAAACAAATATGAAAATACAAAAATAAAGAAATTAGCACATTAGTTTTCGATACCATACAAATAACAAAATATTTATCAATTAATCTTAATATTAAATTAAATTATTATAAGAAATTATTAAACAACTTTACTTCCACTTGTTTTAATGTCAACAGGAATAATTTTGTCAAGAACAGTTTCTTTTTCAAACTCTGCCCTCTCAGGTGCAACAGTCCCTTTTTTCTCCGAAGTATGGATATCCGCTGCAGGAACAATCTGTACTGAATAAGTTATCACCTTATTGCATAGTTGATCAAATTGGGACACTTCTAAGGCCAGGCACACACATTAAGATATACTGGTGAGGTTTACCTGTACAGGTAAACTGGAGCGTGTGTGCCGGCCAAACTGCACAGGCGACCGGAGAAGAATCGAAATTCAATTCTTTCTACCTGCGCAGGCGTGTAGACCTGAGCGTGTGTGCGAGTCACTCCAGCACAGTTTTTAGGATAGTTGTGGCTAGTTCCTTGAGTAGAGAGCGTCGGTCGCGTCTTTGTATTTACGTGTACAATAGTAACTTTTGTGATCATGTCAAGCCGAAAACGGAACCAAATGATAGAAGAGTTTATCAAAATATATAGGATCTGAACTTAACTCTTTTAGTAATCTTGTATGAGTGTATTCATTTCTCTTTGTAAGCCAATCTTTACACCAGGTTTTGTGTTTTCGCTTCTTTTTACACTTCATGGCCACTAACAAACCGACTAAAGCAATCGCGTCGTCTTCTTGTTTGCTCGCCATCTCTCGACTGATTAAAATATTCCGGTTTACCTGACAGGTATATCGTAACGTGTATGCCTGGCCTAACGGATAGACAGCTTGAACTGGTCTAGTGAGTTCCCCGGTTGCAGTTTTCACCTTGACCACTCGTATAACATTGTCTTTCCCAGGGAAAGTAGCAATAATGAGTCCCAATGACCAGTCAATAATTTTCTTACTTTCACTACTAACAAGAACAATGTCCCCTACCTTAGCTTCTATCACTAGATGTTTGTGCTTAGGTGGTTGTTGAACTAGGAGATCAAGATATTCATTACGAAACCTCTTTCGGAAATCCTCTCTCAACGTTGTTGATATCTCCATCTTTTAGACAGGTTGACATTATCCAGGTAGTCTAAATCTGAACTCCCACTATTCGAATATCTTGAAGGAACATGAAGGGCGTTAAGGATGTCAAATCTTTAGGATCCTCTGATAGATAAGTGAGAGGTCTAGCATTGATCGCAGCCTCAGCGTAACACAGAATCGTAAACATTTCTTCATGTGTCAAAGAAGCCTTTCCAAGAACTCTTCTTAATCATCTGTACAATTCTCTCCCACCAAGCTGCAGTTGGAGGGTTGAACTTCCACTGGATTCTTAAGATGGAAGTATCCCGAACGACTTGATCCCAGATGATGGATTTCATAAGATTTTCTGTACCAATAAAATGGCTTCCGTTATCACTATATAATTTTTGGACGATCTCTTCTTGCAATGAATCGTCGTAGGCCTAAAATGAAGCAATTTATCGAAAGACTTTGTATCAGTTCGAGATGAATAGCACGGTATACGGCGCAAGTGAACAGTAAAATCCATGCTTTTCCCCCATCTTTCAAGTACAATGGCCCTGCCAAATCCACTCCAGTAACTTCAAAGATTAAAGCTTCCCTAATTCTATCTTCTGGAAGAGCCGTAGGGCTAGTATCAATTCCTTTCGCTGCATGTCTTCTACATCGAACGCATTTTGCAATTACTCGTTGGATGGTTTTTCTACCTCTTAAAATCCAAAATTGTTGTCGTATGACAGCTAACGCACCTTGAGTTCCAGCATGCAAAAATCGCAAGTGTTGTTCTTGAATTAACTTCTCAACTATCTCGTGATTTGCAGGGAGTACAATAGGGCAAAGAATTCTCATCATCATCTCTTCTGGTTATTTTAGTTTTTAATCTAATAAGACCCTCATTGTCTATAAAAGTGCACAGAGTTTTGAGTTTCAAGTCATCTTCCTTAAGTGCCTCTTGTTGAACAATTTTCATTGGTTTCTTTTCAGCAACTTCCAGTTCAGTGACTGTCAGTTCTCCCTTAGTGTGACTGTTGGATCTGAGACTATTGTTGACAAATCGAAACATCCAAGCAATCATTCTTAAGATCTGTGAATACTTTGAAAAATGCTCACTATACCAATATTCATCAACAGGTGTACATAAAAGAGACGAAACTTCTTCCTCATTAACTTTAACTTTTGTAGCCGGCCACTCCTCTTCATTCTGTTTTAACCATTGGGGTCCCTCCAACCATCTGGATATCAACAGGGCTTTAACGGAACACCCAAGGGATGGGAGATCTGCTGGGTTGAGATCACCAGGTACATGTCTCCATGAATCCTTTTTCGACAGCATTCGGATCTCTTTTTCATGGTTGTTGACAAATACTCCCCAATGCTCTTCCCTTTGTATCCAACAGAGTGACGTAGAAGAGTCTGTCCAATAGAAGATAGGAATATCATTCAAATCCATTGCCTTTATGACTGTAGAAGCAAGACGGGTACCGATGCAACAAGCTAATAATTCTAGACTGGGAATAGACATTTTGTGTAAAGGTGCTACTCTACTTTTCCCCTCTTCGAAGGAATACAGCAGCCCCATATCCAGATTTACTTGCATCACAGAATGTATGCAAACTTAATATGACATCGGATTGGCAAATGTCAAGGCATCTTGGAATTTTCACTTCCGATAGTAGTGACACATCAACAATCCAGTCTTTAAATCTCCTCTGCATTTTCTCAGGCAGAGTAGTGTCCCAACCAATTTTGAGAGTCCATGTTTGTTGAACAAGAATCTTTGGGAATAGTGTGACGGGGAACACAAAACCACTAGAGGATCTAAAATCTTACAGACCGCAGATAAGACATCTCTCCTGGTAACACTGGATTTCATTTCACCCACTGGTTTTACATCTAAGAAGATATTATCCTTGCCTTTATCCCACAGTAATCCAAGAACTGGAATGGGATCTTCTGTTTTATCTTGAAAATCATTGTGCTCCCACCCTCTTAGGTCGAAGCAAGCCTTATCCAATAATTGTCCTGACTCTTGGATAAATTTTTGTAACATTTCCTCACTTGATACAGAGGCCACACAATTATCTACGTAGAAAGATCTTTTAATGTCTCGACCATCTCCTGGTTACTAGGTGAGCTTGATTCTAATAGATGATTTAATGCAGCACCTAACAGGAATGGGCTACAGGTGAGACCACACACAACTCATCGGTGTCTAAACACTTTCAATTGTCTTTTTTTTTCAAAATCTTCCCACCACAAAAATCTGAGGAAGTTCGGATCTTCTTTCGCAATTGAGATTTGGAGAAAAGCTTTTCTGATGTCCGCCACAACACCCATTTTGTCTTTTCGAAACCTGATAAGTATAGGTGCTAGTTCTTCTAAAAGATTCGAACCCTTTTCAAGGCAATTATTAAGGGAAGGTGAACCTTTTCCACGACATGAAGCATCGTACACGGGTCTGATTTTCGTTGTGGAATTCTCTTTAAATACACCTCGGTGTGGTAAGTAGTGGCATCGTTCTCCGAGCTCTTCAATAATACCCAATTTTTCTCATTCTTTGAAGACCTCATCATAGCTACTAAGCTTGCATTCCTGTTGAAGCTTTATTGCAGTAGAAACATGTCGTTTCTCAGCAATCTCCATATTTGGTTCTAGGTCTTCTTTATTTTCTAACCACGGTAAATGGATTTCGTAGCGCCCATTTTTGTCCACAGAGACTGTTTTCTCAAAGTAATCCAAAGCAGCCATTTCCAACTCCTGCTTGGATTTGGTTTCTATTGGATCTTTAATACCTACGGTGTCTAGATCCCAAAGATTTGTAATTGAGCCATTTGGAGATGAGGGAGGTGACAGAGATGATAAACCATGAATTCTTTCGCCGGGTACTTTTCCCATAATTAACCAGCACAGACTGGTTTCAACGGCTATTAGTCCACACTTGAGTTTGTGACTTTTCCCGGTAAAGAGTTCACAAATATCATCAATTCAATATCTGAACGACCTTTTCCATAATCCGCTATCCATATTTTCTTTTCTCTCAACTCCTTTTCCCATTGCCCTTTTCTGAGTCTTGGTAATTTCCCACATATCACAGTTTGGTCCAGAACTTGAATAGCGCAGTTGTAGTCACTGTTGAAACTGCTCAAATTTATCTTGTACCGCTGATGCCGTTCTTTTTTCAGCGTTGTACCTCCAAATAAAGAATGTCAAATCCTCGGTTCCTATTGGCTCATATCCCATCTCATCGGCAGTTTTCTTCAAGATGTAAGATCGCTGTGAACCACTGTCGATAAGTGCTCGTATAGTCCGACTTCCCTTGCCTGAATGTAGCTTTACCTGTAAAGTCTGAAGTAGAACTTAGGATAATTTTCAGCTGTAGCTGTATAACTTTGAACTAGTTCTCAGGCACGAGAATTCGGAACAGTACACTGTAATAGATGGGTGGGATGTCGAATCCGAGATCGTGGCGATTTATCGCCAAACATGGTAACCTTGGTGTTTTGATCCAGCTTATCACTTGGATCAATGTTTTTATCCTCGTTAATATTTTTAAACATTAACCAGAACGATAACCAGCCCTTGACACTTCCATCGTACTTTCCGAGTTCAATTTGTGGAAGTTTGAACTTTCGGACTTCTGTTTGTTGACATACATTTGAAACACTTTCGATTTCTTTAAATCGTTTGTTGAAAATGGCCTTAATTTCATAAAAACTATTTTGATAGAGCTCAGTGGACTTACTTTCGCATTCGAGCTCCTCATCTGTAGTTTCCTCAATTGCCAGCAAAATTTCTTGCTCCAGTCTTTGCAGTTCTAAGAACTTCACGTTTAAGTTTTCGAACTTTCCTCCAATTTTCAAAAGTTCATCTGCGTCCTCTGAGTCGATGCCTGCCGTTATCTGGTTACAAAACCGTGTAAATGAGCTCCGCACCACTTTCCGATGTTTATGTGCATTATCCATTGCGAAAACGAAATTGAGTCAAAATGTCACTAGCGTACCCTTAAAGATCACGTCCGTTGTCGCCACTTGTTGCGAGACTCTCCCTGAATCAAATTATCCAGTCGTTCTCTACAAAAATATACTTTATTTATCTGACTCCATAAATGCTACATGCAGATATTCACACGGCTGCCTCAACAGACATCGTTTTTTAGAAACGTAAACAGAGAATCTTGGCTTCTTGCCAAGAGCAGAAGCCGTGTGATCTCTCACACCGTTGCCATTTTTAGGAAACAAAATAAGACAAAAATATAATAACTAACATGCAAATGATAATACAAACTACTTTTAACAATCTTGTCCTTTATCAGAAAAGCATAATGTTTGGTTTCTATTCAAGCAAATATGCAACATCACACTGCTCTATTAAAACGCAAAGTAAAAACGACAGGAAAATCCCATGGTCATTTATTTAATTTTTTACTTTAAAGTATACGAGTGTTTTAACTGAAAATAATATTTAAATTTATTTATTTATGCATGGGAGGGGTTTGTTTAGTCAGTGGTGTCATTTTTGGAATTATATTTACCCGCTTACTTGTCTATGATTGAATTTACGTTGATCTGGAACTGGTTATTGGAGAAGGCACGGGATCTGTCCCAAAGAGAAAGATCCGAGGACAACACCTCGTCATTTTGAACCATGGTCAGATGACGAGGTCAACACCTGAGCTGGCATTTCAGTGTTTAAACTTCCACAACATTCCAACGTGTATTGGCGCGATATATTCCTGGTTGGTTTCCCTAATGAATAAAGGTGGTTGGTGAAAATTTAAGCACTATTCTTTGTTGGTTGTAATTCTACCAATTCTAAAGATGAAACACAGCATGAGAAATTGGAATATCTATTCAGGCTTAATGAATTTGACTTGCTCTACAAAACTTCTTCAATGCAGGGTTTGTACCTCTACAGAGGCAGTACTATGGACCAGGACCTGACATCTGTAGAGGTCATGAAATTCGAAAAGTTTTTTATTTTGTACTGTCACTACTTTTCTAAGTTTAAAAAGTTCAAAATTCTTTCATTTATATTTATGAACCAATTGTACATGTGCCAAAAGAAATATTTTTTTTTTACATTTGTGACAGCTAAGCATTGAATAGTTATTTGAATCAGCGGCGGCTTGTGTTGGAAAATAGAGGAAGGGCCTTCCCGAAATCACCCCCCCCCCCCCCCGAAATTAAATCCTGGCTATGCCAGTGATTTGAAAACAGCAGTTCCGAAAATTAGTTAATGAGGATTTACCCATTTTCTGCAAATGAAATAAATTATTCTGTCCTTTAATGCTGCAAATCTGTCTGATATGTCATCGCAAAATGACTGTTTCTTCATAAGCGTCACTAATACGTCTTTTTGAACAGAAATATTTCCTAAAGAAAGTCTCTTGCGAAATAGTATTTCTTGAGTAAGTTTTTATTTTTTTAACCAAAACTCCTTTCCACTGATACACTTGTAGATGGAATTGTTAAGACGAGAGAAAACAAATTATAAGCTTCTGTGAAAATTCTTCTGTGAAGTTCTTGCGTCGATATATTCCTGAATTTTCCATCGGCATAAGTTCAATTTTAAGGCGCTTGGTTTTTTTTAAACTCATCGGCCGTAAAACTGTTGAAGATTTTAAGTGCCTGAGATGGAAAATGTAAATTAAATTGTTCGAATTTCGTTGTATCAGCCAGACAAATAAATTGAAGTTTTTCACAATCTTGAAATCTTATGTTTATTTCTATAAGAATGTGGTCTAAAATTTCAAAATATAGCTGTTTATAATTTTGAGAAATTGTTTCTAGTGAAAGAGTGGCATATTCCCGTTTAGATTAGACTATTTCTGTGATTTTACGCGTGTTTTCAAACAGTGTTTAAAGGTATCCGAACACGTTCGAGACCCTTTTTTTTAAATTGGTATAGTAACATTTTAATGATATTTTTATATTTAGTGTTATTAAACAATAACATTGGGCTATAAATATTTAAAATATATATTAATAATTTTGTAAAAATGATAATTATGCATGAAATTTTAAAGAAATTTGTCAAAAATTTCAAATGTACTACATGAAAATATATTCAATCAATTTGAAAAATGATACTACCAAAATAAACTACATGCATTTTTCTAGGGAATGAACTAGAATCAAAAGGATATTTAAATAAACAAAAATTTGACAAGCGGTCAAAAAATAAATACAAGATTTTTGATAGTTTTAGTCATATTTCTTAAATAAATGACCATAGTTAAAAATTTTTCAATTCAGCATAATTCTTTTAGTTCATTCCCTAGACAACATTATGAAGAACAAGTTCTCAAAATTTTATGTGAATCCATCAATAACTTTTGAGTTATAACATTTGAAGTGAGGAAATAATGCATAAAAATTAATTTAGAGAAAAATGCATTTGAAGTGTTAATTGTTATGTTTTTAATTTAAATAAACAGTCAAAGAGAAACTATTTAAACATTTGAGAAACCTTTCTAAAATTATATTTTTTAAAAAAGTAAGTTTTAAATTTAAATTTTGACAGGTGTTTGGTCTTTTAACGGCCATTTCCGGTGTTTCCCACACCTACTTCCGGTTTTCCCGCCTTGATTAAAATCTTAATATCTCTGCAACTAATGAACTTAGAGACAAAATCAAATATATTTTGGAAAGTCAAATAAATGCTCTATCAAATGAGATGAAAACCTTTTTTTTGGGATTTTTGGTCAAAAATGACATTTTCAACGTGTTAGGATACCTTAAAAACATCATCGTTACGGCTCAATAGATCACGAGTGTATTTTATTTGAGATACACAATAGTTTAAATCTAGTGACTTTTTCTGGAGAATTTCGAATATTATATCAGTAAGGCCAAAAATTTCACTGAATACTACTGCCAAAAATGTAAATTCAGAATCGTTCATATCATTTAAAAATCCTTTTGTAAGTTGAATTGTTTTGTCCGAATGTTCGCTGTCATAAATTCGAATATTTATTTTAATTTATCTCAATCTTCAACAAACACATTCACTAATTTCGAATTGGAGGACCATCGAATATGTGTTATGATTGGTATGCGTTTTGCGCGTGGCGGAATTTGATGTAAGAGTATACGATCGTTTCGCCGAGTGATGAAAAAACGAAGGAATGCCTCTGAGGCGCAAAAAAAATTCGACACTTAGAAATTTTAGAAAAACTTTGCTACAATACAAGATTGAAATGATGTGCTAGACAATGGACAAAAACGGTTTGAGGAGCTTTATCCTTGACTTTTTTCTGGAGTCCATTCAAGTGACCAGACATTACACTGGCCCCATCGTAACATTGTCCTATTAATTTGTGTTGATAATCAAACGGATTCAAAATTTTGTCCAACATTTTCTATAACATTTCTGATGTTGTCTTCACTCACATCATGGAAACCCAAAAAATCGCTCAACTAATATGCCTTCACAATTCACAAATCTTAATATTAAGGAGCATTGGGAAGTCTGATTTATGTCAGTGGTGTCGTCCACTTGAATAGAAAAGAATTTAGCCCCCTTTATTTCATCTTTGACGTGATCGTTTATAATCGGAAATACATTCAATCATTTCATTTTGAATAATTTTTGAGTCACCAGTGAAGTTTTTAATCTTTTTGTTATGATTTTGAATTTCTAAAGGACTTTTTGATATCAACAATCAGTAATTCCTTGAAATTTCCGCGATTTATGGAGTCACTGCTTTCATCATGGCCCGGAATGCCTTTTCTTGTTTGCTCAAATACATATATTACTGCATCAATCGCTGTTTGTAGAAACAGTCTATTCAAACGAAAATTTTCATTGAAATGCACTTTAAAAAGCCTAGCATTCTCCCTCAGGGCATCGGAAATCGTGTTCTGATTTAAAAAAATTTCTTAGCATTAATTCACACTTCAGCAGAATCATCGTGCCTATTAGCAGAATCATCGTGCCATCGTACCATCGTGCCATCGCAGACTTATTAAACATAGCACGTGCCGTGCACGTATTATGCTTAATAAGTCTGCGAATAAGTCTTTATTCCAAACACAATGTTTATTACTAAAAAGTAAGCACGGCCAACAAAATAATCTTTTTGGCTACTGCATAGCCATTTATACTGTGTAAACCAATACTCTTGAAAACTAATATTGTACGACTTACAGCTCTTTTTAATTTATATTTTCGCCATAGTTGTCAATAAATCCGTTGGACGTGCTTGACGTAATACGTCCATTTTGTCTTCGTCTTTCCACCGGCTAAACGGAGTTTCCAGTAAATTGCACACAATATCATTAATTGGATTCATTCCGCTAAAAAATCTAAAACAAAATGGTCAACAAAATCATTGTTCTATTTCATGTAATATTTGGCATTTTCGGCGTGATTGGCTAGACTTTTTGGCGCTAAATCTCCTTCTATTAATTTCTTTATTCGCTGCTCCCAACGGGAAAGGAGGGACATCTATTTTTAGATTTCAACCGGCAACCCTGTAGAAGAAGGGGAATCGCGGTTTTTAGCTTTTGCCTTCCTTCGGAGCCGACAGTTTAAATGTCTTTCAGCTGCTAATGGCGGTGTTGTCATAACAACCATCTGGTTTACGGAATATGTGCAGTTATTTTCAGCAAAAACTTCCGTGCTAAGCTTTCGCTGTCTACAGTCGTAAGCATTGTTAGATATTTCCGTGTATTGAATAACGCGCTGTGTGCGAAATTAAATTCGTTCATATTTGTAAATACGTTAGTAATTTATAAATCGTAAAAGAAAAAAAGAGAAATTTTAAGTAGAAATATTGAAAATGTATATATATGAAATACTGAAAAAAAAGATTAATTTGAGAAATGTTATTTGAAAAATGAATTTGATGAAAAATGTTGGGGAAGTGACACTTCCCTTCCTTCGCCTGAAAAGCCGCCACTGATTTGAATCCATATAGCCTTACCTGCTATTGCGGGGCCATTACCTATCCTGGTACTAGATTTGGTTTAACGTTCGACTTTTCTTGCTACAAGAGGGGTGATTGAACTAGGACCTATAGCTTAAGATTAATTCCCAATCGCTACTAACATCCATATCTAAACCGCGATTCGGATCTGAGTGCTTACCACTTAATTATCTGGTCGGACCTGGTAGATGGAATAAAAAACTAACGAAGCAGAAAACCAAAGTGAAAAAGTGGCAGACTTAAATTTGCGACTTATTTGCTTTCTATCACTGAAAAGGAAAAACTACATTTTATTCTTTTGTGTCTTTCTACATATGCGTATCAAAACACTAATGGAATCTTCCCCAAACTTTGAAAAGTTCTTGTAACATACGTTAAGCATCGCAGTGGGACGGTTTTATGCAAAGCCTAGGAAATTAGTTCTGTCGCAAAACACTCCTCTATTCTGAAGATGACAGAAAGGGAATTGTCTTTTCCAGCTGACTGCATATTAGATCCGAGTCGAGCGGTCTCCAGTCATTCCGCAACACAAAGAACAAGTCGAAGAATGTCGGGGAAGCCATTCTTCCTTTTCTTACATTCTCCGCCAGCCTGTTGACACAATTTTGTCTCTGACCAATGAACAAAGGAATCTGGGGACAGCCAATTATTTTCCGGGGGCATTGGCGAGTAAAGGGAAGAAGGGGAATCGCATGTATCATCGGCGACAGGAAGGCTCTGGTGACGTCCATA
This sequence comes from Meta bourneti, assembly GCA_933210815.1. Taxonomy (NCBI): domain Eukaryota; kingdom Metazoa; phylum Arthropoda; class Arachnida; order Araneae; family Tetragnathidae; genus Meta; species Meta bourneti. Next base: position 56,118,161 of record OW119931.1, on the reverse strand, counting down.
CCAGAGACGCTGTCTGCGAATATGACGCGAGATAAGGATGTTTACGTGGAGGATTCGGATACTGCCAGTCAGGAACGATCGCACGTGATGATGCTTATACAAATAGTGATGTTGCTACATGTTTTTGGCTTTTCTTATGTTCATCGAGCGATGAAACACGAATTTCTTATTTAATCTATAAAGATTCAGCGACTGAAACGGAAAAGGCCTGATAGCCGAATGGTTAGCACTCTTGTTATCGATTCAACAGACCACGGTCAGGCATAGATATTCGTAGTGGTTGGGAATCCACTTTAAGACGTGGGTCCCTGTCCAATTAACCCTCCTGACGGTTGTCTCTGCGAGGTAGATTATTAGATCAAACTGACCAGATCTTGATGGATGAGATATATCGTCATTAAAAAAATGACCAGACCTTGATATCATCATAAAGTAATCAGCAATATCTTGACGACGAGACATCTCGTCATTATCAAAACTGATAAGATCTTGATGGACGAGATATCTCGTCGAAACAACTTGGAGGATTAATCCTCATATGAAAGGGATTTTTAGTGAAAAAAATGACCAGACCTTGATATCATCATAAAGTAATCAGCAATATCTCTGACGACGAGACATCTCGTCATTATCAAAATTGATAAGATATTGATGAACGCGATATCTCGTCGAAACAACTTGGAGGATTAATCCTCATATGAAAGGGATTTTTAGTGAAAAAAATGACCAGACCTTGATATCATCATAAAGTAATCAGCAATATCTTGACGACGAGACATCTCGTCATTATCAAAATTGATAAGATATTGATGAACGCGATATCTCGTCGAAACAACTTGGAGGATTAATCCTCATATGAAAGGGATTTTTAGTGAAAAAAATGACCAGACCTTGATATCATCATAAAGTAATCAGCAATATCTTGACGACGAAACATCTCGTCATTATCAAAATTGATAAGATCTTGATGGACGAGATATCTCGTCGAAACAACTTGGAGGATTAATCCTCATATGAAAGGGATTTTTAGTGAAAACAAATAAATCAGAACGGAATTTTACTTTCATTACTCAAATGCTCTCGTGTGATACGTGTAGGGGTTACCTTAAAATGTACCTTATCACCGTTTTGGAGACGTTTGCCATTTAATCTAATTGACTTTCCCCAATCGACTATCATTTTCAATTCGCAATTCATCATTTGAATTTTCTATTGGCGAAATGCTGAAATCGTGTTCGAAAAACAAGCCAAGTGACGTCACGGTCGGAATATTTACAGGATACACGTTGCGCCACAGAAATGATTCTGCCACCTAATTTGATAGGTTACGAGTTCGAAACTAGGTCTAGCCAAAGACCGTCGTCTACACGGGGACTGCACGTTAAGTCTGTCGTGCCCTCAAATTTCCTCACGTGGGCTTGGTGTAGAAGTAGAGTGGTAGAGTGTAGCCTTGGTGTGTAGAGTGGTGTGCCAGCTCAGGTGTTGACTTCGTTATCTGACATTTTGTTGTCCTTAGATCTTTCCTTTAGGGATTGATCCCAGACCTTCACCAATAACCCGTAGTGTTGCTCCAGTGCGACGTTAATCAACTACCTACCTATATTTTCGAGAAAACCTTTTATTGCACTGATATACAATTCTTAACAATTCAACAAAACAGTTGAAAACCTTTCGTGCTGTTATAGAAAATTCGGCATTTATGCATTATTCAAGTGTACAAACTTTGTACGCTCAATATAACGAGTCTTTACCTTCCATGTTATGAATAAAATTTCTATAAACCCTGATCCTTGTAAAATATTCCCTTCTAAAGGTGTTATTTTCGTCAAGATATGTCAAATATACATCACGCTCGAGTTCCTTTGATTGTCAGCTTGTCTAACAAGATCTACGTCCTCGAGAATTTCATTTTTGAGCTAGCCCTCGAGCTTTCGAAAAGTCCTCGGATATTCCTCGATAAGTCGAACCAAATTTCTTCTAAGTCTCCTCCAAATTGTTGCTCACGAGACTTGGCAGCCAGAAAGCTTTGTCACGAATGCGGGAAGACCTGTTTTGACATGCTCACTTTGCACCGGGTTTTCGAAGGAGGATCCTCCCTCTTCATGACATCTCAAATTTCATTTGATCGCGTAACAGGATATTTGGAAGCGATGAGACCCGTTTCTAGGTTTTGGGAAAATTGTTTTATGAGCTCTGTAATGGGTGGTCCGGTTTTTCACGTAGTTGAGAAAAAGGACAGAAAAAAGCATCTGTGAGTAAATAGGGTGCGATGCTCAAAATAACCATATTAGGTCTCATGTTTAGTAATTAAGTAACGATTACCTGAAAATTAGAGAAAATTTTGAAAAAAAAGCCCTAGCTTGAAAAATAGGGTGTTTAAATTAATAGCATCAGGTGTTATCTTTAAAAAATTAGGTTAATCTAAAATAACATTTAAAAGAGAGAGAGGACAGCTTAAAATGAAAAAGATAAACAGAAAAAGAAGTTGCTTGTGAAAAAAATTAGGGTGTGGTATTTAAATAAACCTTATTGGGTTTTATCTTTTATAATTTCGTAATGATTACCTTAAACTTAGAAAACAAAATTACTCTTAAAAGAGAGAAAAGAGAAGAAGCACTAGCTTGTACGAAAAAAAAAGTTATGGTGTTTAAATTTACTATATTAGGTTTTATCTTTAATAATTTAGTAATGACTACTTTAAAATGTCAGAAATGGCAGATGAAAGGAAACATTAGCTTGAGAAAATAAGGTGTTGCTTTTAAATTTTTCTTATTAAGTCTCATCTTTAGTAGTACGATAATTATCTTAAACTTTTTCCAATTGAAAACATAAAAGTATTATTTATCCAGTCGCCATCTTGCCATTGCTCGAAATTGAAAAATGGATATAGAGGTTTGGTTAACTTTTGTCTTGTCTTATGTCAAACATAACATGTTAATTAAAGTTCTTTAAAGATGTCTTCCAAATGATTTTTTAATGTTAATTTTTATCCGATGTGACGCCCAGTGTGGTGAAAGATAAAAACTCATTATTTGATTAATCTTTCACATAAATCCCTGTTAATAAGCATTTTACACCGAGTCCACTAAAACCTAGCGTTATTTAACAAGTGTTTTTACTTTGGTGATTAAAATTGGGTATTCAGTTGAAACAAGCAGCCCATTAATGTATTCATAATCATGATTCGTCTTCTAATCCGAAGTTCGTAACATTCGGGGTCCTTATTGCATTAATAATGAAACACGCGTAGGTTGAAAATCTTTATTTTAATCTTGAATATATTCCATAAAATGAGAAACGTAAAAAGATGCTTTGCTACAGATGAAAACATTTATATATGCCCCCTACACAAATCAAACATGTAAGCCATTCTCAATTAAGAATGGGTAGTTTAAATATAGAAACCTCCCACACAGGTGGGCGTAACACATATAAGAATCTGGAATCGCACTGAATTCTTGAAATAAATTGAACAAAACAAGTCGATATTTTGTCCATAAAGAAAAATAACAAGTTTTAATAAAAATGAATATATCACAAAATAATTTACATTTTAAATTTGAATAAAAAAATGAAAGCCAATTCTTTATGTGGAACATTTAACCTATGTTATGACAGGTTATGTGTGACTCACATTACAAAATTAAATGTGTTCTATCTTTTAAGAAAAATCATGAATTAAAATAATTTTTTTTCATTTACTCTTAGGCTTCATACTAAGTAAGAGGGAAAGTGAAAGTTTTAATTTTAAAAGTAGAATTTTATAGAATTAAAAACTGTTTTTGGTGACTCGCGTTACATTATATAAAGCACTTTTTTCGAAGTTATTCCTTAAATATAGTTATTGATATCTTAAAAGTAAAAAGAAAGACATACTTTCTTCTACTTAAAGTGCTCTTTCTATTATGCATGAAAATTAAATAGAAATTAACAATATTATTAGAAAAAATTAACTGCGAAGACAACCAAGTTCACAGTAAAAAAAATCTTCATACCTCTGGCTTTAGAACAGTTGACCATGTACTGATTAAATAAATGCGTAAAGGTGTTGCCTAATTCAAGTATAAAAGCTAAACTATCTAAAAAAACTAAAGAAAAGTTGAGTTCATTTTCAAGATTTTTTTTCACGTGCATGTCCCATATTTCGTAGAATTGCCCATCTAAAAACTTCTCTTTAACAACTGATCGAAAAAATTGAGAACGCAGATAATTTAATCACCACGAAACAAGAAAAACCATCAAGCATTTTCATCCTTGTCCATACTTTCAGATACTGATGTCATTTTCAAATATACGTGCACAGCTTCTGGGCAAAAGGGGAACTTCGTACTTTGGCAAGTGACAGAACCCCCTTATTGCTCCGTGAAAACCATGCTTATTGGTTTCGACAAGAGAGCGGGTTAGATAGAACAGGAGATTTCCATTCTCGGATAGTTGGCCTCGGGCTTTGTTGACTCAGGGTTGGTCCCTTTCACACACACAACTGTCCTGAATTATTACTTTCTTCCCAGTTTTTGGCTTCCAATACGCTTTTAGATTTGATTTTATTCTCACCCCTGAAGTTGGAGTAATATTCAATGTAGAATGAATGCGTTCTATTTTGCATTGATTTTAGTACAATGTTTTATTGATTTTAAAAAGAGGTGTGAGAAATGTAAATGGAAAATGCTTCGAGGAAAATAGGTCTAATCTTTCCTATTTTAAAAAATAATTTGAGTTATTTTGAGTGTTCTCGATGCAGGCCGTGTTTTGGTCAGTGAATTGCTTTTGCATCTTGTGTTTGAAATAAAGAAGGATAAAAGTCAATGAAATGATGGATGACGATTAATGAAATATGTGACAGGAAAAAAGAATTACCCTGACTGTCACAACTCTCAGGATAACAGTATGGTTAGTCCATCACGTACTAGTGCTTTGGGGTGTTACGAAAGGACATTCGTGATGATTCGAGACATCTTTTGAACATTTTTCGGAGGAAGGACATCACGGAATTTATCTAATTTTGATCCGGAATAAGGAAAACAGAAAAAGGTTGCATAAAAGTTTGATTTGAATTGAAAAAGTTTGATGGGTATATTCAGTTGAGATCACTAAATGAAATGATTCCTCGTGCTATTAAAGCGACTTGCTGTAAAATTAAGTATAGGGCCGCCGGTGATGGTACGTAGTTCCTGGGGATTGACTCATGGTACAGGATTGAGAGTGGTTTCTGAAAGACTTAAGTCTTTTGTTGTAGTTGGACTTTGCCCCTTCTCACTTTAGCTGGGCAGAGTGGAATGACCCTCACAATGTATGATTCTACCGAAAGAATAATCTCTAGACGTGTTTCACCCATTCTGCCCAGTGACACTCCTCCCCACCACATTGAGGTTGCATAACAGGATTGAACTTTTTGAGCGTGTTCGGACTTGGTCTAGCTGTTTTCAATTTAGATCTTAGGGAATAAGTAACAGCAGCTCCTGGTATATGTTTTTGGAATGTTATTCAAAAGAAACTTCGGAATAGTTGAATTATAAAAATTAACTCTATGTGAGGGATTGTCTGTGTAAACAAGCAAACCAGAAGGAAGACGGAGATTTTACCTACTTAATGTTACCGGAATGCTCTCTCATGATGCACACACATATCGGGTTTACTAATACTGTAGTTTATTATAATTTTGGTGAAGTTTGGCATTTTATCTAATTAACATTAACAAATTAATTATGATACATAAATTCGGAATTCATTTTTTTGAATTTTCATTATATAATTATTTTCGTATCCTTATCTTATCTTTTCCGTCACGTTTGAATTACTTTTTCAAGTGTTAATATGTTTTTCAAGTATGAAAGTATTTTTATACAAAGGTAAATACTACTTTATTACCTTGTAAATAAAATAATTAAGAAGCTAGTCTGAAATGTGTTTCCAATCATTGTTTCAACCATGAATTATTTCCATTTATTTGATTTTTTAAATGCATGTTAGGTTCCACAACCACTTCATTAAAATTATCATTGATCTTAATACTGAAGAATTGAGAGTTGAATAAAGAAAAATATAAAAAATTAATAATTAATGATAAATTCTATTACCGACATGCTGAAGTCATTCGAAAAACAATCCAAGTAACATCACTTCCTGAATATAATCATGAAGCACGTTCAAGAACATTACCGCCACCTGCATTTAGCTTTACAGAAAAAGTCGCTCATGTATCGTCGAAATCGTGATAAACCAAATTAGTTAATAACCGGAAGTATTTTTTCTTGAAAAAATCTTTAATAGGCTCCACATCCTTCGTGTCTTACCAAAAAGCATACTCAAAATTTATAAAATATAAAAGAACTTTTGTACTTTATGATATATAGGAAGTGAGACATTTACATGAACTTTCATATATTTAATAATATTTCAATAAATTTTTCCCAAACTAAAGAAAATAATTTTTTCTGGGGATAAGTATTTTTATCAGCTTAAAGAAACGTTATTTTCATAAAGAATTACAAATAAAAGATGCAGATACTTTTTTTACCAGTAATTGTAATTTTTTAAATGAATGCAGACCTTTCACAAAAAAATGGAAACCCAATTTTTAAACAGCTGCTTAAAACATTCCTTTAGTGATTACAATAAGCTAAGCGAAGGCATAAATAACTCAACCTTAGAAAAACAAAAACTTCTAGGACTTTTGAAAACTTTCGCCGTTGAATTTATTGCCGTTTCTTTGACAGCGTTATTGGTTTTGAAACGATTTTCTGAATCATTATTGGTGGTAATAAGGAAACAAGAAAAGTACACCTGCATTGAGTTGGAAGCGAGCTAACCAGCTTGTAAAACAAAAGAAGCCAAAATTACACACATAAATAACCTTTCAAAACTAGCATTGCCACATAGACAGGCTTTATTGTTCTGCATCGCTTAAGTGGCAATTAAGGAAGTTCTTAATTATCTTAATTATTAATCAATAGTTCTTCTCAATGGATTAATCGAATTGAAATATTTCAGTTAAAAACAGATGCTTTAGCACATTACTTTTCATACCTATAATTTATTTGTGGAATACTGTTTTCGGTTTTGTTTTTCCTTCGTTCATATTTAATGTGTTGTGGTTCGTGAAAATGATCAAGCTGAGATTCAGGAACTATTCTTTTCATAGAGCAACAGAATACAGTTGCGAAAAATGTTCGAAAGATGTCTCAGATCATCATGAATGTTAGTTACAGTAAGACATGTAATTCGGATTCATATGGCTTATTTTCTGGTTTAAAATTATATAATTTTAAAGGACAGATGAAATGTCAAAAGTGTAGAAAAAAATTATTCGATCACTTAAAACTTTCATAGGAATATTTTAAGTATTAAATACTCAATTTGTAAAATTAAAAAACAATTCAAACTTTGGGGAAACTTTTGGTATAGTGTGTAAAATGATTAAAAACAATTAAAGCAATGACATTCAGGTTGTTTGATAACGTATATATCAATCCAACCCATTTCCCACGTTCATGCAAAATCTTGAGTCGATCCATTTCTCGATGTTTGCATGATTGTGTGACAAATATAACGTTTCGCTTTCATGAATTGATTAGGATATGCATTGCTTATTTTGCACTGAAACACAGGCTAGTCTATTACATTTGATTTGCAAATAAAATTGACTGTTCCTTAAAACATGAGAGATTTAAATACTTCAGCGTTCTTAAAATAATTTCAAATATATTCTAATTTTATTATGTAAAGGTTTATCTAAACCTTTCCTTTAAATTGTCTAGGTAAAAGTACAATACATATTCAGACAATACAATTATTTTTGCTTTTCTGCTACATAGTGATTCAGACAGAATTTTGAAATAGTGCATTATATTGTTTCACAAATGTGCATTAGAAAAAGGGGTTGCATTCTAAGCAACAAAATAAAGTCCTCTCCTAACGGAATTCGTGAAAGCAAAAATGAATTTCGAAATACATTACGTTAAAACCTTTTCGAATGCTCATTTTTCCTTCTTTAAATGTTATTAAAGCTATCCTTTTACAGCTACAGTTGTAGTTTCATGTAGCACATCTTGTTCCAGGATTTTATTCAGAAAAAATTAAAATGATTGAAATTCTTTCCTTCTTAAGGAAATACGTTGCGAAACAGATACTTTTATTATATCTGGCATTTAAAAGTAACTCATTCGCTCTTTGGCTACTCATGTCTTTTTATGAATCGATGAAACTTTGTTAGATAGAAATTTCTTTTGCAAAGAGAAGCTAAACTACTGGAATTTTTATAGAATTATTATAAACTAGGAAGCTAATAATTTGGAGGATTCTCAAAATATAATATAATCTCGAGTTCTAGATAAGTAGCTAACCCTCCAAGTGGTTTGGACAACCTATATCGTCCATCAAGATTTGACCAATTTTGCTAATTACGAGATACCACGTCCTCAAAATATTGCCGATTTTTGATGATGATATCAAGATTTGATCAGTTTTCTTCTAATGGAGAGATATCTCATACATCAAGATCTAGTCAGTTTTGCAGAAGAGATACCTCGTCGAGACAACAACCAAGATGGTTAAGGCTCCACTTCCCTCATTCAATTGTGAAATTGCTCAGCTTACTTAGAATTGCCTCTCATCGATATAACAACTGTCTTAACACACGTGCATGCATATCTCGTGCAATTGTGGAAAATATTACTTTTTATTGATATAGAAGAGCTTGAGAAATATCAAACCGTATTTTTGTTGAAACACAATGAAAAGTAAACCGAAAAGAAACACAAAACCGGAATTATGAGTTTATGGACATTTTCAACTTTTTTTTCTGTTGCAATTCCATTCCACACTTCACAGTAACAAATATTTTCTAGAAATCCATATAGACAACTTGTAATGTGGTTTTCTATCTTGTATAAGTGTGAGTAAACACTTAGTCCTGCATATTAGTCATCTTTCCAGAAAGTAATAAATATTCATATCAATTATCTTTATTCAGAAATCCAGCCTCTATTCATTAGACAATCTTATCAAGCTCAATACAGCATATTATCAAGCTCAATACAACAGCTTATCAAGTTCAATACAATAATATTTTACCTCTTCAGACATTGATGTATGCGATTTACATGTGTTGAATAGCAACAAACATCTTGGATGAACCACTTTGCAACATCGGCATCATCTATTTTTTCATAGGCATTCGTTATTATGTAAAATAATACTTCATATAGAATGCTTCTAAAACTACAGAATGAACTGATTCAATTGACGTGTGTCCAATTTAACAATGCAATTTCTAAACAGCTAATTTTTTCCATTTGAAAGAAATTTCAATAACTCGTTGTGCTTGCTGCTCCAGTGCTACATAAATTCAATTACTTACCTTGAAAGAATTTATAAAAAGTAATAATTCCATTTTATATTTTTTGTTGTCGTTTTCTAACATCCTTTTTAATTTTTTTTAATATTTAACTCTTGAAATAACCATGCTAGATAAGAATCGAAATTTGATACAAAATTAAAAACCATTTCAGAGAAAAACTTTGAATTACTCAATGACTTTATTAGAAAAGTCAATCGTAATACACGTTTCCAATTTAAAAAAAAGTTAAGAAATAATCATAATATCGCTTTACTAGAACTTCTGGAAATTAAATGTGCATCGAAAGGAAATTGGATTGAGAAAAATATTTTTAATTTTTAAAATTGAAGTGAATGAGAATAATATTGTGGATGAAGTAATTACTAATTAAAATACTAAAATAGTTTCATTAATAAAATAGTAACTGGTTTAACAAGAGTAAAGAACTGAAAAAAATCGAAATGGTTGAAGAGAGTGGTATAAAATTTGATTATTAAAATATTCAATTTGATTACTTATTAAAAATGGATGATTTTAATGAACAAAAATGATGTGGGCTCTCAAAACTATTTTTTCTTCTACTTTGAAATCATACGCTTTTTGAATACAAATTATCTTTATTCTAATGAAACGAATGTGCCGGGAAATATTTTTCGACAATTTTATAAACTACTAGGCAGAATTATCCGACCTTATTCGCATTCTATTTGTGATTGGGAAAGTGACCAAAATAATTAATTTTCTCTTTCGTAGAAAAATGCCAACATTATTTAAGTACTAATAAGGTAATTTTTAACTGCCTTTTGACATTTTAATAATTTTAATAACTTGTTTTGGATGCAAATCGAATACATGAATATTCATGCATATAAAACATTTCATATATCTTTCTCTATTATATGACGAAACTACGAAAGGTGTCACTGGGGTTACTACTAAAGTCGATATCGAGTTGGTTTCTTTTTTTTTTTTTGGGGGGGGTAGAGAGGAATGCCCCTTCTCAAGTTCGTCTCCTGTAAAATTACCGTAACTCAATTCGTAAAAATGACAAATCTACGAGTCATAGATTTTTACCAATAATTTTTGACTTGTGGCACTTTTGCAACAGGCATGCGACATTTTCGACTTTCGTCATCTTTAAGAGAAGGATGACAAATTAATTTGATAAGATATTATTTTTAATGTGAATACATTGTTTCTTGAAAATTCCAATCACAATAATAAAAAAACTTGTTTTAAAATTGAATCTTCGGTGCAGACAAAGCAAAGGTATCCGATTACCATTTTTAAATAATGGTTGGTCTATTTGACAGGTTTTTTTACAAAAGAAAATCACTGTTTCCTGTTTCTTCTATCATGTATAAGTTGCTTAAATATAACTTCAACTCCTAAAGTAGGCAACATTGACCTTTTGTCTCTACAACACACATTTTTAATATTTCAAAAGTTCTAATTTGGATTTTACTTACATTAATATTTGATCAATATAGGCAAAGTTCCATCTAGTTTTCTTTACTCTAATTTGCATGCAGCTTTAAATCGAATCTGTTACTGCTAGATTGGTTGTTTCATCCCTTATTATTGCCTAATTTGTTGGAATCTGGAAGAATATCTTCTGTGTATAAACGAATTCGACACAATAAAGATTTTAACTTCTGCCTGTTTAGGTTACAAAATGAAATAATTGGTGCAGTGTCCTTTGTAGACAACACATATTAGTGAAAAATATGCTGCTGTTCGCTGATAGTTACGGTCATTCTTGTGAACGTTTATGCGATTTAAGTGCTCAGTTTGCTAGAAAAGCTTTACCTTTTGATATGATGGTTGATGCTTTTGGTCTTCGCGGTCTAGGTGATTTTTGTCTCTTCTGTTGCTGAAGTGGCGGATGAGGTTAAGACTACTATATTAAGCAATCAACTGAACCTTCTTTTTGAAGTCTACACTCGATAACTATTCAAAGTGCATCGGATGTGTCACTAACCATCTGGAAAATTGTCAAAATCAGAAGAATCACAATATAGCATCCTTGGAACTTTCCCACCTACGCTGTTACTATTCTAAGTCTTTAACTGTCACAATACCATCTTTAAGACTTAGAACTTTCATCGACATTATATTTATTCCTGCCACTTGCTTTAAAAGCAATGCTACACATCTTCACTGTAGGACTCAGAATCTGTAGATCAATCTTTGCTCTAAATACTGGTTCTACTGGTATTGATGTCAAACCATGTTAGAACTTTTAAAAGGTACTTTTTCGGAAATTGATGTAATTGTACTTTACTTCAGTTATTACGCTCAATGTGTGCCTTGTTTTTTTCTCAAATAAAGTTATCCAATGTTATATAGCAAGCTTCCAATGGCGGCCGTACCAGGTTATGACGTACGAGGTTGAATTACAATAAATGAACACTTGGCTGAACCGTTTTTGGAATATCTTTCGGAATTATCTTTTTTATTCTTAAGCATTCTTATATGAGATAGTCAAAGTATGAAATATTGTACACTTTCAGAACATATGAGAAGCTTCTGAAAGTGTAGAATGAACTATTTCAATTGATGTGTGTCCAATGTTAACAACACATTTTCTGACCAGTTTTTCCCTTTGAAAGTAACTGAAACAGCAATAATTCTATTGCATAAATTCTGTTGTGGTTTTTTAGTGCATTTTTAGTTTTTAATACGTAACTCTTGAAATTAACACGTGAGATAAAACCTAGATTTGATGCAAAACTAAAAGACCTTCCATTAAAAAAATCAGAAAATTTGAAATTAAACGGTCTTTAATAATTATAAAAATCAATCGTATTACCCGTTCCCAATTCAAAGTACTTCTGGAATGATTATAATTTCGCTTAATTGTAGCTTCTTGAAATTAAATGTGCATCGAAAGAGATTTATTTTTTATACATGGTCATTAAAAATAATACATTTAGGAAAGATTAAAAAAAATTATGGAATAGTTTAATTAGTAAAATATTAACTGGTTTAATTTGAGTTATAAATTGTGAAAAAGAAAATGGTTCAAAAAGAGATATGAAATTTAATTCATCAAAAAATATGAGTCGTGATTAATTATTAAAAATGGATAACTTTTAATTAACGAAAATTATTTGGGCACTCAAAACTGACATTCCAGTATATCGAAATTCTAATGTAAAGCAAACTATTCTTTATTCGGTCTGTATTAAAATAATTACATGCGTTCTTAAAACCAAACGCAAATGCTTTTAAAGTGAATTTAAAAATGAATATATATGCAGCATACATATCATTTGTATATTTTAACGACTCTTTACTATAATCTGATATACTTGACCCATACAGTGCTGGGCCCCAGTAGTCCAGTTGGTCGATTGCCCATCGATTAGGTCGATTGCCAGTTCGAAACTCAATCTAACTAAAGACCGTCCGTAGGAGCTTGTGCATGCTAAATTCGTCGTGGCCGTAAATGTCCTCATGTTGGCGTGGTGTGGATGTTTGGAGAGTGGGGTGCCAACTCAGGTGTTACCTCATTATCTGACCGTGGTTACTACAAGTTGTCCTCTGATCTTTCCCTTCGGGATTGATCCTGTACCATCGCCAATAGTCAGTTGAGTTGCACCAGTATGACGTAAATTCATCTACCCTACAGTGTATTTAGGAAAGGAAAAATAATTATATTCTCTTTAAGTAAATTTCGAGGAACGATAGTTAACAATAAAATTGTGAAGGTTCAAGAAAATTTTCATTCTCCAATGTTTTTGTAGGCATTTCGAATGAAAAGCGCATTCTCGGCAAGGGTTCAATATAAAACATTAAAACGTATTCATGATTTCATACATTCATTCATACATGTATGTATTCAATGGTGTATGAATCATGAATACATTAAAAATGTATTCATGATTCATACACCATTTTAAATAAGGAACTGAGAATGTAAAAGTAGATCCAGATATTGATTCCTGCAAATTCATCTGAATAAATATTTTTTATTGAACCCTTTTCAGCAGCTGAATAATAAGAGTGAGAAAAACTTGCTTGACAAGAATTTGAATTGTTTGGTTAACTTATTGAACTTAATTTACGTTGCACTTGAGCTACACAGTGGGAAGTGTGATGCAGTATTTATACATCTATTTAACAAATTTATATGATCCTAACCATATGATTCAAACGTATGCCACTTACTAGATTAAAAAAGTAATCGTATTTTTAATGACGCTCTTTGAACTTTGTTATAAATATGAATTATTTTTATTTTAACGAAACAAATGTAAGGGAAAAGTTCTACGTCACAATCACACCAATATTTACAAATTATGCTGAGCTTTTATTATTACAATATGTGCCTGAAGCCATTGCTATTTTAAGTCACGCATACGTAATTAAATACATAATTCAAATTGATTGTATCTATTTGCATAATCTATTGCACTTGATCCCAATGTCCTCTTGACACATAACGTGATTGACCTATACAATTATGAACAATGCACCCACCTTACTTCTATCCAATGAAGAAATCGTATTATAATTGATTTTATACAAAAATCGATTGTTTATTAATATAGTATTAACAGTTTTGTTTAGCTTTATGATTGGTTTCATGATATATGTCGTGACTTTTGCCCGTTTTACCATGATTCCACATACTAAGATATCACGCAAGTAAAGAATATCTTGATGTTACATTGTACAATGGAAAATTGATATCAGCTTGAAGCTTATAAGCAAAGGCATTGGTTGAGTTCTCAAAATTCTTCGAGTCACCATGTCTTTGGTGCACTCTTAAAGGAGCAAAAGATTGTCAGAATCTTTAGACCAATCTTTGTTCTATTCAAAACTACTGGTATTGATGTTGCGCCAAAGCAAAACCATGGTGAAACTCTTAAACGGTATTTTTTTCAGAAATTGATGTCATTGTACTTTTTTCAGTTATAACTCTCAATGTGTGCCATCTTTTTGCTCGAATCAAATTACTCAAAAATAATAAGAAACCAATGGTGCTAGTCTCCACCTGCGTGGTGAAAGCTTTGATATTGATGAAGCTTTCATGCTGTGTAGAATACGATCAAAATTTCAGAATATGGCGGTTTTTGGAGAAGATTTTTAAAACTTGTTCAACCAAATCTTAACCATAAAAGACTGAGGATTGCCTACAAATACGGTTTATCCGGAACAATAGTAATACTAGTGACTCATTTTGTCCTGCCTGTTAGTGGAATTATTGTTGCCATGAAACTATTGAGATATGAATCTGAACCAACGAACCTGTTCACTTTCGAAAATAATAGTTCCTGGGCTATTAAGGTACATTAAGGTACTTAATGATCACCACTGCAACCATTTTCTACTCCTGGATGGATTGTTTCATCCTTTATTATTGCCCCATTTGTTGGATTCTAAAAGAAGCTCTTCTGCCTTATAAACGAATTGTACACAAAAAAGTTTGTAATTCAAGCCTGTTTAGGTTGCACAATGTAATCACAGATACAGTATCCTTTGTAGACGACACATACTCGGGTCATATATTATGTTGCTGTTCGTTGATACTTAATCATTTTTGTGAACGCTTATGCCATTCAAGTGCTCAGTTTACACGAAAAGTTATTTACCTTGTGATGTTTCTGGATGCTTTTGGTCTTCGTGGTCCTGGTAATTTTTGCCTCTTCTGATGCTGAAGTGGCTGATGAGATTAAGACTACTGTACTGAGCAGTCAACTGGACCTTCCTTTTAAGTCTACACTCGATTATTGTTCACAGTAAGTGCATCAGACGTGCCACTAACCATCTGGAAAATCGTCAACACCAGAAGAATTACAATAGTTAGCGTCCTTGGAGCTTTCCTCACCTGTGCTATTATTATTTGGACCTTTCAACTGTCACAATACCATATGTAAGACTCGGGATTTATTCCTGCAATTTATTCCTCGTATTTATTCCTGCAATACCTGTTTTGAAAGCAGTACCTCCGTATCTGCACCGTAGACCCTACTAACAGGTTAGATTACAAAATGCTAATGAAATATAAATGTGTTTTCCCAATTTCTAATGTTATAAAACTACTCGATCCATGCAGAACATTTGTGTGAATCTACGGATGACAAAGTTACAAGACACATTTCCTTCCTCTTGTGCTTTTTTTGTAAAGCTAAATACGGAGGGGCTAATGTTTTAATGACAACTTTCGTAACTTCTGGCGTAGCTTGGCATGTTGTTCGAATGCAATTTCAGCATCTCACTTGTATTAAAAATTAAGACCAAATATTATCAAAACGTTGCTAAATCAAATAAGTCCTTTGCATTTTGTCCTCTCCGAAAATTTATGTTTACACTGAAAAACTCTTTCATAAGTTTATTTTAGGCGTAGTCAAAAGAGCATTGGAATCTAATGACTATATTGTTATTATTTGTTTTTTATTCTGTTATTAAAACTTTTCAAAATCAGTTTTCGGTAACTAATGGTTTATAAATTATGAAGCAATTTTTCGAAGTGGATACAAAATATTGAAATGACAAAAAATAAATTGGATGCACATTCCTAAATATAATGAAAAATGTCAAACCCTACGCCAAATCAAAATAATTACCAACCTAACACACAAATAATGCCGATATTTTCTATGTTATTGAATTATACAGGGTAATATACGCGAATCTATGGTAAAACTTTAAAGGATGGCAGGGTGCATCAAAATAGACAACTTTGTGTCAAGAAATGTGTCTATCTGTAACTGTTGCACGTATGCGCTAATACAGATATCGGTCAGGCAATAAAGCAACATTTTATTTACTTTATTTTACGGTAGTTGCTTTAAGGAGCAACGGACAACAGCAATACCTGCATGAAAGCGTCGAAGAATTGATTACCGAACATTTTTAAGGATACCTGGCACTTCGCGAAAGGTTACAGCAGCGACAAAACTTTAGCGAAGAGGTTCTCATTGGAGTCTCCTACCCAAGGCTCTTCAAGTATTCCCGTAAGAAGAACGTGAATTCGAGACATAATAAATCGGGTGATCATGGTTGAAAAACGACTGGTCCATCCCAAGTCCATCGGACCAGCTGAGGTGTTGATCTTGTCATCTGATCGTGGTTCAAAATTACGAGGTGTTGTTCTCGGGTCTGCAAATCAAGATGGATCCCGGAGGTGTTCACCTTTTCTATTCTATTTTTATATATTATATTTGTTTTGAATGTTATCCCTGGACAATTATGTAAACCATATCTGTTTCAAATTACAAATTTGCCATGTTACTATTTTTCTTATTCCTTCACTCTCGTTATCCTTCTACTTAGTCTTGAGTTTTACTTATCTAACTTTCAATAATTGTTCGATTATTTTATGGGAGGCTGAAATAGAAAGGTAGAACTTTAAGTGGTAAAATTTTAAATCGTAATTTCAACAACATCTTTATAAAGTTTAAAAAATAATATGAAGATACTCTCATAACTGCTACATTGTAGACCAATTATGAGACACTAGGTTTAAAAATTTGCCGAGAGAGGGCTTTATAATTGATTTAGACTTAGAAGCTTTTGAAAGAAATTGAAAGTATTAAATTAAGAATTTATTAAGAACTAGCTGAATTACCCGGCGTTGCTCGGGTTGAAATGGTTAAATGTTGCTTGAAAAGTGAATTAGAATAATCACTTTTCTTTCACAGAAAAATGCAATCATTTGAGTTGTACGGAAAATACGTTTTAACTTTTTCATAACTTATACTATATACTTCGGACGCAAATATATGCATTTAATTCCTGAATATATTGCAATATCTAAAAGATTAAGACATAAATACGAACAGAAACGAAATTCCGACGAAAAAATGCAGAATTCTAAAAAACGAATGATGCGCAGTGTCGGATTTCGACTGCCTGAGTGTATTCTGAAACAGAGCAATTCGAAAAAAGATATTTGAAAATATTGATAAAGACGATAATGAAATTTAGTAATGCTCAAATATGACTGCAACATTTCGCTGTGTTAACTCAAATAGACAAACACGGGATTCTAAATCAAATTTATAAAATAATAAAAATTAATTCTGGTTTCCCAAATCTAAAATAACAAAATTACGCTTTTATGATTAATGAGTTGAAGTTTTTCGTGTTTCATTACAAAATGTAAATTATGAATAATGAAATATTTTAAATATCCTTTTTTTATCAAACAAATATTCATGTAAAAATATAAAATTCATATAGAAATAAAATAATAAACTTTAATTCAATAATGCACATTACACCTGTCAAATAAAGTAGGAAATACTTATACAATCAACTAAAAGTTAGATTTAGTAATGCTCAAACATGACGGCAACATAGCTTTGCCCGGGTATTTATCCCAATCTTCTATTGGACAGGAAAAGGAATGAAATCAATGTATAGTGTAAAATCAAAGTAATTATATTAACAGGTTCTAAAAGTATAAGTACAGTACACGCATTATAAAGTAAAATATTTTACAAATTCACTGCAATATAAATTTAACACAAAACTTGATTATACACAACATTTTTAGTTTCACCTCCGGGAGCAAGAATAAATAAATTCTTGGGTGAACCCACCCTCGAGCAACCAACATAAAGTTGTCCGTGGGAGAAACACGGCGATCTCAAATCCACTCCGCAGTACTTGATAGACTGCCCCTGCGACTTGTTGATCGTGATCGAGAACGCAAGTCTTACTGGAAACTGCAATCTCTTAAAGTCGAAAGGGAGATCCGTCGGAATGAGTGGTATCCGTGGGATAAAAACTGTTGCACCCTCTCCCTTTCCTGTCAAGATAGTCGCTTCCATTACATTGCCCAGCAGCTTCTTGACACACAGCCTCGTGCCGTTGCAAAGTTTTGGCGGGTCGAGGTTCCGCAGTAAAATAACCGGAGATCCCACTTTAAGTAAAAGACGATGTGGTGGCAATCCAGCCGGATCAAGCGAGTTCAGGAACTCTGGCGGGAAATTGACGACCTCATCGGCATCTACTACGGTATCGATGGACTTGTATTCAGTGACCACGCCTGGTAACATGACAAGTATTTGATTGTTTATGTCGTGGACGTCTTCATTTTTAGCAGAAAGAATGGCCCTCTCTCGCAACCAGTTCAAATCGTGATAGTTTTGGGAAACAGACGGATAGACTGCATCTATCAGCTCTGCGACGGACGACACCAGATTACAAAAATCGGATGGGAATTTAATCTTGCCAGAAGACTCGACTGCCAATCTGCCCTCCGATCTCCAGGAGTTTGTCTGAGAAAATTTGAGCACTCTCATCCCCCAGATGTACTCTCATGTTTTGCTTCAAAGTTATCTTTCGCACATGTCTCCACAAAAACGAATGTTTCAAACATGCATGGATCTCATCGGCCGGCGTCGACTTCGGGATGACGGGCAGAGTTTGACGAAAGTCTCCACAGAGGAGTACCAGAGCTCCTCCCATCAGGTTGTCGTTTCCTCTCAGATCTCTCAGAGTGACGTCGAGGGCCTCGAGAGCTTTCTTGTGAGCCATGGTGCATTCGTCCCACACGATTAATTTGCAAGTCTCGAGCACCTGCGCCCGACCACTTGCCTTGCTTATGTTGCAGGTAGGATTTTCCTGCCTGGCGATGTCAAGTGGCAACTTAAGTGCAGAATGGGCCGTCCTCCCTCCTTCCATTAACGTCGCCGCAATTCCCGAAGAGGCGATGGCAAGAGCAACTTCTCCCCGAGTCCTGATTTCGGCCAGTATCATATTAATCAAGAATGTTTTCCCTGTGCCCCCAGAAGCATCAAGAAAAATGATACCACCTTGTTGTTTTGCTGCCTGATCCATGATAATTTGGTATGCGTTTTTCTGATCTCGATTCAGAAGTGGTTTCTTGTCCGCGACGTATGCACTCAGCTCTTCGACGTCGTAGTTCGTTTCTCGCACGTAATCAGCGCGAAGTACGTCTCGTCGATCTCTTACTGGTGCAGGCAGGCCCAATTGCAGTAATGTTTTATTTGTCATGGCCACACATTTGTCCTCAAGAATAACCAAAGCCTCGTTGAAAATGTCCGGACCAAACGCGATTTCTAATGTCGGGGTTTCCCTCCGGACTTTGGCGAGTATATCCTCACTCAGGGCCTCCTTATACTTTTCCCATAAAGTGTTTGGATTCGATGGACTGCATGTAGTCAATATTATAGCAAACAGGTTTCTGATTTGCTCTGGTAGGGAGATCAATTCGGCTTCTCGCAACGTGTCATCCCAGTGCTGGTCTCCTTCCAGCAAACCCAACTTCTGACAGGCCTCTCTAAATGTCTGGCATACTTCGTCGTTTACCGTTCTCATCTCTGCGAAAGATCTAGATCCTCGTACCGAGTGAAGAAGCATCCTAAGGAAATAGCATTCGGCGTTGTTGGGGTGAACAGTGTACACTCGACCCAAAGCGTCACTCGCGACTGCATCATGTCCAGGGACGGGCTGGCCAACTTTTCTTCTACAGAAAATTTTCCTCGATGCATTCCACGTGTAATATCGAGATATCTCAGGATACAACAAAGTCCCCGCAAAAGGATCCTGCTGACACAGTTGAAAGAATGCCGTCAAAGTCGTGTTTGGTGGCTGATCAATCACTCTAGGGGCGCTCTCTGTTGTGAAATAAACTCTCTGACCATTTTCTAAATGGACGCTGAGGTGAACAACAGTAGGGTGTCTTTCGTGAATCGAAAAACACAGTATTCGCCAAACTGCCTCGTTACTGCTGAGGTATCTTCCCAATTGATACCGCGTCACTTCATCGTTCGATCTCTCGTCGCTGATACCGAAAACAGCCATATCACTACCTTTGTTGACATACTTGCACACATATTTAATCGATTTCACACTGTTGCAGTACTCCACGTTGATGTGTGCCCGAAACATTTTCGACAGCAGCGTCGAAAAGGGCACAACCCACCTATTGTCGATTTCTATTTCCGTGTTGCTGCGTATCGTTAGTTTCGCCGTGAACCCTCCATCTTCCGGAGCCCGCCGTCTGTACAGGGGATAGCCGTCATTTCCGGTTTGTGTCTCTTTAATCAATTTTCTAGGGTATTTCTTGGTACACTTTCCGTCCTTCATACACGGAGAGATGGGATTGAGATTTCCACACGGTCCGTGGATCATGTTTTTCGTTACCACTTGAAAAAGTTCGACGATGAACTGATGAAACAATTGCCTGCAGTTCAATACGTGGTTCTGCTCAGTATCTCGAACCATTAATCTGTACGCATAGAAATCCATCGCTGAAACTTTCTTGCTCGTTGTTTCACCTGTTCTTGGGTTGATCTGCCTCAGATTAAATTGATATCCATCTTCACCATGGGGGAATATTACTGGGTACTGCAGAGCATCGTAAGATCGATGTGTTTCCGAAATACGCTGCAATGATTCACCTCGTCGTTGAATAACGATATCCCGTTGATGAAACTCATCTCCTGATATAACCACCGCGACTTCATCTGCTTGAGGAGAGTTAAAGCGCCACTCGTGTTCGCCTGCTGGTCTTCGGTCTGCTCTTATGACTACTTTATATTCATCTGTTGGCATATGTTCCAATGCTGTTTCAAACGTTTTAATAAGATTATTGTGCTCATGAAACATCCTCTGTAAGTTTAACACAATCTGACGTCTTTTTCCCGAGATGTAGACGCACCTCTGATCAGTTTCCATTTGTTCGTTTTGAATAAAATATAGTTGTAGAAATTTTGGTGGTTGATCTGGCAGCGGAAGCAACGATCCCGCTCTATGGTAAACCTGCCCTTGCACCTTGAATATCGACGGAAATCCGGGCTGTTCAACAACTGATGTGGCGCCGAATGATGTCATTTGGAAACATGAGTTGTATTTTCTGTTGTTACTTAGAAAATGCTTCGACTCTGACGTATCTCGTGATGTGTAAGTCAAAAGGTCTTGTGGTGGTGGTTCCAGTTGGCAAAGTTTAACTTTTCCATTTTTGCAGCAAATACCAGTAGACTCTGATTTAAACTTTTTGGCTTGACAGTAAGTACAAACCATTTCCATTTTCCCGATCGTAACACTTGCATGCATCGAGTAGTCTTTATGTGAATCGTAGTGAAATTCTTCCAGTGCTAAGCTAAAATGGTTCGCAGTCCGTGATCGTTTGGCTCTATCTCTCTTATCCTGTAGTCGGGCCTCTCGCTGCTGTGCCGTCTCTGTTGCTCTAGATGTAGTAGCTCTATCTCTCTTATCCTGTAGTCGGGCCTCACGCTGCTGTGCCGTCTCTGTTGCTCTAGATGTAGTAGCTCTATCTCTCTTATCCTGTAGTCGGGCCTCTCGCTGCTGTGCCGTCTCTGTTGCTCTAGATGTAGTAGCTCTATCTCTCTTATCCTGTAATCGGGCCTCACGCTGCTGTGCCGTCTCTGTTGCTCTAGATGTAGTAGCTGTCTCTTTCATATCCTGTAGTCGGGCCTCACGCTGCTGTGCCGTCTCTGTTGCTCTAGATGTAGTAGCTCTATCTCTCTTATCCTGTAGTAGGGTCTCACGCTGCTGTGCCGTCTTTGTTGCTCTAGATGTAGTAGCTCTCTCTCTCGCAATCGCAAGTCTTCTATTCCTCTCCTCGGAAGTTTCTTGACTACGCTCATTTTTCATCATCTTAGCCGTTGACTGCACTTGGCCGATTGCCTTCCGCTTCCTTGGAGGCATTGCTACAGCAAAGAAATCTGTAAAAGAATACAAAAAGCTATTTCATAAAGTAAGCAAAAGGCACACTCTCACTGAGCAATGAAATCTATTATAGAATACAAAGAAAAGCTATTTCATAAAATTAGCAAAAGGCACACTATCACAGAGCAGTGAAATCTGTCATTAAAAAGTTATTTCATAAAATAAGCAAAAGGCACACTCACTGAACAATGAAATCTATTATAGAATACAATAAAAAGCTAATATAAACTGAATGGTAAAACAAATTTAAAATTATGTAGTACTTACATCCGTTTAGAAATATAAATCCAAAATGTACACTATCACTGTCGAATAAAGTAGGAAACACTTATACAATGAAAAGAGCGAAATAAAACTGCCAGATTCACTGAAAGATGATAAACTGGAAGACTTACCGAGTTAGCTTCCTTTAAATACGACCAGCTAAGAATCGAGTGGGTGCTGGAATGTTCTCCACCATGAGTCCAATTAAGTTTCCGTTTCCCCAACTTTCTAGAAAGTTCTACAAAGTTTTATAAAAAAAGTAAACATTAATTCTGGTGCTGCCAGATACCGAGTAGCAAAATTACGCTTTTATGATCAATGAGTTTTTCGCTTGTGCTTTTCGGAATAACGGTGCTTGGTTTAGAAATAAATATAATCGGTGTAGACAAATTAAACTGAATAGATAAAATTTTTTCAAAAAGCAGAAGGTCGATTTTACAGAATTTTTCAGAAAGAAAATCACTGCTTTCAACGGAGGATTCACATGTATCTATTCCGGACATTTTAAAATAAGTTACACGCCTTACCTAAAAAGCCTCGTGAAACAGAATTCTACAAATCATTACGTATTCGATAAATTATTTAAGTAAAGTTGGTCGAAATATACACCAACTTTCCTTGAAAATAATCCTTGAACTCCTGAAAACCTTTCCTTGAATTTCCTTGCAAATATAAATATTTTAAAATATTCTTTCCCCCTTCATCAATAAAATATCTATAATTTATTTACATCATGGGAAGAACTAAAAAGTCAGTTCAAACATAAATACTGTAATTTAATTTGTTTCGGAAAAAATTGTTTTTCGATCAACAGTGGTAAAGCAACCATCGCTGCCTAAAGCAATCAATCTATGCTCAATGTTATTTCTATTGCGATTTCGAATAGTTTTTAGCCCCCCAGGGCCAATAGAACGGGGGTTAAGAGTTAGCCTATGCTGACCGCAGTGTTCTAAATTATAAGTGTACCAAATTTGGTGTGGATTGGTCAAACGGTGTAGATTTGTATAGAAAATATACCCACACACACACATACACACACATCCTATTTTATATATATAGATATTTGTAACCAAATAATATTAAACAATTAAAAACCGAAAAAAACTGACTTATGAGGTTTTGATAGTAAAAGAATGATGGGATACGATGGAAGTAGACGTCCAGAAACTAATTGTGGTAATATGACTGAGGTGTGCTTTTTTTGCCATACATTTCATTAATATAAATTATCAGTAGGAAAAGTAAACGAAATGCGGTTATATATTTTTGGATAATTTTATTTTGTTTAGAGGTATAAAATCCATTGTGAATATGAATGCTACATTTATTAAATGGATTGAAATGAGATTAATTTGAATAAAGACACTTTGGCATCAATAGATACAAGCAATTAAGGAAGTTCAGCCTAGATGCTATGCGCTGGTCTGATAGTAAGAAATAAATTACTCTATTACTCATTGCGTGAGAGTGCACTTCTAATAATAACAAAATATAAACACAAATGTGTTTTCTGTGTACCTACTAAATAGCTTTTAAATGGATCGTGAGAAAGACACCATAAATATAACGTCAGAGGTGTTCACAACCCAATTATAGAATGCTAATATCTTTTAACATATACTTAAAATCAACTCCCGCATTAAAGATCCCCACTATTATAATTTTAAATGCATGGCTTTAACATATTTCCAACATTCCACTTTGCTAAATAATCGTTGTTGTCTTACTATGAATTTTAAACACTCTGAAAACAGCTATAGTGCAAACATTTGAAATGAGTAAATATCTCACTTGAGGTAAAAAATATTTAAATGATCCGCTAACGCAAAGTTGATATAGATGATGATCTGGGTAGCATTCGATGAGAAATACTTCTTAGAACCAACATGTCCTGGAAGGATTCTAGGCAAACGGAAATTATCAGTCTTTTTAAGCCCGTTTATGTTTTATTCGAAGTCATGGGTATCGACGTTACCTCAGAAAAGGGCAATCACAAAACTTTCAAATCACGTTTCCTTCGAAAACTGCTTTCAGTATATTTTTTCTCAATGATTCTGATCAGCATAGCTCAACTTGTTTGCATAACCAACACCTTACAAGTAGTCACCCACGGTTTGATTGTAGCAGTTAACATATTCATTTCAATTTTGGTTCTCGTTCAAGCTCTGTTGCTTCACAGGAAACGATTCCAGCTTGAGAAAATGGTAAAGAACTTGCAGAAAACCATGGTTCTTGTTAAGTCATCAACATCTAATAGTCCTCGTAGGTTGAAGAAAGCTTACAGGTACGTCGTTGTTGGAAGTGTTATGATTGCAGTGCTACGTCTGATACTACTTGTGATCGGTGCAGTTATTAACCTGAAGACTGTAAAAAATAATATGTTACCACCTGAATATCTATTCAACCTGGAATACAGTAGTAAGTTTGTTGATGTTATTGTGTATTCCTTTGCAATTTCTACGCATCTGAGTTATGCATGGATGGATTGTTTCATACTTTATTATTGTCTAATTTGTTGGGTTCTGAAGGAAATCATTTTGGAATACACATATATTATAAGGAAAGGAGCAATTGCTGATAAGATCTTCCACTTGTATAATCGCATCAGGAGAGATGTGTCCGCTACAGAAGAAGCTTACTCCAGACAGATATTTTTTTGCTGCTCTCTGATACTGACTGTAACTTTTCTAGAGGTATACATCATACAATACTTCAACTCTGTTGAACGGTTTCACCATTTATTGACGTGTGGATGGCTTCTCTTTCTTTTCGTATTGATGGTGTTATGCGCTTCGAAAGTTTCTGAAGCAGCTGACATAATGAAGGCAACTGCTTTGAATACTCACCTTGATTTTCCATTTGATGTTTATACTCGTTACCTGTTCACAGTTTGCATGTCAGATATGCATCTCACCATATGGAAAATCGTTACTCTCAAACGAGTAACAGTAATTAACATTTTTGGGGCCTTCATCACTTATGCAGTAATAGTAGCAGCTTTTTAATTTTCTTACCACGATTTACTTATATTAATTTTACATTTATGTTACTTTTTGTAGCTCGTTAGACAAGTATTTGAGAATTTTATCTATTAAATCTCTTCAGTGTTCACGTGTTTATCAATGACATAGCATTGATGAATAATATTTGTCACTAATGATTTCATTTCATTACTGTAAGTAAAGCATTTATGTATGCAAAAAAGCCATAAAATTTCACATTTCACTAGGTTTGAGCAAATGAATCAAGAATGTACTATTTTATTATATTCAAGCCACATTTTATTAGTAGTTAATTTTGTTGTGTTAATTTAGTTGGTAGTAAATATTGTTGACTTATACGAAGTCAAGTTTCCAGATATGAATTTTCCAGCCTTTCTTAAGCAGAATAAGGTGATTCTTAGACTGGTGGTTCACTATTTCTTCTTCGCATGGAGGTTAGATTTCTTCTTGAGAAACAAACCTAGTGAGTAAAGCTAAGGGAGTAGAATTTCTCAGCCATCGGTTTTTCAGAACTTTGTTCTTTGACGTCGTGTTTCACTTCAAATTCAACATATAATTAGTTAACATAATGTAATCGCTAATGATATACGTTTCAAAGCATTTTTCAACTCATCTAATGAAACTTCGAATGGAATATTTTTGTTGGAAATAAATAGAAGCTAATTTCAGTACCCTGGATTAAATCTAAATGTTTAGATAACACTTATTTTAAGGAGGATGGCAATATAGTTTGTATAATTCATGTGGTAATTATCCACAATATAGAGATACAGAACACGGTATTAGTTCTGATTTCACATTGAATTAAGGGATTTATATACGTGAAACAAAATGTTCTAGCAACTCAGAAACGCAGTTTTAACTCAAAACCTTTACATTCCATGAGCAATAAGCTTACACGACTTGATTATGAATATCTTAGAAATAAACAAAGGAAACAAATGTTTTGTACCTGTGTAAACTCTCTTTTGCGTGAGACTTCGAGTTTAATGTAACGCCACGAAAAAGATTTTATCTATAATAATGTTATACTTCTTGGAAATAATAATAAATGCATCTTTATCTTTATTTTTGTTATTTCTTTTCCCTTATTTATCCGGAAAATATGTTTAATATAATCTTCTGTAAACGAAGTAAGCTATGCACCTTTGAGGAGTCTATTGCTTCTAGATATTTTCATTTTGATAGGTAGTTGGTTTTGTTCGTTTACTTAAAGATATATTTTGTTTGAGCACCTGAAAATGGAATAAACAGTGATATGAATCGAAACACAAAATGTGTGTGTGTGTATGTGAATTAAAGTACTCCGTGATCTCTTAATTATTTTATACATTGCTAATGAACTGACGTTGGATATTCTCAATATCATTTCTAAAATAGAAACATTTATACTTAAGTTCCTACTGAATTTCATTATTGATTGAGTTTAAAGACAAATGCATTTATCATTCAGTATATATTATTGGAGATTTGATAATGAAGACAATATAAAAAAATAATAGACGACAGAGCCAGCATGCAGTTTGGATAGATTACTTTCAAATATTTTCCATTTAAATAGGTAAATATGAAGAATATGGTACGTTGAAGTCAAACAATGTTTTGTCACCAATTCAAAATGGCATCTTAGTTTCCCAACTGAAAAGAGCAATAAACGGATTTCCAAAACTGGCGCTTAAATCACCGTACCATACTCTATATTTTTATCCTCATTTGCCTAGAAAAGTGACTATTAAAAAATATTATTTTATGTACAAAAAAATTGAGTCAGATCGTCAAAATTATGAAATGTATTCTGTTTCGCAAAGTAAAAAGCTTTCAATTTGAGTCTTATTCGAAGAAATGAGAAAATAATTAAAAAAGTTATGGTTCGTTCTGTAAGGTTTCTTGGTAAGGGAACTGCACTTAGAGAATTTTGAATTTTTTAAATACATTATTACATAATAACCAGATACATGAAGATATACACTGTACTTCGAAGTGACTTTTCGTTTTTCTTTTACACAGCCGTTAGACTTAGATATTACCATGTACAATACTCTTTCAAATGTGGTAATACTTTCAAATCGATTTCGTTCGCAAAATACGAATGGTTCCTTCGTGAACTCTTTATATACTCCCTTTGTGAATGTTCTAATTAATAAAATTTTTGCACAAATTAATATGTAAATTTCTAAAAATCTAATTCTCATTTTGAGACATTACGATCTAAGCTTGGCATGTCATAATTTCAGTTATCAAGAGAGAAGTAATAAAAATATGTGAAACCCCAATTTTTTCTAGACGCCTTATGTCTATTAGTACTTGTTTAAAACCTAATAGAGCAAATTCATAGTTTAACAAAGTAGCAAAATGTTGAACTTTTTGAAGCTTAGATTGGCAATTAGAGATAAAAACTTAAAGAATATATAGACAATAAAGATAACAAGGGTTCATAAAGTTCTAATTTTTCTCCTCCAAGAGAGAATTTTGTTTTATTTCATTTTGAAGACTTATATAGACGAGGATGTTTTAAGAAGATAATCAGAAAGCATAAACGCGACAAAGAAAAATTCTACTCACAAATTCCATGTAAAATAATATTTTTTTTTTGTCTAATTACATTATTTATTGGTAATTGGTGAAAAATGGAGGAAAAGTACATATTTCTTTTCTTAAAAGCAGTAGCGTGCCAGGATTTTATTTCAAAGAAATCTCAGTTAAAAATGAAATTTTTTATACAACCGTAGATCTTACATTTTGAAGTATTTTCTTCTTGTATTTGGTTACAAATTAAGAACGTAACCGTCCTGGTAGTTGTAGCGACAAGGTATCTCGTTATTAGTAAAACTAATAAGATCGCGATGCACGAAATATCTCGAAATTAGAAGAAAACTGGCCCGATCTTGATCTCGTAATCAAGTAAAATCGGCAATGCCTTGATGACAAGATATCTCGGCATTAGCAAAATTGATCAGATGTTGATAGACAAGATATATCGTCAAAACAACTTGGAGGGTTAAGAAGGATTGCGAGGAGGATTGATGCGATGCGTAAACATGTGAGAAAATAGTTGAGTCAATCTAGAAAACAATTTCCATAACCCTTTCGTTCATACGTCGTAATGTGTGTTGAGTCTTTAACCCTCTTGGTGGTTGTCTTGACGAGTTATCTCGTCATTATCAGAACTTACCAGATCTTGATGGATGATATATCGCGCCATTAGAAAAAATCTAGCAGATCTTGATCTCATCATCTTCAAAAAATCGGCAATGTCTTGATGACGAAATATCTCGTCGAAACCACTTGGAGGGTTAAGCTGTTATATTACACATTAAATCAAAAAATAAGAATTCATAAAGTAATAAAGCAAGTTATTTTGTTTCAAGTTGTAACAAGTATTTCATGATCTAGAGTATTTTATTTTTAGAGATGTTTTAAAAATCAGACACTGACACTTCCGATGGATGCCTCGCCTTCCACCTTTGGCAACACCACAAGAAGAAAGCAATATAGAAAAGAAAGAAGGAACAAAAGCAAGAAAAATATTATTTATTTGTTTATTTATTTACGCCTTTAGGGGAAATATAAACAAAGAAATATAAATGAAACACTCCTTTCCACACAATAAGAAACATACGGAGCTTTTAAAAACCCAAGATCTAAGAATAAAACACATTTGCTTTTTGTTTCACACCATCAAATCTTATTCAGCATTCGACAATATTGAGAAATATGGACTGACAAAAAGTGCAGCTCGACATTTATATCGTGTTTTTTCAACCTCGATTTGTTTTTATTCTTTTAGAAATCTGAAGCCCCAGGGACGGGACCAAGCCCATCAAGAAGCGAGAAAAGTAAACATTTTAGCATGATGTGCTTTGGAAGCTTTCCAAAAAGTAGGAGATTAGTTTTGCTTTATTTTCCTTCGAAAACAACACAGAAAAACAAAACAAATAAGAGTTTAAAATTGAAATCTTTGAGTTCCGTGTGGAATGTACCGTTAATTTAACATTCTTGCAAATATATAAACGCCACATATGTAATGTACGGACTGTGAGCTGCTTCTATCTGGCCCGTGAAGGTATTATTAATACTGGATTAGGTAGGTAGTTAATTAACGTCACACTGAAGCAACACAACGGCTAGTGGTACTGGCGATGGTTCGGGATCAATCCCGAAGTGGTAGATACAAGGACAACGCCTCGTAATTTTAAACTACGGTCACCTCCTGAGCTGGTATCCCACTCTCCAAACTTCCGAACCACGCAAACGTGTAACACTGAATTAGAGAAAATTATTAAAATTTTAATCGTTTTATTCAAATACTGCAAGACCCGTGCATAGAAATCTGTGCGGAAATTTCTACTTATATTAGTTGACGATAGTATCGATCCTCACATTTTCTTTGCCTTATTAAATTCGTACCTCCAATTGGAATAAAATTAGTCAAAAAAACATAAAACAACAGTTCGTGTATTTCTGACTGGGGTTAATTCTCATTACAAATACAGAACGTGGCAAAAAGTTCATACCTCAGTCATGTTATCACAATTTGTTTCTGAACGTCTACTTCAGTGGCATCCCATTAATTTGTTGAAGGCGATTCGGTATAGTTTAACATCTAAATCCATTTTCTTATTCGATCACATTTTATTTTTGTGCCGATTTCTATCCTCCAGATTCTTCATTGCCTTCCATCAAATGACCAAAACATTTCAGTAGAGAGGAGAGCCCTTCAGTGTATCAGTATTTTATAGTTCCCAGCAAGCAAATTCAAACGAAAAGGTAAAAATAGTAGAGGTTGATTTTATACTGTTTATATCCGTTTGTTGATCTTCGCAGCTAGCGTACAAATAAAATCGATTCGATGTATTTGTTTGTTCTACGTGGCCTTTATATAAAGGCCGTGTAGAACAAACAAAGGAAAACAACAGAGGACACAAAATTTCATTATATCTATATTTTTCAAATTTCTTCTAATTTATTTCTATTACTTTTGGCAACTGTTCTCCAACATTTGGATACAAGGTAGGACTCGTTCTATCATTAGTATATTTCTTTTCCCGTTTATTTCATATTGTGTTACTGTTTTGTATTGTTTTTCATTTTCTCTGCTTCCCGAAAGTTTTTATTCTGACCTCCGATTATTTCATATTACGTTACTCTTTTGCTTACTTTTTTCCATTTTCGCTGTTTGCCGAAAGTTCTTATTTTGAGTTTTCAGGGGCAATTTGTGTTTATTTCTCAAATTAAGCTTTTTTTTCACTCAAGTACAGAAAAAATTCAAAATGTATTTTTTTAAAAGTGATTTCCGTCTTATTCCCCTTGAGTTAAAGTAAGTAGGCTCACTTCAATCGTTTGATTGGAAGACTTCGTATTTTTTGTTTCTACTCTCTCCTTTCAAATCGTGATATATAAAGCTAGTTATTCATCTAAAATAGTGCTACCTGGAAAAGTAATATCCACATACTATCTACTTACTAATAACTTTTAACACAAACATAATTTCCAATCTTCTGTTTATTTTAAGCTTCCATTTAAGTTAGATATAAATTTAATAAAAGAGCTTCGAAACGTATAATTCAAAAACAAACACTGAGATTAGAATAAGCTAAGTTCGAATAGAGAATAAGAAGAGATAACAGATATTCTTTTAAAATTCGAATGAAATTACGAATTGTTCACTTTCAAGATAGCAACGAACAATAACAGGTGTTTGTTTTCTTTGAAAGATCAACTGAAGTTTTGAAAGCAAGCTTCTTCCTTAACTTTGATATAAGAAAATTTTTTGTTTTGCAAAATGGTGAAAGTTAAATCGTTCTAATGACTTGCTACTATAATAATTGCACTTTTATAAATTACAATTCCCTTTACCTTAAGTATTTATTCTTAGCTGCCAATTTTCTTTAATAAGCAAAACCGAATACAGTTTACAGCAAATTCTTTAAAATGCTTGCGTTTTAAAATATACTTAGTCCATTGTGCTCATCATCTCTTTTAACCTTCCAAGGATTATACGTTCAAAAGTGTATAAATTACTATACTCCAGGTACGCAACATAATTCGTGGACTGGTCTGGCTCTTAAATGTTTTATATTTATTAACATTGAACTAGACTAGAGAAAATTATTTGAATAAACTCTTAATCTCCTCCTTACCCTCTGAGGTATTCATTCGTATACACATGTGTATATGTATAGCTAGTTCTGTAATCTGTAGTCTTCCCTGCAGGATTTCCAACCAGTTTCGACATTCTTGGCCAATAGAACTTTTCAACTTATGGATGTGGTTATTCAATCATTATGTGTTATATGGGAAAAAAGAGCAATACTACACTACTCAAAAATATTGTGGCACTCAGAGGGTTGGACAGAAAAGGAAGGTTTTGACGAACATTGTGAAGTTTTAGAGAAAATAAATATGACTCTCCCCAGATTATCTCATTAGTAATTTTGATAACTCATGATAATTTTCTCAGTCCTCAAAGAAAAATTCTGGGTGCTGCGTGGGCATATGGACATGTTCTGGTGATTTTCAAAATAGGTAAATGATACTTTGTTTAGAATGGGGACTTAGACAGCAATGACAGTCACATTTTCTCATTTAGGTGGAATACAATTTCAGTCTTGGTAACTTAAATGCACAGAGATTGTCCATTTTTGAACCTTGCTTCATAACGTCCAAACAACCGAAATGGTTCCTTATAGAAATACAAAGACTTCTTGACTTGAAACAAGCCGAGAGAAACAATCTTCCAGACAAACATCTACTCTTGTGATAAAATGCTTTGACACAGGGAGAAATGGGGAATATACCTCAGAGAAGTGTTAATACTTGTGGTGACAACATTCGCATTAAACTGAGAAACAATCACGTGGGACAAGGACGATGCTTTTCCTTTTGGGACTGAACAAAGGAAACCTCAATACATCAAACTCAGTAACTCCTCGACAAGTATATTCTTTGATATGGATCAATTCCATACGAGAAAGGAAAGCGCAATATCTTGCAACCATCCACACCATTTTCGCTGCCCAGGGCATCAAAATACATGTGTGGTTTGTGTCGGGTGTCATGCTATTTCTACAAATAAATATATACGTGACTTTCCTGCAATTCAAGATACCGACACGAAGCTTTGTGTAGCCTTGACATTTTCCCCGTCAGTATAACTTTCCGTAGCTAAACTCTGGAAAAAGAATTTCAATTGTGATGAAATAGCGCAGATGGATGGAAACCGATTCCGAAACAGGAGATTGTTTGACTCTTGCTTCATTTACTTCCTTACTGTATTCAAACAAAATCTTCCTTACAGCTGTATTTGCAGCGTGTGATTGATAAATATTCCCAGCTGTACAACGCCTTTCCCGTGTAGTCTCTTCCCAATCGAATAACTCTCCCTTAATTACCTTTCGAAAGGACAACTTCCACTTCTGACTTGCTTCCGAAATGCCATATCAATTACCTCTTATTTGTTGCCTGCTAGAAGCAGCAGAAAGGGAATATAATTGCCCTTGTTCCTACCAAATGAAAACTCCTCATTGTTTTACGCTAGCGAAAGCTGCAGAGAATAATGCTCGTTAAAATTTGGTTGCTGAAAAATAGTAGCAATTAAACTTTCGGAAAGAGCTTTTGATGTTGAGCAAGGAATGATTGTCTTCCAAGTCTCGTTGGAGTGCTACACGACAATCCTTTCTGCTTAGATGCTGTTTGTAATGTAGAGATTGATTGCTGTAAATGAATGTATCTCGTTCTAACTGATGACTTTTAAATGAAGGGATCGTACTCGGAATCTGTGAGTTACTTTCAGTTACATATTCTAGTTGTTTTGTGTATGATGGTCTGATGCTTAGACATCAATTACCTCTTATCTGTTGTTGCTCAAAAGCAGTCAAAAGGAAATATAATTAACCTTCTTCCTTGCAAATAGACACGCTTTGAAGTTACGCTATTAAAGTTGCAGAAAATTGGCGAGATCGTTAAAATATGGTTGCTGAAAAATAGCAGGTAATTAAACTTTCGGAAAGATCTTTTGATGTTGAGCAGGGAATAATTGTCTTCGAAGTCTCGTTGGAGTGCTACATGACAATCCTTTCTGCTTGGATGCTATTTGTAATGTAGAGTAGAGATTGATTGCTGTAAATGAATGTACCTCGTTGTAATGGATGAGTCTTAAATGAAGGGATGGTACTCGGAATCAGTGAGTTACCGTTATATTTTTAGTTGTTTTGTGCATGATGGTCGGAACTAGAGGGTTATTTACCATTATTTCTAGTTGTGTTTATCATGGTCTGATGCTCAGGCATCAATTATCTTTTATCTGTTGCTAGTCAAACCAGTCAAAAGGAAATACAATTACCCTTCTTCCTACCAAATAGACATTGTGTTGCTCCAGTGCGACGTTTATAAAAATACATTACGACCTACCTTACAAATAGACACTTCTCTTTGTTTTAAGCTATTAAAGATGCAGAATATTGGTGAGCGTTAAAATTTGGTTACTGAGAAAAATAGGGGAAGTAATTAAACTTTAGGAAATAACTTTTGACGTTGAGCAAGAGATTATTATCTTCACGTCTCCTTGGAGTACATCATAACCATATCTACTTAGTGGGGCCGTGGTAGACCGGCTGCAAGAATAGCGGATTTGCAACCGGGGGTTGCAAGTTTGAAATTAGGTCTTACCAACGACCGTCTTGTACATGGTGGTTGGTGCACGTTACATATGTCATGGCCTCAAATGTCCTCACGTTGGCGTGGTGTGGAAGTTTGGAAAGTGGGTGCCGACTCAGGTGTTGACCTCATCTTATTACCGTGATCAAAATGATGAGGTATTGTCCTTGGATTTTTCCCTTCGAGATTGATCCCGAACCGTCACCAATAGCCCATTGTGTTGCCCCGGTGCGATGCTAATTCAACTACCTATCTTCTTAGGGGCTCAGCTGGTTTGCACACTTCACTAGCAACCTGTGACCTGTAGGCGGTGCACGTTCCATTCTTGTAACTTACCCTGGGTATATTTTTCTATTCCGTGTCTGTAAAACTTTATATACATGTTTGTTCATTTACTTGACATTGTCTTGTGTTTTCCGCAGTTTGGAAACAAACAGGGTCTCTGCGCAATGAAATCCAACAAATCTATACACTCAGATGCTGTTTGGAATGTAAACATTGATGGCCTGTAAGCGCATGCACTTTGTTCTAATCGATGAATTTTAAACGAAGGGATTATATCGGAACCAGTTGGTTATTTTCCGTTTCTTCTATCTATTTTTTGTATGATATTTTGATGGTTCAGAAAGCAATAATACAGTGTTTTGTGTAAAGGAAATCATGTTATGCGTATGGCGATTCCGCAGAGCAGCCTGTCCCGGAGCTTCATATGGAGATAATTGCCATACGCATGAAACTTGGCTAGGTGGCGGAACTCTGCTATAAAGTGCATAGACTTCCGCACGCATAAAACTTCATAAGCTTCTGAGTAATCCAAGTTTATTGCTTAAAATAAGCAAACGTTCAAAAACTTTTTTGTGGAAAGGCTTCGAACTATTTCAGCCGATGTTTAAAATTGCAAAGCTAAATCGATTCTTTTTCGGATCCTACTCTATCGGCTATACACTCGATTTTGTTGACACGGTTAGAAATTTTGCTTCAAACAAAATTCGTATTTCCGAAAGTAAACATTGCCTCAAAACTTCTGTGTTGATGAAGTGTACAAAGCGTTATTTTCGAGTCTTCTCAAAAATTTAGTTAAACTTCGATGAAAAGGCAGCGAGAAACTTCAAAACAAGTTAAGAATAGCTTATTCATAAGTTCAGTTCCAAACAGTAGAACGAAATTCGTTTTATTTTGTTCGGAAAATACGGATTTGTAAATAACTATATATTCTGCTGCAATTGCTTTTACAATTGCATTGAAAACAGAAATATAGGCTTGGTGATGTTACTATGTACCAACTAAAAAGATAATTGTGAATTTCACTTGACATTGTCGTGGTAGTACAATCCACGATAGATATACATCTGAAAATTACGCATATTGAATATAGCAGTTACAACATAATGGTGCTAATAATTGCGATAGTCAGAAACTGATTATTGTGATGACTAGTGTATAAGTTATGTAATAATAAAATATTAATGCAAATTTTATTGCATTTCGATAAATATTCATGACCTAAAAATATTCATTGAATTTTATGTTAAATTCAATGGATGGTGGTAATGCTGGTTTATTATCCTACCACACACCTCATTTAAACCTTGTGCCATTAAATCTTAAAATCCAATCCACCTCATTTAAAATTTAGAAAACTATTTAGTATTTTCTGTCAAGTATTTTAAGAACTCGTTTACATTTGTACTTTATACTTCGAATAACGTATTTTAAAATAATACATTACTACACAATCGTACACAGATGGTACATACACATGATTTACGCATTGTACATGTAATTATAAATTTCCAGGGATTCCACAGTGGCTTGAGATCCACTTGTACACAATATTTCAGTCTTCTTCCAAAAAGCTATTTATCAAATTTTTTGTGTTATTGACTACAGTTATCATTAGAACCAGAATTACAGTGCTATAGTATGTCTCCCTCGAAAAGGAAATTAGATCACATGGTTTTGGACGAGTTTATTAGTTGAATAAGGGGACAGGTAGAAACGTAAACAAATCCCTTCCTCAATTGGCGTCCTTAGCGCTGATTCTGACATCGAGTTTATCGTTCGATTCCTAAGTTGGAGAAGGATAAATCATCTACGGCGATCGCCCCAAATGTTTTTGTGACTTTTGCATATGGCATCCATTATACGAGACAACATTTCACACTTATTCAGAAATCAACTGACCCAAGGTCAGCTGCCTTCTCGCGGGAGCCGCCCTACAATATTACAGTCTGTGTGTTAATGAGAAAAAATATGAATGGACAAGTCTACATTTCAATAATATGGAATAACACGCGAGTTCTTTGATAATGTACTGTGAAACAAAATTCAAATAATTTTTACATAAAATGGTCAGGCAGAATATTGTGGAGTGTAGCTTTCCTTTCGCATTGCGTTCTCTTAAATTCGAAAGAATAAATTATTTATCAATTATTTGAATGGATTAATAATATTTTCGCAGTAAATAACATTATTATGTATCGGATTGGATTTCACTTCACTCTCAGAGCCGCACACACGTATATATACTTTCGAGAACACGCTGTATTTCCTTCATATTTGGCCAGTTGAATTTTCCATAGGATTCTTTCAACCAATGCATGTGGATATTTAGTCATAAAATTTGATGTAGAGTAACTTCTAAAAATCTTGTGAGGCTCATAGGGTTAAAATTCCTCTTATTATTCAAGGATTTTTCTTGAAGCAATCCATCACTGCAAACAGATACTATTTTAGGCAAATATTTTGTAAACATTACATTCTATTATTAGTATTAGAATGTGAAAATTTTATCCTTACTAGACATTAAACGACTATATTAATAAGGGACTATATTTATATAATCCAAACTGTATTTAAATCAACCAAAAGCAATTTAATATGTAAAAACAGCATTTTAGAAAATTTAAAGCGCCTTTCTACATCTAGCAACACAATAAATTAGCCAAGAAAATTTCTAACTTTCGAACTTTCACTTCATTAGTCTCATTCAATTTCACATTTCAGTTTCTCAAAGACTGAAAATTCGAATTCCATTTCCTACACAGAATGGAAGAATTTCGCTGTAGTACCTAAATCCGTAAATAATGATCCATAGAATATTTTCTG
Organism: Meta bourneti; assembly: GCA_933210815.1. Lineage (NCBI taxonomy): Eukaryota > Metazoa > Arthropoda > Arachnida > Araneae > Tetragnathidae > Meta > Meta bourneti. The sequence goes on along the minus strand of OW119931.1, from coordinate 56,081,120 downwards.
AAACTTTCCTGAAATTCCGTTAGCCGATGGGATTTCTGAGTGCTTGGAAGTTTGCATCGGAAAATCTGAATGGGAGATTATAAGCATAAATAATTGGAATTCAATGATTTTTAGTATTTAAATGGGCAGATGTTTCATCTTCTGACTAGTTAACTTTAATAAGCAATCGATATCGAAATATTGCAGCATTGATTTAAAGTAATGTATAATGGTGATTACTTTTAAAATAGGCAACTCATAATAATTTAAGCTTTCTGTGGCATGAAATATTTATTCTTCTTAAATTTCACATCGAAAACAAATGTAAGCCCTTTGTTTGGGGTATAAATCGTATCAGCGATGTGCTTTCCTTATGTGTGCTTCCCACTTTATTTTAAACTATTTAAAATCGCTTTTTAATCATCCAGTTTAGTCACTCGTGATAATCATTACGACGATTTAAAGTTTTCTTTCTAAGCAATGGGGGTATAATGGAAAAGCTTAATACTTGTAGATTTATACGATCTAAATATAATCACTTTCTTAAAAACATAAATAAGATGCTCCAAGTAATAAACTTACTTTTTAACTCGTTAGATATCCCAATTTAACATGAACAAAGTAATATCAGTTCTTTTGACTTTAATTAATAGTTTTTGAGGTAAATACGTCTTTAAAATCGGAACAGTACGAGTAGGTATGTAGGTAGGTATATTAATCAACGTCGCACTGGTGCAACATAACGGGCTAGTGGCGACGGTTCGGGATTGGAACAGCACGGGAGGCATGTATGAAAAGTCGAGCATTACAAAAAAGCGTTACAACTGTTGTCTTATAATTTCAGAACTAGAAGCATCCAGAAGATGAATACGAGTATAGCTTGTAGTAGACAAAGAATGTCCATACCTGACATGACTTTCGGACCGAGGACGCTGGCGCAATGAGCACAGGGAGGGAGTCCGCAATATGTCGAAATTTTATGTAATTTTATGTCCGCAATATGTCGAGTGCTGGGCGGGCTTTGGGTCAGTGTAACTTTAGATTTCGTGTAATGAGGCCTGCGTAAGTGGTGTCATTCGAAAGTTACCAAATATGCTACAATCACGGGCCTTTAATCAATAAAATTATCCTTCAATATTAATATCAGACTGCACTTCAATCGTGCAAAATTAAATTAATTGTTGAATATTCACAATAAACAATCGTTAAACCATGTATGTCTGCTTTATTTATTCTACAATTCAGCATCCGGCCCGAGCATTCACGTCAAAACTACGGTTTATGTCCTCAACACAACCTACCAATTTTTCACCCATTTTACGGACAGAGAAATGTAATATCGCAGTGTATATAATGCACTTCATATTCCATTTGTAATGACAACGAGTTTTCAAATAATTTTGATGATGATAAATCTTCAATAGTGTGTCAAATAACAAAGATTATTGACAAATGTTTTAAACAAAATCTTATTAATCTATTTAGACAATTGATAAAAAATAAATTGATTATTCCGAATTTGAGACAACACTGCAAAATGAAAGTATGTTGAACTTATCAAGAACCTTAAGCCTCACAAAATTTTGCCATTCATTCATCCTATGTAAAAATTATCAAATTATTTTTAATACAATTATTCAGAGGTAAAATTCAGATTCGTTCGCCCATGTTTGAATTACGTATCACAGTTCAAAATTGTCGATAAAATGGAAGACATTAAATGTCAAATAATAAATTTTGAATGAAGAAAATTTAAAGGTTTATTTGGTGAAAAAAGAAACACTGCAAAGAGATTTAACAGAAGTAGAATAGAATAATAAATAATAATCCACGTTATATAAAATAATGAACATCGTTTCAAGTTTTATGCTTCGTTACAATATACTCCTTTAAAGTTCTACGATGTTATAAAAATATAAACTTCAATAAAAAAATGGTTGCAGAAAAATTTATCGTCTGCCATCGAAGTCTAATTTCGTTTTCGAATCTGGAACTATTTTTGTTTTCTTTCAGCTATTTATCGTCTGTACAGTTTGGTACGTGGCAATATCAAAGAATTCTTGAAATATTCTGTTATTTTGAAAGGCAGACTTGAACGTTTAAATTTATGCACCTCTTAGGGCTCTAGGTGTAAATGGTGAGAAAGCATTTTACAATTCTCCCGTTGCAAAATGATTGTATTTTTATAGCACTCGGATAAAACAAGAACAGCGAAATCCCACTCGTCTCTTCAGTAAAGCGGCACAGGCTCCTATAAGCCACCCTGGGTGTATTTCTCTCTTCTTTATCAACAAAACTTTCTTTGTGTGTATATGTTCATTTATGTGACGATAAAAACATTGTTGGAGCATCTTGGCCAGATCTGGCCTTTGCTCTATAAAAAACCAACCAAACAACCTGCACGTCTCTTGGTCTATGGATGTATTACTTTTGTAAAAAGTTGCTTTGCTGAGTCTACATTTGTCTTTATGACTTTTTTTACGTGTACAAACCAACGATCTCAACTACTATACGCAGTGTAAAAGTTAAATCTGGATACCGTTTTAAGGGACAGTTAAACTGTGTTGGTGCGTCTTGTATTTTAAGCGAAGTTCAGCATTTCAATTTCAAAACTTTTCAATGAACTTTTAACTTCCAAACTTCCTCTGCAAATGTCTTTACGAAAAACGTAGTTATAATTGATCTTAAACTATAAAAATACTATTCTGGAAAGAACAAAGCGTGCGTCCCATTAAGTATATATTTTATTTTTGACTTAATTGTGTGATGAACACTTGAAAAGCAAAAAATACCTCGATTTTTCCAATTCCAGTGTGGTCAGCGGTAGCCCAGTTGGAAGAGCAACCGATTAGCAACCGGATGATTGCGAATACGAAACTAGATCCAACCAAAGACAGTCATGTACGCGTGGGACGGTGGACGTTAAATCTGTCGAGTCCTCAAATGTCCTCACGTTGGCGTGGTGTGGAAGTTTGGAGAGTGGAGTGCCGACTAAAGTATTAACTTCGTCATCTGATTGTGGTTCAAAATTACGAGGTGTTGTTCTCGGATCTTTCCCTTCGGGATTGATCCTGCACAGTCGCGAATAGCCGTATGTGTTGCTCCAGTGTGACGTAAATTCAACTACTTACTTACCCAAAGAAATATATTAAGATTTTTCCTCTGTTCGAAAACTTAAAATTCATTAAAGGATGCGTAGGAAAGCGATATTGCTTAATGCGGGATGCATCGAGGGCTTAGTGAAGTTCAAATTTAAAAGTTTCTCCACTGTGAGGGAATTAAACACAGCCAAGTTAGTAATCATGAATATCACAAAGTTTTGTTTCCCTGTATAAATACCGCAATGCAAGCATATAAGCTGAAAAATGAGAAATGAAAAAAGAGATGCATTAATTATAGTACAAACTAAAAGGAATTTAATTTTGAGATGAAGAAAGTTGGTGGGTATGGTTTTCTGTATAGGAAGGTTAATTGAAGCTATTTTTTGCAATGTGAAGGTTAATTAAACTAGAATCTACGGCTTAAATACAAATAGTATGACGAGATATAATGAAGGGGTGCATTATAAACTTTGCAGCCATATTATCCTCGAAAAAGTTAATTAGGAATGTATTCTATATTTATTTCAACAAAATGTTCACTTTTTAAAGCTCTGAATTCATCACATGAAATTAATGTTTACTTAAAACGAAATAAAAATATTTTTTTTTACGTTACTGATCAAAATAACAGATTAAATCATTAGAATGCTTCACATTATGATTACGATTGCAAACAAAATTTTAAAACCTACTATGGTATGAGTTAAATAAACACTTATAAATAAGTAATGCATAATAGATATGCAATAATTTACGAAGATACACTGTTCCATTCATACTATTTGAGAAGGCATAGTAGCAAAATTCGAATTAGTAATTTCACTAACGTATGAAACTCACTAACGGCACAGAAATTGCTATTTTTATATGGTTGAATGGCAACAAACGGATGTAAACAAATAATTCCTACGGTCTCAATCCTCAATTTATCCAATTCGTTCAAATACGCTTGATTTGAGGCATAGAGCTACGAAATAACAAGAATTTGTGAAATGGTACATTCTGTTCTAAGCATACGTATATCATTCTGTCTGATGAAAGAAGGACAATGAGAATGAGACGAAGACAGAAAATGTAAGCGAAAATTGGCTTTTAATCGTGAATCTTTCAAGCGAGTAAATAAATTAAGAACTTAAGAAGTTAAGTTTGTGGAAAACTTTTTTTGGAATATGAAATATATAAAGACATGTAAAAAGTACTTGAAATACTGTTTTTTAATTTATTATTCGTGGGACACAAGGACCATAATTCAGTAAATATAGAGATGAATTTAAATTATGAATTCAAAATGTGCTAAATAAAACTATTTACAAAAATGAGATGGGTTGATAGGGTTTTGGGCCGTCTTATGCCCGAATAAGTGAAATTAAAGTACATATTAGTCAACGTCTGCCTCACCTTCTTTCTCATTCGATCGTCTGTTGAGTCTGGTTCTTTTTACTGATTTGGAGGAAAGCTCCGCCATTACTGGGTGAGTCACGCGTAGGTGACTCGAGCAGGCAGGCGTCTTTTCGCCTCGATAACATCTTTGTTCACTGGGTGACGAGGCATTTACGGTATCCCACATTCATACTTATGAAATATGCACACATATTACATTACAAATGGTAGCATAGTTTGTATAAGTTGTGTATGTGTATAGATTTTATTCTTTTTGCATCTTTTTCATGAATTCCTATTTTTACCTGATATTTTGGTGCATATTTTTTCATTTCAACTTAGGTTTCAAGAATTTCACTGTACGCCTAACTGTTGCAGATCACCGGGTGCCATGGTCAATTATTCATAAGACAGCATTCCATCTGTTATGTGCAGGAATAACTTCGAAAAATGATCCTAGACTAGACCAAAAATACATTTTTTGGAAAAGCATAAAAATGAATCAGCTTCTCTTCCTCAGTTCTCTTTCTTACTTCAGACCAGTGTTGGGAAAAGTTTAATCTGAATAATGATTGAAAACTGATGACTAAAAAAGTAATCAGGCTAATGAGTAACGATTGATAAGTTTTAGTTTTCCAGATTAACTAATGATTGATTTAGTTTAAGTTTAAATTAGTGATCATGACTAAAAATTATGAATGAAATCGTGCATGCATTTAACATTCTGAATCCAGTAAAAATGATATATGACCTGTATGAAAATTCATTACAAAATACTTACCTACCCACATGTTAAGGAGGAAAATTACAATAAAATGAAAAAGAGGATAACATAATGAAATTATTTATGATTTATATTTCCCATCGTAACAAATCACGCAATACAACAAAAAATAAAATAACAAAATAAGAATCAAATAAAGAACCAAATTTGTTGGTTAAAGTAATGCAGATTGAGAGTAAAAAGACATCACTAATGCGATTTTGTATACCTCTACTATGATAGAGATTTTCAGTGTAAACAAACCAGACGATCTGCTAAGATTTTACTTCTGCTGTCCAAATGTTCTCACATGATACAGATCGGGGTAACTTTATTATCACTTTTTAGGCAGAGTTTGGCGTTTAACCTAATTGTTGTTGACCAATCAAGTGCCGAAATTGTATTCGGAAAACAAGGCAACTGACGTCACGTTCAAAATACGTACAAGGAACACGTATCCCCGCCCCCTAAACTGGGTTCTAAACCTCGCGGTGGGCCGGGGTGTGCGTGGATCGCAAAAAAAGGAACACGTATCGCCGCAGGAACACTATCGTCACCTATATTTAGCTTGTTTAAAAATGCCTCTCATAGGAGCTTTTTTTTAAGTATTCATGACTTAAACTAAAGATTGAATGATTAATGGCTAATTGACTTAGTTAAGTTCGTGTGCGCATGCCAAATAAGTGGCGTTTGCTTGCGCGAAAGGCTATCTTCGCTCACGGAGAATTAAGGTCGTGTTGCAATTTAAATAATTTGTTTTATTTTTTAGACGAGTTCTGGCAACAGTTAAAATTATCTTTTAGAACTTTTTCCGTCAGATAGAGAATCATTTCAATTAGCTTTGCTTCCACCTGTATGCTCTAAGTCAAATTATTTGTATGGACGCATGAGAGCATTAGTTTAGAGTCAAGGCCTCTGTTAGGGAATATAGATTTGTTGTAAATAAATAAGTTTTAATCATACAGTCCATTTATTTACTGTGGGGAAGTGGTAACCCGGTTGGAAGAATAGCGGATTAGCAACCGGGGAGTTGCGGATTCGAAACTCGATCCAACCAAAGACCGTGTTTGTGGGGGCAGGTGCAAGTTAAATCTGTCTTGGCTACAAATTATTTCACATTGGCGTGGTGTGGAAGTTTGGAGAGTGGGACGCCAGCTCAGGGGTTACCTATTCATCTGACTGTGGTTCAAAATGATGAGGTGTTGTTCCCGGATCTTTTCTTTCGGTATTGATCCCGGACTGTCGCCAATAATTCGCTATGTTGTTCCAGTGAGACGTTATACCTTCCTACCATTTACGGGCCGCGGTGGCCCGGTTGGAAGAGTAACGAACTAGCAACCGAAGGGTTGCGAGTTCGAATCCAGCCAAACACCGTCGTGTACAAAGGGGGCTGGTGCACGTTAAATCTGTCGTGGCCTCAAATGTCCTCACGTTGGCGTGGTGTGGAAGTTTGGAGAGTGGGGTGCCAGCTCAGGTGTTGCCTCGTCATCTGACCGTGGTTCAAAATTACGTGGTGTTGTCCTCGGATCTTTCCCTTTGGGATTGATCCCGGACCGTCACCAATAGCCCATTGTGTTGCTCCAGTGTGACGTTAATTGAAATACCCCCCCAAATACCCTATCCTACCATTTACTTGCACCTACTATATCGCACTGACATTATTATGACTAATATTTTCTAACATGATTAAGTTTAGTCATGATTGAAATTTTAATTAACCAAACTATCGATTGTAAAGGCTAGTTGATTAAACCTGAAACTGCTTCAGAAGCATCCCGCCAATATAACTTTAAAAATAATTCAAAACCGGGATGTTTCCGCTAACAAGATGAAGGTCTGGAGCTCGTTTTTTGTCGAACACTGCCATTGACCGCCTAAAATTAATTGGGACTTAGTTCTGTTCCTTTGAAGACAAGAATGAAGAAGCCCCGGCTTACCGCTAGGAAAACAAGCGCCCTTTTTAAGCTACGTGAAGGAAATAAAGCTGATACAAAGTGTTTTAAATATTACCAGGAACTGAAAAATCGCAAGTAGAGTATTGAAAGATTAGAAAATATAAGGGAAAGGAGAAACTAAAGAAATTGCTCAGATACGCAAACACAGCACAATTCTTCCACAAGGCCCATCATACTGAAGGGGATTTTATGTAGCGGAACGGTTTTAGTTCCCCTGAAAAAAAGGGGCACTTTTCCCTTTTTGTTACGTTTCATGCTCGAGATGATATGATACTTTTTTCCCTAAGTTTTTTTCACCGCTCTTAGCGACGGAGAGAAAATTGACCAGTTTTATCCAGTGGAGGTGAATTCGATGGAAAATCTTTGAAAGTGGTTTTTCTGTTTGGAAGAATTTATACGATTCGAAGTAAAAACATGTAGTGTTTAAATTTTCGTATTTTAACTCTCCAAGGGATTTCGACGAGATATCTCGTCCATCCCGACCTGACCAATTTTGCTAATGACGAGCGAGATACCACATCATCAAGATATTGCCGATTTTTTTATGCTGACGAGATCAAGATCTGGCCCCTTTTCTTCTAATGACAAGATATGTCGTCCATCAAGATCTGGTCCCTTTTCTCCTAGTGACGAGATATGTTGTCCATCAAAATCTGGCCCCTTTTCTCCTAATGACGAGATACTCAAGATCTGGTCCCTTTTCTCCTAGTGACGAGATACGTCGTCCATCAACATCTGGTACCTTTTCTTCTAATGACGAGATACGTCGTCCATCAAGATCTGGCCCCTTTTCTCCTAATGACGAGATACTCAAGATCTGGTCCCTTTTCTCCTAGTGACGAGATACGTCGTCCATCAAGATCTGGTCCCTTTTCTCTTAATGACGAGATATGTCGTCCATCAAGATCTGGCCCCTTTTCTCCTAATAACGAGATACTCAAGATCTGGTCCCTTTTCTCCTAGTGACGAGATACGTCGTCCATCAAGATCTGGTCCCTTTTCTCTTAATGACGAGATACGTCGTCCATCAAGATCTGGTCCCTTTTCTCTTAATGACGAGATACTAAAGATCTGGTCCCTTTTCTCCTAGTGACGAGATACGTCGTCCATCAAGATCTGGTCCCTTTTCTTTTAATGACGAAATATGTCGTCCATCAAGATCTGGCCCCTTTTCTCCTAATGACGAGATACTCGAGATCTGGTCCCTTTTCTTCAAGTGACGAGATACGTCGTCCATCAAGATCTGGTCCCTTTTCTCCTAGTGACGAGATACGTCGTCCATCAAGATCTGGTCCCTTTTCTCTTAATGACGAGATACTCAAGATCTGGTCCCTTTTCTCCTAGTGACGAGATACGTCGTCCATCAAGATCTAGTCCCTTTTCTCTTAATGACGAGATATGTCGTCCATCAAGATCTGGCCCCTTTTCTCCTAATGACGAGATACTCAAGATCTGGCCCCTTTTCTCCTAATGACGAGATACTCAAGATCTGGTCCCTTTTCTCTTAATGACGAGATATGTCGTCCATCAAGATCTGGCCCCTTTTCTCCTAATGACGAGATACTCAAGATCTGGTCCCTTTTCTCTTAATGACGAGATATGTCGTCCAACAAGATCTGGCTCCTTTTCTCCTAATGACGAGATACTCAAGATCTAGTCCCTTTTCTCTTAATGACGAGATATGTCGTCCATCAAGATCTGGCCCCTTTTCTCCTAATGACGAGATACTCAAGATCTGGTTCCTTTTCTCCTAATGACGAGATACTCAAGATCTGGTCCCTTTTCTCTTAATGACGAGATACTCAAGATCTGGTCCCTTTTCTCCTAGTGACGAGATACGTCGTCCATCAAGATCTGATCCCTTTTCTCTTAATGACGAGATACGTCGTCGATCAAGATCTAGTCCCTTTTCTCTTAATGACGAGATATGTTGTCCATCAAGATCTGGCCCCTTTTCTCCTAATGACGAGATACTCAAGATCTGGTCCCTTTTCTCTTAATGACGAGATACGTCGTCCATCAAGATCTAGTCCCTTTTCTCTTAATGACGAGATATGTCGTCCATCAAGATCTGGCTCCTTTTCTCCTAATGACGAGATACTCAAGATCTGGTGCCTTTTCTCCTAGTGACGAGATACGTCGTCCATCAAGATCTAGTCCCTCTTCTCTTAATGACGAGATATGTCGTCCATCAAGATCTGTCCCCTTTTCTCCTAATGACGAAATACTCAAGATCTGGTCCCTTTTCTCTTAATGACGAGATACTCAAGATCTGGTCCCTTTTCTCCTAGTGACGAGGTATGTCGTCCATCGAAATCTGGTCAGTTTTGCTGATGACGAGATACGTCGTAGAGACAACGACCAGGAGGATCAAATTTCATTTAGATTTGTTAAGTTTTGAAATTAGCGTACGTTTTTTTTTCAAATGCGAATGAATATTAGTAAGTTACAATAACAGTGCTTAAACTTTAACTACTTAACTAGCAGAAAAAAAATTAATTTCAGTTCCAAATCTGGTTTACTATTCGAAGAATTTTCATTACCTGATGTTTAAGAACAGGAGTGGTAGAGAATCCAGTTTGAAACTATAGGTTTTTTTTAAACACATTAAAAATTATCTTTCTGTATGTGTTTGTGTAGCAAATAAAAACACTTACACCCGAACCAAAAATTATTTTGGCAGTCCCTAAAACTTATATTTTAAAGCAAGGACACAAAGAAGTTAAATCATGAAGTTTTGAATTCGATTGCTTTCCAGATACCCTTTTATAATAGGTTCATGACCTATAAACTAGTTACGTCAATTCCATCAAGTATACAGGTACCGCGGTATCCCGGTTGGAAGAGTAACGAATTAGAAACCGAAGGGTTGCGAGTTCGAAACTCGATCCAGCCAAAGAATGTCGTGTACATGGGGATTGGTGCACGTTAAACCGTTCTTGGCTTCAAATATCCTCACGTTGGCGTGATGATGAAGTTTGGACAGTGGGGATGACAGCTCCGATGTTTATGTCATTTGACCGTGGTTCAAAATTACGAGGTGTTGTCGGAGCTTTCTCTTCGGGATTGATCATGGACCGTCGCAAATAGCCCATTATGTTGCTCCAGTGAGACGTCAATTCAACTACGTACCAACCAGCCATAGTGTATATTAATGTTCATCTACAAAATTATGCCTGTGCACTCATACATTGGTCTGATTTGAAAATATATTTTTGTACGCGCGGGAAGTCGGAAAAGTCAATACACATGCTTTTGGTACTGAAACTAATTTGCTGATCAATCCCGAAGGCAGAGAACCAAGGACAATGCCTCACAATTTTGAACCACAGTCAGATGATGAGAATAAAACCTGAGCTGAGACCCCACTCTCCAAACTTCTGCACCATGCCAACGTGAGGACATTTGAGGTCACGACAGATTTACGATGCACCAGCTCCCGTGTACACGTTGGTCATTTGCTGGACCGAGTTTCGAACTGGCAACCTCCGATTGCTAATCTACTGCTCTTCCAACTGGGCTGTCTTGGCCCGTACATCGAATGACCGTATATGGTCAAAGGGTCGGGTAAACGTGTTGGGCCATATCTGGTCTGCTGATTGGGTACATCTGTTGGGCTATATCTGGTCTGCTGATTGGGTACACCTGCTCTGAAGGTCGTTTAGGTCGCGGTATTAAATCTTCAATAATTGGCGTCGTAAGCGCTGATTCTGATTCTCAGTTTATCGTACGAAGCAGAAAGCGATAGCAATGATAACTATTTTGCGAAATGAAAACCATCCACAGAAATCATATTTTTGTGCATGACAGCCTTCTCATAACACGTTTGGGCCCTGGCGGCCTAGTTGGTAGAGTCGCGGTTTAGAAACCGGAGGGTTGCGAGTATTTTAACTCTCCAAGGGATTTCGACGAGATATCTCGTCCATCCCGACCTGACCAAATTTGCTAATGACGAGCGAGATACCACATCATCAAGATATTGCCGATTTTTTTATGCTGACGAGATCAAGATCTGGCCCCTTTTCTTCTAATGACAAGATATGTCGTCCATCAAGATCTGGTCCCTTTTCTCCTAATGACGAGATACTCAAGATCTGGTCCCTTTTCTCCTAGTGACGAGATATGTTGTCCATCAAAATCTGGCCCCTTTTCTCCTAATGACGAGATACTCAAGATCTGGTCCCTTTTCTCCTAGTGACGAGATACGTCGTCCATCAAGATCTGGTACCTTTTCTTCTAATGACGAGATACGTCGTCCATCAAGATCTGGCCCCTTTTCTCCTAATGACGAGATACTCAAGATCTGGTCCCTTTTCTCCTAGTGACGAGATACGTCGTCCACCAAGATCTGGTCCCTTTTCTCTTAATGACGAGATATGTCGTCCATCAAGATCTGGTCCCTTTTCTCTTAATGACGAGATACTAAAGATCTGGTCCCTTTTCTCCTAGTGACGAGATACGTCGTCCATCAAGATCTGGTCCCTTTTCTTTTAATGACGAGATATGTCGTCCATCAAGATCTGGCCCCTTTTCTCCTAATGATGAGATACTCGAGATCTGGTCACTTTTCTCCAAGTGACGAGATACGTCGTCCATCAAGATCTGGTCCCTTTTCTCCTAGTGACGAGATACGTCGTCCATCAAGATCTAGTCCCTTTTCTCTTAATGAGGAGATATGTCGTCCATCAAGATCTGGCCCCTTTTCTCCTAATGACGAGATACTCAAGATCTGGTCCCTTTTCTCCTAGTGACGAGATACGTCGTCCATCAAGATCTAGTCCCTTTTCTCTTAATGACGAGATATGTCGTCCATCAAGATCTGGCCCCTTTTCTCCTAATGACGAGATACTCAAGATCTGGTCCCTTTTCTCTTAATGACGAGATATGTCGTCCATCAAGATCTGGCTCCTTTTCTCCTAATGACGAGATACTCAAGATCTGGTCCCTTTTCTCTTAATGACGAGATATGTCGTCCATCAAGATCTGGCCCCTTTTCTCCTAATGACGAGATACTCAAGATCTGGTCCCTTTTCTCTTAATGACGAGATATGTCGTCCATCAAGATCTGGCTCCTTTTCTCCTAATGACGAGATACTCAAGATCTAGTCCCTTTTCTCTTAATGACGAGATATGTCGTCCATCAAGATCTGGCCCCTTTTCTCCTAATGACGAGATACTCAAGATCTGGTCCCTTTTCTCTTAATGACGAGATATGTCGTCCATCAAGATCTGGCTCCTTTTCTCCTAATGACGAGATACTCAAGATCTGGTCCCTTTTCTCTTAATGACGAGATACGTCGTCCATCAAGATCTAGTCCCTTTTCTCTTAATGACGAGATATGTCGTCCATCAAGATCTAAACCCTTTTCTCTTAATGACGAGATACTAAAGATCCGGTCCCTTTTCTCCTAGTGACGAGATACGTCGTCCATCAAGATCTGGTCCCTTTTCTCTTAATGACGAGATACGTCGTCCATCAAGATCTAGTCCCTTTTCTCTTAATGACAAGATATGTTGTCCATCAAGATCTGGCCCCTTTTCTCCTAATGACGAGATACCCAAGATCTGGTCCCTTTTCTCTTAATGACGAGATACGTCGTCCATCAAGATCTAGTCCCTTTTCTCTTAATGACGAGATATGTCGTCCATCAAGATCTGGCTCCTTTTCTCCTAATGACGAGATACTCAAGATCTGGTCCCTTTTCTCCTAGTGACGAGATACGTCGTCCATCAAGATCTAGTCCCTCTTCTCTTAATGACGAGATATGTCGTCCATCAAGATCTGTTTCCTTTTCTCCTAGTGACGAGGTATGTCGTCCATCGAGATCTGGTCAGTTTTGCTGATGACGAGATATGTCGTCCATCAAGATCTGTTTCCTTTTCTCCTAGTGACGAGGTATGTCGTCCATCGAGATCTGGTCAGTTTTGCTGATGACGAGATACGTCGTCCATCAAGATCTGGTCCCTTTTCTCTTAATGACGAGATATGTCGTCCATCAAGATCTGGTCCCTTTTCTCTTAATGACGAGATACTAAAGATCTGGTCCCTTTTCTCCTAGTGACGAGATACGTCGTCCATCAAGATCTGGTCCCTTTTCTTTTAATGACGAGATATGTCGTCCATCAAGATCTGGCCCCTTTTCTCCTAATGACGAGATACTCGAGATCTGGTCCCTTTTCTCCAAGTGACGAGATACGTCGTCTATCAAGATCTGGTCCCTTTTCTCCTAGTGACGAGATACGTCGTCCATCAAGATCTGGTCCCTTTTCTTTTAATGACGAGATACTCAAGATCTGGTCCCTTTTCTCCTAGTGACGAGATACGTCGTCCATCAAGATCTAGTCCCTTTTCTCTTAATGACGAGATATGTCGTCCATCAAGATCTGGCCCCTTTTCTCCTAATGACGAGATACTCAAGATCTGGTCCCTTTTCTCTTAATGACGAGATATGTCGTCCATCAAGATCTGGCTTCTTTTCTCCTAATGACGAGATACTCAAGATCTGGTCCCTTTTCTCTTAATGACGAGATATGTCGTCCATCAAGATCTGGCCCCTTTTTTCCTAATGACGAGATACTCAAGATCTGGTCCCTTTTCTCTTAATGACGAGATATGTCGTCCATCAAGATCTGGCTACTTTTCTCCTAATGACGAGATACTCAAGATCTAGTCCCTTTTCTCTTAATGACGAGATATGTCGTCCATCAAGATCTGGCCCCTTTTCTCCTAATGACGAGATACTCGAGATCTGGTCCCTTTTCTCCAAGTGACGAGATACGTCGTCCATCAAGATCTGGTCCCTTTTCTCCTAGTGACGAGATACGTCGTCCATCAAGATCTAGTCCCTTTTCTCTTAATGACGAGATACGTCGTCCATCAAGATCTGGCCCCTTTTCTCCTAATGACGAGATACTCAAGATCTGGTCACTTTTCTCCTAGTGACGAGATACGTCGTCCATCAAGATCTGGTCCCTTTTCTCTTAATGACGAGATACTCAAGATCTGGTCCCTTTTCTCCTAGTGACGAGATACGTCGTCCATCAAGATCTAGTCCCTTTTCTCTTAATGACGAGATATGTCGTCCATCAAGATCTGGCCCCTTTTCTCCTAATGACGAGATACTCAAGATCTGGTCTCTTTTCTCTTAATGACGAGATACGTCGTCCATCAAGATCTAGTCCCTTTTCTCTTAATGTCGAGATATGTCGTCCATCAAGATCTGGCTGCTTTTCTCCTAATGACGAGATACTCAAGATCTGGTGCCTTTTCTCCTAGTGACGAGATACGTCGTCCATCAAGATCTAGTCCCTCTTCTCTTAATGACGAGATATGTCGTCCATCAAGATCTGTCCCCTTTTCTCCTAATGACGAAATACTCAAGATCTGGTCCCTTTTCTCTTAATGACGAGATACTCAAGATCTGGTCCCTTTTCTCCTAGTGACGAGGTATGTCGTCCATCGAAATCTGGTCAGTTTTGCTGATGACGAGATACGTCGTAGAGACAACGACCAGGAGGATCAAATTTCATTTAGATTTGTTAAGTTTTGAAATTAGCGTACGTTTTTTTTTCAAATGCGAATGAATATTAGTAAGTTACAATAACAGTGCTTAAACTTTAACTACTTAACTAGCAGAAAAAAAATTAATTTCAGTTCCAAATCTGGTTTACTATTCGAAGAATTTTCAATACCTGATGTTTAAGAACAGGAGTGGTAGAGAATCCAGTTTGAAACTATAGGTTTTTTTTAAACACATTAAAAATTATCTTTCTGTATGTGTTTGTGTAGCAAATAAAAACACTTACACCCGAACCAAAAATTATTTTGGCAGTCCCTAAAACTTATATTTTAAAGCAAGGACACAAAGAAGTTAAATCATGAAGTTTTGAATTCGATTGCTTTCCAGATACCCTTTTATAATAGGTTCATGACCTATAAACTAGTTACGTCAATTCCATCAAGTATACAGGTACCGCGGTATCCCGGTTGGAAGAGTAACGAATTAGAAACCGAAGGGTTGCGAGTTCGAAACTCGATCCAACCAAAGAATGTCGTGTACATGGGGATTGGTGCACGTTAAACCGTTCTTGGCTTCAAATATCCTCACGTTGGCGTGATGATGAAGTTTGGACAGTGGGGATGACAGCTCCTATGTTTATGTCATTTGACCGTGGTTCAAAATTACGAGGTGTTGTCGGAGCTTTCTCTTCGGGATTGATCATGGACCGTCGCAAATAGCCCATTATGTTGCTCCAGTGAGACGTCAATTCAACTACGTACCAACCAGCCATAGTGTATATTAATGTTCATCTACAAAATTATGCCTGTGCACTCATACATTGGTCTGATTTGAAAATATATTTTTGTACGCGCGGGAAGTCGGAAAAGTCAATCCACATGCTTTTGGTACTGAAACTAATTTGCTGATCAATCCCGAAGGCAGAGAACCAAGGACAATGCCTCACAATTTTGAACCACAGATGAGAATAAAACCTGAGCTGAGACCCCACTCTCCAAACTTCTGCACCATGCCAACGTGAGGACATTTGAGGTCACGACAGATTTACGATGCACCAGCTCCCGTGTACACGTTGGTCATTTGCTGGACCGAGTTTCGAACTGGCAACCTCCGATTGCTAATCTACTGCTCTTCCAACTGGGCTGTCTTGGCCCGTACATCGAATGACCGTATATGGTCTAAGGGTCGGGTAAACGTGTTGGGCCATATCTGGTCTGCTGATTGGGTACATCTGTTGGGCTATATCTGGTCTGCTGATTGGGTACACCTGCTCTGAAGGTCGTTTAGGTCGCGGTATTAAATCTTCAATAATTGGCGTCGTAAGCGCTGATTCTGATTCTCAGTTTATCGTACGAAGCAGAAAGCGATAGCAATGATAACTATTTTGCGAAATGAAAACCATCCACAGAAATCATATTTTTGTGTATGACAGCCTTCTCCTAACACGTTTGGGCCGTGGCGGCCTAGTTGGTAGAGTCGCGGTTTAGAAACCGGAGGGTTGCGAGTATTTTAACTCTCCAAGGGATTTCGACGAGATATCTCGTCCATCCCGACCTGACCAATTTTGCTAATGACGAGCGAGATACCACATCATCAAGATATTGCCGATTTTTTTATGCTGACGAGATCAAGATCTGGCCCCTTTTCTTCTAATGACAAGATATGTCGTCCATCAAGATCTGGTCCCTTTTCTCCTAATGACGAGATACTCAAGATCTGGTCCCTTTTCTCCTAGTGACGAGATATGTTGTCGATCAAAATCTGGCCCCTTTTCTCCTAATGACGAGATACTCAAGATCTGGTCCCTTTTCTCCTAGTGACGAGATACGTCGTCCATCAAGATCTGGTACCTTTTCTTCTAATGACGAGATACGTCGTCCATCAAGATCTGGCCCCTTTTCTCCTAATGACGAGATACTCAAGATCTGGTCCCTTTTCTCCTAGTGACGAGATACGTCGTCCATCAAGATCTGGTCCCTTTTCTCTTAATGACGAGATATGTCGTCCATCAAGATCTGGCCCCTTTTCTCCTAATGACGAGATACTCAAGATCTGGTCCCTTTTCTCCTAGTGACGAGATACGTCGTCCATCAAGATCTGGTCCCTTTTCTCTTAATGACGAGATATGTCGTCCATCAAGATCTGGTCCCTTTTCTCTTAATGACGAGATACTAAAGATCTGGTCCCTTTTCTCCTAGTGACGAGATACGTCGTCCATCAAGATCTGGTCCCTTTTCTTTTAATGATGAGATATGTTGTCCATCAAGATCTGGCCCCTTTTCTCCTAATGACGAGATACTCGAGATCTGGTCCCTTTTCTCCAAGTGACGAGATACGTCGTCCATCAAGATCTGGTCCCTTTTCTCCTAGTGACGAGATACGTCGTCCATCAAGATCTAGTCCCTTTTCTCTTAATGAGGAGATATGTCGTCCATCAAGATCTGGCCCCTTTTCTCCTAATGACGAGATACTCAAGATCTGGTCACTTTTCTCCTAGTGACGAGATACGTCGTCCATCAAGATCTGGTCCCTTTTCTCTTAATGACGAGATACTCAAGATCTGGTCCCTTTTCTCCTAGTGACGAGATACGTCGTCCATCAAGATCTAGTCCCTTTTCTCTTAATGACGAGATATGTCGTCCATCAAGATCTGGCCCCTTTTCTCCTAATGACGAGATACTCAAGATCTGGTCCCTTTTCTCTTAATGACGAGATATGTCGTCCATCAAGATCTGGCCCCTTTTCTCCTAATGACGAGATACTCAAGATCTGGTCCCTTTTCTCTTAATGACGAGATATGTCGTCTATCAAGATCTGGCCCCTTTTCTCCTAATGACGAGATACTCAAGATCTGGTCCCTTTTCTCTTAATGACGAGATATGTTGTCCATCAAGATCTGGCCCCTTTTCTCCTAATGACGAGATTCTCAAGATCTGGTCCCTTTTCTCTTAATGACGAGATATGTCGTCTATCAAGATCTGGCCCCTTTTCTCCTAATGACGAGATACTCAAGATCTGGTCCCTTTTCTCTTAATGACGAGATATGTTGTCCATCAAGATCTGGCCCCTTTTCTCCTAATGACGAGATTCTCAAGATCTGGTCCCTTTTCTCTTAATGACGAGATATGTCGTCTATCAAGATCTGGCCCCTTTTCTCCTAATGACGAGATACTCAAGATCTGGTCCCTTTTCTCTTAATGACGAGATATGTTGTCCATCAAGATCTGGCCCCTTTTCTCCTAATGACGAGATTCTCAAGATCTGGTCCCTTTTCTCTTAATGACGAGATACGTCGTCCATCAAGATCTAGTCCCTTTTCTCTTAATGACGAGATATGTCGTCCATCAAGATCTGGCTCCTTTTCTCCTAATGACGAGATACTCAAGATCTGGTCCCTTTTCTCCTAGTGACGAGATACGTCGTCCATCAAGATCTAGTCCCTCTTCTCTTAATGACGAGATATGTCGTCCATCAAGATCTGTCCCCTTTTCTCCTAGTGACGAGGTATGTCGTCCATGGAGATCTGGTCAGTTTTGCTGATGACGAGATACGTCGTAGAGACAACGACCAGGAGGATCAAATTTCATTTAGATTTGTTAAGTTTTGAAATTAGCGTACGTTTTTTTTCAAATGCGAATGAATATTAGTAAGTTACAATAACAGTGCTTAAACTTTAACTACTTAACTAGCAGAAAAAAAATTAATTTCAGTTCCAAATCTGGTTTACTATTCGTAGAATTTTCAATACCTGATGTTTAATAACAGGAGTGGTAGAGAATCCAGTTTGAAACTATAGGTTTTTTTTAAACACATTAAAAATTATCTTTCTGTATGTGTTTGTGTAGCAAATAAAAACTCTTACACTCGAACCAAAAATTATTTTGGCAGTCCCTAAAACTTATATTTTAAAGCAAGGACACAAAGAAGTTAAATCATGAAGTTTTGAATTCGATTGCTTTCCAGATACCCTTTTATAATAGGTTCATGACCTATAAACTAGTTACGTCAATTCCATCAAGTATACAGGTACCGCGGTATCCCGGTTGGAAGAGTAACGAATTAGAAACCGAAGGGTTGCGAGTTCGAAACTCGATCCAACCAAAGAATGTCGTGTACATGGGGATTGGTGCACGTTAAACCGTTCTTGGCTTCAAATATCCTCACGTTGGCGTGATGATGAAGTTTGGACAGTGGGGATGACAGCTCCTATGTTTATGTCATTTGACCGTGGTTCAAAATTACGAGGTGTTGTCGGAGCTTTCTCTTCGGGATTGATCATGGACCGTCGCAAATAGCCCATTATGTTGCTCCAGTGAGACGTCAATTCAACTACGTACCAACCAGCCATAGTGTATATTAATGTTCATCTACAAAATTATGCCTGTGCACTCATACATTGGTCTGATTTGAAAATATATTTTTGTACGCGCGGGAAGTCGGAAAAGTCAATCCACATGCTTTTGGTACTGAAACTAATTTGCTGATCAATCCCGAAGGCAGAGAACCAAGGACAATGCCTCACAATTTTGAACCACAGATGAGAATAAAACCTGAGCTGAGACCCCACTCTCCAAACTTCTGCACCATGCCAACGTGAGGACATTTGAGGTCACGACAGATTTACGATGCACCAGCTCCCGTGTACACGTTGGTCATTTGCTGGACCGAGTTTCGAACTGGCAACCTCCGATTGCTAATCTACTGCTCTTCCAACTGGGCTGTCTTGGCCCGTACATCGAATGACCGTATATGGTCTAAGGGTCGGGTAAACGTTTTGGGCCATATCTGGTCTGCTGATTGGGTACATCTGTTGGGCTATATCTGGTCTGCTGATTGGGTACACCTGCTCTGAAGGTCGTTTAGGTCGCGGTATTAAATCTTCAATAATTGGCGTCGTAAGCGCTGATTCTGATTCTCAGTTTATCGTACGAAGCAGAAAGCGATAGCAATGATAACTATTTTGCGAAATGAAAACCATCCACAGAAATCATATTTTTGTGTATGACAGCCTTCTCCTAACACGTTTGGGCCGTGGCGGCCTAGTTGGTAGAGTCGCGGTTTAGAAACCGGAGGGTTGCGAGTTCGAAACTCGATCCAACCAAAGACCATCGGAGGCTGGTGCACGTTAAGTCTATCGTGTCCTTAAATATTAATTGAATGTGGTATGGAAGTTTGGAGAGAAAGGTACCGACACAGACCACGTCGTCTTCGTTTCCCAATTATGAGGAGTTGTCATCGGTCTTTCCCTTTGGGATTGATTCCGAGTCGTCAATAGCCCGATCTGATGGTCGAATGCGACGTTGTTAAACTACCTACCTATCTAAATAACAAGTTTACGGGGCCGTCATGGCTCAGTGGGTATGCCCACTGCGCTAGCATTCTTGGAGTTGTAGGCGGCTCAGTTTCGATTCATGTCAAGTATATTCCTGCCTGGTTGTATTTTTCTCTCTTCTGTATCAGTAAAAACTTTCTTTGTGTGTGTGTCTATTACTTGATATTGTATGTGGGGGGTGGCTAAGTTGGTGGCTAACGGGTGGCTAAGTTGCACTGCCAGAGATGGCTCCCAGATCTTATGATCAATAGAAGACGCGCTCTACCCATGGTAGGTAGGTAGTTATTTAAATTAACGTCACACTGGAGCAATATAGCGGGCTATTGACGACGGTCCGGGATCAAACCCGAAACGAAAGACCCGGAGACAACACCACGTAAATTTGAACCACGGTCAGATGACGAGGTCACACCCGAGCTGCTCTATCCAAGACTGCGATAAGACAGAAGAAAACAAGTTTACACACCTTTTCATAAATTGACTGACCGACCCTCTGTCAACTTTTTTGTCTCGCCGGATTCGCATTATAACCCTAACCAGGCAATATCACAGGATTGCAAATCTGTAGTGGTTACCAAGCTGAAAAAAAGTCCACTTTGGCGACTGAGATTAGGTGTTTCTGTACTTATTTAACTATATTCGTTAAATTGATCTTTTCAACAAATTATCTGTCAAACATACTGATACAAGAGCGCGTTGCGGGCTAATAGTTGAATTTACGTACCACTGGAGGGATACAAGGTGCTATTGGTGACGGTCCGGGATCAATTCCGGAGGGGAGGATAACACCTCGTAATTTTCAAACACGGTCAGATGACGAGGTCACACCTGTGTGAGTTGGCGCCCCACTCTTCAAACTTTCACACCACGCCAACGTGAGGATATTTGAGACCATGGCAGATTTAGCGTACATCAGCCCCACGTATACGATGGTCTTTGGTTGGATCGAGTTTCGAAACTCGCAAACCTCTGGTTACTAATCCTAGACTCTACCAATTGGGCTATGGTGGTCCCAGAGCGAAACGAGAATCATGTAGGGAAAAAATAAAAGTTGCTTAGCAATTCTCGTGGGTTGGGAAGCGAGTGTGAGCAGGGAGTGTAGCCCCTTAGTATAGTAGTAAATCGGGTAAATATAGATTTCCGTTAATTTAAAAACATTATTACATCTTGATATGTGTCTGGTTTATTAGAGCCGATTTCACGATGTCTTCTATAAACCAGCGAAGCAATGTATTGAGTCGGTGCGAATGAAATGTGCCATGAGAAATAGCTTTGGGAATGACCCCATACAGCTAAAAGTAATTACCTACAGGCTTCCGGCATCTTACGTCACAGAGCTACTATAAATAGCTATCACGCGTTTGAAGTACAAGTTCCAGGTTTAATTTGTTTGGGCGTAATGTGCTTCCAAATTGGACATGGAAAACTCAGATTTGAGAGTCATCTTCCTTTGCGAATTTAAACAGACATTCTGCTGCAGTTGCTGCTCGAAACATTAACACAGCATTCGGGGAGAATACAGCCAATGAACGAACCATTCGGTGATGGTTTACGAAGTTTCGAAGTGTAGATGTGGACCTGAAAAACGAACCACGTGGTCACCGAGAAGTTGCAGTTTCTGACGATGTTCTGCTAAGTGTGGTTGAAGCTGAACCGCGGAAAATATGTCGTGAGATAGCTGCCGAGCTAGGTGTCCACCACCCTACAATTGTTCGCCGTCTGGCTGCACTGGGTAAGGTCAAAAAGATGGATTCTTGTGTGCCTCATGAATTGACAATTGCCAACAAGATGAGATGTTTGGAAGTCTGTGCATCGCTCCTTTCTAGGAATGAAAGATAACCTCTACTGCGTCGAATCGTTACCTGCGACGAGAAATGGGTCCTTTATGACAATCGGAAACGATCTGCACAATGGTTGAGAAAGCACAGCCTCCTGGATGCCATCCCAAACCACCCTTACATCCCAGGAAGGTTATGCTTCTTGTATGCTGGTCTACAACTGGAATAATTGATCGCAGTTTCCTGCCAAGTGGCCAAACCATCACTTCAGAACGATATTGTGATGAATTACGACAGATGCACCGGAAATTGATGGTGAAACAACCGGCTTTGGTAAACAGGCATGGCGTTCTCCTCTTGCAAGATAACGCCCGTCCTCATGTCGCACAACGGACGATGCTGACACTACATGAGTTAGGCTATGATGTGATGCCTCATCCTCCTATTCCCCTGACTTTTCACCTACAGATTTTCATCTGTTTCGTCACCTGGATCGCTTACTGTCTGGTTCACCCAAGATACTGAGGTTCACCATGCAGTTGATGACTTCCTCGCATCCCAGCCACAAGACTTTTCGTTCCGGGATCATGGCCTTGTCAGACAAGTGGCAACAGTGTGTCAATTCAGAGGGAGATTATTTCTAGAAGGTCTGGTACTTTATTTTTCAATTATCACCATCGAAGTGTGATGGTGATTTTCCGGACATTTCATTCGCACCGAACCAATACACAAATGAACACAAGAAAAAGCAGAAAGAATAGAAGACGAATCACAAATTTTCTCTTAGAGAATTCTTAAAATGTTATTATTGCAGTCGAATAAAATATGCTCTAAAATCTTTTCCTCATCATGGAAAATATGGCACTTGGAGTCAGCCAGGTGAAAACGATTCAAGTAAGCCTGAGTTACAATGAGTCCTATTCTGGCGTTAGTAGAAAAAGTGGGAACTGCTCTAGGGATATTTTTGAAATAATGGAGGTCATTAGGCTCACTCTCTGGAATTGAAAAGGATGGCGATTCATTCCAGTGTTCCTCCATAAAGTACATCAAGGTGATCAAGCCTCTCCGCTGATCCTACCGACACCTAGAGAGGATAGTTGCTGACAAAGGAACTGGGTTTAAATGGATTAATTTGCTTTATAAACATTATAATACGAATAAGTATTTGTTTATAATGATAATTAACTTCAATTTCAAAGGAAAATTTAGGTATAATCACATATATAATGCACACAACGCCCTTATCCATAAACGAATATCTTTCCAATTAAAAAAAACATTAACACCCACAGTCCAATAGTTTAATTCCTTTCTCTAAAATATTACACCTTTTCGTTGCAACTCGTGAGAAGCTACATAATAATTATCTTCATCATTAGCAATATCAGTAATTGTGCAGGAAACAACTCGTCGTTGTTTGGCACCAAATGGATACATTCCCTATTTAAGACCCCTAAGCGTCTTCCAATAAAAGAACTCGAGTAATTAAGATTGAAGTAGATACGTCGCAAATGGAGGCGGGATAAATTTAAGTTCAGTAAATGGCAACAACGGAGATTCCCACAATGGCTATTTACTTAGTCCATCAACGGGTAATTACCATGTGTAACGTGTTCCAGTAATGCTAGATGGTTTATTCCATGGTAATATCGTAATGGCTAGGCATTGACGATAAATCTTAATAATCTGTTCTTATGAAGCGTTTTTAAATTAGATAAAATCAGGATACGTTATATTTCGTATTTTCTGTAATTTTCTGATATGACGGAAGTGAAATCACACACATGCTGGTACCAAAATGGTTCTTCCAATAGACACGATTAAATGCCGTTAAAATCCTTACTTAAAGTATCGATTTTGGCATTGTAACATTCAGAATTCTTTATCAAGTTTACTCGAGTTGAGTATCGTTTTATCTGTTTTATCCAAGGAGGTCTAAGAGAGCGGAGGCGACATAATGGTTTTTTTCTGTTAAAAGCGATTAAATAAGTAAGGGATGTCGTCGCCATATTGGTTCAACCCAAACATCAACCGTTTTCTATCTTTTGCCGGAATTGGATACATTTAATTTTAAATAACATATACAAAATAAGGAATTAAATTAATGTATTCCAAATTTATGAAATATAGATGCAATATGTACTATAGTGGGTCTAATAATACAGGGGGAAATAAATGCTACATTATAAAAAATAATAAATAAAAGATACATTATATAATGTGGTTCCGACGAGAGAAGGCGGTCAACTTTGGGTCGGTTGATTTCTAAAAAGGTGTGTCTAGGATAAGGGCTGCCGTACACCAAAGCCAAAGAAACCTGTGCAGTGATCGCCTTAGATTCGCCGTATGCCTCGCCAACTTTGGAATCGAACTATAAACTTGGTACCAGAATCAGCTCTAAAGATGCCAATTGGGGAAGGGATTTGTTTACGTTTCTACCAGTCCTCCAATTCAACTAATAAACCACGTGACCCAACTGTTTTCTTGCCGGAGCTGGCCTATAAATACTGATTGATTAAGAAAAACCCATTCAAATATTTTTTACAAAGCATAGGATTTTTAAATTCTCTTATAGACTTTTTATCTTTCATGTTTATATTGATCACTTTTCATGTTTAAACTCCTTGTTAGATGTTTTGTAAATCACGTTAAATTGCTTCATTGAAGTCAATGATGAAGGCTTTCTTGGAACAGGGCACTTTCGATCCAAATATAAAAAAAGGCAAGGGATTGACCACCTCGTACTCTCCCCTTGTGAACATACCTGATATCAACCAACTGAAACACATCAATGTACCGTCAACATTCAAAGAATTAAGACTAAAAAAATAAAAATTTAACGACATTTGGTTATGGTTTTTAAACAAAAAAACATTTCTTAGTTATTAAGTATATCACTTAATTTGCTTCATTAAAGCCCATGACCAAAGCATTATAGGGACAGGGCACTTTTGATACAAATTGTAAAAGGAGGATTTTTTGACCACGTCCTACTCTCTCTTTGTGCACAGACCTGTTATCAGCCAACTGAAACTCATACTAATCAACCAGCAGCATTCAAAGAACTCAAACTTATAAAAGATTAAGAAAATAAAATTTAATGTATATAGTTGACTTTTAAACAAAAACATTCATTAGGTATTCTGTAAATCGGGTAAATTGTTTCGTTAAAGTTCATGAACAAGGCAGTCTAGGAACAGGTCACTTTTAATCCAAATTGAAAAAGGCGGATTGACCACCTGTTACCCTCCCATTGTGCAGACTTGATATCAGCCTACTGAAACTCTTACCAATCAACCATTAACATTCAAAGAACACACATTTGTATAAAACTAAGAAACTAAAATTTAATTCTGTATATAGTCAGATATTCTGCAAATCACGAAAATTGTTTCATGAAATTCCATTATCAAAATACGCTTGGAACAGGGCACTTTTGATCTAAAGAGGAAAAGATAGAGAGGACAGAGTCCCAGTTGCTCTACCTTTGAGCAGATCTGATAAAAAGAAGAAAAAATCTTTTCGGGTAATTTCTGTCGAGATATTTCATGTCAGACGAAATGGCCTTGATTCATGTAGTCGATGTGGCAGGTTATTAGAGGCGGATGCGTGTCAGCAGTTGTATGTCTTCAGTCTGAAGCCATGTGAAAGGGAAGCCATTAAATGAAATCTCTGAAAGTGGCAGATGCGCGTAGATAGGTAAAGTTGCAATCAGTTCTTTTTGAAAGGGTTCAGGTAAAGGGTTTGTAACATTTTATGAGCAGAATGTATTGGTAGGATAGTTAGTGTTCATAAGTTAGGTTCACCACACGTATTGAGAACACTTTTAGTTACTTAACCTTCGAAGTGGTTTCGACTAGATATCTCGTACATCAAGGTCTGACCTATTTTGCTAATGACGAGATATCTCGTCATCAAGATATTGCCGATTTTTTTATGATACTCAGATCAGGATCTGGTCAGTTTTCTTCTAATGACTAAAGAAGATGAGATCTCGATAGACGAGATATCTCGTCCAGTAGGTATCTGGTCAGTTTTGCTACTGACGAGAAACCTTGTCGACACAACCACCAGTAGGGTTAAAAATGTATTAGTGACATTTTAGGTCACAAAGTTAATAAAAAACACCCATAAATCTGTCAGTTAATTTTTTTTCTCCAAGTTTTCACAACTTTGGAAATCGCTGTTTGTTGTTATTTATGTTATCTCTTTTTATAGCTGTATTATATATATATATTTTCTTATATCTGTGTTATTTATCTAGATATAAAATTCCGAAAACTGTATTCAAATTCTGAATTAAATCAATCGTGTCTGCTGGTATACATTATACTTGTATTTTAGGACGCAATATACAGGTTGTCCCAAAAAGGTTGTTCCGCAATTTATCTTTTTACCATTTGGAGATAGGTAGGCAATGTAAACTGCAAAAGTGCACCAAATAAGGTAAGTAACTAAGATATGTGAATAAAATTATCACGTGATAACAATTTAAGCGGATATACAGTTTTTAATTTGTATACAACCCCTCTAGATAAAAATCCGGGATAGCAGAAATGTTCCTTACCTGCATCCCTATCGTTAGCAGAAAACTGCATTTCTGTAGGTTGAACAGTAACGGAGGCATAAGGACGCAAAAAAGTTGACATACCGCTTGTGCACAGCTGTTCAAGCAGTCAGATTAGGGACCGCATACACAATGCTAAAAAGCATTTTTCGGTCAGAGAGTGCAACATTGTGCAAAATAATGTAGTATTGCAACTGCAGATGAAAATCGCAATGCATAATAGTAGACAATGTAATCTTTAATAAAAATATTGTAGAAAAATGGTTTAAATAAAAATAAAAGGAAATTTTTCCATCTGCAGCAATGCAGAACTTAGCTCTTCATTCTTCTTCATTCGGCCCCCTTAAAATAGAAACTCTTGTATCTCCGTTACTATTCAACCTACAGAAATATGGTTTTTTACTAACGATAGGGATACAGGTAAGGAACATTTTTGCTATCTCTGATTTTTATCTAGAGGGGTGGTATAAAAATTAAAAACTGTATCCGCTTAAATTGTTATCACGTGATAATTTTATTCACATATCTTAATTACTTACCTTATTTGGTGCACTTTTGCAATTTACATTGCCTACCTATCTCCAAATGGTAAAAAGATAAATCGCGGAACAACCTTTTTGGGACACCCTGTATATTTCCGCTTTCAATCAAGACAGTTACAATCTAGTATAGATGCTCTAATAATCATTTCAAGAAAATTTAAGAATTTTATAATTATCATTTCAGATTGCCAAATAGGATCTTCTTAACATTTAAAAACACTCCATATTTTAAAAATTATCTTGTCAGTCTATTTTAAACTTTAAAACTACTAAACAAGTAGTGTAAGTATAAGGGCAAAGAGATATAAGTAAGTAAATCTGAAATCTTAAATTGAAGACAAAATCATCATTGTTAGATATCATAATTGAACTTTATTTTTATTCTTTTTCTCAACTAGATTATTCATACTTGCTCATTAAGATATGCCAATCATATATTTTTAATGTCTATTTTTTCAGTAGACGAAAAACATAAAATACATTAATTTATACACATTGTTACTAGTATTTCATAGTAATAATTCTTTGTGTTAAACCCTCTGGCGGTTGTCTCGACGAGGCATATAGTCATTAGAAAAGAACTGACCAGATCTTGATCTCTCTATCGTCAAAATATCGGCAATACCTCAATTAAGAAGTATCTCGTCATTAATGAAACTGGTCAGATCTTGATGGTCGAAATATCTCGTCAAAACAACATGGAGGATTAATGTTCACTCTAAGTTTCTGTTTGGTTTTGTCACTGTGCAGTCATTTTTGCCATACGATTTCATACGATAATAGCACATACGTCAAAAACAACATATAAATTTCACGAGGAAAATTAGTGTTCAATAGTGAATCTTGAAGTTACTGGAATAATGCTAGTACATTCATTATATTTGCTTCAAATTATTTTAAAAAAGATGTCAAAAGGACATGAGCTGACAAATGTATTTTATAAGGACCTCTTGAATTATTAAATGAAAGTTCCTGAATAAAATGTAATCACACCGATCTTTCCTTATAGGTGCAAGGATTTCTCAAAAACTGAAACTTTTTTAGGATATATTTATTATTGAAATAGCATTTGCTTAAACCATAAACGAATGTTCCCCCTAATTTTATGTATTATGAAACATCGCGTAATTTTCTACTCCTAAACTTATTTTATCTTCTTAGTTGAAGGAATTTGGATGGCATGAATTAAATGATAAAATTGAAAAATCAAGTCTTAAAAACAAGCTGTTAGTAAATTGAGTCATGAATTTATCTACACAACTCATTAAAAAAGTATAAAAAATTACATTCTAATGGATAAACTATTGCACACAATGTTCACTTATCGTTTGGAAGAGTACGTCGTTCGTATCATCATGAAAAATGTTCTTCGAAAATTTTATTTCGTGTCTTTGCCGATTCCTTTAGATTCTAAATTAATTAAAACAATTTTATTCCAGTTAGAATATACCATTTAAGCACAAATAAACGGCTCAAAGGTCAATAGAAAGTTAATGAATAATTGGGGGAAACATGATTCTTGCATTTGAAAGTATATAAACGAGAACATATATGATTTAAATTATCAAATAAAACATTTTATTTTCGTGCACTAACTTATTCCATTAGATTCTATATCAATTAAAACAAT
Source organism: Meta bourneti (assembly GCA_933210815.1). NCBI lineage: Eukaryota > Metazoa > Arthropoda > Arachnida > Araneae > Tetragnathidae > Meta > Meta bourneti. The sequence goes on along the minus strand of OW119931.1, from coordinate 56,052,573 downwards.
TTTGTCCCATTTGGAATACATAATTTAAACTCAAATAAACGACTAAATAAAAGTCAAAATCGAAAGTTAATGAATAATTAGAGAATATATGATGAGTCTTGAAATTGTTTGATAAATGAGAAATTTTTTTTAATTTTAATTTTCCAAACAATCATGCTGCACAATTTTCGTATCAAATTATCAGCTTATGAAAACTTTTGATTTTAACTCATTCAGATTTGCTGCCATTCGTGAAAATATATCTCGAAAAACAAACATGTCTCGAAAAACAACTTGATCAAACAAATCGTAGATAAAATACTAAACAAAATAATTATTCCTGCTTGAAATGCATAAATCCCTAATTAAATTTAAACTCACTTGATTTAGTAGGTAGGTATTTAATTAACGTCGCACTGGAGCAACACAGCGGGCTATTGGTGACGGTCCGAGATCAATCCCTAAGGGAAAGATTCGAGGACAACACCACGTAATTTTGGACCACGGTTAGATGACGAGCACAACACCTGAGCTGGCACCCCACTCTCCAAACTCCACACCAAGCCAATGTGAGATCATTTGAGGCCACTAGAGATTTAATGTGCACCAGCCCCTTTTGTATACGACGGTCCATTCGATTTGCAATATCTGAGATTGAAACAAATTTATTTATAACGTTCTCGTACCATAACGTTTTCGTACCATAAAAAGACAATTATTATAAAGCATTTATCCACAAATTTTAAGAACCTGAATCGCATTATTTTGCATTCAAATCTAAAATAGAATCTATCCCCTCGAAGAATTTATGAAAAACTGATATCTAAAATAAACACGCGTGGGGTGAAATAATCTTGTTGCGAAATAATCCTATTTAATTACCATTATAGGATATTTGCCACCCTTAGTAATTCATATGTTAAAAATTGGATAAAAATTACAGAATTGTTGACTAAGTAACAAATATACTTAAAATCTAAAAATGTAGCTAATTTGGTTACTACATCGCATCCATGCCCATTGATTGGATTGGATGTTGGGGTTTTATGGCGCAGGGTCCAAAAGCGGACAAGCTGCGTCTTCTAAGTTCATGTGTTAAAAAGGTATAACCTGTTAAAAAAGTATATGAACACCTGTTGTTATTCCCGTCCCTGGAATCGCAGACAAATAAAAAGTATCATTAGACTTGAAATAATGACTTCTACAAATAAATGCGCATTTTATTTGCATAAAGTCTTCATATTTATTTAGAAATTGTTTCCAAAATTTAAATAACACCGGCTTTCAATTTCATTAAAATATTTTTCATAACAAATTTACGCTAATTATAAATTTTTGTGCAATTCGGACCATATATATAATTACCGAAAATATTAAAGAAAAAAACATTTGGAGTTTGTCTTAATATTTGAAATTTTAAAATGCTGGTCACGCACATTGTTATAACATATACACACTGGCTAATGAATTTGAAACCTGGGATCAATATTTTATGGACCGCTTTTTGCACGAATAACAGTATGTATGCGTTTAGGAATAAATAGATTCTACAAGATTCTGAAGTGCATCTAAATCCAGAGAATGCCATGCACCGGGTACACAGACCGTAAGATCCTGTAAAGTGGATAGCGGAGGTGATTGCTGTCAGATGCGCCTTTCCAATATGTCCCAAACGTTCTCTATAGGGTTACGATCCAGGCTTTGCGGCGGCCAAGGTAGACGTTGAAAGTTAGATTGATGTTCCGTGAACCACTCTCGAACATTGCACTCGAGATGCATGATTGCATTATCGTCCATAAAAGATTCGTCACCAGAGTAAAAACGCACTCTGCAGATGCACCTGATCTGCCAGTACATATTAACATTCTAAATATGGGTATTTATGGATAATAAAGTGACTTCTACTTCAGTGTTTAGATTTCGATATAAAACATTTGCGCATTTTTATGACATTCCTTCCTTAAATTTCAGTCTATACTCTATAGGGTTAAGATCCAGGCTTTGCGGCGGCCAGGGTAGACGTTGAAAGTTAGATTGATGTTCCGTGAACCACTCTCGAACATTGCACTCGAGATGCATGATTGCATTATCGTCCATAAAAGATTCGTCACCAGAGTAAAAACGCACTCTGCACTTGATCTGCCAGTACATATTAACATTCTAAATATGGGTATTTATGGATAATAAAGTGACTGCTACTTCAGTGTTTAGATTTCGATATGAAACATTTGCACATTTCTATATGACATTCTTTCCTTAAATTTCAGTCTATACTCACAAGAAGTTAGCACTGTAGTTACCCATGTGAATGTAGACTGAAATTGGAAATTTAAATTTATAGTCAGACCCCCAAATAAACGTTACTTTGTTTCTACTTCAGGTGTCCGGTGACTTTTGTCAGTACAGTGTGTTTGATACTTTTCTTTACCACTCATTGTTCGAGCTCTATGCAGATACTTTTTGTTACTTTTTTCGTATACGAGTATATGCCACACAATGTCTAACTTACGTCTTCCAAGCAGAAAACTCGACACCCAACTTAAGCAAGCCACAGAACAAGGGCTAATAGGACTGAATAATTCACCCAGACGGTTGTTTTCGTCTTACACGCGAAGTAAATGATCCTTGAATTAACTAAATGATCCTTCTTAATGATCGGACGATGTTTTTTATCAGCGAAGTAATGGGATGATCCCCATCTCAGGTCGTACCGTTTGTAAGATGTCATCTTGTGCGGAGATCTTAAATAAATGATGCGTGTTCTGTTTATCGGGGATAAATTAGTGACATCATTTCCTCTGGGTATGATTCCACCGAGGAGTAGTCGGAGAGTTGCTGAATCAAGGATTTTCTAGGAAAAAACTGTCTTCGGGCAGTCATGGATAAGTAAGGGTAAGTGTGCCGAATGTGCGTGAATTGAGAAATAAATATGTGCAGGTTAGTTTAATAAACTTTGTAATGGTTGGTTGGGTTTTATGGTGCAAAGGCCATACTCGGCCAAGCTGCACCAAACAACGTTAAGTAAATGTACATAAATATAAGGAAAACTTTTATTGACACAGGGGACCACGATAGCCCAGTCGGAGGAATACCAGATTAGCAATCGGAGAGTTCCGAGTTCGAAACTCTGTCCAACCGAACACCGTCGTGCACATTGCGGCTGGTGCACGTTAAATCGGTCGTGGTCTCAAATGTCCTCACGTTGGCGTGGTGTGGGAGTTTGGAGAGTGGGGTGCCAGCTAAGGTGTTGACCTCGAATTATGACCGTTGTTCAAAATTACGTGGTGTTGTCCTCGATCTTTACCTTCGGGATTGATCCTGGACCGTCGCCAATAACCATATGTAGTGATCTATTGCGACGTTAATTAACTGCCTATCTACTTTTACTGATAGAAAAGAGGGAGAAAGAGAAATACGCCAAGGAAGGAATCGAACCTGAGCCCCCTTCTAACTCGCAGGTTGTTAGTGCAATGGGAAAACATATTTGACCACGATGACCAATGCGATAGTATTGTGAACGGCACCAGAGATTTATTGATGCAAAAGTTCGTCCCGCTATTTTGACAAGAAGAAAAATTATTTTGCTTACTAAAAATTACATTTAATCAAGTATGTGCCGTATAGTATGTGCCGTTCTGTTCGATGACCTTTTTCCATATCTCCTATAGCTACACAATCCCGCGCTCATAGAAGTTCCAAGGTTTCTGGCTAAACTGATCCAGGCGACGAAACTTTCTGAACCACTTAAGTCACGTGGAATCGTCAACTGCACCCTCATCCAACACAACACAAATCTTCTTTTACGTATGCGAAGCATTCTTGCCTTTTCGGAAATAGAAAAGCATAATAGGTCGAAAATGCTCCTTATTTTCTGCCATTTTTAATGCTTAACAAAATTTAAAAAACGCAACCAGAAAACACAATTTTTTCCCCAAGTGCTCGCTGAAATTCCTTTTTTCAAACAACGTCGATACTTAACACGCGTGAAGTAGATAGCACTTCGGTTTAGCGATGTAATGCCACCTAGTGCCAAAAACGGGACGAGCTTTTGCATCAACCCAATATTTCATTCATGTCCTTCTTTGGTCTGAGCAACTTCCCTGCCGAAACTTGAAGCGCTCTAGCAGTGAAACTAATTTATAGGATTCCTTCAGGCATTTCCAGCAGGTGGCAGCTCCTACTTTAATCACGGACACGTTTTATATTCAGGGGACGCACTTATTCCGCTCGAACGCACTTGCCACACCTCATCCATTTTTTTTGCCCTAAAAATATCTTTTTAGCGTGGTGCTCTTTGAAAGTTAATAATAGTTTGGTTTAGTTTGTCGCTACATTCATTGGTTATTTTTTCCTTTACAGGGACTAATCATCGACCTTCTAATGAAATAGACAGAGCGTATGGGAGGAGTTACAGTCGTAAGATCTCAGTACTGTAGGTCACGTGGGCTTGGGAATCAATTTGTCCGATTGGCTATCAAAGCACAGACTAGTGTTTTTAATCACGCTGGATAATCACTTTAACCAATCAATAATTTGTCCCGCATTTAGATTGATGCTTTTTACTATGCAAACGTGACAGATTTTCGAAGCGAGTGATCGGAAGAAATAGTATGTAGCTACGCACACATACTCCGTCTATTTCATTAGAAGGTCTATGGGGCTAATTAGACTTGTACCTACGGCTTAAACCTTGTTACAATACGAATATCCATACCAGGTCGGAATTGGTCTGTAATGTAAATTAATGCAATTAAAAAATTGTATCGTTTAAGAGAATGTATTGAACGAAAACTACTGAAAAAATGATGAATTATATGAAAATGTCCCAGAAATAAACTAATGTAATGAACAACTAGGATAATGTCTATCCTTCACTCAAGTATTCTTTAACCATTGTAATAGTATGCAACTTTTTCACCAATATTAGAATGTTATTTTATCCAAACTTATTTTTTCTATTCTTGCATGTCTATACTTAAATAATATAAAAATAAATGGTTATTCATTCAAAGTTTACATTTTTAGCGATAGTTAATATTCGCGAATTTAAAAAGCTTAACAGAAACAGTTTTTTTTTTATTTTGAGCATTAATAACTGAAAGAACTAAACTGAACTACACACTTCAATAAACAAAAAGTTTCATGGCATCCATAGATATTGTAATTCAGCTTGTTCAGATGAAAAATGAATGGATAATTTTGAAAAGCTGTTTCTCTCTCTCTACAGTTATCATTATTACTCTTCCGTATTAATAATAAAAATAGCGTCCATAATATGGTTTCAGATTCTTGTTTAAATCCGTCACTGGCTGACAAAGTAGGTAGTTGTAGTTAAATTAACGTTACACTGGAGCAACACAACTGACTATTGGCGACACTCCGGGATCAATCCCGTATTAAAAGATCCGAGGACAACACCATGTAATTTTAAACCCGGTCAGATGACGAGGTCGACACCTGAGCTGGCATCCCAGGCTTGAAACTTCCACACCATGCCAACTTGAGGCCACGGAAGATTTAACATACACCAGCCCCCCACGTTCACGATTATCTTTGGTTTGATTGAGTTTCGAACTAGCAACACTCCAGTTACTAACCCGCTACTCTTCCTTCGGCCCTCCCTGGGTGACAAACACTTATAAAAGAAGTCAAATGGGATCATATCAAATAACGCTTGTGCTTTTGTTAATAAGATAGCACTTCTACATTTCATTATATTTCTTTAGAATTTCAATTCAATTGATTATTATAAGGGAAACAATTAAGCTAAACATTGTGATTAATCAGATTAGTTTCCACTATTAGGGGAATGACTCGCGAATCACTCTTCAGTCACTTAGCAGGCTCAACCAGTAAAGGTGAATAATTTGATAAATTAATTACAATTTCATTATGAAATATTTGTTTAAAGTTAAACCCTCCAAGTGTTTCAGTGATATATCTCGTACAAGATCTCGTCAATTTTGCTACTAGATCCCGTCAATTTTGCTACTAGATCTGGTCAGTTTTGCTAATGACGAAATACCTCGTCGAGACGAAACTATCCTATTACTCCAAGGGGAATGAAGATCCACGTATGAAAAACAAATTGTCCCTTGCCCAGAACTGGTGACAGTTTGGAATAGGTTTTTGCACCAGAGGCTGGACACTACAGGGCAGTTTTTGAACCGAAGATAAACCACCTGGAGGGTTAAAGATAAAATACTATTTATTATTCGAGCAATTTTTAATCAACCTTGTGAGTACTGAAATTCAGAGGATTGGTCAGAAAATAACAGTGTGATCCAAAAACCAGGATATGAAACTAAATGTGAAGAAACGGTAAAACTCGTAATGATGATTACAAAACAAGATATAAATGTAATGGTTGCTATGCAAAATGCTAAACTGGTTTGCCACGACGCTATGCAAATAAGCTAGTAGCATAAAAGGTGTCTGCTGGTGAAGCTCGCAGGCAGTGGAATGTTTGCTTTTGGACGGTATAGTTTAAGCGACGGATACTCTGGTTCAAATCGTTGACCTTTGTGTAGCATATTAACTTCATATACGGGCGTCTTCCGGCACTTTTGCTTTTGTAAATAGTTTCATTCCGATCCTAGTCACCATTACCATCCAAAGCTATCCGGCTCTAGTCACTTTTACCATTATGTCCATAATGATGCAAGGTATTATTACGGACATATATACCAATTTTCACACACCACAAACGACATTTTCCCATACCTTGACTTTTGGATCATAACGTATTATTGTAAAACATTCCGTTGGGTAAGAGTAAAAATAATTAAAAAAACTTTTCATGGAGGAATAAGGTATAATTTTTTCCGCTTACAAATTTCAAAGCAAGATGCAGTATTAGCATTTTAAAGCGATTTTTCATTGCACACATAATTTTTACAATTTGAGTCACGTTAACAAGTAAGAATAATGAAATTCTCCTTGACCGCCTCATTTCTTCGTATTTTTCCTTTTTTCAATCATGATTTAAAATTCATTAAAACTTTTATTCAATTCGTGTCATGTACGAGAGATTTATTGTTATTTTCCGTACACATACGTTGATTTAATGAGTTTAAAAAGAAAGTTCTCCATAATTTGGGCTTATAAAATAGAATATACCTTGTTCGTCTCAACGGTTGTGATAAGAATTGCTGATATTTCAAACGATTAGAAATGCTTTAAGGTAATTTTCTCTACTAAAAATTCTCACTTAACATTCTTTTAAATCAATAAGGTAGGTAATTCATCTACGAGACATTTTTTTGTCTAGCTAAATGTAGGCGGGGTGGTTTTTGTTTCGTGCTTTTTGTTAATATTCCAAGTGATGTCAATTGGTTGTTTTTGGAACACAATTTCAGAGAATGAATTCCTAATTGATATATGATGGTTGATTGGTCGATACCAATAGTTTTAATACCAAACGTTACCAAAACTGTGTCAAACTATATTTTAAGTAACCCCTATATGCATCATGCTATAGCATTTGGGCAGTGCAAATAAAATCTTCACTTTCCCTTTGGTTTGTTTGTTTACACTGACAATCCCTCTCTTATACAAAGAAGTATCGAGTAAGTTGGGATTTGAAATGTATGTCAAGATGAGATTAAGTACACAAAATTTGATGTTATTTAGCAAAGGAAGGTCTAATCATCCTTCATTCCTTCCCAGAAAACCAGTGCCGTTACATTTCATAAATTAAAACTCTTATTCAAATGTACGACATAATCAAGAAATCATTCATATTCTTTGTAAGAGTTTTGGGACATATTATAGAGATAAATTATACATGAAACTGTAAAGTATAGATTATAATAATTCTCTTAACCTTCAGGTCGTCTTGTCCTCCATTTTTTCTTGTCTAGAACCAAATTCTCTGGCATGACCCCAATTCAACCCATCAAGCCTCATTCCTCTCTTCCTCAACAAGTAAAGTGAACGCCATAAGAATATATCCATGAATGCATTCTTACCAAATAGAAACGCTTAAAACATTACCACCTGCTGTTGTCTGTTAATATACCCAACTAATGTAAAATGCCAGAACGATGTTGTAGAGAAGGTATACCTCTTTCTTAGTATTTTCTTGGACACCATAACAATATAACCATGAATGCATTCTTACCAAATAGAAACGCTTAAAACATTACCACCTGCTGTTGTCTGTTAATATACCCAACTAATGTAAAATGCCAGAACGATGTTGTAGAGAAGGTATACCTCTTTCTTAGTATTTTCTTGGACACCATAACAATATAACCATGAATGCATTCTTATCAAATAGAAACGCTTAAAACATTACCACCTGCTGTTGTCTGTTAATATACCCAACTAATGTAAAATGCCAGAACGATGTTACAGAGAAGGTATACCTCTTTCTTAGTATTTTCTTGGACACCATAACAATATAACCATGAATGCATTCTTATCAAATAGAAACGCTTAAAACATTACCACCTGCTGTTGTCAGTTAATATACCCAACTAATGTAAAATGCCAGAACGATGTTGTAGAGAAGGTATACCTCTTTCTTAGTATTTTCTTGGACACCATAACAATATAACCATGAATGCATTCTTACGAAATAGAAACGCTTAAAACATTACCACCTGCTGTTGTCTGTTATTATATCCAACTAATGTAAAATGCCGAGAACGATGTTGTAGGGAAGGTATACCTCTTTCTTAGTATTTTCTTGGACACCATAACAATATAACCATGAATGCATTCTTATCAAATAGAAACGCTTAAAAGATTATCACCTGCTGTTGTCTGTTAATATACCCAACTAATGTAAAATGCCAGAACGATGTTGTAGAGAAGGTATACCTCTTTCTTAGTATTTTCTTGGACACCATAACAATATAACCATGAATGCATTCTTACCAAATAGAAACGCTTAAAACATTACCACCTGCTGCTGTCTGTTAATATATCCAACTAATGTAAAATGCCGAGAACGATGTTGTAGAGAAGGTATACCTCTTTCTTAGTATTTTCTTGGACACCATAACAATATAACCCTGAATGCATTCTTATCAAATAGAAACGCTTAAAACATTATCACCTGCTGTTGTCTGTTAATATACCCAACTAATGTAAAATGCCAGAACGATGTTGTAGAGAAGGTATACCTCTTTCTTAGTATTTTCTTGGACACCATAACATTATAACCATGAATGCATTCTTATCAAATAGAAACGCTTAAAACATCACCACCTGCAGTTGTCTGTTAATATACCCAACTAATGTAAAATGCCAGAACGATGTTGTAGAGAAGGTATACCTCTTTCTTAGTATTTTTTGGACACCATAACAATATAACCATGAATGCATTCTTATCAAATAGAAACGCTTAAAACATTACCACCTGCTGTTGTCTGTTAATATACCCAACTAATGTAAAATGCCAGAACGATGCTGTAGAGAAGGTATACCACATTCTTAGTATTTTCTTGGACACCATAACAATATAACCATGAATGCATTCTTACCAAATAGAAACGCTTAAAACATTACCACCTGCTGTTGTCTGTTAATATACCCAACTAATGTAAAATGCCAGAACGATGTTGTAGAGAAGGTATACCTCTTTCTTAGTATTTTCTTGGACACCATAACAATATAACCATGAATGCATTCTTACCAAATAGAAACGCTTAAAACATTACCACCTGCTGTTGTCTGTTAATATACCCAACTAATGTAAAATGCCAGAACGATGTTGTAGAGAAGGTATACCACTTTCTTAGTATTTTCTTGGACACCATAACAATATAACCATGAATGCATTCTTATCAAATAGAAACGCTTAAAACATTACCACCTGCTGTTGTCTGTTAATATACCCAACTAATGTAAAATGCCAGAACGATGTTACAGAGAAGGTATACCTCTTTCTTAGTATTTTCTTGGACACCATAACAATATAACCATGAATGCATTCTTATCAAATAGAAACGCTTAACACATTACCACCTGCTGTTGTCTGTTAATATACCCAACTAATGTAAAATGCCAGAACGATGTTGTAGAGAAGGTATACCTCTTTCTTAGTATTTTCTTGGACACCATAACAATTTAACCATGAATGCATTCTTACCAAATAGAAACGCTTAAAACATTACCACCTGCTGTTGTCTGTTAATATATCCAACTAATGTAAAATGCCGAGAACGATGTTGTAGAGAAGGTATACCTCTTTCTTAGTATTTTCTTGGACACCATAACAATATAACCATGAATGCATTCTTATCAAATAGAAACGCTTAAAACATTATCACCTGCTGTTGTCTGTTAATATACTCAACTAATGTAAAATGCCAGAACGATGTTGTAGAGAAGGTATATCTCTTTCTTAGTATTTTCTTGGACACCATAACAATATAACCATGAATGCATTCTTATCAAATAGAAACGCTTAAAACATTATCACCTGCTGTTGTCTGTTAATATACCCAACTAATGTAAAATGCCAGAACGATGTTGTAGAGAAGGTATACCTCTTTCTTAGTATTTTCTTGGACACCATAACAATATAACCATGAATGCATTCTTATCAAATAGAAACGCTTAAAACATTACCACCTGCTGTTGTCTGTTAATATACCCAACTAATGTAAAATGCCAGAACGATGTTGTAGAGAAGGTATACCTCTTTCTTAGTATTTTCTTGGACACCATAACAATATAACCATGAATGCATTCTTATCAAATAGAAACGCTTAAAACATTACCACCTGCTGTTGTCTGTTAATATACCCAACTAATGTAAAATGCCAGAACGATGTTGTAGAGAAGGTATACCTCTTTCTTAGTATTTTCTTGGACACCATAACAATATAACCATGAATGCATTCTTACGAAATAGAAACGCTTAAAACATTACCACCTGCTGTTGTCTGTTATTATATCCAACTAATGTAAAATGCCGAGAACGATGTTGTAGGGAAGGTATACCTCTTTCTTAGTATTTTCTTGGACACCATAACAATATAACCATGAATGCATTCTTATCAAATAGAAACGCTTAAAAGATTATCACCTGCTGTTGTCTGTTAATATACCCAACTAATGTAAAATGCCAGAACGATGTTGTAGAGAAGGTATACCTCTTTCTTAGTATTTTCTTGGACACCATAACAATATAACCATGAATGCATTCTTACCAAATAGAAACGCTTAAAACATTACCACCTGCTGCTGTCTGTTAATATATCCAACTAATGTAAAATGCCGAGAACGATGTTGTAGAGAAGGTATACCTCTTTCTTAGTATTTTCTTGGACACCATAACAATATAACCATGAATGCATTCTTATCAAATAGAAACGCTTAAAACATTATCACCTGCTGTTGTCTGTTAATATACCCAACTAATGTAAAATGCCAGAACGATGTTGTAGAGAAGGTATACCTCTTTCTTAGTATTTTCTTGGACACCATAACATTATAACCATGAATGCATTCTTATCAAATAGAAACGCTTAAAACATCACCACCTGCAGTTGTCTGTTAATATACCCAACTAATGTAAAATGCCAGAACGATGTTGTAGAGAAGGTATACCTCTTTCTTAGTATTTTTTGGACACCATAACAATATAACCATGAATGCATTCTTATCAAATAGAAACGCTTAAAACATTACCACCTGCTGTTGTCTGTTAATATACCCAACTAATGTAAAATGCCAGAACGATGCTGTAGAGAAGGTATACCACATTCTTAGTATTTTCTTGGACACCATAACAATATAACCATGAATGCATTCTTACCAAATAGAAACGCTTAAAACATTACCACCTGCTGTTGTCTGTTAATATACGCAACTAATGTAAAATGCCGAGAACGATGTTGTAGAGAAGGTATACCTCTTTCTTAGTATTTTCTTGGACACCATAACAATATAACCATGAATGCATTCTTACCAAAGAGAAACGCTTAAAACATTACCACCTGCTGTTGTCTGTTGATATACCCAATTAATGTAAAATGCCAGAACGATGTTGTAGAGAAGGTATACCTCTTTCTTAGTATTTTCTTGGACACCATAACAATATAACCATGAATGCATTCTTATCAAATAGAAACGCTTAAAACATTACCACCTGCTGTTGTCTGTTAATATACCCAACTAATGTAAAATGCCAGAACGATGTTGTAGAGAAGGTATACCTCTTTCTTAGTATTTTCTTGGACACCATAACAATATAACCATGAATGCATTCTTATCAAATAGAAACGCTTAAAACATTACCACCTGCTGTTGTCTGTTAATATACCCAACTAATGTAAAATGCCAGAACGATGTTGTAGAGAAGGTATACCTCTTTCTTAGTATTTTCTTGGACACCATAACAATATAACCATGAATGCATTCTTACGAAATAGAAACGCTTAAAACATTACCACCTGCTGTTGTCTGTTAATATATCCAACTAATGTAAAATGCCGAGAAGGATGTTGTAGGGAAGGTATACCTCTTTCTTAGTATTTTCTTGGACACCATAACAATATAACCATGAATTCATTCTTATCAAATAGAAACGCTTAAAAGATTATCACCTGCTGTTGTCTGTTAATATACCCAACTAATGTAAAATGCCAGAACGATGTTGTAGAGAAGGTATACCTCTTTCTTAGTATTTTCTTGGACACCATAACAATATAACCATGAATGCATTCTTACCAAATAGAAACGCTTAAAACATTACCACCTGCTGCTGTCTGTTAATATATCCAACTAATGTAAAATGCCGAGAACGATGTTGTAGAGAAGGTATACCTCTTTCTTAGTATTTTCTTGGACACCATAACAATATAACCATGAATGCATTCTTATCAAATAGAAACGCTTAAAACATTATCACCTGCTGTTGTCTGTTAATATACCCAACTAATGTAAAATGCCAGAACGATGTTGTAGAGAAGGTATACCTCTTTCTTAGTATTTTCTTGGACACCATAACATTATAACCATGAATGCATTCTTATCAAATAGAAACGCTTAAAACATCACCACCTGCAGTTGTCTGTTAATATACCCAACTAATGTAAAATGCCAGAACGATGTTGTAGAGAAGGTATACCTCTTTCTTAGTATTTTTTGGACACCATAACAATATAACCATGAATGCATTCTTATCAAATAGAAACGCTTAAAACATTACCACCTGCTGTTGTCTGTTAATATACCCAACTAATGTAAAATGCCAGAACGATGCTGTAGAGAAGGTATACCACATTCTTAGTATTTTCTTGGACACCATAACAATATAACCATGAATGCATTCTTACCAAATAGAAACGCTTAAAACATTACCACCTGCTGTTGTCTGTTAATATACCCAACTAATGTAAAATGCCAGAACGATGTTGTAGAGAAGGTATACCTCTTTCTTAGTATTTTCTTGGACACCATAACAATATAACCATGAATGCATTCTTACCAAATAGAAACGCTTAAAACATTACCACCTGCTGTTGTCTGTTAATATACCCAACTAATGTAAAATGCCAGAACGATGTTGTAGAGAAGGTATACCTCTTTCTTAGTATTTTCTTGGACACCATAACAATATAACCATGAATGCATTCTTATCAAATAGAAACGCTTAAAACATTACCACCTGCTGTTGTCTGTTAATATACCCAACTAATGTAAAATGCCAGAACGATGTTACAGAGAAGGTATACCTCTTTCTTAGTATTTTCTTGGACACCATAACAATATAACCATGAATGCATTCTTATCAAATAGAAACGCTTAACACATTACCACCTGCTGTTGTCTGTTAATATACCCAACTAATGTAAAATGCCAGAACGATGTTGTAGAGAAGGTATACCTCTTTCTTAGTATTTTCTTGGACACCATAACAATATAACCATGAATGCATTCTTACCAAATAGAAACGCTTAAAACATTACCACCTGCTGTTGTCTGTTAATATATCCAACTAATGTAAAATGCCGAGAACGATGTTGTAGAGAAGGTATACCTCTTTCTTAGTATTTTCTTGGACACCATAACAATATAACCATGAATGCATTCTTATCAAATAGAAACGCTTAAAACATTATCACCTGCTGTTGTCTGTTAATATACTCAACTAATGTAAAATGCCAGAACGATGTTGTAGAGAAGGTATATCTCTTTCTTAGTATTTTCTTGGACACCATAACAATATAACCATGAATGCATTCTTATCAAATAGAAACGCTTAAAACATTATCACCTGCTGTTGTCTGTTAATATACCCAACTAATGTAAAATGCCAGAACGATGTTGTAGAGAAGGTATACCTCTTTCTTAGTATTTTCTTGGACACCATAACAATATAACCATGAATGCATTCTTATCAAATAGAAACGCTTAAAACATTACCACCTGCTGTTGTCTGTTAATATACCCAACTAATGTAAAATGCCAGAACGATGTTGTAGAGAAGGTATACCTCTTTCTTAGTATTTTCTTGGACACCATAACAATATAACCATGAATGCATTCTTATCAAATAGAAACGCTTAAAACATTACCACCTGCTGTTGTCTGTTAATATACCCAACTAATGTAAAATGCCAGAACGATGTTACAGAGAAGGTATACCTCTTTCTTAGTATTTTCTTGGACACCATAACAATATAACCATGAATGCATTCTTATCAAATAGAAACGCTTAACACATTACCACCTGCTGTTGTCTGTTAATATACCCAACTAATGTAAAATGCCAGAACGATGTTGTAGAGAAGGTATACCTCTTTCTTAGTATTTTCTTGGACACCATAACAATTTAACCATGAATGCATTCTTACCAAATAGAAACGCTTAAAACATTACCACCTGCTGTTGTCTGTTAATATATCCAACTAATGTAAAATGCCGAGAACGATGTTGTAGAGAAGGTATACCTCTTTCTTAGTATTTTCTTGGACACCATAACAATATAACCATGAATGCATTCTTATCAAATAGAAACGCTTAAAACATTATCACCTGCTGTTGTCTGTTAATATACTCAACTAATGTAAAATGCCAGAACGATGTTGTAGAGAAGGTATATCTCTTTCTTAGTATTTTCTTGGACACCATAACAATATAACCATGAATGCATTCTTATCAAATAGAAACGCTTAAAACATTATCACCTGCTGTTGTCTGTTAATATACCCAACTAATGTAAAATGCCAGAACGATGTTGTAGAGAAGGTATACCTCTTTCTTAGTATTTTCTTGGACACCATAACAATATAACCATGAATGCATTCTTATCAAATAGAAACGCTTAAAACATTACCACCTGCTGTTGTCTGTTAATATACCCAACTAATGTAAAATGCCAGAACGATGTTGTAGAGAAGGTATACCTCTTTCTTAGTATTTTCTTGGACACCATAACAATATAACCATGAATGCATTCTTATCAAATAGAAACGCTTAAAACATTACCACCTGCTGTTGTCTGTTAATATACCCAACTAATGTAAAATGCCAGAACGATGTTGTAGAGAAGGTATACCTCTTTCTTAGTATTTTCTTGGACACCATAACAATATAACCATGAATGCATTCTTACGAAATAGAAACGCTTAAAACATTACCACCTGCTGTTGTCTGTTATTATATCCAACTAATGTAAAATGCCGAGAACGATGTTGTAGGGAAGGTATACCTCTTTCTTAGTATTTTCTTGGACACCATAACAATATAACCATGAATGCATTCTTATCAAATAGAAACGCTTAAAAGATTATCACCTGCTGTTGTCTGTTAATATACCCAACTAATGTAAAATGCCAGAACGATGTTGTAGAGAAGGTATACCTCTTTCTTAGTATTTTCTTGGACACCATAACAATATAACCATGAATGCATTCTTACCAAATAGAAACGCTTAAAACATTACCACCTGCTGCTGTCTGTTAATATATCCAACTAATGTAAAATGCCGAGAACGATGTTGTAGAGAAGGTATACCTCTTTCTTAGTATTTTCTTGGACACCATAACAATATAACCATGAATGCATTCTTATCAAATAGAAACGCTTAAAACATTATCACCTGCTGTTGTCTGTTAATATACCCAACTAATGTAAAATGCCAGAACGATGTTGTAGAGAAGGTATACCTCTTTCTTAGTATTTTCTTGGACACCATAACATTATAACCATGAATGCATTCTTATCAAATAGAAACGCTTAAAACATCACCACCTGCAGTTGTCTGTTAATATACCCAACTAATGTAAAATGCCAGAACGATGTTGTAGAGAAGGTATACCTCTTTCTTAGTATTTTTTGGACACCATAACAATATAACCATGAATGCATTCTTATCAAATAGAAACGCTTAAAACATTACCACCTGCTGTTGTCTGTTAATATACCCAACTAATGTAAAATGCCAGAACGATGCTGTAGAGAAGGTATACCACATTCTTAGTATTTTCTTGGACACCATAACAATATAACCATGAATGCATTCTTACCAAATAGAAACGCTTAAAACATTACCACCTGCTGTTGTCTGTTAATATACGCAACTAATGTAAAATGCCGAGAACGATGTTGTAGAGAAGGTATACCTCTTTCTTAGTATTTTCTTGGACACCATAACAATATAACCATGAATGCATTCTTACCAAAGAGAAACGCTTAAAACATTACCACCTGCTGTTGTCTGTTGATATACCCAATTAATGTAAAATGCCAGAACGATGTTGTAGAGAAGGTATACCTCTTTCTTAGTATTTTCTTGGACACCATAACAATATAACCATGAATGCATTCTTATCAAATAGAAACGCTTAAAACATCACCACCTGCAGTTGTCTGTTAATATACCCAACTAATGTAAAATGCCAGAACGATGTTGTAGAGAAGGTATACCTCTTTCTTAGTATTTTTTGGACACCATAACAATATAACCATGAATGCATTCTTATCAAATAGAAACGCTTAAAACATTACCACCTGCTGTTGTCTGTTAATATACCCAACTAATGTAAAATGCCAGAACGATGCTGTAGAGAAGGTATACCACATTCTTAGTATTTTCTTGGACACCATAACAATATAACCATGAATGCATTCTTACCAAATAGAAACGCTTAAAACATTACCACCTGCTGTTGTCTGTTAATATACGCAACTAATGTAAAATGCCGAGAACGATGTTGTAGAGAAGGTATACCTCTTTCTTAGTATTTTCTTGGACACCATAACAATATAACCATGAATGCATTCTTACCAAAGAGAAACGCTTAAAACATTACCACCTGCTGTTGTCTGTTGATATACCCAATTAATGTAAAATGCCAGAACGATGTTGTAGAGAAGGTATACCTCTTTCTTAGTATTTTCTTGGACACCATAACAATATAACCATGAATGCATTCTTATCAAATAGAAACGCTTAAAACATTACCACCTGCTGTTGTCTGTTAATATACCCAACTAATGTAAAATGCCAGAACGATGTTGTAGAGAAGGTATACCTCTTTCTTAGTATTTTCTTGGACACCATAACAATATAACCATGAATGCATTCTTATCAAATAGAAACGCTTAAAACATTACCACCTGCTGTTGTCTGTTAATATACCCAACTAATGTAAAATGCCAGAACGATGTTGTAGAGAAGGTATACCTCTTTCTTAGTATTTTCTTGGACACCATAACAATATAACCATGAATGCATTCTTACGAAATAGAAACGCTTAAAACATTACCACCTGCTGTTGTCTGTTAATATATCCAACTAATGTAAAATGCCGAGAAGGATGTTGTAGGGAAGGTATACCTCTTTCTTAGTATTTTCTTGGACACCATAACAATATAACCATGAATTCATTCTTATCAAATAGAAACGCTTAAAAGATTATCACCTGCTGTTGTCTGTCAATATACCCAACTAATGTAAAATGCCAGAACGATGTTGTAGAGAAGGTATACCTCTTTCTTAGTATTTTCTTGGACACCATAACAATATAACCATGAATGCATTCTTACCAAATAGAAACGCTTAAAACATTACCACCTGCTGTTGTCTGTTAATATATCCAACTAATGTAAAATGCCGAGAACGATGTTGTAGAGAAGGTATACCTCTTTCTTAGTATTTTCTTGGACACCATAACAATATAACCATGAATGCATTCTTATCAAATAGAAACGCTTAAAACATTATCACCTGCTGTTGTCTGTTAATATACCCAACTAATGTAAAATGCCAGAACGATGTTGTAGAGAAGGTATACCTCTTTCTTAGTATTTTCTTGGACACCATAACATTATAACCATGAATGCATTCTTATCAAATAGAAACGCTTAAAACATTACCACCTGCAGTTGTCTGTTAATATACCCAACTAATGTAAAATGCCAGAACGATGTTGTAGAGAAGGTATACCTCTTTCTTAGTATTTTCTTGGACACCATAACAATATAACCATGAATGCATTCTTATCAAATAGAAACGCTTAAAACATTACCACCTGCTGTTGTCTGTTGATATACCCAACTAATGTAAAATGCCAGAACGATGTTGTAGAGAAGGTATACCTCTTTCTTAGTATTTTCTTGGACACCATAACAATATAAGCATGAATGCATTCTTATCAAATAGAAACGCTTAAAACATTACGAACTGCTGTTGTCTGTTAATATACCCAACTAATGTAAAATGCCAGAACGATGTTGTAGAGAAGGTATACCTCTTTCTTAATATTTTCTTGGACACCATAACAATATAACCATGAATGCATTCTTACCAAATAGAAACGCTTAAAACATTACCACCTGCTGTTGTCTGTTAATATACCCAACTAATGTAAAATGCCAGAACGATGTTGTAGAGAAGGTATACCTCTTTCTTAGTATTTTCTTGGACACCATAACAATATAAAAATGAATGCATTCTTACCAAATAGAAACGCTTAAAACATTACCACCTGCTGTTGTCTGTTAATATATCCAACTAATGTAAAATGCCGAGAACGATGTTGTAGAGAAGGTATACCTCTTTCTTAATATTTTCTTGGACACCATAACAATATAAACATGAATGCATTCTTATCAAATAGAAACGCTTAAAACATTATCACCTGCTGTTGTCTGTTGATATACCCAACTAATGTAAAATGCCAGAACGATGTTGTAGAGAAGGTATACCTCTTTCTTATTATTTTCTTGGACACCATAACAATATAACCTTGAATGCATTCTTATCAAATATAAACGCTTAAAACATTATCACCTGCTGTTGTCTGTTAATATACACAACTAATGTAAAATGCCAGAACGATGTTGTAGAGAAGGTATACCTCTTTCTTAGTATTTTCTTGGACACCATAACAATATAACCATGAATGCATTCTTATCAAATAGAAACGCTTAAAACATTACCACCTGCTGTTGTCTGTTAATATACCCAACTAATGTAAAATGCCGAGAACGATGTTGTAGAGAAGGTATACCTCTTCTTAGTATTTTCTTGGACACCATAACAATATAACCATGAATGCATTCTTACCAAATAGAAACGCTTAAAACATTACCACCTGCTGTTGTCTGTTAATATACCCAACTAATGTAAAATGCCAGAACGATGTTACAGAGAAGGTATACCTCTTTCTTAGTATTTTCTTGGACACCATAACAATATAACCATGAATGCATTCTTATCAAATAGAAACGCTTAACACATTACCACCTGCTGTTGTCTGTTAATATACCCAACTAATGTAAAATGCCAGAACGATGTTGTAGAGAAGGTATACCTCTTTCTTAGTATTTTCTTGGACACCATAACAATATAACCATGAATGCATTCTTACCAAATAGAAACGCTTAAAACATTACCACCTGCTGTTGTCTGTTAATATATCCAACTAATGTAAAATGCCGAGAACGATGTTGTAGAGAAGGTATACCTCTTTCTTAGTATTTTCTTGGACACCATAACAATATAACCATGAATGCATTCTTATCAAATAGAAACGCTTAAAACATTATCACCTGCTGTTGTCTGTTAATATACTCAACTAATGTAAAATGCCAGAACGATGTTGTAGAGAAGGTATACCTCTTTCTTAGTATTTTCTTGGACACCATAAGAAGATAACCATGAATGCATTCTTATCAAATAGAAACGCTTAAAACATTACCACCTGCTTTTGTCTCTGAATATACCCAACTAATGTAAAATGCCAGCACGATGTTGTAGAGAAGGTATACCTCTTTCTTAGTATTTTCTTGGACACCATAACAATATAACCATGAATGCATTCTTACCAAATAGAAACGCTTAAAAGATTATCACCTTCTTTTGTCTGTTAATATACCCAACTAATGTAAAATGCCTGAACGATGTTGTAGAGAAGGTATACCTCTCTCTTAGTATTTTCTTGGACAGAAACGGAGTATAGACCGTTATAAGTCAACGTTATAAGAAAATAATCGTGAATTCATTCTTACAAAATAGAAACGTTTAGAAAATTACCTCCTGCAGTTGTCAGTTAACATCCCCAACTAATTGAAATGTTAGGACTATGTTATGGAGAATGTATATTACTCTATACTAATATTTTCTTTTGGCGTGTGGACTATATATATATATATATATATATATATATATATATATATATATATATATATATATATATATATATATATAAACTCCATACCATAAAAACATCGCCACGAGTTCATTTTTACAAAATACAAACAATTAAAATTTGCCATCAGCGTTGTTAGATAACATCCCCAGTAATAGAAAATGTTGTGAAGCTGTTGTGGATAAAGTATACCATCTTTTATCTTACAATTTTTAAGAATGGATTCTGAGTATCGATTATGAAGTCAACACCATGAGAACATAATTGGAAATCCATTCTTACAAAATACAAAAGTTTAAAATATTACCACCTGCCTTTGTCGATTAATATCCCCAACTAATGGAAAATGTTAGAACTATGCTGGAGAGAAAGTATATCACTCTCTATATTACACTGATGTTCAAAATTAAGAGAATTTTCACTTTTGGGGGATAATATCCAGAACTACTGGACGTATTTTAATAAAATTAGTTATGTAAACAGGTTCCACGAGTCCCTGTGACAGTCGGTCCCACTCCTCCAGCAACGCTGTTTTCAGGTCCTGGATGGTTCTGGGAGGGGGAAGGCGAGTTGAAATTGCCCTCCCAAGAGCGTCCCATGTGCTCTATAGGGTTTGGGTCTGGAGATCTGGATGGCCAATCCATCCGATCACCACTTTCCAGACATTCGTCGACCAGATGTTCCCTATGTGGGCGAACGTTGTCGTCCATAAAAATGAAATCAGAGCCAACTGCACCCTTGAAAAGGCGAACATAGGGCTCCAAGATCTCATCCCTATACCTCACAGCATTCACAGAATCTCTGTCAAGGACAGAGGTCTGTGGGCTCATCCAACATGATGCCTGCCCAGACCATCAAACCTCCGATACCATAATGGTATCTTTCTCGGAATTTGGCGGACAGGTAGCTGGTCCCTGGTTCTCTCCAGTTGAACATATGTCGAGAATCAGTGGTTAGGTTGAACCGGGACTCGTAAAACGATCACTCACTGATCCCTGGTCCAAAGTCGATGATCTCTGCACCGTGCTAAACGGGCTCTCCTGTGCCCAGAAGTGAGCGGGATGCAAGCAGCAGGTCTTGCAAACAGATATCTCATGTAGCCTTCTGGAAACAGTAACCCTTGAAACTCGGCTTCCTGTGGTCGCATGAAGGTCACGAGAGAGCTGTGAAGCTGTTACACTCCTGTTACGCCTCGCTGTAATGGACAAACATCGATCTTCATTGGCCATCGTGGCTCTTGGCCGACCTTGCCCAGGCTTTCTCACTACGGATTCAGTATCCTTAAACTGTTTCCATAAGTTGGACATGACGCAGGGCGTTACATTCGAGTATAGCAATCTGCACTTGAGACTACCTTGCTTCCAGTCCCCCGACGATTCCCCACCTTATTCCCTCATTCAAAGGTTGGTGGTTACTCATTTTAACTGTTTGCTTTTGAATTTCACCGAATGTTGCAAAACAAATCACCACGAAATTCGCCGAGGTGTGCGAGCGAACGAAGCGGGGAAATTGTCACGAGCACTTAGAAAGCCCGTTCCTCTAAATGCCACCACCCACACGTACGTGTACGCTTACGTATTCAACACTAAAGATTTGCATCTTTGTTTGGAAGCATTAGTTTTACCTTTCGCTCAGTACTTTTCGAGATATTCGACAAAATATGCAAATTCTCTTAATTTTGAACACTAGTGTAGTATTTTCTTTTTGGGTTTGGACTATAAAATCCATACCATAAAAACATCACCATGAATTCATTCTTGAAAAATACAAACGTTTAAATTTATTTGTCAACTGCTGTCGTCAGAGAACATCCTCCACAAATTAAAAATATCAGAGCTATGTTGTGTAGAAGGTATCTCATCTTAGTATTTTCTATCTTACACTTATTACACTCTCTACCTTAGTATTTTCTAGAACAGAAACGGAGTATGGGCTATGAAGTTAACGCCATAAAACCATCATGAATCCATTCTCACACAATACAAAGTCTCTACTCGCTGCAACGTAGTTTTTACAAGTAGTCCCTATGCGATAAAAAGCTCGTGATCTGTAACATTATGCAGGAAATGAAACATAAATGCTGCGCTTCCGATCAGTATATATCTGCCTCTCGTTTTTATGTACCTGAAACGCTATTTCCAGTTTTCTTCCGTTTATTACATTTGGAAACTCTAAATCTTCCTTTAAAGGAAACCTTTATTTTTTAAGAAGTAAGTGGGAGCACAAAGTGTCTGGAGAATTGATCCGGATGGAAGTATAAGCAAGGAGGGTCGAAACCCTTTTATTTTTTTCTTTGTTTCGCTTTTGTCTTTATTCGATTGTTACTTTTAGAGGAAATCTTTATTTATTTCCCTTTTTTCGTCTTTTATAAGGAGTTAAGGGGGATTTTTCGGCTATTTGGAGGAGAAAATGGCGGACTGGAATTGAACTTTTAAGAGCGTTATTTTTTTAAAGAGATGAGGCAGAAAACCTACAGCTGTGTTTCTCTTTCTTCCTCCAATGCGATGGTGTCGTTCTGTAACGAAGTTTTATTTTGGGGCATTAAATTAGAAGAACAGACATGGATGCCGCCATGAAAGCATTGAAGGTTTTACTCGAATTTGTAAATGCTTTAGAATACGATATTTGTGCCGAATTTATCTGAATCAAGATATTTGAGAATGATTACTTGATAACGACTTCGAAACAAAACGATTTCCTATTTCTTGGTGATATTCATGTATTACGTATAAAAGTTTCGTCACTTTTCATATATCTTCATGCTGTGGCTCCAACTTGAGGTAATTCTTGGCATAAGGACCAAGTAAGACCTAGTTGATTCGTATTGATGTTTGTTTTTCCAGTTGACTGAGTTTTATGGCACTAGGGCTATCTTTGTACAAATCTAGTCAAGCGCAATACAGACAACGTCAGGTTGGTTGATTGTTTTGGGGTTGTATGGCACAAAGGGTCATATTTGTCCAAGCCCCGCCAAGCACAAGACACTGTAAGAAAAAGAGGTCGTGAAGGGGCAAAAAGAGGGATTGAGATGCAAGCAGAAAAAGGGTATTCCAGGAGGACGACCCCCGTGTTTCTAAAGACAATAAACCCCATGGGAGATACAACATCAGGTAAATGGACATACACTCACAAGGAAAGTTTTACTGACACAGAAGAGAGAAATAAACCAGGGGTAAGTTACAGGACTAAGCCAGCGCCGCCTTCACAGGTTAGCCAGCATATTAGGCTACACTTATTTTATGAAAAATTGTAATACCGTCATGTTTGGGGAGCCGGACTCCAACATCAAAATAGTAAGAGGTCCAAAGGATTCGGGTCCCTTGGAGGTCCCCCTCTTCTCCTGATATCTCGACAAAACAACACAATGAGTGATGCCAGGTTACCCTGCATATTAGGCTACCCTTAACATAAAAGAATTAAGGGGTTCAAGGGATTCGGGCCCCTTGAAGTTGTTGCCCTGTCTCCAGATATTTCGTCTATTCAACAAAATCGGTGATGCCAGGTTAGGCTACCCTTAACATCAAATTATTAAGAGGTCTAAGGGATTCGGCCCTCACAAATTAGCGCCTCATCTTCTGTTATTACGGCTTTAAGACGTAATAAGTGAGGTCAGGTTAACATGCATATCAGTCTGTTGAGAACTGATTTCATGAATTCTGAAATTACATTCGAGTGACATTTAAGTTAAGTCACTTCCAGAATGAAACAGAAAGTACGTACACTTGTACAAACACTAGAGTCCTCTGTACTTCTTTTTATAAACAAGATACTACAAAAACGCGGACGTTTCAAGAGAAGTTGGTTCAAAAATACACCTTCTGCCAAAAAAACTTCTACACAATTGATTTTTTACTCCACTTAGAGGCCGTAAACCTTTTATTCGGGGCTGCGAAAAGCCATCCCGAGCAATAAAGCACCCTCATAAAGTTTAGTCTCAAACTATCTCCTCAAATCCTCATTATAATTCGCACACTCCAGTTTTCAGAAACGTCTAAGTCGATCCGCGGGAGAGATAACTTTCCGGGAACTGCCAGGATCCTGGAAGTTGCCTCTCGCATTAATCCATCTCGCGAGGGCCTCCGACAGATAACTGGGATCTGGGAGATGATTTTATGACACGTGGAAAATTTACGAGGATACAAATTGACTGGGAAAAGCCGGACACGTCGCGTCTTGATTACGCCCGAGGTAAATTCGGCGGCTCGGTTTACGGAGGGTCGGATCTTCCACTCAGTCGAGCTTAAGCAGATTCGATTGGTGCAGGTGCGTGAAAGATTTGGGTCGGGCAGATCGAGTTCGTCTACGGAATAGGGATAGTTGTTTGAAGGTGGAAATGTTAGTCAAATTGCTAAATGCTAGGAGGATACTGTCTAACCCGATAACTGCTCCCGACACCAAAGTTAGTTGGTGGTAGTTGAATTTACGTCAGAAGTGCAACACAACGGGCTATGGTTGACGGTCTGCGATAAATCCCGACGGGAAAGATCAGAGGATAACACCTATGAATTATAAAAATAATGAGTAGGTTTTGGTAATCACGAGATACCTCTTCGAGACAATTATCAGAAGGATTAAATCTGTCATGGCCTCCAATGCCCTCATGTTGGCGTGGTGTGGAAGTTTGGAGAGTGGGCTGCCAGCTCAGGTGTTGACCACGTCATACAAAATTACGGGGATTTGTCCTTGGATCTTTGCTTTCGGGATTTATCTAGGACCATCGCAAAAAGTTCGGATTGTTGCAGCAGGACGTCAATTCAACTAACTAATCAATTGAAAATGTTTATTTCCCATTGGCAGATTTTACTAGAGTGTGAAATAACGTGATGGCTTGATCTAATAGTTGCCAAACAAATGGAAAAGAGGCCTTTTTGTTGTAGAACTACGTTTTACTCCTCATTATGGGGCAATAACTTAGGAATCGAGCGTTTCCAGAAATGCAATCTATTCTCGTCACCTTTCCTTGCAAAAGAATATGTACATAGAGATAATGCATTCACCGTTGGATAGAAACATAAGCAACGCATCAAATGAGATACAAAATGCTATTTTATGTTGAGGCTGAGCGAGTTAGCACCGTTGCGAATATGCCCCACATTTGATTCCGTTATCGAGTTTCCACGCGTTGTTTCAGACGTTTGAACCAAATGTCATAGCGCAGGCGTCAACACCTCAGTTCATCTCTAGGGAGCCGTTCAAATGTAGATACAAAAAGGGACCTAAATTAGACCGAGGTAAAGTGTCGAAGGTAGATAGATCATCGACTTAAAAAATTTTCATAGATGCTCAAGGAACACGACCAAATACTATTGCGACCTACAAGCTGCACTTAGAGAGCAAGTAAAGGCCTATGCGGTTCAAAAAGCACCAGACAGGATATCGCATGAGTGAAAGCGTGAGCAGCATGCAGCGGAGAAGTCTGCATGAGAAACTGCAAAACCGACTAAAGGGGTTTCGGAATCGCAATCATCGACTTATCGCGTACCTGATATCACAGTGCAGCACGGCTTCATGGAAGTGGATGCAGCTGCAACCGACCGGATGTCCGGGACTAGTGGATCGGTTCATCAGGGCGCCTAGACAGTGTATATCAGGTGCCGAGCACGAGAAGTACTTACTACAAGCACGATGACGACACTTTGCCCTACACACACCTTAAGATGCCATCACCGTACGACTGATGCAACAGGAGACTGGTAGTTACAAGGCAATCGGGTAAGTAATCAACGTGCCCGCCGATGTCTACACCATGTTGGGGCAGCTACCTCGCCAGCTGGATGACAATTACGTCTTCAATGGGTGCGTAAAGACGCATTTGGTACTTCTCATATCATCGCCCTATGCTAGCCGTGTATTATGCCATTCAATATGTAAAGTGCCGTGATTTGTCTCCCAATAAATGATGATTGGATACACAATTTCGTTTCATTTCTCGCACCACCCACATGTAGTTCTAAGTAAAGATATGCAGCATAGTAAAGCTATGCACTATATATATATATATATATATATATATATATATATATATATATATATATATATATATATATAAACGCCTAATTTCTACTCTACACATCATCATATAAACTCTAGCCAAGTCGAAGTTGATTAACATTTTACACCAGATTTATTCGTATTCTGTGATCAAATTTATTATTAATGTTGCATTCAATGTTAAATACACTTAGAAGGTTTCTTTATATTTATCTTTCAGTTAAATTTTTATAGATATATTTTTCAATTCATTCAAATTTTTATCGATTCAAAATATACGAATACATAATGCTCATTTAAGTTGATGTAAAATGTATATGAGAAATACATATTATACAAGAGAAATTCCCTAACTAATTTTTCCATCAAATAATACTCGGGCCACCTACGAATTCCTATCGTCTAAATTCCGTACCTCGCCGTATGTTGTTGCAGTGAAAAGACAAAAAGTACTCTAACCTCAAACGTGGTTGGGAAAACAATTCGTAGAAAGAAAGTCCATTTACTTTTAGCATCGACTTCGTATCATTAACGATTCAATGGAAAGCAAATCCCACATGAGTTGACGTTAATGTGATTTGGAAACAAATAAATGATACTAAATGAGCTTCATTCCGAAAGTTTTCTGGGTTAATATCCAACTGTCTCTTAAACGTGGCATTGACAAGATGGAAGTAAGAAGTTTTTCAATTGACACTTCTCCACTTGATGTCGATTTGGTTTATTAATGGATCTGCTTCCTGAGTAACAGCTGTTTATATAAAGTCTATATCTACTTCTAAATTTTTAAATACAGGGTGTTCCTTAAATATCTGGCCAAATTGTTAAGGGTGGTAGTGGGGCCCAAAATAATTTTTTGTCAAATAATGCGTTTAAGTGGTAGAGGGTGTTCCGAATTCGTATATCGATGCATGCCGTTGAAAATCCGAGTGGGAATGGTGCCTTACTCCACAGAAATGATGCTATCAACTGACCTGAACAGCACCTTATGCCACTTAAACGTGGCATTTCCGGATACACATTCTTAGACAAAAAAAGTTCCTTTCTTTCTTCCAACTTTTCTCAACGTCCTTTGTTAATATTTATTAACAAAAAATGAGGAAGACAATTATTAAATCTAACGAAAATAAAGTATATTTTGCATAAACAAGATTTTTTAAATATAGAATCATATTAGAAATTAATAAAAGAATTTAGTATCAATGAAAAGGATATTTAATGAAGCAACAAACCAGACTGAAGACGGGAATTTTACTGCCTGTAACACGAATGCTCTCGCATGACACATTTCGGGGTTACCCTCAAGACTTTGTTTATCCCCGTTTTAACAATATTTGGAGCTTAATCTTGGCGTTGATCATTTATATCAATTCGGAATTCATTCTTTAGGATTTCTATTGGAGATGTGCTAAAATCGTATTTCAAAGACAAGTCTACTGACATCAAGCTATGAATAAGTACAGGAAGCACCGTTCTACTACAAAAACACTATCGTCACATACATTCAGCTTAACATAAAAAGACCCTCATCTTGTTTTCATTTAGTTGTCACGTATTCTTTGCGCTTTATTCATAGTTTATTGCAACTTTTCATAACTACATTCAAAGACAAAAACATCATCGCTATCTATTAAGTATCGTTTATTAATTTTCTATTCATTAAAATATAATGAAATTGAGGGTAGGTAGGTAGTTGAATATACGTCGCACTGGAGCAAAACAATGCGTTAATAGGAAATTGAGGGAAAACATTAATTTTTGATACATTATTTTTATATTTTTCTCGTAAATTTGTGATTTCTATTTTTCGCAATTTTGGTTGTCATAAAGATCCACCTGTGTTTATGAAAGGGTTTTTTTAGTGTACACGCACAAGCAAACTACCGGAGAAGAAAAAATACTTCCAGTAAAGTACTAATTTTATTTGGCGTTAATTTTCTAATACATTGATATGCCAAAGTTGTATTCGAGTAACATGTCAAGTTACACCATAAGTGACGAAAGAGTTACCGAAACACTAGCGCCCTCAGTTGTTAAGCTTTACAGAAAAATCCTCTCGTATAAAAGTGTAAATTTGCAATTGCTAGCCAAATATCAACTTAATTTGTTGGTTTTACATTTCTCGAGGTTGGTGAGTTTTTTTAAATTGTCGCCAACCTCTAGGCTGTAAATGATGTCTAAATAAAGCAATTCAGCGCTACGACTCGGAAGCATTCCGAATGTGATAGACCGTTAAACTCCATTTCAATGGCTGTCATTAAAAACGCGATATTATTCTCCAAGAGAAAATGAATTGTTCTCTATAACACATACGATGCATTGTGTCAAAAAAGAATGGAAACATTTCAAAGCCAATGTTCGATCGAAATAAAACATCATGTTAAATGTACATGATGAGATAAAAAAAATATCCCAATATCGAATTTAGAGGACTCTATTTTTGCAGAATCACATCAGAAACTCATAAATTAGTAATTTGTAAAGCCCCAGTAATGGGATACATGCCGATATACGACGTGGCATGGAGTTAAACGGAGTCATCATGCTATCCTGTGCAAATTATGCCAAGCATTCTGCTGCCGCCGTTCCAGATCCCTTATATTCCATGGGTGGTGTAATTGACGATCTAGCACATACCAAACATGCTCATTGGGAGGTTGATCTGGAGATCTCTCCGGCTCGTGAAGGGTTTCAGCACCATCGAGGCACTTTTGGTAAAGACGCAAGAAGTGTATTTTCGGGTCGTTATTGGGCTAGTAAATATCTCTTGGAACACGTGACACGGAAGGCAAAACAACTGGTTGTTGTATCCACTGAACGTATCGTTGAGCTGTCAAATTAAATTTTAATACTACTAAAAAGGACCTGCTGTCGTAAATAATGGTTCCGTTATCGTTACACTAGGGGACCCATGGTATCACGGCTGGTAGAGTACCGGATTAGCAATCGGAGGGTTGCGAGTTTGAAACTCGATCCAACCGAAGACCGTCGTGTACGTGGATGTTGGTGCACGTTAAATCTGTCGTAGCCCCATATATCCTCATGTTGACCTGGTGTGGAAGTTTGGAGTACCCAGCTCAGATGTTGACCTCGTCATCTGACGGTGATTTAAAATTACGAGGTCGTCGTCAATAGCTCGATGCGTCGCCCCAATGCAACGTTAATTCAACTACCTTCCTATTACACTAGGAGTTACATCGATGTTCCGCTCGACAGAAACTATCGGTTCCAGATTGAAAATACAAATATTTACGCAGTGGACGTCTATAAATTTCCTATGCTGCAATACTGGCTTCTTAGCTTGATTTCCTATAGTTTAGTACTGTTTTCTTAACATGAGATGGACTACTGTGATGAGACAACATCCTATGCCATAATCTCGAGCAGAGACATCAATGGAATTATATAATGTACCAGACGTACCTTTCATTAAACACGGCGCATTGACTTTTAGACACGGACATATCCTACCCATGTAAGTCAATAATGGACTTCTAAATTACCCCATGATTACGCCTATCCGAATCTGCTGTTCCTGATGACGATTCTGATAATTAATATCCTGCGGAGATTGATTAACCGACAAGAACAGATGGACTCTATTCACGCACATGTAGATCCTGACCCTTTGAACGACTCCTGTCCATTACAACGAAACTAATATTACAAAAACTCATAGAGCTATGATTTCAATTCCACCTTATACTTTAAATTGTTAACAATTGTAGAAAAAAATGTTTGCCACGATATTAGTTTTTTATACAAATGCTTCAAAAAACGGCAAATAAGGATGTTATGAGAAAATAGTCGTTTGTCATTTCGGTGGATCTAAATAAGTTTTATCTTTTAACATTTCAACTTCAGACTAATGAAATACAGAGTATTTAAGTTTGAGTTTTTCATGCGTGTTTTTTAGGGCCGCTGTAGCCCGGTTGGAAGAGTAACGGATTTGCAACCAGAGGATGGCGAATTTTAAATTCGATCCAACCAAAGATTGTCATGTACGTAGGGGAGGTATGTTGTGGACTAATATAACATATTTAACCCTCTGGTGTCGCAAAATTATTTATGAATAATTACCCTACATCTTTCGTCATTAAGTGTTGTCGGGTAAATGCTAGACTGCATTTACACCACAACACACTTAATGACTAAAAGACCACATCATTCTAAAGAATTCATAGATTCTTTCAACCTTTAGAAATGTTCTTTTGGTCCTTTCCTTGGAATAGAATCCTTTGGAGCAATTCAATTTGGTGCATTCTGTAGAATTGAATCCTTTGGAAATATTCTATTGCTCATTTCCTTAGAATAGAATCCTGTGGAAAGATTCTATTGGTCAAGAAGGTCAAAACTGGTTGAAAATCATGCAGGGAAGACTATAGTTCTTCTCTGCAATATTCTATTGCTCGTTTCATTAGAATAGAATCCTTTGGAAAGATTCTTTATTAAGGAAAAATCCTTTGGAAAGATTCTCTATTAAGGAAAAATCATTTGGAAAGATTCTTTATTAAGGAAAAATCCTTTGGAAAGATTCTATTGCTTATTTCCTTAGAATAGAATCCTTTGGTTAGATTCTTTCTAAGGAAAAATCCTTTGAAAAGATTCCATTACTCTTTTCCTTTTTTGCTTCATTAAAATAGAATATTGCTCATTTCCTTAGAATAGAATCCTTTGGAAAGATTCTTTTCTAAGGAAAAATCCTTTGGAAAGATTCTATTGCTCATTTCCTTAGAACAGAATCCTTTGGAAAGATTCTATTGCTTATTTCCTTAGAATAGAATCCTTTGGTTAGATTCTTTCTAAGGAAAAATCCTTTGAAAAGATTCTATTGCTATTTTCCTTTTTTGCTTCATTAAAATAGAATATTGCTCATTTCATTAGAATAGAATCCTTTGGAAAGATTCTTTTCTAAGGAAAAATCCTTTGGAAAGATTCTATTGCTCATTTCCTTAGAACAGAATCCTTTGGAAAGATTCTATTGCTCATTTCCTTAGAACAGAATCCTTTGGAAAGATTCTATTGGTCAAGAAGGTCAAAACTGGTTAGAAGTCATGCAAGGAAGACTGCAGATTGAAAGGTGGAAATTTGTGTATGAACTCCTCAAAAGGTTAAATTTCCACTCATGTTTTATTCTTGTTCTGGATATGGTGAGAATATAGATATGCCTACATGGACATTGGCCATTTTTGTTTTTAGTATCTGTATCAATCGTTTTCAAAGCTTTTATTTAATCAACTATTAATTTCTGTGGTATTAAATTGATAATAAATTTCAAATGGTTTGCTCGTGACTGCTACATTTCATGACAAAAACAAACAATTCAAAATTATGTAATGATTCTTAAGACATAGCAAATTTTTTTTTTGGCAAAATATTTTTCAGGAATCAGTTTCTTTGCTAAAGTAAACTAAAAATATGAAGGCGTTATTTTAACAATAGCACAACTACATTTTTGTGAAATCACTGTTAAACCTATTTTCAGGATCACACTCGATTTTCATGAATCCAAACAATAGATTGAAAATGAATCCCTTTATCTGCACATTCCTTCCTGGGTGTATTTCTCTCTTCTGGTAAGTAAAACTTTCATTGTGTCTTACTTGATATTGTATGTCTCGTGTCTGGCGCAGCATGGCCAAATATGGCCCTTGCGCCATAAAACCCAAACCAACCAAACTACCCTATATCTGCCAACGTATAAGCTATTATCTTAATTTTCAAATATTTCACACTTTAATTTTCTTTTTGTTTGGCTTTTAAGCCTGATATCTTGAAATGAAACACATAAAACGTATGCAATATGTTTCCCAGTTACATTATTTAAAACAAATTTATAACTTTTCATATAGTTGCTATTTTTTAAAATTTATAAATGAAACTTCAAAATTTCATATCCTAAGATGTGTCTAGATCGACGCGAATGCGAATTGATATCCTGTGTGGTTCATTAATAAAGTCATTATTATTTTAGTTTTTTTCTCTGAACGCCAGTTGCGGCAACGTCGTTTAATCATCCAAAAAACATTTCTATTTTTCATTTAGACGGAACATTTCGTCTCGAGTTTTTTATCAAGGAAAAGTATATAACATAAGTAAGAATTAAAGAGTCATGGCTTTTATTAATTCCTCTGTCTATTCTATTTCATAAAGCCATGGCCTTAGTTTAGTTCTTATTTTTATCCATATAACTTGAATTTTATTTTAAATAAATAGTAAAGTCTGTTTATTTTTTATTCTTATTTCTTGGCTGACTTTTAGCAAATTCAGAAACCACAAAACTATAATAGTTTTAATAATTAATG
The DNA here is from genome assembly GCA_933210815.1 of Meta bourneti. NCBI lineage: Eukaryota > Metazoa > Arthropoda > Arachnida > Araneae > Tetragnathidae > Meta > Meta bourneti. The sequence goes on along the minus strand of OW119931.1, from coordinate 56,019,680 downwards.
CTTGCTTTTTCAACAACTTTGCGATTGCTCCTATTGATAATGGATTTTATTACATAAATATGTCATCCCTTTCAAAAACTTCCAAGAAGGAAGAAATAACATCACATTTTAAATAATTTTATCAAAAACTTTAAAGTTGTTCGATTATTTTGACTATCTAAAATAGAAAGAGACTTTTATGCGGTTATATTTTGAATTGTAATTTCAACATCTTTAAAAAATACGTGAAAAAAATAGTTACAAATATGAGTTGACAGAATATTTTTGTGACACAATATATATTTAATCTTCATTCAATAAAATTGTATACTTTTAGCAACACCAAAATACAAGTTGTTTATGTCCAAAAAGTTACATGCTCTACATACAAAAAAATCTTACGATTTCTCCCCTATTCCATCTCACACGGGTCTGTCATACAAATGTTTTGAATTCGGTCCTAAATTTAGATCCAGAGACCCTAGCGGAATAGTTATGAGGGAACAGAAAAGAAACGAAAAAATGGCGCCGAAATTCCATTGTTAAGACGATACAAAAACATTTTATCGCGTTCTTGGAACGAAACTAAACTATTCTCGGCCAGTTTTATTCAAGGAAAGAATTTTCGGTAATGGCCCACCTTAAATGCGAAATAAAAAGGTTGAAAAATCTCGCTTCTATTTGTTAAGCTTTGAAATTCATTTGGAAGAAGCGTAAAAAGGAAGTCTAAAGAAATAGCATTTTATCGCCGCATTTACTTCTGCGATTTACAATTTGGAATAAACTGAAAATATTCCACCATTTCAAAAAATAATTTAGCTGACTTAGAAAATAAATATGATATATTTAATAGCTCGTGAGTGGTGTTCTTTAATTCAATTTTAAGATTTTAATTTTAACTAATGAAAGAGATTTTCACCGTAAACAAACAAACCAGATGATATGCAAATATTTTACTTCTGCTGTCCAAATGCTCTCAAGATAATCTTAAAATGGAGTTTATCGCCTTTTTGGCAACATTTAGCTTTTAATCTAGTTGGTGTTGGCCAATCAACAATTATATCGCTGGCTTAGAGCAGAAACTCATTAACTGATAAAGCAAAAATTTTACCGTACAGCTGTTTAAAGACTAATTATTATTTTTAAGGTCAACAAATTAATGTGATAATGTTTTTCGCACCGTCCGGAAAATAAGCACTTAGAGTGTGTCCGAAAAAATGAGTTTCTGCTCTAAGCCGACCATATATCCTATACAGAATTCAATCTTTAGACGTCATCTGACCGTGATTCAAAATTAAGTGGTGTTATCCTCGGTTCCTTCCCTTCGGGTTTGATTCCGGACCATCACCAACAACCTGGTATGTTGCTCCAGTGCTATGTTATTTAAATACCTACCTACCTACCTCAATCTTTAGAATAATTATAGGCGAAGAATTGAAATCGTATTCGAAGAACAAGCCAACTGACGTCACGTACGTACAGGAAACACATCTCGAAGCAGAAGCTCCAACTCCACCTATATTTAGTTTGACAGAAAATGCCTCTCCATCCAAATTTATTTTCTGAACTTCCTGCCAAAATGCCATGAAATTTTTTAATAATCTTTTAATACTTTTTAGTTACTGTAAATTTTAGTACTAACTAGCTGAATTTCCCGGCGTTGCTCGGGTTGAAATGGTTGAATGTTGCATGAAAAGTGAATTAGAATAATCACACGTTTTAATAAGATTATTGTGCTCATGAAGCATCCTCTGTAAGTTTAACACAATCTGATGTCTTGTTCCCGAGATGTAGGCGCACCTCTGATCAGTTTCCATTTGTTCGTTTTGAATAAAATATAATTATAGAAATTTTGGTGGTTGATCTAGCAGCGGAAGGCAACGATCCCGCTCTATGGTAAATATGCCCTTGCACCTTGAATGTCGACGGAAATCCGGGCTGTCCAACAACTGATGTGGCGCCGAATGATGTCATTTGGAAACATGAGTTGTATTTTCTGTTGTTACTTAGAAAATGCTTCGACTCTGACGTATCTCCTGATGTGTAAGTCAAAAGTTCTTGTGGTGGTGGTTCCAGTTAGCAGAGTTCAACTTTTCCATTTTTGCAGCAAATATCAGTAGACTGATTTAAACGTTTTGGCTTGACAGTAACTACAAACCATTTCCATTTTCCCGATGGTAACACTTGCATGCATCGAGTAGTCTTTATGTGAATCGTAGTGGAATCCTTCCAATGCTAAGCTAAAATAATGCGCAGTCCGTGATCGTTTGGCTCTATCTCTCTTATCCTGTAGTCGGTCCTGACGCTGCTGTGCCGTCTCTTCTCTAAAAGTAGTAGCTCTATCTCTCTTATCCTGTAGTTGGGCCTCACGCTGCTGTGCCGTCTCTGTTGCTCTAAATGTGGTAGCTCTCTCTCGCAATCGCAAGACTTCTATTCCTCTTCTCGGAAGTTTCTTGACTACGCTTATCTTTCATCATCTTAGTCGTTGACTGCACTTGGCCGATCGCCTTCCGCTTCCTTGGAGGCATTGCTACAGCAAAGAAATCTGTAAAAGAATACAAAAAAAGCTATTTCATAAATTAAGCAAAAGGCACACTCTCACTGAGCAATGAAATCTATTATAGAATACACTAAAAAGCTAAAATTAACGAAAAAAAACAAATTTAAAATTCTGAAGTACTTACATCCGTTTAGAAATATAAATCCAAAATGTACACTATCATTGTCAAACAAAGTAGGAAACACTTATACAATCAACTAAAAGAGCGAAATAAAACTGTCAGATTCACTGAAAGATGATAAACTGGTAGACTTACCGAGTTATCTTCCTTTAAATACGACCAGCTGAGAATCGAGTGGGTGCTGGAATGTTCTCCATCATGAGTCCAAGGAAGTTTCCGTTTCCCCAACTTTCTAGAAAGCTCTACAAAGTTTTATAAAAAAAAGTAACACTTTGCGTATCTTTCGTTTTTTAGTATTCTGCATTTTTTCGTCGGAATTTCTTTTCTGTTTGTATTTATGTCTTAATCTTTTACATATTGCAATATATTCAGGAATTAAATGTATATATTTGCGTCCGAAGTATATTGTAGAAGCTATGAAAAAGTTAAAACGTATTTTCCGTATAACTTAAAAGATTGCATTTTTCTGTGAAAGAAAAGTGATTATTCTAATTAACTTTCAAGCAACATTTAACTATTTCAACCCGAGCAACGCCGTGTAATTAAGCTAGTTATATATATAGATGGAAAACCCTATCACACTATTCTTGTTTCCATACCGCTTTTCTTTGCTCTCTCTTTATATACAGGATGACCATAAAATAACCACACTTTGGAGGCATCTGTAGTTAAATCGAATAAACGGAATGGAACCAAATTTAGTATTGAGACTTTTGAAGAAGGGAGATGTAATCCGCGGAAAAAGTTTTAGTAACAAAGACGCCGATAGAGGAAACTTAGGCTCTCTTAGAGTCAAAAGCAGTCAACATCTGCATTAAAAGCAGATAGAATGGATTGCGCATTTCGACTGCGTTACAACAACCACTCAACTAATTTCAGTTGGATATCTGGCGTTGCCCGTTGGATATCTGGAGGCCGCGTTGCAATTAAAAAAACTGTCAATAGACACATAAATTAACAGATTCAACACCGGAAACAATATTTTGTTCACCAGAATCAGGTTCCCCTTAACCACACAGCCCAATTTCAATGTGCTGACGTTTCATGTTACATCAAATTGCATCCGGTGTGAGGCATGCTCTACAGCTAAGCGTATTGAGTTGAATTGGAATTCATAACAGCCCGTTTTATGTTCTTTCAAGGCATTCAAGTTCGGAGCGCTACCAACACCACACAACGGACTTCAAGTACTCCACAGCCAAAAGTTACCTGGAATGATCTCCGGGGAGCGAGACGCTCATGTGCTCATGACTGTCTGATAACCTTGTCGTTACTGAAATGCTGTCATGTAAGTAGTCGAAACTTTGCTTAATTCATTAGTGTCCCATGCAAATAAATGTTCGACTGTTTTCAACTTCAACACCGCCAAATTTCTTCCTGTTGGCGACTTTTGGTATTGAAATTTTGTCTCGTCTCCCCACGCCTTCAAAAGTTTTAATACCAAATTTGGTTCCATTCCGTAAATTCAATTTAGCTACATATGCCTGCAAAGAGTGAAAGTTATTTTATGGCCACCCTGAATTTACTACACATACAACAATTAGAAGTTCAGTAACCCTTTGATATATCGCGCTTCTGGGGAAACGAGAAGAACGCGATATATCAAGGGGATAATGATGTAGAAAGGTCGAGTAAAACTTTCTCAGTAGAAATAAAGACATAAATTATTCCAAACGTCCTTTTTTCATTTAAAATTATGCAAAACAACAAATGAAACAAAACATTTGGGATAAAACATTCAAAAATAATACTTAAGTAGCAGACTCGCTCATAGCATCTGTGCAATAGTTTTTTAACCCTTCAAGTGATTTCGATGAGATATCTCGTCCATCTGGACAATTTCAACATCTCGACGCTAATAACGAGATATCTCGTCGTCAAGATGTTGCCGATTTTTTGATGATGACTGACTAAATCAAGATCTGGTCAGTTTTTCTAATGACGAGTTACTTCTAATGACGAGTTTTCTTCTAATGATGAGATTTCTAGTCAAGACACCCACCAGGAGGATTAATGAACTGAAATTATTCAATTAACATTTCCAAACATTTGTATTTGGCTGTAACATCAGTCCGTCTGGTTTGTTTATTTACACTGAATACGGATTCTAAATGAAGACTGAAACTTGTTTGCAAACCAAAAATTCAATGGAAATAAATAAAAAGTGAGCGATGTAGCGAAGTAGGTAGCATTTGGTAGTTGAACTAACGGCGAATTGGAGCAACACAGCGGGCTATTGGCAACGGTGCGGGATCCATCCCGCAAGGAAAGAACAGAGGACAGCTACTCGTAATTTTGAACCACAGTCAGATGTCGAGGTTGAGACCTGAGTTGGCACCCCACTCTCAAAATTTCCACACCGCGCCAACATGAGGACATTTAAGAGATTTACCATGACATTACCACGACAGATTTACCATGCACCAGACCTCACGTACACGACGGTCTTTTGATTGGATCGAGTTTCGAAATCGTAACCCTCCTGTTTCTAATCCCCTTCTCTTCCAACCTTCCAACCATTATAATCCACAGCCCCGATCAATCATAGACGTGAAATCTATATAAATAAGAATGGAGTGTTTGTTTGTACATTGAATATTTTCGACCCATTTCAAGTTTTCTATCCGTTTTGGACCCTTCTGATGCTAAATCCGTTTCTTACGCGTTTGGTGTCTGTCTGTCCATCTGTCTGTCTGTATGTGTGCATCATGCTACTTCCAAACGGTTGAATATATTTTCATGAAACTTTGCATACTGTGAGTTCTTACATTCATTTAGTGACTGAACTGAGTTGCGTAAGCCTATCTGTCTGTCTTCCCGTTCTATGTTCAATTTTGTGTCTGTGTGTTTGTACAAGTATCACATAAGATTTGTTCAGCATATTTTAGTTTATTTTTTTATATTTGGTACAACACATTTAAGTTAAGTGAATGTGCATTATTTTTTAAATACCTTTGCTTACGTATTTAAGCAAGTTTCATGTTAAAACATCTGAGGAAATCTACTTAAATCAACCATAATTTTGTAGTTCTGGGGAATCTGGAATGCATATTGAGCATTACAATTATTTAAATTGTTTTACCAGTACTGCTGAAAAATCTATTATTTAAAAAAACCTATTTTTGCAGAATTTAAATTCAAATACTTTTTATTTCGAGCCTTATTTTTTTTCTTTGCAAAATATAAACTATTTCCGAGCATTTGGGACAGACTATATTTTGCAATAAAATGGAAACTCATGTTCGTGTGCCACGTGCAGTGATATTTTTTTTCGCTCCGAATTAATTTCGTATTTTTAAATTCTATCTAATTTTTAGTTGTAAGTTGTGGCAACTGCTAGATCAAGAGATAAAAATGAATCACGAACTTGTATATCTACAACTTTTTTTATCGGCAACTTTTGTTTTGTTTAATTTCGCTATTTTCTATTGTTAAATTAAGCAAATTTTAAGTGGAATTTTATCATTATTGAAAGAACGTTAATGTTAAAAAAATCCGAATTAGGACTTTTGAAATATTACAAATTCTTTGTCATATAGCAACAGGTCAAGGTGGCTTATTTTATGAATTGAAGCTATACTTAAGCAACTTATATAAGGAAGGTTTTCTTAAAACAATGATTTTTAGAAGAAACTATCAAATCGATTTACCATTAAAAAATGGTAATAGGTTACCTTTCTTACCGAAGACATTCAATTTTAAAACAGGTTATTATTGCACACGTGCCGCAAAACGGAATTTTCAAGGAACAACGCGAATCCACTTTTAAACAAACTTAGTGATAAATATGCTATCAAATTAATTTGTCATCTTTCCCTTAATGATGGCGAAATCCGAAAACGTCGCAAACCTGGTTCAAGAGTGTACTTTAAGCAGGGGGTTAAATGCATTATGAATGAATATGCATGAATAGGATTTTTGTCCAAAGTAGGTTGTAGAAATTATAAAAATATCGAAAAGGTGTTAAAAAATATTTTACTCACATTTAGATGATTTGGCATTTTTCTACGAAAGAGGAAAGTGATTAATTTCTGATCACTTTCAATTTATAGTTAACCAATTCAACTCGAGTGAGGTAGGGCAATTTTGCTAGTATAAGACTAAAATCTGGCCTCAGTTTGAAGATTTGTCTCCCATTATATCACCTTTATAGAAACTGAAGAAATCACTCATTGCATAAAATAGGGAAATACATTCAAAATCTACCTGCAAACTGAGTCGAATGAAATTGGTTCGTTTCAACCACAGACGTGAAATATAAGTAGACTGATCATTGCTATTACTATAGACTAGAGGATGTTAAAAAACTAATCAACATGTTGACCAGCAGTCACGTGACTGCTTTGTGAAAAATTGACTTGGTTGGCTGATTTGGCACCTTATTGCCTTGTTTGGCGATTTAACATTATATGACGTAGGTATGTGAATGCTCATTTCTGTAGTGGCGAAAAAGTGGAGAAATTGCCGAAGTCTACTACTATTACATGATCAATCACTGAACCAACCAGATAGTGAATCAATGGATAGGTGTCTTCTCCCGTTCCGTGAACCCATCATATGATGAATGTAAGGTTCTACCTAGTAGACAAAAAGTATTCTAAGGGTCAAATTATTACTAGTTTTGGTCACATGATCCTGGGAACCTTCAAAGTTACCATTGCTTACTCTATTCATATTCATATTTCCTCTATGGGCCCGATATAGCAAGGTGAGCGATATATTTCTTTGCCTTATTACCATGCATTTATAAGTGTTGCTAAAGACTATTTATAACACTTCAGAGACAAGAGACAATTAAATTTCATTTATATAAAGTCATTACGTTACCACTTCTAATATCATTAGGTTACTTCTGCTTTTTTATAGGGGTTTAAATCTCAAGACATTATCTTATAAGTCCCCAAAGAGTCATTTTATCTAGCGAAAGAAGGGAAATCCAATCTCGCGGAACAGAATGTGGAAAAGTAATTATTGTGATTTAAAGAAGAGGTTTCGATTTTTACTCACCCTTGCGCGAGTTTTTCTAACTCATTACAGGATTCAATCTCAGGCAGTTTGATATTTGAAAATAAAAAGATTGGAATCAAATCAGTCTCAAAAAATTTTAATTGTATTTTCAATCTCATTATCTCTCTTATCTAGAGCTCTCAGATTGATAGATTTTTAGTATTGCTGTTGGGGTCTTGGTGCTTTTTCTGAAGAAGCTGAAATTCGATTGAGTAAAAAGAATGAGTGTAGGAGAACGATTATAAGGTAATTTATTGCGATTGCAGATAATTTTTGATTTTATAACGCACTCTGGAATTATTAAGATGCTTATCGTGTTACATTATAAGAGGATGTATACCATATACAATATTATCTATACTATATTCCACTAACGTACATGGCACAGAAATCGACGTTATTTGTACATTGGAGAATGACAAAAACATTTATAAACAATATAGATTGTTATGATTCATATTTTATTTGTTTATTTGTGCACGTGCAATATTCTCCTGCTATTCGAATAATCTGCCAAATGTATTTTAATTCATTATTTAACTGCTTCACTAGTTCGTACATGTTTTCATACTTTATTGGTTTTGTACATATTCCTGTGTGATGAATCTAGAACATTCCATCTAGAACATTCCATCTAGAACATTCCATCTAGAACATTCCATCTGGAATATTCCATCTAGAACATCTCATGTAAAATGAAAATGTAATGGTAAAAATAAAGTCACTTCGATTACAACATAGATTAAAATATGCTTGATTTGAGCTATGCAGCTGCATAATATGACTAAAACTGCATGAATGAACTCGCCGCTTTAATGAATTTCTTCAGCAGTCTGATGATGTACGGCAAAGAGAAATCTGTAGGATAGAAATCTCAGTCCGTCTGATTTTGAAAAATAAGACTAAAATCTAATCAGTTTCGAAAAATTTTAATTATATTTTCAATCTTATCTAGAGCTTTCAGATTGATAGATTTTTAATATCGTTGTTAGGGTTTTGTTGTTTTTTCTGAAAATGCTAAAATTTGATTGAATAAAAAGAATATGTGTGGGGACAAAAGATTATAAGGTAATTTACTGTAGTTGCAGATAATTTTTATTTCATAACTCACTCTGAAATTAAGATAAGTATAGTGTGGATGTATAACACATAATGGTGGTATCTATATATTCCACTAACTTACATGGTACAAAAATCGGTGTTGTTTGTACATTGAAGTCAATACGTATATCTTTCAATTTTGCTGTTTAGTTTAAATATTCTTGATTTGAACTAATCTACACGGATTGGACTGAATCTACACGGTGGATTGCACGGATAAAATGAACTATAGTTATAAGGATCGCTTCACAGTTGTTTATTTCTGGATTTAGAAATGTTCAAATCATACCGCATTGATGTACACATCAGAATATTATTGCAAAAAACCAAACATTTAAAGCTAAAACTTTGGGAATAGTTCATTTCATAAGTAATAAGTACTATTATTATACCGCAAAATTTCATTATTGTAGAGTTATTACATTTTGAGTTATCTTGCGGACAACGGCCAAAATTGCTTATTATATTTTTGCTCATAAACGTAAAAGTTTAAATGATAGAAGTTTTGAAGGGATTTTAAATATAACATCCAAACTATAAAAATGCTGAATTTTCATCAATGATGCTTCATCAAAGAATATATTATGTCCAGGGAAAGTTCAAATAAGAGACGACATCAATTTCTATGCATTCGTTTTTTTCCAAATTCCAATCCACAAATTTTAAAATTTTCAGTGTTTGTTATATTTTCTCCAGCATCTGTAAATAAAGACACTTTTATAAATGGGATAAAAATAAATTATAAATATTTATTGACTGAACACAAGGAAAAATGATAAAAACATATTCATACACGATTTGCAGACACAAATTAAATTAGTATGTTTTTGTTTTAAGATCTGGGAAGAGCTTAAGTCCCTCCAGCCCTATCCGTAGATCCCTATAGATATTGAGGAATGTATCAATATCTTGGTAGAAAAAGGACCAATGTCTATATTGCAAGTTTTTTGTAACATCTGATTTAGTAAATTTTATTTTAAAATTTTTAATATCGCATACAAAAACACTTTCCAAAGTTTTGATTATTTCGCAAGATATAGACTCCTCATAGGAGGACGTTGGCACTTTTCAATTTTAACTTCCATTACTATGAGGTCATTTGTGGATATAACTCAAAATCAGAGAAAATGGGCATTGGCCCCTTTTGTACCAAAGTACAGATACTATGTTCATGGAAAATTCGAAGAAACGACATCGATTTCTGTGCATTCACGTGTTCTCAAATTCCAATCCCCTATCAGATATTCTTCCTTAAAACCCAGCAAATAATCCAAACCAGGAATTCAGCAATCCCCCTATCGAAAGAAGATACCGGGAATATCTGTCAGCAACTGCTGTGGCGATAAGACCAGGAAAAAAGACGAATTCGGTCCATTATCGGGCATGGGAGGAGATAAGATCCATAGCCCCCGTTTCAAAAGACACACTACTGACCACAGCATGAAAGGACAGAATGGGATTCCCTGGTGTCCAAGATAACGGTCAGGGGGCTTGATTACGACAATCTTGGCATCCATTGTGCTTGCTGGACTGTTGCCAGATAGATGTTGCTGCAGTTGCTGATATATATTTCTTTTCTTTTTCGTTGTCTGTCAGTGCTGAAAGGGTGGGCTGTATTAAGTATAATGGGTGACTTCCGTAACTGGTCAGGGGACCGTGCTCCCCACATACCGCAACTTTCATCGAAAAACAATATCATCCGTCTACTCCCAGTGTGGACTTGTCACTGGTTATTTGCAGAACTTTTGGTTTTGTGGCAACGAGAAAAAATCACCTGATATATGATTATTTTTTGGTTTTATATATCTGTTGGTGTGAAGATTTCGGTTCGTTTTTAATATGCGTTGTTTACTGACGCGTTTGAGTTATGATGTTAGTTCCTTTTTCAATAGAAGGATACTTTACCTCTAAAAAGTGAAATGTCAGATTTGTTTGAATATAATAAAAATATTTCATCTTGGATTCAATAAACGAGGGGCTTAGAAAGAAAGGAGGGTAGGTAGGTAGTTAATTAACGTAGCGCTGGAGCAATACAACAGGCTATTGGCGACGGTCCGGGATCAATCCCGAGGGAAAGATCCAATAAAAGTAGGGTAAAACCAAAATTACTCCGAAAGTTTTTCTGAATTGGTTTTGCTTTTCAAAACTAGAGATAGAAAACTCAAATGCTTCCAAAGTAAAACTTTTTTATATCTAGACTAGCTTTACTAACAGGCTTCGCTGGAGAATTTTTGAAAAGCTAACTTTCGCCTGTTTCCACAGCAGCATCCTAAAGTTTTTCCTGCTTCAGACAAATCAGGTAGCGTCTGTTTCCGAGACAGATTCGTTGATTCGTCTAACAGCTTTTGACGTGAATATGTCTTTAGCTCCTTGTAGTTGTCTCGAGGAGGTATTTCAGTCATTAACAAAACTAACCAGATCTTGAAGGACGAAACATATCTTCATTGGAAAAAAATCGACCAGATCTTGGTCTAGTCATAAAAAATAGGAAATATCTTGATAACGAGACATCTTGTCATTGGCAAAGTTAGTCAGATTTTGATGGACGAGATATTTCGTTGAATCCACTTGGAGGATTAAATTCGGGCCCGGTATAGGTGTGTGTGGAGGGGTCTCTTCGCAAAGTCTAGCGACCAAAAAAATGCCAAAATTCGTCATTGCTTATATCTTATCTCGTAAGTTACAAATTATAATCTATTGGTTTAAATTTTGTTGGACAGAGGGTTTAGGTCTTTTTATCTAAAAGGGTGCTTAGTGGTGTGGGTGTAGCTGTGAGGGGTAACTTAACGCATGAACACTGTAAATGGTGACGCCGTTTTCGGGCAGTGTAACTTTGGGTTGCGGAGAGATAGGACGTTAAAATTGGTGTTCATTGGTAGAAAATAACAGTATCTCCAATATTATTCAGCAAAAATCACTGATCAAATAAAATTTGTGAAGTTATAATCCTATAAGTGCACCGAGTTTAAGAAAATTTCCGCATTGTCATAAAAATTGCATAGGAAATATGTACAGAAATGTAAGAAACGTATATAAATAGAAAGAAAAATTCAAAAGGCATCCGAAAAGCCCAAATTGACTGATGCCGACTGATTCAGATAGTATGGAGAACGTAAAACAGCAGGTGCGAGTACTTTGAGTGCTCCGCAGCCCGAACAGATGGATATTGACTTGAAATGTGATAACTTTGAGAGATTTTATCCGGAAAATCTTACCTTATATGATTCCAGATACCAATGTACACATTATAGTGATTTCAATGTCGATGGTACTCAAAACAAATCTCTTATAGACTATATGTAACGTGTAAGAAACGTCGATGTGTAAATTCTATACTATGAACATCTTACTTATCCTATCATCGACCATCTATATAAATAAGAATGGAGTGTTTGTTTATTGAATATTTTCAACCCATTTCAAGTTTTCTATCCGTTTTGGACCATTCTGATGCAAAATCCGTCTCTTGCGCTTTTGGTGTCTGTTTCTGTCCATCTGTCTGTATGTGTGTGCCCATGCTACGTCCAAACGGCTGAATATATTTTCATAAAACTTTACATACCGTGAATTCTTACATTCATTTAGTGACTGAACTTAGTTGCGTAAGCATCTGTCCGTCTTCCCGTTCTATGTTCAATTTTGTGTTTGTATGTTTGTACAAGTATCACATAAGATTTGTTCAACATAGTTTAATTTATTGTTTTATTTTTGATACAACACATTTTGATGAAGTGAATGAATTATTTAAAATTTCTTTACTCACATATTTAGGCAAGTTTCACGTTAAAACATCTGAGTAACTATACTTAAATCAACCATAATTTGGTAGTTTGGAGTAGCTGGAACGTATATTTAGCATTGCTACTTGGATTGTATTACCAGTGCTGCTGAAAAATCAATTATTTTTCCAAAAACTATTTTTACGGAATTTAAATTCTAAGTGTTTATTTATTTCGAGCCTTATTCTTTCTTTACGAAATATAAAAAAATTCTGAATATTTTTGCCAGACGATAAAGAGAATAAAACTATACAGAACAAAACGTTTTAAAACAGGATTGATAGCTAATATGCGAACCTTGGTTTTTTTTTAATCGTTTGCTTTTTAAAATTTGTGTCCGTTATATTTCAAGACAGTATTTTGTAGGGAAAAAACAGATACATTCATTACTTTTCGTTTGAAGCTTTTTTAAAGCCTGTTTTAAAATGTATTTCTGGATTTTGAATTTGATGTGTTTCGTTCAATAACGGTAATGAAGGTAAATAATGGTTTAAATAGTTTTAAAAACAGTTATAATCATTGTATGATAATTTTGGGAAACGCTTTTGTTTTTAAAGGACATACAAGGCATTTATATGCATGCTTTGAACTATTCTATGCATTGTGGGTAACATTGGCACTCTAGAGACTTCCTTACTAAAAATTTAAATTCTACAAAAATGTAAAAGGATAAATGACATTTATTTACATTTATGAAACTGTGTATTTAACAATTGTGTACCTTTATTAGTGTGGTAGTTGTTACATGAGATGATTAGGAATTACAATTTATTAACGAAAACGGAAATTAGTTAACCAATTCAACAGGAGTAATGCCGGGTTATTCTGCTAGTTATAAATAAAATCACACTTTACTTTTATAACCACAAAGACTGAATTCATTTACATCTTAACCTTTCGCTAATAACACAAAGACGAATTTACGCTTTAAACGATTGCGCTTGTGTCCCCGTACACAACCCATCAACGTTTTTGACGTGAACACGTGTTTAAAATCGGAAGAGTACCGCGGACCATACATGAAATGCCTAGCGTTACAATAAAACACTATAATAAAAGCGTTACAACTGTTTTGTCTTATGATTTCAGTACTAGAAGAAACATCCAGATAATTATAACGCTGGTAGGCAAAGGATGTCCGTACCTTACTTGACCTTCGGATCGAGTGTGCAGCACACTGCGGGAGGGATTCTGCAATACGTAGCAATTCTCCGGTGCTGGGCAAGCTTTGGGCCAGTGTTACTTTGAATTGCGGGGAGTGAAGTGGTGTCATTCGAAAGTTACTGAACTACGCTACAGTTAATATTGGACATCAACAATCTCAAAACAACAATTAATATCAAACTGCACTTTAATCGTTCAAATTGTAAATTAATTGTTAAACGGTAGGTAGGTTGATATTTCAATTAACGTCACACAGGAGCAACACAACGATTAATTGTTAAACATTCACATATAATGAGCAATTGTTCAAATTTATTGTGTCTGCTTCATTCATTCCACAATCTAACATCAGATCCGAGTATTCACGTCAAAACTACGGTTTTTGTGCTCGACACAACCTATTATTTTTAACTATCTTTGCTTCACGTGCTTGTACTTTTCCTCTTATGGCTCGTAACAGCCTTTGACGGTTTGAGCTGATTGGTCTCTTATTGCGTAGCGTTATTTATTGAAATAGTTGGAAATAGTTGCGTTGACCTAGAAATTCCAGACAAAATAACCGTGTAAATTTCCTGACATAACTCAGTTTTCGAGACTTTTTGTTGCTTCAGACATAGTGTCTGCTTTATATATAACTAGCTGAATTACCCGGCGTTGCTGGGGTTGAATTATTTATAATTCCATCGTAATATACTCAATATTATTCCTATGGAGATTTCGAATTGTTCTTAGTTCCTCTGCAGCCCCAGGACAAATCGAACGGGGTTAATATATAGCCTATGTGTCCCGCAGAATTCTACAGGATGAATGTACTAAATTTAATGTGAATTGGTCTGACATAGATAGTATAAAATTTACATTCTAATAATAAAGCTACAGTTTAAGAATTTACAGACGGGACATATAAACGATATGATAATGAGCGATTTTCAGCGCAACCGAACCCATATGTGATTGCACCATACTCTAAGATTCTAAAAAACCCTCCAAGATCATCTTGAGAGGCAACTCCTGTAGATGTTAACTCTGACGTCATCTGCACAGCCAGACCAGGAGAGAACTCCTCCTAGCAAGTGCTCTGTTCAGGATGAATTACATCCCTCTGCACACCCAAGACAAATAGAACGGGGCTAATATGGAGCCTTCGTTACCCGCAGGGTTCCAAAGAATAAGTGTACCAAATTTGGTGTAGATTGGTCAAATGGTGCAGATTTGTATAGAGAACAGACAGACAGATGCCAACTCTGTTTTATATGTATAGAGGTACACTATTTAACCTACATGACAAGAAACAATGCATGAAAGCATATGTAACTTCAGACATAAAAAGAAAAAACTTACACTTCCTTAATTCTAACTTACTGAATTGTGCAAAGGTCTTCAGGTTTTATGGGTTCTAAGTGTCGTTACGGATCGAGTTATATTTCTGAATATACCATAGCTTCAAATCTTTCCGAGTCTTAAATTTATTACAAAAGTTCAAATTCATCAGTTTTATTTTTTATTTCTTTCTTTTCAGGTATTTAAATTATTTTTGAACATTCATACTAAGCATAACTTAGTTTGAGCCAGCTCGAATATCGTAATATGAATACAAATGAAGCGTTTACTCATGATTCTGATATGATAAAGCAGTGAGTGGGTACTTCATATATTATTCATTATTCAACTCATAGTCAAAGTAGTCTTGTATTTTAGCATTCTTCTCGTCACTCCAGATATTCATGAATATGTTACCTTTAAAGCTCGAACGCCGTTAATGTACACATTACCTAGGTAATCTGCAGATTAGCTGATTTGTTCCGTTAAAGTGCGGAATCACCTACAAAATAAGAGTTTTCCACACTTTACCAAGGTAATGTGCACATTAACGACTTTCGAATTGTTAAAGTGCAAAAGTTTAATTGATTCTTTGTATTATACTTAGTTCATTGATTGATTCTATCAACTATTCTGTTGATTGATTGATTCTATCAACTATTCTGTTGATTGATTGATTCTATCAATTATTCTGTTGATTGATTGATTCTATCAACTTGATTCCTTAGATATCGAAAAATACATAAATAACATTATGTTTCAACAATTGTCAGTATATTTTATTTTTATATGCTGATTATTATATGAAATTATTTATAACTTTATGGGATAAATGTATAGCGTATTTTTCAATTAGTAGTACCTAGTAGTATTACTGAGTTGTTTGTCTGAGTATTCATTTAAGCGTACAAAAACGTTGCTGTTGTTCGAGCAAAGATCTTATTTTCACTTTAACGAGTGCCTAGTAGGTAATGTGCAGATTATCTAGGTGATCTACAGATTACCTAGGTAATTTGAGAAATGAAACAATTTTCCTCACTTTAACGGATCGGCGTAGTTAATCTGCACATTATCTAGGTAATCTGCGATTACCTGATTTCCGTACTTTGGCGGTAACAAATACATTGACAACCAATCCATTATAATTGACACTATAACATTAAAGGTTGGTTGGTTTGTTGGGTTCTTATGTGGCAAGGGCGATATTTGACCCTGCTGCACCAGACACAAGACATACAATATCATATAACAGACACACAAAATGAAAGTTTTACTGGCACTGAAGAGAAAATACACCAGGGAGGAATCGCACCTGAGAATCGAAATTGTGCCCCCAACAACTAGCAGGTTACTAGCGATGTGGGCATACCCACTGAGCCACGACGTCCCCCAGGTAGGTAGGCATTTAATTAACGTCGCACTAGAGCCACACAACGGGCTATTGGCGACGGTCCAGGATCCTATTGGGCGAAGGTTGGGGATCAATCCTGAAGGGAAAGGTCCGAGAACAACATCTATGAATTTCTAACCATGGTCAGATGGCTAGGTCAACACCTGCAAGCTTGACAGAAAACCCCTCGCATAGGTAAAAGGAATCACTCCCTTCGAGTTGACCTCATCATTGTACCATTCAATGTGGCCATTCTGACAAATCGAAATTCCATTTCGCATCCAAATATCAAGACAACCCCTTATCCACCCTTGCTATCCTGCAACCTACCCACACTCTCCAAAAAGGAAAGGCAATCTGGAAGACAAAATAAAAACAGACAAAAAAGAAGGAAAATCTTTTTCCCATCTCAACCTCTTCAGCACGCCAAAGAGCAGCGACGCAGAAACAATGACTTGGTGGGCTTCCTACATCCCAGACCAGCTTTACGACGATCTCTACCCAAATCCCTCCCAAACGCCCCCACCGAAATCACTCCCTTGAAAAAGGTGCAGACGTCACGATTATTCCCTTTCCCCGGAAAAATGATTGTCTCCCGGCATATTTTTGTGATGATGTCAGCTTAGAGAGGAAAAAAAATGACGCGTTTTTCCTGTTTGGATGCCGGACATGTTGCCTGTTTATCTACTTCAGTTACGTGCGTAATTGAATGTGGTTCCCGTTGAGTAACGTTTACTCGGTGAAATAGTTTCAGGACAGATGAGGAGTGCTCTGGTTGACTAGAATTATTGTTTCCTTATGTTTCAGGAAAGAAACCGGGTGTTGGTATAGACCAGGGTATCCCGATTTGAATCAACTTGATTCAAATCAAGTGATTTTTATTCAAAAAATCGTGATTTAAATCAGAATTTAAAAAATACTTTTTCTTAGTTAAAGTTGAATTAAGAATAATATTGAAGATGTAATAACCTGGGTTCGTTGGTTGTTTGGGGGTTTTATGGCGCAAGGGCCATATTTGGTCAGACACAAGGCAACGTCAAGTAAGAAATGTAGTGAACAGAAAAAAAAGAGGGATTTGGGAACAGAGCAGTGAAATGTAAGCAGATAAAGATCGCTTGGGTATCTTGGGAGCGCGATTCCAGTGTTTACTTAAGACCGTAAAACCCATGGAAAAAGATCACTAGAGTACCTCGGGTCTATGAACCCATTACACATCTAAACGAGATGTGCCTCTGAGGGCATATAATCTGGGGCAGAATATATGTTATACATTTTAGTTTAAAATTTGCTTCCGCTCAGTGAGACTTGAAGAATGTGAACCCTTTTGTCAACTGAAAATGACCGTCTCGTTTACTTAAAGGACACTAGAGGTAATAGTATTGATTAGGATGCAATGGTCGCCAATTTCAAGAAATTATTAAAGAGGCCTATACACCACTTGCTTCATATATAAGTGCTTATTCTGTTTGTTACTTGAGAAGTGTTTTGGAATTTTTTACTGGCGATGTGCTGAAATCATATTCGAAAAACAAACCAAAATGAAATCACGCTCGGGTTACGTACAGGGAAACAGGTTTCGCCGCAGAAACACCATCGCCAATCGCCACCTACATTTAGATTGACAGAAAGCCTCTCATAAACCAGCGTTCATTGTTTTCCAATGTTTGTTGCATTGTTTCTCAAAGGTCAACTTGAAGGCGCTGAGGCGAAAAGGACAGTGACGGAAGAAAACCCACGTGATTATTACAACCAAAGAACAGAGAGTTCATTTGACTCCTCCCAACGGGAAACCAAAGATGGCGTCCTGGATGAAACGCTGCATATTTGACCACGGTTTGTGGGGGAAAAGCTTTGACAAAAGACCATCTCAGCGTGATTTGTGAGGGATTTGGAGAGAAACCGGAAACCTGGAATGGGAGCGGTTTCTCTGTCCCAGCCTGGGGATGATAGGGCCGTTCTCGAAATTATCCGGCCTATACAAAGCACATTTGTTATCTCATGAATAGGCCAGAAGGGTCCTGCCTTAAACCGATTGCCGACTGCAATTCATTCCCTGAACATGTAGGCTCGGTGTTTTAAGTCCTGACAAAATATTAAGCTATAATGCAAATTTATGGATGACTTTTCTGATTTTAACTGATAGCTATAGAAGACACTCGTGTACATCGACGGAGAGCTAAGAACCCATCAAATGTTCAAATGTAGTTTAAATAAATTAGAGATTATGAGGATGTTTGATTTTGCAATCAATAATGTTGACTTTCTCTGAGGCAGTTTAGTATATTTCACTCGATTAGGCATGACGGAACTTTCGCTCAATTTATAGCAGACGCAAACATTATGAAAAATATTTAGCTTAACATCACTACAAAATAAGATAACATGATATTATATAACATGTATTATTTTACAAAAGTCAGGACGAAAAAATGTTTTGGAGTGTGAAAATTGGTAAATATATCCGTAATGATACAACCAAAACATCAAATGATTACTAGGATCGGAAATTTAATGCACACAATTTACAGCAGCAAATGTGCCGGAAGACGTTTGCACATGAAGGATACAAAGTGTAAAAATAGTTTGGCAAAGTGCTCAAAATTGCCTACTTCCATCCTACTTCTGCTGTCGAGGCACATTTCCTGATGCGTTTGTACCAGTTTAGTCACTCGCAGCAATGTGTTTTTGGTGAAGGCTTTGATATGCAGCATGATGACATCCTTATTCTCTAGCGCTTCTTTGGGATTTTCATAGGTAGGCAGTTAAATTTACGTTGCACTGGAGCAACACAACGGGCTATTGGTGACGGTACAGGATCAAGCCCGAAGAGAAAGATCCGAGGACAACTCGTAATTTCGAACCATGATCAAATGTCGAATATCCGTTCTACAACCTGCAGCCTTCCCTGTAGGATTTTTAACCAGTTTTGAACTAATTGACCAATAGAATCTTTCCTAGAATTCCTCCAAACCAATAGATATGGTTATTTAGTCATTATATGAGAGTTGAGGGGAAGGCAATATGAATGCCTCACTTGCCAAATCGATTAACTCCATAAAACAAAAAGTTGAGAAAAATGATAAAATAGTATACATTGTTTTTTAAAATTCCTTTTAAATTATAAATTCAAATAAACTATGTAGACTGTATTACTGCCAGATGTATCTTTTATCTAACGACATACAGAAAAGATAAGAAAGAATATCCTTGGAGTAATCGTTATTATTACTACAATTTTTGCGTGATTAAGGGAGTTAAACGATTTGGCAAGTGAAGGAAAATTATTCATTCAAATTCAGTCTTCGAATTATTTTTTTATTACAGAAAAACTTCATTTTATACATTTTTTATTATAGATTTTAGCAAAAATGAATATTAACTGTTCTGTTACTGTTACATATATTACGAGTATTATTACTTTGTTTAAATTGATTCATCAGCAATATAAATGATGTCTTCTTCATTAGATGTATTTGAGCTCCCGTCATTTTTGTGTTTGTTCGGACTGTACGTACAAATTCCTTTCATTTTCTTTGTTCGGTTTTTACTTTGACTCACTGTAGTCAATTGCTTTGTTAAAAAGTGTTTTAACTAAATTTTTATTACGATTTACATTAGAGTATGGAGTTAATCAGATTGGCTTCTGAAATAAATTATTTATTATTCAATGGTTAAAAAATTTTGTCATTTAGTGGTGTTAATACTTATTATTAGAGAAATTTGTTTTGAATATATATAGTTAGGAGTCAATCAAGTGCTTTGACATTAGAATTTAATAAAATTCAGAAAGTAGAGTTAATCGATTTGGCAAATGAAGCATTCATATTACACTACTCGGAAATCACTTGACAATTCTCCTAGAGCAGGGATTGCCAAACATCTTTGACCGTCGAACCTTTCAAGAGTTTCTTGACTTTTTATCGACACCCTCTATTTCATAAATACGTAATTATTATAGTACAAGCAAAAAGGACGCTTATGTAAATTTTTAGATTGTTTATTTTATAGTTAGTGTTTATTGCATGTATAATAGAGTATATATCATTGTATAACGTCAAAGGGATACGTTTTTATTACCGACGCCCTTCTAAACATTGCATATTTGATAGGAGGGATAAATCCATGTAAATAAGAATGTGGATTGCTCGTTTGCACATTGAATATTTTGGACTCATTGCGTTTCCTACCCGTTTTTGAACCTTCTGATGCAAAATTCGTCTCTGACGTGTTTGGTGTCTGTCTGTATGTGTGTCCCGTGCTACGTCCAAACGGTTGAATATATTTTCATGAAACTTTGCATACTGTGAGTTCTTATATTCATTTAGTGACTGAACTTGGTTGCGTAAGTCTGTCCGTCTTCCCGTTCCATGTTCGATTTTGTGTCTGTGTGTTTGTACAAGTGTCACATAAGATTTGTTCAGCATATTTTAGTTTATTTTTTTATATTTGGTACAACACATTTAAATTAAGTGAATGTATTATTTTAAATTCCTTTGCTTACGTATTTATGCAAGTTTCATGTTAAAACATCTGAGGAAATCTACTTAAATCAACCATAATTTGGTAGTTCTGGGGAATCTGGAATGCATATTGAGCATTGCAATTATTTAAATTGTTTTACCAGTACTGCTGAAAAATCAATTACTTTTAAAAAAACTCTTTTTATAGAATTTAAATTCTAATATTTTTTTTATTTTGAGCCTTATTTATTTTCTTTGCAAAATATAAACCATTTCCGAATATTTGGGACAAACGATATTTTGCAACGGAACGGAAACTCGTGTTCGTTTGCCACTTACAGTGATATTGTTATTCGTTCCAAATTAATTTCGTATTTTAAAATTTTGTCAAATTTTTAGTTGTAAGTTGTGGCAACTGTGCGAGAGCGAGAGATAAAAAGGAATCACGAATTTATATCTTTAGAACTTTTCCCGCCAACTTTTATTTTTTTTTAATTCTCTGTTTTCTGTTTTTAAATGTTCTGTTTTTTTAAATAAAATTATGTTAATAAAGTGTAATTATTTTTCATAACATGCAAAGTATTCTATTTGAAATGACATGTAAGTTAGAATAAAGCAAATTTTACGTGGAATTTTTCCATTATTGAAAGAACGTTAAAGTTAAAAATATCCGAACTAGGACTTTTGAAATATTACAAAATTCGTTGTCATAGCAACAGATGTCCAAGGTGGCTTAGTTTACGAATTGAAGCTATATTTAAGCAACTTATACTAGGAAAGTTCGTTTAAAACAATTATTTTCTCTTGAAGAAACGCTGTCAAACTGAGTTACCATTAAAAAAATGGTAATAGGTTACCTTTGCTTTATCTGCACTGAAGACATTCAATTTTAAAACAAGTTATTTTATTATTGCACTTGCCACAAAACGGAATTTTCAAGAAAAACGTTTTAGCTTTTAAAACAAACAGTGATAAATATCTTATCAAATTAATTTGTCATCTTTCCCTTAATGGTAGCGAAATTCGAAGAGTGCCGCAAATAAAAGATACTGGAAGGTAAATTATGAGTGCGAGAATATTCTCCGTAGATTAGTCATTTTTGCGAATTGAGTTGAGCAATTTTACAGGAATAGAACTTAAGAAAGGATATCCCAATCCTCCCTCAAAATCGTCTTTTGCAGTAGTTACCTTAGTGTCTCACCTTTTTCCAATTTGTACCTTTATCAGGGGTGCGATATACATGGAATGTATTACATGGATGGATATGCATGTATAGAATTTGTGTCCAAAGTAGGTTGTAAAAGTTATATAAATGTCGAAAAGGTGTTAAAAAATAATTTTATTCGCACTTAATTATTTGACATTTTTCTATGAAAGAGGAAAGTGGTTATTTTTTGGCCACTTTCAATATATAGTTAACCAATTCAACCAGAGGGAAGTCGGACAATTTTGCTAGTAATATATAAAATATAAAATTTAATATTTAGATAATATTAAACGTACAATGAAGTCTTATATTTATCTATCGAACCCCAATCGACCTCTAACAATGTTATATCGACCCCTATCCTAGAGGGTTAAAGTTATATATATTTTTATTTTACACTGATTCTTAAAGTATGATTTAATCATGTTAGGTTGATTTAGTGATTCTTAACTACAGAAGGGGTTTCGACGAAACACTTTGTCCATTACGATCTGGTAGAGAATAACACAGGGTTCTCTGAATATCTCAAGAAAATAATACAAAGTACTCCAAAGCTCAAAGGGTTAAACATAAAGAATAAAGGTACTCTTTTGAACCCTCAATCGTCTCGTTAGAAAAATAAAAGTTATTGAAAAATCGAATTGAATCCTTTTCATGGATTTGACCAAAAAAAATTTGAGATGCCATAAGAGTTCACATATATCCTAAGTCGAAAACCGAAAATTGATTTGCACTCATTTTTTATCAAATAAACTCTCCTCTTCTTTAACCTTTACCTCTATGTGTTTGAAACAAGTAAAGGCAAAGCTTAAAACTAAAAGCCTTCATTTTCCGCTATTTAAATTTCTAAACTATTTAAGCGATATTCATGGAAATATTCATTTTACGTACGCGTGTATGTCTAAATCAGAACAGAACCCCTGGTGACTTCTTGTCCTGTGCTATGTCTTAAACGTCGTTATTCTGATATAAATCCACAGACATATACGACTTAGCGATGATCCTAAATAAAACAAATATAGTCCCTCCTCGAAATACTTTGATTTATAGCATACTCTCCTCAGATTAAAAGGGGAAGTACTTGGAGAGATTTTCAGCTGGTCATAAAAATCAGAAACCGATGGTAAGGATCATAATCTTCTTAAGAGAGGAGGCCTTTACACTCCTCTCCCTCTCTACTCAGTCGAAATTCGAAACTTTTTTTACTATTCAATTCCTTTCCATTAGTTCCCTTATCGGATAAAGATTACTCGGAACTTTTTTGGGTGTGGAATAAAAAATAAAATTATTTTCAGAAACAACATAAAAATTTCGGCGAGTTTCTCTTGATGTAGAAGGATGTGGGTTTACTTTAAGAATCTGAAACATACGAATATGTAGTGAATATTTTTTAAAATTGTGAATTACACTTAAATATTGACCTCAAAGCCCACTTTTGAATATCGTGATAAATGTTTTTGTTGAGTATATGTTTTGGTCCGTGTTATGATCCAGATTTGACTCAAGGCCGTGGTAGCCCGATTGGAAGAGTAGTGGATTAACAATCGGAGCGTTGCGAGTTCGAAACTCAATCCAACTAAAGACCGTCGTGTACTTGGGGGCTGGTTCATGTTGAATCTGTCGGGCCTCAAAGGTCCTCACGTTGACGTGGTGTGGAAGTATGAGGAGTGGGGTGCCGGCTCAGGTGTGACCTCGTCATTTGACCGTGGTTCGAAATTACGAGCTGTTGACCTCGGACTTTTCCCTTGGATATTGATCCCGGATCGTTGACAATAACCCGTTGTACGACATTAATTCAACTACGTACTTACCTACCAGCGATGACTCAGAAATAGTTCTTTAAAATCAGAAAACAGCAGAATTTGGCTATTAATTAAATTGTAATTTACGCACGAGTTAAAAAAACATAAATATTCGGAAACTTTTCGCTAAAACTACATTGAGAGTAAGAAAAAGCTCATAAACGTTTCTCTAAAATTGCATGAAAGAAAAAGATGACTATCTAAGAACATGTCGAAGACTTCGCCGCTTGTAAGAATACCATTATAGCAAAGAACTTACTTTCGAAAAATAATCATGAACGATTTATTCTATCACATCCAGAGAGTTTTTCGGTGTAAACATAAACTACCCTAAGAAGAAAATATTTCCGGTTGCTAACTAGTTTGATTTACAGCCATTTGGAAGATGTTTTACGTTAATTCTCACCGACACTAAAATATACTCATGGAATATTTTGAACCAGACTTCATGGAATAGCCATTTACAGCTAATTGATTCTGCATTTTTTAGTAAAATAAAATTAAAAGGAAAGCTCAGATTCGTTACATTTTTATTGATTATGTAGGTGATTTGATGAAATTACATTCTAGTAACATACCATTGTATCACTTTGGTATGAAGCAGGAAGTATTTACATCCACAAAAACACTTCTGCCATTTATATTTAGTTCTACTGAAAAGCTCTCTTTATCGTATCAAACGATTTACTTTAACACAATTTTCACAACAAATGATTTTGTTTAAGTTTTATACATCTTACATTTTTTCCCGAGTCCCCCTACGTTCCTGTTTTATCATTAACAAAGAACTCCAGGTTTTTACTGGGTTTTATGACGCAAGCGGCCATATTTGGTCAAACTGCTCAACTTAATTCGTAAAAATGACGAATCTACGGCGAATACTCTCGCACTCACAGGTTTGCGACCATTTTTTTTTTAAATGGTAAATGGAGTTTACAGCGTTTTTTCTAAAGAAATTCGTTGTTTTCAACAAACTTTCCTTATGTAAGTTGCTTAAATATAATTCGTAAAATAAGCCACCTTGACTGTCTGTCACTATGACAAAGAATTTATAATACTTGCGAGCCCGTGCGAGAATTCTCGCATGAGCAATTCCCCCCCCCCCCCCCATCCGTTGTAAGGGTGAAAGATGTAAGCGAATTTTTTGTATCCAAAATATCAAAAAAGTTTATTCAATCACTATTTACACTTCCTCATTGAGATCACTGTTAGCGTTGTTCTAACCATTTGTGTAAAGCAATAAAATGGATTTATTCTATAGAAATAATATAGATGATGAAAAAAGTTGTTTTCCGAATAATATTGGTAAAACAATTTTATTGGAAAAGTGGTTTTTCCATCAATACTGGTAAAAGGAACTGGTTTCCGAGTAATACTGGTAAAACATTTTATTGGAAAAGTGGTTTTTCCATCAATACTGGTAAAAGGAACTGGTTTCCGAGTAATACTGGTAAAACAATTTTATTGGAAAAGTGATTTTTCCATCAATACTGGTAAAAGGAACTGGTTTCCGAGTAATACTGGTAAAACAAACTGGTTTTCCGAGTAATACTGGTAAAACAATTTTATTGGAAAAGTTGTTTCCATTAATACTGGTAAAACAAACTGAGTTGCGTACCGCAATCGTTTTACACTCAATGTTATTCCTATGGGTATTTTGAATTGTTTTTAGACCCCCTCTGCATACCTTGGAGAAATAGAACGGATTAGTCAGTGCTCCGGGAAATTCTCTTTCTTTTGATACCTCACTTGTTAAGATTCGTCGGGTGTAAGAGGCGTAAAAGGGATTTATACTATAGAAATAATATAGATGATTTTAAAGGTCTTAGTTCGTATCTTTGTAACATTAACGTTCTATCAATAATGGCAAAATTCCACTTAAAATTTACTGTATTCTAACTTATACGCCACTTTAAATAGAATACTTTGTGGTAGTGTTGTATGTGATGAAGAGGAAATACAATTTATTCAAATATTAAATATTTAATACACAAAAACAGTAAACAGCGAAATAAAACAAAAGAAATGTTGGTAGGAAAAAAGTGTTCTAAAGATATTAATTCGAGATTCTTTTTAATCTCTTGATCTCGCACAGTTGCCACAACTTACAAATTAAAATTAAACAAAATTTAAAATACGAAATTAATTCCGAGCGAAAAAACCCCAGAAAATATCACTGCATGTGGCAAATGAACACGTTTCAGTTTCGTTGCAAAATATTGTCTGTCTCAAATATTCGGAAATAGTTCATATTTCGCATAGAAAATAAATAAGGCTCAAAATAAAAAAGTACTAGAATTTAAATTCCGTAAAAATAGTTTTTGGAAAAATAATTCATTTTTAGCAGTAATGGGGTAAAACAATCTAAGTAATTGAATGCTCAATATACCTTCCAGCTACTCCAAAACTACCAAATTATGGTTGATTTAAGCATAATTACTCAGATGTTTTAGCATGCAACTTGCCTAAATAGGAATTTTAGATAATGAAAAGGAATTTTAGATAATGTATTCACTAAACTTAAATATGATTTATCAAATGTAGAACATTGTTTTGAAATATATGTAATAAAACCTATGTGATACTTTACAAACGTACATAAACGCAAAATCAGACAAATCAGACATAAAACGAGAAGACTGACAGGTAGACTAACGCAATCAAGTTCAGTCACTAAATGAATGTAAGTACTCACAGTATGCAAAGATTCATGAAAATATTTTCAACCATTTAGGAGTAGTACGGGCACCCACATGCATACATACAGACACCAAACGCACAAGAGACGGATTTTGCACAGAAGGACCCAAAACGGATAGAAAACATGAAATGGGTTGAAAATATTCAATGTACAAACACTTCAATTTCACTTATACAGATATTTTAATTTACTTTAGTCCCAGAACCTAAATTAGTTGAGAATCTCGATGTGACTCATTTTATGAAGACGTCTCCTGTTTTACTAATTACAGTTGAATAGCCCTTAATTGCGCAGAATTTATAGCGGTATATAAACAGAACCGAATCAGCTTCAAATGTGACACACATTCCAGATGTGAAACTTTTATTTTGCATTCGCTGACATTAGATTTGCATCAATCCTCTTATGAACCCTTCATTGTCGGGATGACACTACAAAAGATGAAGCAAATCAGGGCCCACATTCAACATCCACCAACGAATCCTCATTCTATTTATTTAAAATATTTAAAGTTACTTTACTTCCGAAAAGTAGATTAGTTGAGAATATCGAGGTGACGCATTTTATAAAAATGCCTCTCCTGTTTTACTAACTACAGTTGAATAGCACTTAATTGCGTAGAATTAAACCCCCTATTTAAATAGCACAGAATCAGCTTCAAATGTGACACACATTCCAGATGTGAAACTTTTATTTTGCATTCGCTGACATTACATTTGCATCAATCCTCTTATGAACCCTTCATTGTCGGGATGACACTACAAAAGATGAAGCAAATCAGGGCCCACATTCAACATCCACCAACGAATCCTCATTCTATTTATTTAAAATATTTAAAGTTACTTTACTTCCGAAAAGTAGATTAGTTGAGAATATCGAGGTGACGCATTTTATAAAAATGCCTCTCCTGTTTTACTAACTACAGTTGAATAGCACTTAATTGCGTAGAATTAAACCCCCTATTTAAATAGCACAGAATCAGCTTCAAATGTGACACACATTCCAGATGTGAAACTTTTATTTTGCATTCGCTGACATTACATTTGCATCAATCCTCTTATGAACCCTTCATTGTCGGGATGACACTACAAAAGATGAAGCAAATCAGGGCCCACATTCAACATCCACCAACGAATCCTCATTCTATTTATTTAAAATATTTAAAGTTACTTTACTTCCGAAAAGTAGATTAGTTGAGAATATCGAGGTGACGCATTTTATAAAAATGCCTCTCCTGTTTTACTAACTACAGTTGAATAGCACTTAATTGCGTAGAATTAAACCCCCTATTTAAATAGCACAGAATCAGCTTCAAATGTGACACACATTCCAGATGTGAAACTTTTATTTTGCATTCGCTGACATTACATTTGCATCAATCCTCTTATGAACCCTTCATTGTCGGGATGACACTACAAAAGATGAAGCAAATCAGGGCCCACATTCAACATCCACCAACGAATCCTCATTCTATTTATTTAAAATATTTAAAGTTACTTTACTTCCGAAAAGTAGATTAGTTGAGAATATCGAGGTGACGCATTTTATAAAAATGCCTCTCCTGTTTTACTAACTACAGTTGAATAGCACTTAATTGCGTAGAATTAAACCCCCTATTTAAATAGCACAGAATCAGCTTCAAATGTGACACACATTCCAGATGTGAAACTTTTATTTTGCATTCGCTGACATTACATTTGCATCAATCCTCTTATGAACCCTTCATTGTCGAGATGACACTACAAAAGACGACGCAAATCAGGGCCCACATTCAACATCCACCAACGAATCCTCATTCTTTGTCCTTCCAACGACCGAACCATCCACTAAACAAGTCCAGAGCCCATTTCCCGATTGTTCCTTGGAGTGAAGAATCGCTCCCTGGTGCATTTGTCAGAACTACAATCGAAGACGAGGATCTCTGCATACGGTCCTTTTATTTAGAGGCGGAATGAAATCAAAACTCGCTGGTATTTGAAAAGCCATGGGGGTTGATAAATGCGTTCATTAATTTAGCCAGCGCGAATCGCTATCTTGCAGTGGAATCCGGGAATCGATTCTGTGGACTTGCAGCCGGATTCACGCGCTACTGGATTTTTGATTGAATACCCGCCTTTCGTGAGGTAGTTATCAAAGGAGGGCAACTTTGGACTTTTGGTCGAGGAGGCTTCTGCTGATAAATTTTAAATGGTGTCTTTGGGAAGACTTGGTGGAGTGTGGAGTGATAATTTAAGGACGCTTGAAAAGAGTTGTCCTAGAAGGAGTGTCGATTAGTTTACTGTTTTGAAACTAAGTCTGTTGACGCTTCATTTCACTGTACAACTATAATAAAGTTAGAGTAATTAAGAAACAGTTATTAATAGCGAAGTGTAGGTGAACAGAACATCCATAATTTTTCTTGGGGAGAGGATTAAAGAGTGGTCTTTGGGTCATATAGTCAGTCATGGTCATGATACAATGTAGTCATTGGGTTATGCAGTCGTGGTACTTTAAGGCGCAGAATGTTTCTTTGGGAGGGGATGAGAAAGTGCTTATCATCATGGTACTGATGTGCCATGTAGTCATGGTCATCTTCATGTAATAATTGGGCCAGATAGTCATGATACTATATAGTCAATGGGTCATGTAGTCGTGGTACATGCAGTCATGAGCATGGTCATTTAATCATGGTATCATGCAGTCATTGGGTCATGCAGTCGTGGTATCATGTAGTCATGGTCATGGTCATGTGGTCATGGTATCATGTAGTCATAGTCATGATCATGGTCATGTGGTCATGGTATCATGTAGTCATAGTCATGGTCATGTGGTCATGGTACCATGTAGTCATTGGGTCATGCAGTCGTGGTACCTTATTATCATTGGCTTTAAATGGTGTCTTTCGAAGGGTTTTGGTTGAGTATGGGATGAGAATTTAATTATGTTTGAAGAGAGTTGTTGAAGAAGAGTGGATTCGAAAGTAAAATCTCTTACCGCTTCATTTCACTTTACAAATACAATAAAGTTACATTAATTAAGAAACACTTATTAATAGTAAATCGCGCCAAACACCCAGAATGTTTCTTTGGGAGAGGAGGAGAAAGTGGTTATGATCATGGTACTGATGTTCCATGTAGTCATGGTCATGTTCATGTAGTCATTGGGCCAGATAGTCATGATACTAGATAGTCAATGGGTCATGTAGTCGTGGTACTGTGCAGTCATGATCATGGTAATTTAATCATGATATCATGCAGTGGTGGTACCATGTAGTTATGATCATGCTCATGAAGTTATTGTGTCATGCAGTTGTGGTACCATGTAGTAATTGAGTCATGGTACTATGTAATCATGGTATCATGAAGTCATTGGTTCATGTGGTCATTGGTTCATGTGGTCATGGTCATATTTACTCATTGAGTCATGTAGTCGTGGTACCATGTAGTCATTGGATCATGTAGTCACTGTACCATGAAGTCATTGGGTATGAAATTTATTTTCCTTTAAAACTTCACAATAGATCACATGATTCAAGCTCTCCAGTATAGTACAAGAAAATGTGTGAGTTGTTAAAAATATAAACATCTTTGGCTTGTGTGTGTGAAATTTAAACACACATTTTACTATGATAGACATTAAAGCATTCGTTTGTGATTACCTGAGGACGTAAAGAGTTACGTGTAGTTGGAAACGAGCTGTGGTTTCATAAAAGAATGCAATGACTCATTTTACTTCCTGTTTCACACCCTTTACTTTCGGTAATCAATCTCTCACTCAATTCCATTATCAATGATGCTACATTAAGGAATTTTTACTGAGAACTGAGGTGCAGTCCAAATTGGGATAGAACATCTAAAACAGGTTAGAAGTCATGCAAGGCGGAATACAGTTTGCAGAAAGGATATATGCTTGTGAACCCTCAGAGGATTAAAAATCATCATTATACTAAAAATGCATTAAAAACTTTCGTAAAAAAATCCGAACGCCTTGTTATCAAATTTTAAATTCAAATTAAATTTCATGAATCAAAGCAAAATACTTGGGTTACCCCATACCAACCTTTTCCCTGTTCAATGTAACGAACTGTAAAGAATAAGGTTGTTTATTCAGAGTTCATCCACACAAGATATATCTACCAATCTGCTTCCATGAAATACTCAAGCTGTAGTAACTTATACTCCAGACTACAAAAATGCTTTAAAAAATTTCTTCCAAAATAATTGAAAAGCCTCGCTATTGAATTTTAAACGAAAATGAAGTTTCACGAATCAAAGCAAGTAAAATATCTGTGCCATACTATAGCAACCATTTTTCTGTTTAATGCGACGAGCTTTCAAGAATCAACATAGTTTATTCATACATCCATATCTACCACGCTGCTTCCAATAAAATACTGAAGCTGCCGTAACTTATACTCCAGACAAACAAGCTTTTACTACAAAAAAATGTATTAAAAACTTCCTTCCAAACTAATTGGTTGGTTGGCTTTGGATTTTATGGGTCAATGGTTGGACAGATCACTCTGGGTTGTGACGCCCCTACAATCTAAAGATGTGCCCATGAGGACCCTAAATAATTGGAACGCCTCATATTAAATTTTAAATACAAATCAAATTTCGTGAATAAAAGCAAGTGAAATACACTGGCGGGAAAAATTAAAGGAACTACTATAAAACGGTGCTTTACGTTAATTCTATTAAGTGAAGTCCAATGAAAGTTGGTTGGTAACTCAAGGTCAACGTTATCACATCGTCCAATGGGATTCACCTTCGCTACACAGAAATATGTAAATTTTTGCGCCCGTTCTTTCGGAACGTGTGGAAAGGAGTGTAAGGGGTTGCTTAAAATTCGAATATCAAGGATTGTACGAGTAGTTGGATAAAATTTTCGCGTGTGGTAGGTGGAACATGTCGTTGCGAAGGCATTTGACGAATTGTGAGAAATGGCGTTTAATAGGGAGAATGGAGGGAGGACAGACACTGACACAGGTCTATAAAGACTTAAAGTAGACAAAAGCGTCATGTCAAGAATCTGGAAACGGTTTAAAGACACTGGTGATGTATGCAGACAACCAGGACAAGGTCGGAAACGTGCCACAACATACTCTCAGGACCGTTATTTGGCAACGATTGCTAAAAGAAATAGGCAACTGACGTCAGCCCAGATTTCAAGGGAGTTCGCTGCAGCTACAGGAACTCGACTATCTAGATATACTGTGAGTGACAGGCTGCATAAAAGAGGGCTGTATGCAAGGAAACCCATGATTTGTGTCCCATTAACTCGGGTTGCAAAACGCGC
The DNA here is from genome assembly GCA_933210815.1 of Meta bourneti. Taxonomy (NCBI): domain Eukaryota; kingdom Metazoa; phylum Arthropoda; class Arachnida; order Araneae; family Tetragnathidae; genus Meta; species Meta bourneti. Next base: position 55,987,812 of record OW119931.1, on the reverse strand, counting down.
CCGGTTGCAGTGGTGCAGGGATCATCGTGACTGGAGTACCACGGACTGGAGCCGAGTTCTCTTCACTGATGAGTCTCGTTTTTGTTTGGAGAGTGATTCCAGACGTGTTACAATCTGGAGGGAGCAAAGCACACGCAATAAGCCTGAAAACATCCGTGAAAGGCATCGGTACAAAGGTGGTGGAATCGTGGTATGGGCAGGCATAATTTTGAATGGCCGCACCGACCTACACATTTTTACCAGTGCAACTATGAATGCTGAAAAATACAGAGATGAGGTTCTTGATCCTTACGTCAAGTTGTTTAGGGGTGCAATTGGTAATAACTTCCTCCTAATGGATGATAATGCTCGTCCCCATCGTCCTGCACTAGTGACCGATTATCTTGAGGGCGAGGGAATCCAGCGGATGGAATGGCCCGCATATTCTCCGGATTTAAATCCGTTAGAACATGTGTGGGACGCGCTAGGACGCCGAATTGCATCACTGTAGCCCCCACCTAGCACTCTTCAGGAGCTTCAAGGCGCTATTCATCGTGGATACGCTTTGTTACCGCAGGAACTCCTGGACAATCTAATACACAGCATGGAAAATAGCTGTAAAACTTGCATTTTGGTCAGGGGTGACCACACACTTTATTAATTTTTTCTATGTATCTCTAAAATGTTGTAACACCAACTTTTCCCAACCCTACTTTTTATCACATTTCCTGCATTCTTACTTAAATTCATTTTTTGCAGAAATAGGACATTCTGCATTTTGAAGATATGTCAGGCATGACAGAATAAAGATCTTGCGCAAATTCCATGTTCTTAGCTGCAAATTCATTCAAGTTACATGAGTTTTTATAATTGTTCCTTTAATTTTTCACGCCAGTGTATTTGTGACATCCTATACCATTTATCTGTTTAATGCGACGAGCTGTAAAGAATCAACACAGTTTATTCGGAGTTATATCCACAATATCTGTACCACAATGCTTCCAATAAAACACCAAAGCTGTCGTAACCTATACTACTAAAATTCATTAAAAGCTTTCTTCCAAAGTAATTGACACCCTCGTTATTAGATTTTAAGCGCAAATCAAATTTCACGAATCAAAGCAAGTAAAATATTTGTGTCATCCTATACCAACCATTTCCCTGTTTAATGCGACAAGAATCAACAGTTTATTCAGACTTACATTCACGATATCTCTACCACGCTGCTTCCAATGAAATACTCAAGATGCCGTAACTTATCCTCCAGACAGTTTGCTCGACAATGGATATTTGCAAGCGCAGAAAAAAAAGCCAAATAAAGGGCTTATTTCCACGGCGAGGGACATAAAAGTCTACGGATACCTCGCATCCGATCTCCCGAAGGAGAGTCCCTTCGAATCGATGATCCCAAAGAAACTTACTCCGCTGAAAGAGCCCGGATTCTTTACTTTTCGAGTTCTTTTTCAAACGTTCTTTCGCGAAATGGTGCGCGTGGAGCCCGGACGTGATGTATGGGGGCCAATCCACCAAGGACCTGTGCTAAGCATTCCGGGAAAAATGAAACGCTCTCTGGAAGCTGGCACCCCCTCAACTTTCAACGAGGCATTGAAAAATAATTGGAACCATCTCTTGGAAGTCTCCGCCCCTTAGTGCGATCTCCCCCTCCCTCCTTCCAATTCACGCGCAGGGCGAGATATCACGTTACTTTGCCTTCCTAGGCGTCAATAAATCTAACAAGTGCGAGGTGGAGTATATATATGTATTTTTTACTGAATGAAGGTGAAGTATTTTGCTTTATTCTTTGTGCTTTCAGGTTGCAGTAAAGTGGAATTGGTGCCCTTATGTGTTGTTGATTTATTACATACTAGTAGAATTATCCGACGTTTTCTGGGTTGAATATATAAACTATAGATTGGAAAAGTGGCCAGAATAATCACTTTCCTATTTCATAGAAAATGCAAACGCCATTTAAGTATTTGGAAAATAGCTTTTTAACCATCCAAGTGGTTTCGACGAGATATCCCTTCCATAAAATTCTGACCAAATTTGCTAATGACAAGTTTTTTAATCATCAGGATATTGCCGATTTGATGATGATGATGATAAGATCAAAATCTGGCCAGTTTTCTTATAATGACGAGATACCTCGTCCATCAAGATCTAGTCAGTTTCGCTAATGACGAGATATCTTGGCCATCAAAATCTGATTAATTTTGTTAAAGACCTCATCATTAAAATATTGTCTATTTTCTTTGGCAAGATTAAGATATGCTTAGTTTTCTGCTAATCACGCGACATGTAATCAAATCTGGGCAGTTTTCTTCTATTGATGAGGTGCCTCGTCGAGACAAACATTAGCAGGGTTAAGGGTAAAATGACTTTATTGCTGTAAATCAATCGCCAATTGGCGATGGTACCGTGTTCTTGAGTTTAACCCCAAATTGTACTCTTCATGATTGAGATTCATTGCACTGATTAATATTTTACTACTATATGTTATATGTTAATTTTTGTTGGGATGTCAAATTCGCCACTAATTTCATGTGTACAAAGTTAATAAAATATTTAAATTTTAAATCAACAAAATTTATTTTACGCTAGAGGAAAAGAAAATGAAGTAGGACTGAATTCATTCAAGCTCATTTGCGACATTAATTCACAAAAATTTAGGTTTAAAATCTAATCGGTGGTTTGGCCTTGAGCTTGTGTGTGACACTCTGAATTGCTTTGAAATTGGCATTAAACTTGCCTTGAGCTTGGCACCAAGACGGAAAGGGGTGGTCGCCAAGCTTCATTCTGGTTACCCAAGCGGTAAAGGATCGGAGTTATCAGAATTGAGAGTATCACACACACATTCGTACAATTGCCAAGCTCAAGATCGTACGATCGACTAGATTTTGACCAAATTTAAAACATAACAAGAGAACGAAGTAAACTAATGAAAAATTAGTCAAATACAATTTTAAATACAAAATACACTTTATTGCATCGTAAAATTTAGAACTAGATTTGTTCAACCAGATTTTAACCAAATTTAATAAACAGCAAGTAAAAAAAATAAACTAATTAAAATATTTAAAGAAATAGAATTTTATATACAAAATAAAACGCTTCTTTCCATTATGAAGACCACAGAGCAATGACTCACAAATGTGCAAATACATCATGAAAATAAAATATCTCTTGTATTAACACATAATTATGGTTTCGCATTCAACCACTAAGAAATTACCTCAAATTTTGCGGTAGTAATGGTTAAATATATATCTTCTTGCATCATCAATCACCATTAATTGAGATGATAATAAATTTGAAATATACTTCGATAAACTATAACTTTCTATCAACCACACCCTTGACATTTGAAGCGACGTAAAATTAACGTCAATAATCACATTCATGAACTTTTAATAAGTTCCTTTTTGCTCCAAGTGCAGAAGATTACTTCTGTCTCGGATGTCTGATTTTGGATTGATCTGTTTTGCAAGAACGAAACATTTTTCAATAATTTATCCTTGAGCATGATACTATTGTTACATTTAAGGGAGACAGAATTGTTTGAATTCTATAATGTTTTAATAGAATGTGGATAAAATATATTCTTAAGAGTGCAGTTATAGATTGTTTCTTAAAAGTTGTAAAAGATTTTGATGAATTATCTGAGTTTTCGGTGTAAATAAAATCAAATCACCGGAGAAAAAGAAATTGCTTCCTTTAAAGAATTAATTTGATTTATCGCCGTTTTGGCAATGTTTGGCGTTAGTTTTAATGCAAGCGTCATTCTGGAACTGCATCAGAATAACACCAAATTACGAAAGACTTTACGAAAATTTTAGCGTATTCTTCTGTTATGGTGCCGCGGTAGCCCTGTTGGAAAAGTAACGGATTAGCAACCGGAGGGTTGCGAGTTCGTAACCAAAGATCATCGTGTATGAAAGGCTGGCGTTCGTTAAATCTTTCGTGACCTCAAATGACCTGACGTTGGTCTTGGTGTCGAAGTTTGGAGAGTGGGGTGCCAGTTCAAGTGTGGACTCGTCATCTGATCGTGATTCAAAATTCCGTGGTGTTGTCCTTGGAGAATGATCCCGGACCGTCACCAATAGCCCTTGTGTTGTCTTGTGCGGCGTTAATTGATTACTGACCTACCTACCTTCTCTTATGAGAGATTTACAGTGAGAACAAAGAAATCGGATGGAAAACGGGCATTTTGCTTAATTTACGCACATGTTCTCGCAGGGTACAAATCGGGGTTACTTGAAAATACATTTCCGTTTTGACGAAGTTTGGAGTTTAATCTACTTGGCGTTGACCAATGAACTATCATAGATAAATTAGGATTAATTTATAATTTATAATGGCGACGTGTTGAAATTGTATTCAAAATACAAGTCAAGTGACGTTTCGCCCGGAATATATATAGGATGCACGTTCTACCAAACATTACCGGCACCTACATTTAGCTTGACCGAAAAGTTAACTAAATTGACTAAATTTTTCAAATGATTCTGTTTTCGGGCACAAAAAATGGCCTAATTCGTTTTAGAGAACGTCTATATTGAACATCATGCTATTCCGCTCGTGAAACAAATCTGCTTATGGAAAATACATTTTTACCGGATTTAAATCAAAGCAAATGTTATGAGTGATTTGGGATTCATATTTTAAGATGAATTTTAATTCTGTTAGGTATTATGTTACTGGAAAAAGTATTAATGAATTAGAAAAAGAATACATATGGAAAACCTGAAAAATGAAAAGACAGAAGTTAGTTTAGAAATCAGCGTCTTGTGCTCCTGGGCGATAACCATGTTAAGGTTAAATAGAGTGGACGGGTATAGTTTTGTGCTTGGCATTGGTTTGGCGATTTTATGAAAGATGCACTCTCAATTCTAGTACCCCCGCTCTTTTTCTAGATTGCTAGGCGAGTTACCAGAATGAAAGTTGCCTTTCCTTCCGCCTTTATGACGCAAAACTAATACTAAGCTCAAGGCCGCACAGTCAATTAAATTTTAATTTACGTTAATATCAAAACATTATGTCATTCCATACATTTTATATCCATGATACAATTAAAAACGAAACCCAAACCTTTCTGTAGCAGTAATCAATACTTCTCACGAATGAACTTTCCAATCCCCTCCTTTGGATCAAAATCAGACCAGAACATTTCGAAACTACCTGCTGCAATGAACTCATGAAACGGCTAAAAGTATCATTCCAAACATTTTAGATTCATGAAATAATTAAAACGAGAAACCCAGGCTATTCTGTACTGGTAACCTATAAGTCTCACGAGTGAGTTTTACAATCCCGTTTGTCACAGTCAGAGCAGAAAAATTCGAAACAATCTACTGCAAATTCCACTTAATTAACCCACGAAAAGGCAAAAATATCAAGTTCAGTTCAAACACAGAACACAAACATTTCTGTAGTAGTAAACAATTCATCTCACGAATAAATTTTCCAATTCCGGTCCGTTTGACTCAATATCAGAACTTTGGGAGTAATCTACTGCAATTAACCCATGAGACGTCAAAAAATGTCATTCCACACATTTTAGATCAGTAAATCAATTAAAACAAGAAACGTTTCTGTACCAGTAACCAATACATCTCACGAATGAACTTTACAATCCAGTTTGCTGCAAAATTAGTGCAGAACAATTCAAAACACTCTGCAGTTAACCTACAAAATGGCAGAAATTACTGTTCCATTCTTTTTAGATCCCCGAAACAATTAAAACAAGGACCCCAAATGTTTCTGTACCAGCAATTAATACGTCTCATGATTGAACTTTCCAGTCCGGTTTGGCTAAAATCAGACCAGAACATCCTACTGCAATTAACCCAGGAAACGTCAAAAACTATAATTCCTTAAACTTTAGATCCATGAAACAATTTAAACATGGAACCCAAACATTTCTGTAACAATAACCAAGACACCTCAAATATGAACTTTCGAGTGCAGGACCATTTGACTCAAAATCAGAGAACTTTCAAAACAATCTTCTACAATTAACCCGCGAGACGGTTAAAAATATCATTCCGCACATTTTCGAGCAGTGAAACAATTAAAACAAGAACCCAAACGTTTCTGCACCAGTAACCAATACGTCTCACGAATGGACCTTTTATTTCCGTTAGGCTAAAAATCAGAGCAGAACATTTCGAAACGATGTACAGCGATTAATGAAAAGAACACCAAAAAAGGTCATTCTGTCTATTTTAAATCCGAGAAACAACTGAAACAAGGTACTCAAACATTTATATACTGGTAACCAATGTCTCACGATTTAGCTTTTCAATCCCGTTTGTCGCATATTCAAAGCAAAAGAATTCAAAAAAATCTACTGCAGATTCCAAGTAATGAATGCACGAAACGGTTAAAAAATATCATTCCATACATTTTAGATCCATAAAAAAATTTAGACAAGAAACCCAAACCTTTCTGTACCAATAACAAATGCGTTTCACAATGAACTTGCCAGTGCCTAGCCATTTAACTCAAAATCAGAGACTTTGAAACAATCTACTGTATTTAACCCATGAAACGTCAAAAAATATCAGTCCATACATTTTTAAATACGTCAAACAATTAAAACAAGAAAAGGTTCTGTACGAGTAACCAATACTTCTCACGAATGAACTTTCTAGCACCAGGCCGTTTGACTCAAAATCAGAGAAATTGATTGAAACAATATACTACAATTAACCCATGAAACCAAAAGAACACATCATTTCATACATTTTAGACCCCTAAAATAATTCAAACTAGAAACCCAAACATTTCTGTACTAACCAATACGCCTCACGAATGAACTTTCCATTTTCTTTTGCCTCAAAATCAGAGCAGAACGTTTCAAAACGATCTACATCGATTAACTCACGGAATAGCAAGAAATGTCATTCCGCACAATTGAAATGGAGAAACAATTAAAACAAGAAACCCAAACGTTTCTGCACCAGTAACCAATACGTCTCGTTTGTTCCGAAAATCAGTCGGAAATCAGAGTAGAAGAATCCGAAACAATCTGTACCCAACTGCATATTCCACGCAATTAACCCACGAAATGGCCAAAAAAATTCTCTCTCCAGGTCTGACGAACTTAACGATCGAGCCGAGCGAGGTAAGGTTTGCTACGTGACGTAAAAGTCAAACGGGCCCAAAGCAGAAGTTCATTAAGTTTTGGTAGCTTTCCAAGTACCTAGTAAGTGCTTAACTACACAAGACTCGCTCTAGGGCTTCAATTAGTCACCCGGTTTCCATGATGTGCATGCATTTAACTAATGGCGGAAGTGAGGAACTTCAATTTATCTCGAACTTTCCGTAAAAAACGTTCTTCGGGTCGTCATTTTGAATTAAAACTCTATCGCGTGGAAAACGGAGGATCGTGAGTCTTGAAGAGAATGCTAAGTTTTGAGAGATTTGTGAAGACGTTATTTAAATTGAGTTTTGCTTTGCTTTTTTAGCAGTAGGCGGGGAACATATCACACTTTCTGTTGCTTAACGACACTGATATTAAGTTTCGTAAATGACAGATTTGGTTTTAACTGAGCAAAAAGAGTTTGGCGTGCGTTAAATGGAGTATAGATAAAATTATTTTTCTTGAAGTTCTGAAGAGTTATATGCGTAATATGTGTAGCAGAGAGTGTGAAATACAGCGCCAACTTCAGTCAAAAAGAAAGTATGCGACTGAGATTCATTGCTCTGCTAGTTATATAATTAGAGTATAACCACACAGGTCCATATTATTCAAGGTAATCTGGACGAAGGCCATCTCAGATAACCAGATACTTGAATAATATGGACATTGAAAAGATTCTATACGATACAAGATTCTATACGAAATACGCGAAAAGTACTGTACTACAGATATTCCTGCTGCTAAAAGATTCATAAAGCAAGGATTGGAAATAATCTATACTTGGATTTTTGTGGCGGTATGTATTTATTGTGATAATTTTACAATAAATCTCGACGTGAGTAACATAGCTTTTCAATTCTCATTGAAAAAGTCCTTCTGTTTCTCAGCTCTTTCACTTCATTTCCCTTCAAAATGTAATAAACGAAACACTCACTCTACCATATAAGTGTAATTTTCTTTTAAGCTAAATGTAGGTGGCGGGTAATGTTTCTGAGGTGAACCGTGTTTCCTGTATGCATTCTGGACGTGACGTCACTTGGCTTGTTTTTCGAATACGATTTCATCACTTTGCCAATAAAAATTCCAAAGAATGAATTCCAGACTGATGTGTGATAGTTTTATTGGTAATCGCCAACTAGATTTAACGCCAAACGTCTCCTAAATGGTGATACACCATATTTTAAAGTAACCCCTATCTGTAGCGTGCCAGATCATTTGGGTAAAAGGAAGTAAAACCTACGTTTTCCTCCTGGTTTGTTTTTATACACTGGATACCTCATACGAAAGTAGAGAATTTTTCTTTACTGATAGCCAATAAAAATTCCAAAGAACGAATTCCAGACTGATGTGTGATAGTTTTATTGGTAATCGCCAACTAGATTTAACGCCAAACGTCTCCTAAATGGTGATACACCATATTCTAAGGTAACCCCTATCTGTAGCATGCCAGAGCATTTGGGTAAAAGGAAGTAAAACCTACGTTTTCCTCCTGGTTTGTTTTTATACACTGGATACCTCATACGAAAGTAGAGAATTTTTCTTTACTGATAGCAACAATAACATTCTGTCATAATAGTATAAACTGTGCGCAGTTTGTCACCATCCCACATACGCGAAATGGCTGTTTTTCCAAGCTGCATATGAAGATGCAATGAATATATGGTGCCATATTATGTCATTAACCCTTCTGGTGGTTGTCTCGACAAGATAACTCGCCATTAAAAAACTGCCCAAATCTTGATTGACGAGATATCTCGTCATTAGAAGAAAATTGACCAGATCTTGATCTCATCGAAACCACTTGGAGGATTGAACAGTATTAAGAGGGATTTTCAGTGTAAAAAAACAGGTGATTGACGGAGATTTTACTTCTATTTAACCAAACGCATGATGCTCAAACGCACAAAATAGTATAGCTTATTGGCGATATGGTGATGTTTAATCTAATTGTTATTAATCCAATTAACTATTATCTATCAATTAGGAGTTCATTTCTTGAAATTTATATTGGTGAGGCGCTGAAATTGTATTCGTAAAACAAGCCCAAGCGACGTGACATCTAGAATACGTACAGGAAGACCTTTCCACCATAAAAACACCACCACCACATATATTTCTGCCACCACCTATATTTAGCTTGACAGAAAACCCCCTCATAGCATTTTACGGCGTTGAATCGGACAATATAATCCTTTTAACCCTCCCGATGGTTGACTGGAAAAGGTGTCTCGTTATTAGCAAAACTGACCAGATATCTCGTCATTGGAAGAAAACTGACCAGATCTTGATCTCGTCATCATCAAAAGATCGGCAATACCTTAATAGGAATATCTCATCATTAGCAAAATTTGTCAGATCTTTATGGACGAGATATCTTGTCGATATTACTTGGAGGGTTAAAAGACAAAGCAGGTTTTATGACCACTATATGTATTTTTGATTTCGAAAAGGTTAATTTTGTTAATACAAATCATTTCCAACAGTTCGGTACATTTGTATTGCTTTATTATTTTTTGATTAAAAAAATTTGAATAGTATAAAATCATTACGTTCGTGCTTTTAAGTTCTAAGCTTAATTGAGAATTTATTTTAATTCTACAATTTAGATTAAAAAACGCCAACGTACTTCACTTTTTTATATTCTTTATGTAAGAAAAAGAGCATATAAAATGCTATCGAAGTATCCTTTTGATTAAAAAAGTTTTGTGTTCATTTACTCTTAAACATAGAACAATCAATAATTACTTCAACGCTAAAATGAAAATGGTTTTTGTGAAACACAAAAAGATTCGTTATTGTTTTACTTTCATTTTTTATAAGTTTTTGTAAGTTTAAGTGTATAAGGTTTCTTTGAAATAATAGAAGTTTGACAAAAAACACCTATTACTTTGTGTTTTATGAAGAGAAGAATTCTTCATTCACAATTTCAACAATGAAATAACACAATTAAAATAATTAATAGAAACTAAAAAAATTGAAAATCTTTCAAAATTAATGACGTTTTTTATTTCAATAAAAATTGATTTTTAACTAAGAGAATGTTATCATGCATGCATTTTTAACTCTTAAAAATTACGGGTAAAAGGCATTTACGTCATTGTTTTTAATGGGTAGTAAAGTTAAATTTTCATATCCTATACCTTTGATGTTAGATACAAAAATGATACATAACTTTTGTTTTTAAAAAATATTTCTTTCCTATTGAAATCATGAGAAAGTATTTGAAAAATACACGTATACCATTGCAACTCAGGACAGTATTTTTGTTTTATTATTTTTTCATACAGCCATATCTTAGATTTCTCACAAAAACATGAATATTAATATTACTGGCAGAATATTTCTGTTACTTATGACCTTTAAAGTGCCCCCAATGCAGCTAGAGAAACACAAAAAACTTGTAACTTAAGACACTCGATATTTTTACACGCATAAGAATTCGCGTGTAGTGAGTTTAACATTTTTGTATAAGTTTTCATCGTTTGCATTCATAATTTCAAATTTTTTTGTTTCCAAAAGTAATCTTAGAAAAGTAATTTTTGGGATTGTTAATCGATGAGAGGCTTTTTCTGTCAAACTAAATATAGGAGGCGGTAGTTTTGTGTGGTGGAACGTGCTCCATGTACTTTTTCCGTGTGTGACGTCACTTGGCTTGTTTTTAATACGATATCAGCACGTTGCCAATACGAATTACAAAGAATGAATTCCAAATTCATTGTGATGGTTAATTTGTCAACGCAAATTAGATTAAGCGCTAAATGCGCCAAACCGGCGGTAGGAAGGTATTTAATTAACGCCGCACTGGAGCAACGCATTGGGCTATTGGCGACGATCCGGGATCAACACCCGAAGGAAATGACCGAGGACAACACCACGTAATTTCCAACCACTATCAGATGACGAGATCACACCTGAGCTGGCACCCCACTCTCCAAGCTTCCACACCACACCAACGTGAGGACATTTGAGGCCACGATAGATTTAAGCCCCCTATGTACGCGATGGTCTTTGGTTGGATTTGATCTCGCAACCCTCCAGTTGCCAGTCCGTTACTCTTCCAACCGGGCTACCGCGGCCCTTCAAAACGGCGGAAAACTGCATTTAAAGCTAACCTTGATGTTTATCAAGTGCGAGCTTTGGGTGTAGTCCGGTTTTTGCGTGAGTGGGGTGCCAGCTCAAGTGTGACCTCGTCATCTGACCATCTTTCCTGTCGGGTTTGATCCCGGACCGTCGCCAATAGCCCATTGTGTTTGTCCAGCGCGACGTTCATTAAATAACTACCTACCGACTCTTGCGTGTTACAGTCCAGTCACGTGGTTTTGAATGAGTCTATTAGTTAAATTAGGGGTCTGGTGGTAACGTAACGAATCGCTTCCACACTGGGCTTCTTTAAGGGGGATTCTGGTTTTAAGGTTATAATTGGGTGCCGAAGTCAATACCTTAGAACCAGAATCCACAGCGATCGCTTTTCACGAATGAACTTCTACATCAGCACGAGCGCCATCCAAGGCGATCGCTATTCATGGTTTTGCGTACGGCAAACTCCCAACGAGCTTTCACGTCTTTCCAAAAAACAACTGACACAAGTTCAACTGCCTTCTCGTCGGAGCCACCATATAACAGGAAGTAAAAATCCCAGTCTTCCGTTTGGCTTGCTTATTTATTCTAAAAACCCCTTTCGTAAAAGAGGGCTGCGGTACAACAGCGGATTAGCAACCGGAGGGTTGAGAGTTTGAAACTCGATCCATCCAAACACCGTCGTGTACACGGCTGATGCACGTTAAATTTGTCGTGGCCTCTAATGTCCTTACTTTGGAGTGGTGTGGAAGTTTGGAGAGTGAGGTGTCAATTCTGACGTCATTTGACAGGGGTTCAAATTTACGATGTGTGTTGTCCTCGGATCTTTCCCTTGGGGATTGATTCCGGACCTCCGTGAAAATCCTGTTGTGTTGCTCTAGTGGACATTAATTCAACCTAGTCGCTACCCACTTACCCTCTCGTACAAGAAATGACATCCTTTATATCCTTTATCCTTGTGTGCGTCTACATTTTTATCACAAAACATAAAATTTAATATCAATATAGGCGTAATTCGGTTTAAAATTCAGTGTAAAACCATTCTAAGGGTATGACAAAACTTTCTTGTTCAATCTAATGACAAATCCATACTTAATTAGATTTCTCTTATCCATTGCCAATATCATTATTAATGTTACGAAAAATACTTAAACTACATTTAAAAGTAGCTGGCTTAATAGTTTTATCTACGTGTTTTAATTTGATATACTAATGGAATTTATGAAATAAATTTAAAGTACGTTTGAAAGTTGAAATATTTCTCTGTTAGTCATAATAAATCGCATTATCGATTTCAATTACTTATTGCTTTATCGAATTAGTTACTTTTTATGAAAGAATGTTCAAAACGGAAAAACCCTGAACAAAAATGAACAGACAAACGTGTAATATCTGCTGTAGAAGTTATTTTAGAAGTTATTATAAGCTTCTGAGCTTGGATAACAACAGATATCTAATATTCAATACGTAAGGATCTCATTCCACGAGAAATGCAACGTTTCCTTTTTATTTTCTTCAAGGGTGTGTGCGGAAAAGAATGAAGAAAAAAAGAAGTCAAATAACCTTAGAAAATATTTATTTTCATGCTTCTCTAAGGTAGAGCCACTTTTCCTTTTGAGTACGGGAAGAATTTCTTGCTGAGAGTGTAAACATTTAAAAAAAATCACTACTCATTTCATCCATAAAATAAGATGAAATTTCTGCTTTGAAAGGTTTGGAATTTACTTTTCATAAAAATTTCAATGCTTGGATAAATTGGAAATATGATATGTATGTTAAGCATATATTTGTTATTTTTTTAAATATAATTATTTTCAGAGAATACTCTGGAATTTTAGTAATTTGATTTACAAAAGATTTTAGAGATTTTTTCAAAGACATTCTCAGAGGCAAAAAATATTACAGTAAAAAATAAAAGGTATAATACCTCTCACAAAAACAATGATAATTTTGATATCACCCATCGAATTTGTTGTTAGCTTGTTGAAGCTTAGGAGTAGACAAATAATGTAAACATTAAAATATATGAATATTTATTATATGACACTAAATATTTCTAATTTATTTTCAAATATTTGCAGATTACGTACGAAATATAACAGTCAAAAGTTAAACTTCACAATGATTAACAGTAGTAATCCTTCTGCGATTTAATCTTCTTATTTAAGAGAATCGGAGGTTTTTAAAATTTAAAGTGATTTATAAATATAACAACGTAAAATTACTCTAACTTATATTGAGACGAATCTACTGCCGGATGCAGTGAAAGAGAATTTGTCATGAGGGATTTTCAGTGTAAATTTTACCGAACTATATTTATTCAAAAGTAAAAATTCTCACAAAAACTTTATCAGACGATATTATTTATTAAGAAGTACAAATTTGGTGTATGTTTTGCAAATGATTTTTACCTAATGCTTAATTTCCTTAGTTTCAGAATTAAACTTGCGTATTATTTTCATTGATATTCTTTTGCCCATCTGGTAACAAAATGGAGATAAAAATATTAATCAACAGATGTTACACAAAAATGTCGGCTCGGAGGGATACTTAGAGTTTGTTAATGAGATTTTAATTAACGTTTAAATAAAAATTATCGACCTATCACTCTTTCCTGTTCTATTGATGAAATGAATATATGCACTTCAAGAATCTGTAGATTGTCATTGAATTTATATAACTCATTCAATAAGAAAATAAGTTTAAACATGTAAAAATTCTAAGTTCATGAAGGAGGTCTGTCTAAAAAAAGGGAAGGTAATAAAGCAGGAAAAATTGCTCATAAATAATTTGCACCAAACACATGCTCCTTAGAACTAAAAGGACATCTAACTTTAATTCTACGAAACACTGAAACGTATCTTGAAAGTTATAGATTACGTTCTGTTGATAATTGTATTACGGTTTTAAAGTGTTGAATTCTTAAAAATGATATTTAAGGTAGATAGTTGAATTTACGTCGTACTGGGGCAACACAAAGGGCAATTTTGGACGGTCCGGGATCAATTCCGTAGGGAAATTTTGAATCACGGTTAAATGACGAGATAAACATCTGAACTGGTACTTCACTCTCCAAACTTCCACACCACGCCAACGTGAGACATCGGAGACCGCGATGTATTTAACGCGAATCAGCCTCCACATACAAGACAATCTTTGGTTCGATCGAGTTTCGAACTCGCATCCCTCTGGTTTCTAATCCGCTCCAGCATACATAATAATATTCAAATTAAGAAAATAGAAATATATTTGTCTTAAGCGGCGTAGAAGAGCTTTCTCATTTGTATTTGTTGCGTGGCAACCGACTAGATCTAACATAATATCTATTACACTCTAGAATCAAATAGTCACTATTGTACAGAATGGCCAAATATAGACCTTGCGCCATGAAACCCCAACGAACTAACCAAATAGCTACTCAGAGAATTTCTTGATGATTGTAAAAGGTTTTCCAGTTTTAGGGACAGTATTAAAAAACAGGTATCAATAACATCAATCAAATTCAGTATCAGAACTAATGGAAGTATTCTATGGGAAATCTAAATTAGAGCTTTTCGGAAATTTTCAATTTTTTTTCCTGATGTCATCTGGAGTTCCATTTTTGAGATGCAATTTACTGCTTGAAATAAGATTGCCAATTATTAGAGGGATTTAAAAAAATGCTTCACCAGTTTTGAAATTTTAATATTAGGTTTCAATAAAAATTAAATATAATATTTAGTTTCAATAAAAATTATAAAATAAATTTTTAATGGATACCGTCACATTTTGGCATTCCGTGCAATGAGAGAACTGACTTATTGGCAAAAGCTGGAGCAAATAAACAACCTAGCACAAGAGAAAGTACTGTCATGCTCTCAATAACGATCACCTGTCCGTACGTAAAAAGAAATTGCGCAGATCATCTCCAGTGCCTTTTTATCACTGGTACATCAGTGGAACACCAGGAGAGCTACTTGCCTAAAATTTGCCACGGAAAACTTTATGCTTGCCAGGCTCCGATCGGGCCATTTGAAAAAGATGATTTTCATTGATGGCCAGAAATCCTTTCCCACCTGTACAAAGTGCGACCAGCCTCTCCCTCACACATCCTGAATTGCATTGGAGCCATACATGAAGACATTTTTAAGGACCCATCTGCCATTGCCCCAAAACTTTTTTTGCACAGACTCAACGACGTTTAATTTGTTTTATTTTTACACTGGGATAAGAAAGAAGAGAGGGGGATTTTTAGTGTAAACAAACCAACCAACCACTGTGCAAATGTTCCCCTTGATACATATCGGGGTTACCGTAAAATGTTGTTTATAATCGTTTTGTCAAAGCTTGGCGTTTAATCTAATTAGCGTTGACCAATCAACTGTCATATATCAATTCGGAATTCATTTTTGCAATTTATATTAGCAAAGTGCTGAAATGCTTTTCGAAAAACAAGTCAATGATGTCACATTCGGAATACGTAAGCCGTAGAACACTGCCGCCACCTACATTTAGCTTGATAGAAAATGCGTCGTTGAAAATCAAAAAAGAATCCTGAATTGATTGGCCAACGCCAATTAGATAAAATGCCAAGCGTCGCCAAAATGGCGATAAAGCAGATTTTAGGTAACCCTGCTATGTATCATGTGAGAAGGTTCGGGTAACAGGAAGTACAATCTTCATTTTCTGTCTGCATGTAGTATATCCCTCATACAAACCAAAGCACCACTGAATAGTCAAGTACATTAACTGAAATTTGCATTGATTGTTGTTGGAAAAAAATCGATTCTTCCCCGAATACAATTTATTAGATCGAATCGCAGTTTCTCTTTCACAGGCGGAGATTAAATCTCAGGAGAACGGCTCCCAATTCCATCCTCCCAAATTCCTAAATGCGTGTTCCGGTACAGGAATATCCGGAAAGCCTTCTCAAATGTCAGAATTTGCTGGATTTCCTGTTTCCATGGCTACCCCGGCGAAAAGACGGATTGGTATCGGTCTCAATTTTCTCCAGTTTTGTGTCTTCGGCGAGAGCTGGTGATGCATTAATATCGCACTTACGGCATTTCCCTTTTCATCTGCAAAGAGGCCGTTCCTCAGGAGAGTTACGGGGAAATTCAGATTTCTGAAGGTCTGTGAGTGCTTTCTGACATGTTGGCGTTTGCTGCGGAATATTTTAGGGGTTGCTAAGCAAATTGAATGGGCGGTCGGAATACTTTTTCAGGCGGGCTGTGTTTTTGTGCCTTTGGGAAGCGCTAAAGTTTCTTATTTGTTTTACCTTTTGGAGGTTGTTTCGATGAGGTACCT
This sequence comes from Meta bourneti, assembly GCA_933210815.1. NCBI lineage: Eukaryota > Metazoa > Arthropoda > Arachnida > Araneae > Tetragnathidae > Meta > Meta bourneti. Next base: position 55,971,326 of record OW119931.1, on the reverse strand, counting down.
TGCAATTTGCAAAACTGACCAGATCTTGTTGAACAAGATATCTCGTCATTAGAAAAACTGACCAGATCTTGATCTCGTCATCATAAAAGAATAGGCAATACCTTATTGACGAGATATATCATTAACAAAATTGGTCAAATCTTGATCTCGTCATCATCGAAAAATTGTAAATATCTTGATGAAGAGACATTTCGTCCATCAATATATGACCTTTTGATGATGACGAGATATCTCGTTGTCAAGATACTTCCGATTTTTTTATAACGAGATTAAGATGTTGTCGGTTTTTCTATTGACGAAATATCTCGTCCCTCAAGATCTGACCAATTTTGCTTATAACGAGATATCTCATAATCAAGATATTCCCGAATTTTTGATGATGGTCAAGATCTGGTCATTTTTTTTCAAATCACGAGTTAACTCGTTCATTAAGATCTGACCAATTCTGCTAATGACGCGATATAAGAAAAAATGGCCCAGATCTTGATCTCGGCATCATCAAAAAGTCAGCAATGTCTTGATGAGATATCTCGTCATTAGAAAAATTGGTTAGATCTTGATGGACGAGATATTTCATCGAAACCACTTGGAGGGTTAAAGAACCTAACTGTCAGTATGTGACTGTGAGCACTCAAACAAGATGGCGGCGATATAGTATGTAGAAAAACCAACATTGCCAACTATTGATTTAAAATTTATTAACGTAAGTTTGGCATAAAAAATAAAAATAATTCAATGTAACGACTTTTCTTTTTAGCCATCTTTAGAAATGTAAAATATTAATTTCTAAAGATGGCTCTAATATGATCACACACTGTAGTCATGTTAGACGTAAGGAGCTCAACCATCCCATGAAAACTAAAAGCACTAAATTTTGCTGTGCAAAGTATTAAGTTAATTCAAGCTGACAAATCTCACACATTCAGTTATTAAAACCTTTTTTTTATCATAGTGCACTAAAAGGGTTAAACCATTCAACACTTCAGAATCCTAACACTGTAATTGTTTTTTTAATATTCGAATTATCTTTATTGTTTTGTGTGTGTGCTACAGCTTATTTAACCTCTTTGTCAAATATTTTGATGTTAGGATTCATTGCCAGTGAAAAAAACAGAATATGGTTCATGCGGCGAAGCAGTGGATGCTTATCAATCTGGTTTACGCGAGTTCGAACGTGCAAATTGTGAAACCCCGTAGTGTCAAATAATTTAATTATTAAGAACGTTTTATTTAATTGAGATGGTTGGTAGTTGTACTTGTGCGCACTTTAGCAACGCGACGTGCGATTGGCGACGGTCCGGGATTAATCCCAAAAGGACATATCCGAGGACATCACTTAGTAATTTTGAATCCCGGCCAGATGACGAGGTCATCACCTGAGCTGGCTCCCTACACTCCAAACTTTCGCACCATGCTAACGTGAGGACATTTGAGGCCACGACAGATTTCACCTGCACCAGACCCAACGTACACGGCGGTCTTTGGTTGGATCGAATAATTGAGATGAATCAGGACATTATAACAGTGGCATGTACGTTAAATGCTTATAATTTATAAAATATGCACCACCTTAAATTCACAGGAACATTCAAGAGAGAGAACTTTAGCTTAAATAAACTTTGTTAGAACCGCTACGATTGAAGATTCCACCGTCAAAATTCCTCACCGAAGCACTCGGCCTTATTCCTTGAACCGCAATTCCGAATCTTCAAAAATTCCTCCACCCTAGTGGGAGGTATAAATGGTTTATCCGGGGAGCAGGGTGTTCAAGTGCCTTCTACACCGTTGCACAGCACTTGATGACCCCATCTGGCACCCCTCTTCGTTTCCAACGCAATGGAATCGTCCGCCTGTGGTGGAATTCGAAATCCCGAACCCTCACCCCTCTCCCATTGGAGCACGGATCATTTATTCGAATTCCAATGGCTTCGAAAACATGGATTCGCTTGGGTAAATAAATAAATATGAAATCAGGAAGGGATACACATTAGAAATGCATTTCAAAAATATCGAATGTCTATACAATTTCTGAATGGAAAGATTTTTGTCGATTTGAGATGTTTGCAACATTAGAATTAAGATTTACTAGTTTGAAAAAGATTGAGTTTTGTAGGTCCACCTGTAGTCTCTTGTCACCAATAGAGATAAAAAACACGCGGAATCTATCTTTCATAATTTTGAATATTTGAACACTCGGAAGATGTTGAACAACTAATGCTGTAAATAGTCTATATCAATATTCGATGTTTCAAACTGATCTTCTATATTTCAAACTTAATTGATGTGAATTAACTAAAAATTTTATTTATATAGCTTCTTTGATATTTTTGATTCATGAATAGATTTTGGAGTTTGGGAACTTTGAGTGAAATAAATAAAGGATGTAGATTCAACAAAGACTTCATACTTTTGAAAGAAAATAATGGGAAAAATGCTTTCGAAACTAAATTTTAGAAGAAAAGAGTGAAATATTGCGTTAAAGAAGTATTGCTTCTTTGAACACACATTTTCAGTGAAGCTGCACACCTAAAATGATTAACTCTTTCGACGAGGTATCCCGTCATTAGTAAAACTGATCAGATCTTAATGGACGAGATATCTCGTTGAAACCACTTGGAGGGTTAAAATTAAATGAAGGTGTGAATCGAACCCAGTAGGAGGCAGCGTGGCAGTCGAACCACGCCAAGAACCATGCTACGTTGCCCATTCGAAATTCGTATGCACTTTAGGGCACACCGAAAAAATCCGAATCTCGCCAGAACGAATTGTAATGGTAAAAAACGTTTGTTAGTTCACTTCAGATAACATATCTGTCAATTTTTTAGAACTTAAAAAATAGCTTAGTGAAGAAACCGACTGTTGAAGTTCTCGAATTCAATTGTTTTGGCTCGGTAACGTAGTTCCAAGCAATCCCACAAGACACCTTCGCCATCTGACCGTGATTCAAAATTACGTGGTGTTATCCTCGAATCTTTCCCTCTGGGATTGATTCCGGACCATCACCGGTAGCCCGTTGTGTTGCTCCAGTGTGACGTTAATTAAAATACCTATCTACCTACCAACAAGACACCTCTATTAATTCGTTCCAGCCAAGGGTTTTTCTCATGGGAAGTATTAAACTGACCCCAAAGAATGCTTTTCTATCGTAGAAACTCGAAGACCATTTTAGGAAGAATCTCATTCTTCAGTCAAACATTAAAACCAAACCCTCTAAAATGTTCTTTGAGTTTGACGTACGAAAAGCAATTAGTAGGACGAGTGGTGTGACAAAAAACAAAAACGACAGCATAGCCAAAATACAATTAAACTAGATATTTATTTTAAAACACAGGAATTATATTTACAGAATTAATCAAGGATTTGTGTCCCTTGGCTGTGAGCGCTGCAAAAGGGAAATAGGGACCGAGTCATAAACGACCGTCGACCGAGAATAAAAAAACCCACCTCTGCTCAGTTCGAGTTCTGGAAATCTCTTTCTCATCCCTGCAGTTCCCTGGAGGACAATTGAATCCCAGTCTGTCATCATGTGCCTCTTAAAGACCATCCGGACGGGAAGGAGACGATCCCGATAGATAGTTCGGGGTTTATGACCGGCGGTCAGTCATGCAAGTGTTGACCTCTGATCCCGAGCTGTTGCTATGGATGTTACAGTTCAGTTTAACACTCCCTATGCGAAAAAACCCTTGGCTGGAGTGATTTCAGGTGGTGTGAGGCTGCCAAAACGCTAGAATTTTAGAGCTTCGACCACCAGTTTCTTCACTACGATGTATTTTAAATTCTAAAACACATCTCAGTGAAGAAACTGGTGGTTTTAAATTCTAAAACATTGAGCTATATATTCCTCTGAGGTGGACTAAGAAATTTTTTCGCCATTAAAAATTGTTCCCGTGAAATTCGATTGTTTCGGCCCACCCCAATTCATGCACATTGCCAATATATAAGCAAGTGTATTTTTTATCGATATTTCTCGAAAACTGGTGAGCGGAGTCTTATCCTTGCGCTTGTGGAGAACTCTTCCATAAAAAATTGTTCACTTCGGTCATCCCGAATTCACGCCCTCCCTTTCCTTGTGATATAAATTTTGCCGTTATTAAATCTTATGATTTACTTATGGATACTTTCTTATGGATACTTTCATCAGGTTCTTATTTAAGAAATGCTCTCGTCATTCATCCAACATGACTCTTACACGAACCAAAACTACCGAATATACCATAACCCCATGTCCTAGAATCGATTTTCCTGTCTACTGGCCTTCAGTACGACGCCAATTTCCGCTATCTTTATAGGCCCAAACGGTGAAGGGCGTAGCGTACAGTCACACTGGTAGACGACTGACCAGTCCTTTACTGCCCATTTCGATGCCATAAAGAATAAAAAAAGTTTTTATTCTACACTTCTATGGAGTCCACCGTCTAGACGGAAAAATAATTGTTTTGTCTCAGTAAGACATTTGTCTGGGAAACAGTTCCCTTTGGCTTAGAGAAGCTGTAGGAAAATGTGTACAAAGGCTTAGCAAAGAAAGGGGGAGGAAGCTTTATCTTTTCGTGTAGGAGTAGAACGAGAATGAACCGGCGAAAAAGACTGCATGCTAAACTAAGTTATATGATGCAATGCCAAAACTCGTTTAGATAATGTTCATAAGTATCTAAAACCCATTCCAGACAGTAAAACTACTCAATTTGTGAATGCTTTTTATATGTATTTTCTCAATACTCCTTGCTGCAAAAGTGCCACAATTCAAAAAGTGCGTTTTTCCGGTAGAAGTTTTTAATCCTCCTGTCTCAACGAAGTATCTCGTTATTAGTAAAACTGACCAGATCTTGATGCGTTGTCATCGTGTTTCGTCATTAGTAGAAAACCGACTAGATCTTGATCTCGTCATCATAAAAAATCGGCAATGTTCTGATGACGACACATCATGGAGGGTTAACCCTCCGAGTGGTTTTCTCGACGAAGTATCTCGTCATTAGTGAAACTGACCGGAAATTGATGAACGATATATCTCGTTATCAGAAGAAAACAACTGACCAGATCTTGATCTCGTTATTATAAAACAATTGACAGTGTCTTGATGACGAGATATCTCGTCATTACAAAATTGGTCAGATCACGATGGACGAGATATCTCGTCGAAACTACTTAGAAAGTTAAAAAGTTTTCGGAGTCAGAAAACACTGTAAATGAGACTGTTAGTCTCAATAGATTTGATACTTCCACGATTTGAAGTATGAAAATCTAACAGGAGACGGACGAGGCATTTGTAATCATTCAAAAACTCAAAATCGAATTTTTTTTAGTTGTGACGCTTTTGCAGCGGGGGCGTGGATTTAGCATTTTTAGCTATTCGTGAAACAAGTTTGTTGGACTTAAATGCATTAAATATTGTGTTACTCCAAAATAATATTAAACAAAAAGCAACTGCCACAATAAGTAAAACACCATTGGCAAATGATTTGATTAATCACCAAGTATCACGCTCTTGGCAAACTAATGTCTATCATCATTATAAATCCATAGTTTTTTGGTATTATTATGAGATGAAGATGCTAATCTTAAATCAATGAAAACCTTCTAAACTAAAATATATGAGTTATTTTTATTATATCATAGAGGGTAAATTTTTCTTTTCGTTTTATAACGTCCAAGCGATTCCATGTTATTTAAAAATATGCTTGAATCTATTCGGAATCGTTCTTTCCTCTGTATGCAAATGTTTGCAAAAATATTCAAGAAACTTTCGGACTGTAACCTATCAGAGGGATTTTCAGTCTGAACAAACCAGACGGTCTGCGAAGATTTTACTTCTGTTGTCCAAGTGCTTTCCCATGATACGTATCGGGATTACCCTAAAATATAGTTTAGTGTCGTTTGGAAATTTTTGGTTGGTTGGTTTGTTGGGGTTTAAGGGCGCAAGGGCCATATTTGGCCATGCTGTGCCAGTCACAAAACATATAATATCAAGTAATAGACAGACACACAATGAAAGTTTTACTGACACAGAAGAGAGAAATATACCCAGGGAGGAATACACCTGACAGGCAACGTTTGAAGTTTAATCTAGTTAGTATTCACAAAATTAACTATCAAAAATCACTTCGAAATTTATTCTTTGGAATTTTTATTAGTGCAGTGCTGAAATCGTATTCGAAAAGCAAGCCAAATGACGTCACGTTCAGAATACCAACAGAAAACAAGTAACGCCAACAGAAACACTACCGCCACCTATATTTAACCTGACAGAAAATTCTCATAAGCTATTTTTTATAATATGAAAGATTACTCCCATATTACATCTTTTTATAACATCAAAGAGTTTCCACGCTATTTAAAAATATTCTTAAGTCAATTCGGAATTGATGCTCTATCCTTTGTATATAAATGCTTGCAGAAATATTCCAGAAATCTTTAGTTTCCTTTTCATGTCACTTTTCTTTTTGACTTAAAATCGCTAGGAATCTTTTAAGTTTAATGGTTTAATGGGTGAAATACTTTTTCTTGCTGCATTCACTGAATACTTACGACCATTAATCTAGGAAACATTGGGGAATAAAAAATGCAAATGATCTTAGCGGTGAGGTAGCGGCTAATTTTTACATTTATTATGAATGGTTTCTCTCTGCAATGATATTTCTTATACTCTCAGCATCTCAAAATACGCTGCATACCTTTAATCTAACTTATGTTAGCAAGTATGCTAAACGTGGATAAAAATGAATTTGAGTTTGCTGTAAAAGCAATCAACCACTCAAATGAAAATAAATAATGGAAACATTCCTCTATCTCAAACAAACCCATTGAAAATTTATTTCGAATAAATTTCACTTAAATATCTTATATTCTACTCGTACCTGTTTGAAAATTGTTACTTTAGAAGAAGAATATGGATTATTAAATTATACTATACTTGTTTATTCTCTTTCTGTGTGAAATAATTTTATGATCTATATATATCCATACCTTTAAATTATTGGCATTGTCACCGTCTCTCTGCCTGCTTTGTAAACAGATCCCACCTGCATAGCTGCAAAGCAATTCATGGACATCCTGATACTGGAGGAGTGGGAGAACTTTTAGGGCGGGTTATATTTCTTTCTTTTACTTGTCTGTGTTGTATTGTAGTAGTTTGTGTTTGAGTTTTATTCCTTCTCTCCGTATCTTGCCCTGGACGTTGGAGATGCAAAAATATACATGGCTTTAAATTATAACTATATTTTTCCATTTTGAATTAGAATACGTACAACTAATACACTATTAAGACATTTTTGGTTACGTAACATAATCCTAATATGATTATATTCAAAAATAAAATGATATAATCTCAGGTACTCAAATTAATTACTAATCTAGTATAATAAATAATCAACCGTTAACTACCGATAGTTTTTAAATAATGCACTACCACTGACCTCTCGGCCTTTGGCACTAGAAGGAGCTAACTAACGGCTACTTGTGTAAGAGCAACCCAATGAGTGGGCCATCGTTACTCATAACAAGGACAATCACCAGCATCCATGCCAATTACAAACCAAGATTTGAACTCGTGACCTATTGCATTCCTTGTGTGTCCCTATTTATCACCAAACAGAGGGAGACCATAAGAATGCTCAGGAAGGCGTACCGAAGCTGTGCCTATCCGATTTCTCAGATTACAATTCCAACTGAAAAACTTTCTGGGTAGCTCACAATAACAGCTCTAACTACCATGACAAGACACACAAAAGGAAAAATGAAGCATCTCAGAATGAGAAACAAACAATCCGTGACCGTAGAAAATTGATACTAAAAGATTTTTCCTTGGCACAGAACCTTAACACCTTTTTCTAATTAGAAGTGTTTCTACGACCAACAATTTAAAAAGTGATCCAATACCTCTTTCTAATTGGAAGTGTTTCTAAGACCAACAGTTTATATGATAATCCCAACCTTACACTTTTTTCCAATTGAAAGTGTTTCTGCTACCAACAATTTAAAAGATAATCACCATAACACTTTCTAATTAGAAGTGTTTCTGCGACCAACAAATAAAAATTTTCGTAGCATTTATTCTGTAACACCTTAAATCATAATATGGTGAGTCCCTATTCATCACCAAACATTTTACAAAATATTTCTCCAAACAGCGGAAGCCCATAAGCATGTTCAGGAAGGCGTACCGATGCTGTTCCTATCCGATTTCCCAGGTTACAACTCCAACTGGAAAACGTTCTGGGTAGCTTGCAATAACAGCTCCTACTCCTCGACAAGATACGAAAGGAAAAATGAGGCATTTCAGAATGGGAGAAACAAACAATCTGTGGTCGTGGAATATCGATACGTAAAGATTTTTCCTTGACACAGAATCTTAACACTTTTACTAATTGGAAGTGTTTCCACCGATCAACAATATAAAAAACGAACATCGTAACAGTTTTTCTAATTGGAAGTTTCCACGATCAGCAATTTTAAAGATTATCATCATAACACTTTCTAATTAGAAGTATTTTTACAACCAACAATTTAAAAGATGATCTCAATAACACTTTCTATTTGGAAGTGTTTCTAGGACCAACAATTTAAATGTTAAACACCCTTACACATTTTCTACTTGGAAGAGTTTCCACGACCAAAAATTCAAAAGATAACAATCATGACACTTTCTAATTAGAAGTGTTTCTACGATCAACAATTAAAAATCCCCGTGCTGAAACACCTTGTACCATTGTCTAGTGTGTCCCTATTCATCACCAAACATTTTTCCAAAATATTTCTCCAAACAGCGGGAGACCATAAACATGTTCAGGAAGGCGTACCGAAGCTGTCCCTACCCGATTTCCCAGATTACAACTCCAACTGAAAGCCGTTCGGGGCAGCTGACGCCAGTGTGCTTGCAATAACAGCTCCAACTGCCGCGACAAGACACACAAAAGGAAAAATGAAGCATCTCAGAATGGGAGAAACAAACAATCCGTGGTCGTGGAATATCGATACTAAAAGATTTTTCCTTGACACAGAATCATCCGAGAACTGCGGGAGGAATTTTGATTTTGGGAAAAAGCTGTTTTTCGCTTAGTCAAGCGAGTGTGATGTTCGCTTCCGCGAACTGTTTCGCTGCCTTTTTCTTCTTAATCTTGGAAAATAATTTTGTTCTTTGTCTACGGAGTTTTGAATGGTTTCGGAAGAGTTTTCAATGCGGAGACAGATGGTTCTGAGCTGCTCGTGAAAGCGGAGGCAGGTTTTAGTTTTCAGATTGCTCCTATGGTTTTATTGCGTTTTTGGTTGCCGGAAGAAAAACTCGAGCATTTTACTGCAATCGATTGTTTGTTTTTCTTTTTAGAACGAATTGTAAACTCTTGAACAAGGGAAGAACACTTTAAAGAAAAATAAATTTGCTCAGATAAAGAATGTAGTAGAAACCAGAAATTCTTTTAAACCCTCGAAGCGGTCTCGACGATATATCTCGTTCGTCAAGATCTGGCCAGTTTTGCTGATGACGAATTAGCTCGTTGTGACAAAACTCCTGGTGACTATTAGCTAGTGTCTATTTGGAACAGATTTTTGCATCAGATGTACATCTTCATGTCAAAAGCTGTCACTACAGAACAGCTTTTGACGTGAAGATAAACCACCAGGAGAGTTAAGTATTACCACCTCATTTTCATAAAATTTAGTCATACAACTTTTCACACTACCACAATTTTCCACATTTGAATTCCAATTATTGGAATATTTAACTTCTTTCTTGATTATGAACTATTCGTTTCTTCCCAGATTACAAACTTTCGGTATTTTATAAAAATTTCGCTTTTCATTACAGTTATATCTGGTAGCACACAAAGCACTAAGCCAAATCTATACGTATTCTCGGTAAACGTTCAATAATCGTAACTGTTATTTTATTTCATAACTCATGAACAGCATAGTTTTTAAAAATTTCACTAATCACAATTGAAAGTTTCACAAGTCAAAAACAAAATTTCGTTAAAAGTTTGGAAAATTTTAGAATTTAGAATATTATGTACGAAGAGAGCTCCATTCATTTTTTGTATTGAAACGCGAGACTCCTATCATTAGGGTGTTGACAGTTTAAAATAGAAAGAGAACAAGCTAAAATAATAAAGGTAAACATACCAAATTAAAGTTGAATACATTTTTTTAGTTATTTAAAACTCTCTCTAAGAATCCGAATTATTTGATTATTTTTGGGATGACACAATACAAGCGACGTAAAAGCATCGACGGTGATTTAAATTATTACCTGAATCACGATGCAAGCATTTTCATGCCCTAAACGAATTAACCCTCCTGGTGATTGTCTCGATAAGGTATCTCGTCATAATCAAAAACTGACCAGATCTTGATGGACTGGATATCTCATCATTAGAAAACGACCAGATCTTGATCTCTTCATCATCAAAAAATCGACAGTATGTTGATTTCGAGGTATCTCGTCATTGGAAAAATTGGCAATAGCTTGATGGACGAGATATCTCGACATTAGTGAAATTTGTCGGATCTTAAAGGATGAGATACTCGTATCTCATCGGAACTACTTGGAGGGTTAAATTACCTTTAAGTTGCAATTGTTCTAAGCACCATTCCTTAAGATTTGCACAAGTTTGGCGTGTGATGAATTTAACAACCTCTACAAATATTAACATACAATACAGTAGTATATATAACAGTGAAACCAATCTTACCATGAAGTACTTTTTGGTATGCAAATTTGCATTGCCTTTCACACTTTTTCCTAAATTGGTGACTGGTGGAAGTGATTACGAACACAAGCACTTTCAAAAACCAAATACATCTTTCAAATACTAGAGAGAGCTGACAACAATCGGCACGAACTTTGATTGATGGTTGAATTGATTCTGCTTACGATGGATGGTTGATAAACTGCTGAAGTACGTGCGATGTCGATTACTTCCAGAAACTGTGTGAAGCCAAGTGGTATCACACACTGCTACTATTTCTATTATAGATTCACTCTTCGTTGCCACTCCGCTTTCTATTCACATGGTGCCTCACACTTGGCTGATAAAGGCAACATAGGCAGTACACAGTCGCAATCATCCATTGCACGACAATCCATATGGAAGTACACGAGTCATTACTTCAAGACTCACAACTTCTTGCACACAGGCTAGGTGCACAAAGTAGCATTCGAAAATACTTTTCAGCATATTCAGATACCCTAGAGAGAGATTGGTTGGTTGCTTGTGGAGGGCTTAACGGCGGAAGAGCCATAATTGGCCAAGCTGTGTCAAACACAAGATAGACAACTTCAAGTAATAGACACACACAAGGGAAGTTTTACTGACAGAGAAGAGAGAAATGCACTCAGTGAGGAATCGAACCTGGGCCTCCTACAACTCACAGTGAAACAGAATGAGAATACTGGTGAAGAAATAAAAAGCATTCCCTGTTTACGTCACTTTTAAAATTCATTTCACGGAAGACTGAGGAAAACAATTTAATTAAGAGAACCGAAAGGTTCTCGGAATTGCTTCTAAGGAAGGAAAAATGGAAGTAGATTGAAAACTTTCAGAAAAGTTCCATTCCTGTTCGCTTGACAGACTGGCAAATAGGGAATTTTCAGACAGCAGACACATTCCCACACCACTTATCTTTTAAAATTCATTCCGTTGCCAAAATGGTCTTTCAGACCGTTTAATTTAAAACTGTCTCTGAAAAAATGTATATTCGTTAAAAGTTGATGCATTTAAATCTTATTTTATAATCTTCTTAGAACGGGTATCAAGGAAAAGGAAGGACTGTGTCAACAATTTCTTCTTCGCAGAATAAGCTTAGCATTGCACATTTCAATTTAGATAGTGCGTTCTAGACCAAGAAAATGGAATTAAATAAATTCAATTTATATGCTCTAATGAAATTCTAAAGATGGTGGTGTAAACAAAGGGTGTTTAAACTTCTTTTCTTTTTCTTATTTAGAGGAAATGGAATATAGTAGGAATGCATTAAACTTTATTCTTTTGTTCTTAATTGAAGACAATCTAAGCACTTTCTAAGAATTTAAACTTCCATCAATTCAATAATTTCAATTACTCTTTTTAATTACATTCTGTGTAAATAAACTAATTTTATTTTGAAAAGTGATCTGAAGTACTTTGACTTTGTGTGAAAAGTATGAAAAACTAGGTGTATTGAATTTTCTTTTCAGTAATTGAAATAAAACTAACATATTTTTCACATATAGTTTTCTAAACTAAATAAATACAGTTTAGTAATTACCATAGAACAGTTTCTATATAACTACTTGCAAATATAAAGACATGATATTACAAGTATTTATATGTACAAGTATTTGTATTTAAGTTTATATACAAGTATATAAATACTTGAAATACAAAAAATATTACGATGTTCTAGAAGTATCGAGTTATGGTCGGCATAGGTTCGATTACTGTAACTTAGGCCCCCCCCCCCAGAGTGTATTTCTCTATTCTGTATCAGTAAAACTCTTCTTACGTGTGTATGTCGATTACGTGATGTCACCTGTTTTGCATTTGTCCCATTTTGGCCAAATATGATCTTTGAGTCATGAAACCCCACCAGTCATCTAGAAGTCGCTTTCAAGATTACTCAATAAACTCTCGTTTCCATACTCCTCACATTATCGTTATTGTCTTCTAAGAGAATATATAATTTCACAAACAAAATTTAAGAAGGAATTCTACAATATTGTCATTTATAATATGTAATCGACTTTTGAAGGCACTTCAACATTTAAATGTTATAGTGATTTTACTTCTTTTAAAGCTTGTATGTACGAGTAAGTAAATGAAAAAAGTCTCTTTCTTAACAGATAAAAAAGTTCTGATGTTACTCGTCATTACCTTATAGAGATTAGATAATCACTTGGTTGCACTAGATAACTATGACGCATTAGTTAGACATGTTTTAGACTACAAAATCGAATCAAATAATAAATCGACACTCCTTTCTCATTTAGAAAAACACTCCGTTTGGTTAATAAAGCATTGTCCGTTTTTCATCAATTTGCCATTTTGTCATTACTTATTCCTCAAGGCCTATCTAAAAATCTAGTCCAGGGATAGGGAGCCTGAGGCCTGCAGGCCTCATGTGGCCTTATAAGTCCTTAAGTGCGACCTTTTGACTGAATCAAAATTTTACAGAATGAATCCTTTTATTTTTATTAATACATTTTTGTTCGTCTTTTATATTTTTTATTTTATTTTTAACCCTCCTGCTGGTTGTCTCAACGAGGTATCCTCTCATTATCAAAACTGACCAGATCTTGATGGAAGAGATATCTCGTCATTAGAAGAAAACTGACCAGATCTTGATGGAAGAGATATCTCGTCATTAGAAGAAAACTGACCAGATCTTGATGGAAGAGATATCTCGTCATTGGAAGAAAACTGATCAGATCTTGATGGAAGAGATATCTCGTCATTAGAAGAAAACTGACCAGATCTTGATGGAAGAGATATCTCGTCATTAGAAGAAAATTGACCAGATCTTGATGGAAGAGATATCTCGTCATTAGAATAAAACTGACCAGATCTTGATGGAAGAGATATCTCGTCATTAGAAGATAATAAACAAGTTTCAATGAGATAATCCTCCATATTGACCGGCATAATGGAAACATTAGTAAACCACAAAGACTAAACTGACGATTGTTACGCTTATGATTTAGTTCTGATGATACTTTAAACATTTGATAACTCCCCCTGACTGACGCTACTACAGAACAAGTTTGGTTGGCGTGAGTTTATGGGGGTCGAGATGCCAGTCTGTTGTCAGCTTTTGATAACGGTGCTCTGCGTTTCTGTTTGAAGTGGAATTTGGGAATACTTGGCACAGATTGACAGTACTTTATAATTCTGATTACTTAACAGCTCAGCATGTCAAAGACCAAGAGAACCCTGAAAGAAGAAAACAGATATTTTAATGAGGAGTGGGAATTATTGTCATGTTTAGGCAATACTATGTTGTTTATTCTAAAGATAAGATGATTCGCTTGCTTTATGATACTCCTATATAAGCATTAAAGAAATTCAATTCTCCTCAGCATTTTACATTCATAAAAACCACATATATTTTAAATTAGAGGGAGAGGCGAGAAAGGTTGTACTGTCGAAATTAAAAGATGAAAAGGAAATACAAAGAAAATTCTTTCAAGTAGCAAATAAGACATGGAAACAATACCACTGTTACTCTCGGCTCAGGTTTTATACTTCATTCAGCCCACACATAACAGATTTTCTTTTCTACTAAGTTACTCGCTTCGCGGGCTCCCTTGACAGCCAGAATGTGGGAATAGAACTTTCAAGATAAATATCGTGAAGTTGGAATGAATTTGGTAAATTTAGTGAGTGTATGTACAGACGGTGCACCTTCTATAACAGGAAAACATGGAGGGCTCATTGTACAGATAAAAGAACAGATCCAGATGCTTTCATTTCTTTTCATTGTACCTTGCATCAACAAAATCTCTGTGCAAAAGCTACAATTTTAAGAGACATTTTGCAACAAATTAAAGCATTGTTAGCTATATTCCTACAGATGCGACTCCTTTTTTCGTCAGTTTCGTGACATGCTAAAGTTGAACAATGCGGTAGGTATTCAGTGTCGATTCATTCTAAAGTGATTGGTTATCGCAAGGAGAGGTGTTAGCCAAAATCCATCCGGGGCTGAGGTAGCCCGGTTAGAAGAGTAACAGATTAGCAACGGGAGGGTTGGGTATTCAAAACTCAGTCCAGAAAAAGCCGTCGTGTACACGTGGACTGGAGCACGTTAAATCTTTCGTGGCCTCAAATCTCCTCACGTTGGTGTGGTGTGGAGATTTAGAGAGTGGGGTGCCGTGCACCATCCCCCTTTTGTACACGAGAGTCTTTGGCTGGATTCGAACTAACAACTCTCCGGTGGCTAATCCGTTGCTCTTCCAACTGGCTACCCGCGGCCCCTTAAATTTTAAGGAGAACAGAGAATCAGCAATTTAGATTATCAAACGAAGATTTCTATTGGAATGCTGAATTTTTGTATGGGTAGGTAGGTATTAATTAACTTCGCACTGGAGCAACGCAACGGGCCGGTATCAAAGCCAAAGTGACTAATCCGAGGACAACACGTAATGTTGAACCCAAGTCAGATGACGAGGTCACACCTGAGCTGGCACCCCACTCTCCAAACTTCCACACCACGCCAATGCGAAGACATTTGAGGCCGCGACAGATTTAACGTGCAACACACCCCTTGTGCGCGACGGTCTTTGGTTGGATTCGAACTCGCAACCCTCCGGTTTCAAATTTTTTACTCTTCCAATCGGGCTACCGCGGACCAAGAAATGATTGGAAAAGACAGAAGTATAATTACTTTGTATGGTAAAGGACCGAATTTTTGTGTGATATCACGACAAATCAAGCCTTGCGTTTAGTTTAAGCAATATTATGCAGCTCCTAGCATTAGTTAAGCGTATTTTAATTTGTGGCAAAATTGGCGGATTAATCTTCTAGCGGTTGATTTGCTTTCATATTTATATTTCTTTGTTACCACATTAGTCAGTACAAACAATTCCGAGTTCTGTGCCACGTTCGTTTGTGAAACACTGTATAGATGGTGTATAGATAGAAAAATTATTTTTGTGTTGGTTTTACAAACACCCAGTAGCTGAAAGGGATCTGAAAAAAATGTTGTTTTTATTAGCTTTCCGTTGTCTTCTAATTTGCTTTAAGCACTTGAACTTCTTATTGATCGTGGTTTCATATACGCATTTTTTATTTCACTATTTTTTATCTTCTTGGGAGGATTGCTGACTCTCAGGCATGCTTTCTTTCGTTTTCGCAAATAGAAATTATGTTTTCTAGATGTGATTAAAATATACTTCTGTAAGAGTAGTTAGAGAATAACTAAAGTAAAAAATTCTGAAAACATTAATTTATTTAAACTACTTTTCATATTCATTTGTATTAGTCACCTTTTCGTCCCCGCATTTAAAAGGAAAGGGATATTGTGTTTGAGAGAGGCGTTTTTAACACAAAAAGTTTATGACCAAAAAAGTTTATTACACCACATGTTCATTACAAAACATGTTCTAAAGATGCGTATTTAATTTCGCTGACGTCTAACTGTTTGGTGTTCTAGATTTGGAGGTTTGCATTCACCTCATCTGCTCCGTATTTGATTTCCAAGTGTATGAAATCGTTTCAAATCTTCCACTTGAAAGAGTGAGGGTTGTTCATGGAGGAGTCTTAAGGGACTTAACAGTTCATCTGACTGTAAACGTCCCCAAGAGAAGCACATCCGTCGCAAAGGGATGATACTACTTATCTGAAAAACAAGAAAACCCAACAGCATATATACATAAGACTATCAGTATCGGTAAGGGCTCTGCACAAAAGTATGCATCTCCCCCAAAAAATTCCAAAATTAATACTTACAAAAAGACTACATATAAAGACAGTTATTAAAAAATATGCATTACTAGCACACGACAACTTAAAATGATAATATAAAATACAAATGCAAGGATATTACGGAAATACAAGAATAATAAAAGTATGTTGATATATTCTAAATTTTGTCTTTTAAAAATAACTCCACTGGGGGGGGGGGGTTGATTATTCTA
This sequence comes from Meta bourneti, assembly GCA_933210815.1. Classification (NCBI taxonomy): domain Eukaryota; kingdom Metazoa; phylum Arthropoda; class Arachnida; order Araneae; family Tetragnathidae; genus Meta; species Meta bourneti. The sequence continues at coordinate 55,954,729 of OW119931.1, read as the reverse complement.
TAGTTAATCTAGACAATGCGTCAGTATTGCCATGTTGTGAACTCTTGCGGTAAGTTACAGTCATATTATATCGCTGTAATGCCAAAGCCCATCGACAGTTTTGCTGCTTGAGGCGCACTTTTAGTTAAATAGATGAGAGGGTTGTGATCTGATATTATCTGCAAGGAAATTTGTCTAGGCTGGATTAAAGCCCATGCGGGCCATGAAGGAAACGAAGAAGCAGATAGGTTAGCAAAAGAGGCAACCACAACGGAGTGCATTGATGAAGGGGTGAAATGGCCCAGAAGTCATTGCAGGAGGGAAAACACTAGCTGGCTACTTGGTGCATGGCAGAAAGAATGGGATGAAGGAGAAACAGGTAGGATGGTACATGATGTGTTGCCTAGAGTATCACTAAAATCGGCAAGTTGGACCAGGGAAGAGACACTCTTCTTCACAGGGCATGGTCCGTTTCCATCCTACCTAACGAGGTTTAAAAAAAATCAATTCAGAAAATTGCTCCTGTGGTGAAATCGGCACACCTCTACATTACATCACAGTCTGCCCCCTTACAGCATCATGGCATATGAGGACGCCTGCTGACCACCTTCAAATCGCATGGCTCAGGAACATTGCTAATACCAAGGACTCGAGGATCAAAATTATTAACATGATGAGATTCATTGAGAATCATCAGGACGATCATCCAAAGAGACTGAAAAACCTACTTATTTCTTTTCTCGTGTTGTATATATGCATATAGTGTAACTTAGTATAATATAGATGTAATTACTGTATAGATATAATAATGTATAAATGTAATGTGCTCTAAATTCTGGATAGACATGTCACCTCGGTGGCATGCTCTATTCATCGCAACCACATTTATTTAAACTGGTACAGTGTCTCACGACACTAGGCATGGGCATGTGTGTTGGTGTTAGTTAGTTAGTTTTCCTTCTGATTGAAACCTCTTTCTCTGTAGAATATTTTTCTGCATTTTCGATTTCTGTTAAATTAATGCTGCTTAGTGTATTTATTGCCTTTGCTGGAGGATTCCTCCAAAATTCCAGAATCTAATTTCAGTTTTTTTTTCTTTCTCTTCTTTTCTTTCTACTTGAAACCACTTCCTTTTTGTATAACTCTTCCACATTTTCGACTTCTGTTAAGTTGATACTGTCTTGTGTTTCCCCAGATTTCTTTTTCATTTTAATTTCAGTGTATTCCTTCATGCTCATTTGGCTTTTATATATGGGTATTGTTTCTGGACTCTCATCTTCAGAGCAGGGGTTTTCGATGTTAGTGATGTCTGACTCCACGGAGGCAGAAGGCTCAGATTTTGATTTCTTTGTAACGAATATACTATTCATGTCTGTGTTGATATTATGTCGTAGAGCTAAAGTAGCTATTGTGTCATTCTTCTGGACCGTCTCCCCCTCTTCAGTATTATTTTCATCTTGTTCTTCATGATTATCGTGACTAATTTTCATACGATGGTGCTTAACATTTTCCTGAAGAGCTTCGTATGCGGTCTTACTTATAAGCAGAACACTAACCAATCTTTTGGAGGTGTGAGGATTCATTGATGGACCCCTCAATTAACTCTCCCAAGGTAAACTCGCCGACAGAGGCGTAAAAGAACAGGACAATGCGTTTCCATCTCTCTGGCGCCAGACGGTCGGGACTTGGATCAAAGATTGACAAAAGAGAATTCGTTCCGAAAAGCGCCCAGGTGTTTAGGAGTGCACCTGCCAGGTGATTAAGTCCACGTGCTGGGTAATCAAGCCCACCTGCGCTAAGTAGCTGATCCCATTTTACGTCAGACAGTCGCCACCGAATCAGAACCAATCGAAAGCGAACAAATTAAAAGCAATAACCAATCAAGAGAGAACCAATCAGAAAATCCACCAGCGAACAAAGGCTGCGAGGTTTCAAAAGGAAAAGAAGAGAGTCGAATAGAGTTCTTGCCGGTGTTCTCGATCGAGAGGCTTGACTCAGCGACCCTTTGAGCGGTCACTCCTTAGGGAGAAAAGCATTGTCATTGTTAAGAGACGGTTCTCTCACACCGAGAGTACGCGTTCTTGTAGCCTGGCGTAGGTTGCCCATCTCGAGTCTTGCTTGTGTTCTCGTTCGAGCGGCTTGGCTCAGCAACCCTTTGAACGGTCAACCTCATTAGGGAGCTCTTATTAATTTCGAAGACGGTTCTCTCACCCCGAAAGGATCCGACGACCCCAGCGGAGCCGTGCTGTCTTGTGCTGACCCGACGACCCCAGTGGAGCCGTGCTGTCTTGTGCTGACCCGACGACCCCAGCGGAGCCGATCCCTGATTGTGCCGAACCGACGACCTGCGAAGAGTCCGGTGCCAACTTCTCGTCCGGCAGGGAACCTGAATTGACCCGTCATTCCGTGAGGATCGGTGCTGATCTTATGTAATCGTCACCCGACGAGTAGAGTCTCATCTAGAGACTATTGAGAGACCTTTCTTCCACTCAGACTTTCGTGCGTACCTGAGATTACGACAACCTGTCGCATCCCGTTAGCAGAGGCATCGAATTCATGAAAGTGCCTTGTACATAGACCCTCACATAATCAAGAAATTGTTCTAAATAAAATTAATGTTTATTATTTAAGCTAGACTGTTCTCTGTAGATTTGAATCTACCACGCTACCCAGAGAAATCGTTACAGAGGCTACGCATGTGATCGGTACTGTCCATGAAGCCCATCGTCTTCTCTCATATTATAAATTCTTAATTGAGTTATCTCTTTTTCTCCAAATGCTGATTCTATTTCAATTCGTCCATCTCCTTCATAATCTACATCAGCAACAAGAACTTCGAGCACCACTGAAATCTGAGAAATGAAATCGAGTATACCCTTTAACAATTTTCTCCCACATTGGATGTTTATTATTTTAAGCTCATCCACATTCTTCTTCATTTCCACTGGTAATGATACTGGAATATTTATTTTCGCAGTTAAAACAGTTGGATCGGCTAAACCATTTGGCTTAGAGGCTTTAACAATGTTGTTCTGGGCTGTCTGACTAAAATTTTCTTTCGGAGAGGTCTTCGCGGAGCAAAAACGGGAGGTATGACTTTCCACACCACACGAGTAGCAGGTGGGCTTGTAAGTTTGTCGTGACAAATTTATTTTCCACTGAAATGCTGCTTGTGGTTTTCTTACATTGGGGCTCTCAGGAATATTTCTGCTTCTTACAGATTTCTCTATGGGAGAGAACCGAGATTGCCTTTGCTCCATCTTTCTTCAGGGATAGCTCCACTTTTCTTATGGCCAACCCGACACTTTCATATTCATCGAGTTTTTCTGCCAGCTGTGAAGGGGAACTCATCTTAATCCAGTCATCCAGAAAATGTTCTCGTATTTCTCCAGAGACCCTCTTTTTAATTTACACTGTTATTATTAAATCTGTTAACATTTCAAAATTCGTAATTTCAATTCCATCAATCCATTTGGGAAATAATTTAAAACTTCAAAAGTGAAATCTCGCCAAGATTTTTCGGAGCTCTTCTGGTGCATCATGAACTTTCTTCGGAAAATCTCTGCATTCATTTTAATCTCTTGAGTAAATACTTTTATGTGAGCATAATCTTCGAATTTTTCTTCAGATTCCCTAGCAATGAGTTGTACTATCTCAGATGGTAGCAATATTAGCAGACCCGAAACCCAATCTTTAATATATACTCGAATCCTTTTCGCTTGTCTCTCAAAAAGAGATAAATAAAGAAAAATATCGTCGCTTTTTAAATTGAACTTTGGCATCATTTTCACTAATTCATGACATGGTATTAACGGTTATGTGAAGGTGGATATTATTCTGAGCTTGAATTTTCAATTTTTCAAGTTCAAGCTCTAATTCCATGCGCTCTTTCTTTTCTTTAGCTTCAAATTCCATTCGTTCTTTTTCTTTTCTTTCAGTTTCTTCAATTCTTGTTTTAAAAATTGTCTCCAATAAGTTCTTAATTAAATATTCCACGTATGACATACTACCCCTAATTAAGTTTTTTAATTCAATAATTTTTAAATCTGGACTAGGATTTTCACCTACCTCTTCCGCGAGACACCGTAAATCCCCTTTTTTGACTTTAGCTAAGAACATTTTTGTAACCCGTGCAGCCCAACTGAACTTCAATATGTGCAAAATAAAAAGGATGTGAATCGTCTGAGAAAAATTTTCTAGTTTAGATTCAAATACACTTAAACATGAAATTATGCAATTCAATACAAATAAAAAATAATGCCGTTTACTTATTCTACTCTTTCATGATATCAAAATAAAAATCTGTAGACAAAATTTAATTTTCACAATGTTCAACTTCAAGCATAAGCGAAGTTACTCAACCACAATGACTAATCTTAAGCATAAAACAAAGAAGCAAAGTTTTGCTTATTCATATAACATATAATAATAATAATTCAAAAATTGCAAAATATTTTTAAATGATTTTCAATTTTCGTACAAAACAAAACTATTCATATATGTAAATATTATCAATGAATATACAGACATTTTCTTTTTCTCACAGTTCAAATTACACCAAAATGTGTTTGTAATGCTAACAATAATTACCATTTTCATTAGCATTAAATGCAAACTTTCATTATAACTTTGATTCGTATCAACATTAACGCAATCCAAAATACTTTATATAAACACTGTCGTGTTTCTAATACTCTCTTTTTCAACTCAAATTGATTTAAGTAGATGTATCTTGTTTTAAGAACTTAGGAGAGTTCAAAATCGAAATTTATCACATGTGTATATCGGATTATTTCATTTCTACAGTACTAACCTTGATACTGTAGGCTAGTACTAGGTACTAACTGGCTTAATACACGAATACTGATGTATTCTGAATCATTCTTTAGCACTGACGTACTATTTTTTAAATATCTGAATACTGACGTATCCTTAACAATTCTTTAGCACTGCCCTGCAACTTTCAAACCCACGAATACTGACGTATTCTAAACAATTCTTGGTAAAAATGTCGAATCCGGGGCATGTTTCTCGCCAAACCATTTTTATCGCCAAATCAAGATGGCGTCCAAAGCCAGTCGCAATTTAGTTAAAAAAAACCGCAGAATTTCCTTCGCGAAAAACCTTTTGCATAGGGTTGCCATAAAGCTGGATCAAAACACCAAGGTTATCATGTTTGGCAATAAATCGCTAGTGCCCCGGATTCGACATCTCCAGCCAATTCTTTAGCACTGCCGTGCTACTTTCAAAACCATGAATACTGACGTATTCTAAACAATTCTTTGACACTGCCATGTTACTTTAAAAAAAACATGAACACTGACTTATTTTAAACAATTCCTTGGGCACTTGGTATGATTATAATAACATATCAAAACGCAAACACGCCTTCATTTCTTTCCGTTATAATTCTAACATGCAACATTATAGCGTTTTCCCTTTTAGGCTGTTAACATTTACAATTAACCTTAATGCAATAATATGGGGAGCATGCATAAAACAATAAAGAGCTCTGACCTCTACAATCCCCTACCGACTGTTCCAGTCACTTTCCTTTCGTCCCCGCATTGAAAAGGAAAGGGATATTGTGTTTAAGAGAGACATTTTTAACACAAAAAATTTATGACAAAAAAAGTTTATTACACCACATGTTCATTACAAAACATGTTCTAAAGATGCGTATTTAATTTCGCTGACGTCTAACTGTTTGGTGTTCTAGATTTGGAGGTTTGCATTCACCTCATCTGCTCCGAATTTGATTTCCAAGTCTATGAAATCGTTTCAAATCTTCCATTTGAAGGAGTGGGGATTGTTCATGGAGGACTTTTAAGGGGCTTAATAGTTCATCTGACTGTATAGTATTATAGTTATATTATTATTAATTGTCCTTTATTACAAAAATTATTATAAGAAAATTATAATATAAAAAAATTCAGATAACTCTTGATTATACAGATAATTCTTTATTATACAGATTGTTCTTAATTATACAGATGATTCTTGATTGCGCAGATATTTCCTGATAGCACAATTTTTGTCTTGAAATAGCTCTGTTATCCATTTTTTGTTTTAATTTTCTCATGACATTCTTTAAGAAAAGCTTTGATGCAGTCAACTCTGTTCAATTGAACAGATGAATTTTCACTGCCTAACAAAAAGCGGTGAACAATTTCTAAAACAGCTGTAGCTTCTTATTAAGAAAGGCACTCTTATTCCTTCGTCATCATCGGAATCTTAATTTATTCTTTCTTCGATCTTTTCCACAATTAAATCTTCTATAATTTTGGAGTCACTTAATGTTTCTGATGATACGATTAAAAAAGAATACGTTTGCCCTTAATTTCGAAAATGTGTTCGTCTTAACCGGATATTAGTATAACCCGAATTCTTCTTAAACGAATGAGTTAACATTATCTGAATATACATTTTTACGCGGATTAGAATCTAGTTTATATTATCAGTAATTAGTATTAAGTGAGTTCGTCTTAATGTGGTTTGACTGTATTTTGAAAAATCATAAATATTTGTACCTGTAAAAATGTGAATATGTTAGCCTGGTTTTTCTAAGTAAAAGTTCATGAAAGGAAACTACAAAGATCATGCTATCGAACCAGTTGAATCGCGATTAATAAGAATTTATATTAATAACGTAAAAATTGAAATTGAAATTCTTTATTCTTTAGAAAGATGACTGGACTGGACATATCCTGAGAACTTATTTGAGAACCTTCTGAGATCCATTATCTGACATCTGAGATACCTTATCTGAGATCTCTTCTTAGGACTTCACTTACAGAACACCAGCTGTGCAGCACCAAATCTCTTCATAAATTGGGAAAAATTCAGAAAATTAGCATGCATAAATGAAAAAAGTTTGAATAAAATATAGGTGGAATGAGCTAGAGAGCTTAATCAGCCGAGCCAAAATTTTTATGACACACCTCGAGCCGAGACTCCAGTGGTCACCCTACCAAGTACTGATCACGACCGAAAGTGTTTAACTTTGGTGGTCGTATAGGCGGATTTAAAAATAAATATTTTCTTCTCATTCGTACTGTTATTCATGTTGTTTTAATGATCCCAAAATACTTCGCATCGTGTAATCCGTTGATTATCTGGTTTAAGGGGACACGGTACCCTTAAAATGACCAAAATATCGAAAACAATTTTATTGCTTTATTTTAACTATACAGCTCTTCTGAATATGTATGCAAAATTTCATAGCTCTAGCAACATTATTTTAGGAGTTATTTAAGTTTTTTTCTCTTGGATGTAATATACCGAAACCAAAAATTAAAACTTTAAATGGCTTTTTCTCAGCTTTCTGTTTTTGATGACTATGAAGTGCTCAAATTGCTAAGGCTTTTTTAAAATTTAATTTAGAGGTTTGAAACTTTTTGCAGTTGTTCACAATAGTGTATTTGACAATTCTGTGCATGCGATAAGAATTTGGATTAAAAGTTTTTTTTTAAAAATTGCCAAACTAAAAAATTCATGTTTTTTACAGTTTTTCACAGTATTTTTTAGAAAAAAAATTCTAGAAAAATAAATAATCAGAATACATGCAAACCCATGCACAGAATTGTGTAAAATATTGCAATGAAAAGTGTAAAAAAATTTTAAAAAGCTGATATTTAAAAAAGTAGTAGGGATTTTAAAATGTTGATTTTTTTTCAAAAAAATTAAATTTCTGAATTATTGCTTTATTAAAATTAAATTTTTTCGCCTGAAATATTCATTTATGTGCATTTCAATATAATATACTAAAAAATTTTGCTACACATATGAAAACAAAAATAAATGTTCAAAGGGTACCGAGTCCCCTTAAAGTGATATAGTCAAGAAATTAATTCCCACCCTAAAATGTTCGCATTCTTGCAAGAAAGTAATTCTTTTCCATCGATTCAACTCACCAATGAGGAATTTTCAGTGTAAATAAGATAATGTGAGCTCATGGGAGTTAATTAAACAAGCTCAGGTGATCTATTTGTACCAGCGCATAGGAGCATCTTTGTTAAGTTTTCTAAATAAGTAGAAAAACCAATTTAATCTTGTTGACCATAATAAACGCAAAACAAGAAGGAAAACGAAAATTTTACTTCCCTTAACCACATATTCTCACATGATACAAACAAGGTTATCATAAAATTTAGTTCATCCCCGTTTTGACAATGTTTGGCTTACAATCTAGTTTGCATTGACCAATTAATATACTATATATCAATACTTAATTCATTCTTTGGAATTTTTATTGCTGAAGTACTGAAATCATATTCGAAAAACAAGTCGAGGGAAGTTACGTTCGGAGTACGTAGAAAACACATTCCACTGCGGAAACACTTTTGCCAGCTTGACAGAAAAACCTCTCATACCATCAAGGTAATCCAGTATTTCACAATAAATTAAAATCCTCAGAATGCATAATAATAGTGTTTATTTACTCTTATATAGTAATAAACATTTATTAACGCGAATCTGTAAAACTTCTAATTGGTATAAAACAATCAACTATCATAATATCAATTCGGAATTCATTTTTTATTGATTTGGTATTTTTTGTTGTATTTTTTATTGATTTGGTTGATTTCCTTGAGACTTTTAGCTGCAGAATCAGGCTTTTGTCTCCATTCTTCCTAATACAATAGCAGGTAATTGACTCAAAACATACAATAAGTATTTGACACACACACAGGGAAAGCTTTACTGACACAGAAGAGAGAAATACACCCAGGGAGGAATGCACCTGGCAGGAATCGAACCTGTGCCGCCTACAACTCGAAAGTTGCTAGCGCAATGGGCATACCCACTGAGCCACGATGGCCCCTTTTCTATTGGTGAAATGCCGAAATCGCATTCGTAAAACAAGCTAAGTGATGTCACACCGGAATACGTTCGGGAAATGCCTTCCGCCACAGAAACACTACCGTCATTTACATTTCGCTTAATGGAAAAACATCATATATATACTGGACATCAAGATAATCCAATATTTTACAATAAAACCTATTAAAATCCTCAGAATACATAATAATAGTGTTCATTTACTTGAACAGTAATTTAGTAACAGTGATTTTTTATCTGAGAATTTAAATTTTAAACAGTGAATCCGTAAAACTTATTTTATCAGAATTTCATGGAACCTTTTTCTTTCTTATTCATTTGATGGACGATAAGGGATCCACCAAAACGTCTGCATCTGGAAACACCGTCGAGATTTCAAATCTCTTAAAACATTCCGACAGAAGAAAAACAGTTGAGCGACTTAATAAAGGACATTAAATTGGCACGGAGAGACAGTTTGACAGAAACGAAATTACATATGCTAAACTAATGCTTGTCTCATAATCTGGTTGTTTATTGTTGCCAGTTGTTGTCTGGCATTAACCGTCACATATGCGATTTGAAATTCAAATTACTTGTATTTCGGAATTCCGAAATTCTTATTTAATACAAAGAAATAAAACTTGTTTTGCATTTGAATTCCCAATCGTCTTGTTCTTTCATTTTTACTTTTGTGTTTGGGGCATGGTTCTTGCGCATTAAGACCAACCAAATACTTCTGGGTTCTCTTAGTGATCATTATAAAATAAGGTGGTTGTAGAAAATAGCATTTGAGTGTACTGCAAATATGATCATTGTCGGGATAGGTAGTGTGGAGATCCGAGCTGATCGCCTGAATTTACACCTTGGACCGATCGCTAGGGTGTTACGAAGTGATACGGAGATTAGGACTAACACAATTTATTTCTCTACCTAAAAAAAAACTATGTACAGCAACCGTTATCTCAAATTGATGGAACAGCCTACACGCTGCCACTTGCATTAATTCTCTAAAAAACTGCGCTCGCTCCACCTGCGCGTGGAAGCCTTCAGTTACTAGTTCAAAACTGCGCTCGCTCCACCTGCGCGTGGAAGCCTTCAATTACTAGTTCAATTCTAACTCACTCTCGCTGAGTCAGGAAAATAGTTTCTACCAGTCACCGGATTTCAGCGGACATCTGCACGTGTGGTTAAGTCGATCATCAGCCGTTTGCACATCCTCACACGCCGCCGCCAAGAGGAAAACAGATTTTTTTTTCCAAAAAAATCTGTTTTACTAATAATATAGTCCGAACATTTGTGGCAACCGGTCAGATCAGGAGTGGTTACCCTCTCAACCCAAGAGAAATCAAGGGATCCAAAAAAAATTATGCATAAGAACATTTATACTTTGCAACCACTTTTCAAGCTAATATTAGATCTTAACATCCAAATGCTATATCTATTTACACCACAAACAATCAAATATTGATACTCCCGAACTCCAATACCTTTTCATTCTAAATTGATCCAATCTATAAAACCTAACCTAAAGTATTGCAAAAATAACATTCGACTAACACCATACATATAAAATTAACCATTATTTACACTATATTTAATATACATCTTAACTCTCCATATTTAGTTATAAAAAAATAACAATCTCATCCAAATATGCTACCAAGCCTTTATTGATCGACCTCTCTTTCCAAGCGGGAGAGAGCATCAGCTCCCTGATGATAAATCCCAGGGCGATGGGTCAACTTGTAATTCCACCTTTGAAGGGCAAGTGCCCACCTAGTTAACTTGGGGCTCTTAGGAGTTGTCTCGACCAGATATTTTAGCGGATTGTGATCAGTTATGATCTCCACAGTGTTACCCTGCAACCACTTATCAAATTTTTTCAGTCCAAATAACACGGCATAGGCCTCTTTCTCAATGGTAGACCAATTCTTTTGGGTGTTATTCAATTTTTGACTAACAAAAGCAATTGGCCTATAGTTTCTATGCTCGTCCTTCTGGGTCAAACAACATCCAATAGCGTAGTGGGACGCGTCTGTGTGGACCTGGAAGGGTTCGACGGCATTGGGGGTGCTTAACGCAGTGACCTCACATAACGCATTTTTCAACCGGAGGAATGATTCTTCCTCGCGTTTCCCCCAAAATACCTTTCCCGATTTTTTTCCTTTTGTCAACTCCGTTAAAGGGGATGCTATCTCTGCATAACCAGGAATGTAAGTCCTATAAAATCCCATCAGTCCTAGAATGGATCTGACTTCCTTTTTTGATACGGGTCTTCTCAACTGTTTGATGGCTAATATTTTGTCATTGTCAGGAGAGTGCTTTCCCCCTCCTATCTTATGTCCTAAGTATTTTATCTCTTTGGATGCAAATATGCATTTCTTAAGTTTCACCGAAAATCCGAGATATTCCAGATCAGATAAGATTTTTTTCAAGTGTTCTAAATGTTCTTCCCACGTTTTAGAGAATATAACAATGTCGTCTATATAAGCTTGCGCATAAGCGGAATGTTTGTGCAACACTTGATTCATAATGCGTTGGAAAGTTCCCGAAGCTCCTGACAATCCAAATGGCATCACTTTCCATTGATACACCCCGTTATGGGTGGAAAATGCTGTCAAAACTTTGCTCTCGTCCTCCATTTTTATTTGATAATATCCCCTTTCCAAATCCAAGCAAGTTAACCATTCGGCCATCCCCGCAGTGAAGATCAACTCCTGCATGTCCTTCATAGGATAACTGGGCACTTTTGTTATCAGATTAAGCGCCCTATAGTCAATGCACATTCTAATCGAGGCATCCTTCTTCGCGACACATACAATGGGGTACGTAATGTCTGCATTGGACGGCTCCAAAAGACCCAATTCTAAAAGTTCTTGGACTTGCCTATCCACTTCTGAACGGTATGCTATTGGTATGCAATAACTATGTGGTTTTCTCCGGATGGAGTCAGGCAGCAATTCAATCTTGTGCTGACATACTCCCACGGGTTGTATTGGTCGGCAAAAAAGTGTTTCGAACTTACACAAGAGTTTTCAATTCTTCCTCCTGTTTAGGATTTAAGTACGGTGTCGTGATCATTTTCACTTCTTGGGTGAACTCGTCTCTTGCTTCGACAATTGGAGCGTTTTCTATGTTACCAAATTCTTCCTCACCTTCAAAAATGACATTTACCGCGTTGGAACCGACCACAAATTCCCTTATCTTGTTCTGGTGAATGTGCCTCATCCTATTGTCTGGCATCTTTATAATGAAAGAATGTTCATTCTTTTGCTCTTCAATGATTCCGGAACCTTGCCATCTGGCCAATAATTTGTTTGTACAATCTGGCAAGAGCACGATGACTTTATCTCCCGGCTTGAAAGTCTTTCTTGTAGACCTTAAATTATAATAATGGGCCATTTTCCCTTGTTGTATATTAGATGTTATCTTGGCTTTCTCTGCGGCCTCCTCCAGTCGGGTTTTCAACTTCTCCCGATAGACATGTATTGGGGTTGTATCCAGCTGCAAACCCTCGTGTCTTCCCGTCCAGGTATTCTTTAGAATCGACAAAGGACCTTCTGGCTTCCGACCAAAGAGCAATTGAAAAGGTGCTACACCCGTTGTACTGTTCGGGACCTCTCTGTATGCCCATAAAATGAACGGTATTTTGGTGTGCCAGGTCCGTGGTTCTTCCTTAATGGTGTGATGTAACATACTCTTTAAAGTTTGGTTAAATCTTTCCACTAACCCGTTTGATTGTGGATATAATGGTGTGGAGAACCGTGGAGTTGAACCCATTCTTTTTTCAAATTCCTGAGTCAATTCAGCGTTGAAATTTGTACCATTGTCCGAGGCAATTACGTTTGGCACTCCAGTCCTCATAAAAATAGATAATAAAGCTTCACACGTTGCTTTGGCTGTAAGACTCGTCAAAGGGATCACCTCAGCCCACCTTGTATGTTGGTCTACCATACACAAGATAAATTTGTGTCCTTTAGAACTTGGAGGATCTATCGGTCCTATGATGTCCACATTGACCACTTGGAAGGGCAATTCTGGCCGCGCAACGGGAGTTATTGGGGCCCTATCTTTGTGTTTGACCCTTCTCGTCAACTGACAACCTTCACATGCTAAACAAAACTGTCTCACGTCTCTTGATAGCCCGTTCCAATAGAACGAATATCTAATTCTTTCTATTGTCTTCCTCGCTCCCATGTGTCCCCCAAACACTGAGCAGTGGGCTAATCTAAGAACCTCTTTTCTTCTACGTTTAGGAAGAACCAATTGACATACATTCTCTCCAAGAATCTTGTCTTTATGAAAGACCAAACCATCGTTAAAGAAAAATCCTCCACTACCTTGCTTAGCCTGTTTTCTGGTCTCTTCCAGCTCTCTACACTCCTCTTGCTCTTTACGGAAGCTTTCCGTCTTCGATATCCCTTCTTCCTGGTCTCCGTCGGTGCTTTCTACCACTAACACTTCTGTGTCCTTATTCACTTCAACGGAATTCCCTTCTGTGTTCCCCTCTTTTGTAGGTGGTTCCAAGATGTTTCCACTACCAATATCGGTGGAAATTAATTCCTGCTTTCCTCTAAGCATGTCTCGGATATCTGGTGGCAACAGCACATCTTCCACCAATGAGGGAGCAACTGCGCAGAGGACTTCTTGGTGAAGCACATCACCCCTACCTCCTATGATCAGTCCTATGGGAACGTTCATTAACGGGCATTTCTCCGCTGGACCGAAGATTCCTTTAATAAAGATGGACGATTTCTCTTCCAGCGACAGATTTTGTACAATATCTTTCCGTATGACGGTAATTTCAGTCCCAGAATCAATTAGGGCTTTTGCCTCCCTCCCGTCAACACTAATTAAGATTCTTTCCAAGGGGCAAAGATTGTCTCGCCAGGATCTTTCCTTAAAGGATACAACTTTAGCTACCACCGCCGTTCCGCCAGTATTCAGTGTCCTTTTCTCATCCCCCACACCGCTTTCTTCAGTTATGATCCTATTCACGTTCGCTTTCCCTCTATTATCGTGATCTGATCTTCCTTTATCCGACTTTGGACAGAACCTCTTCATGTGTCCCTCCATTCCGCATGAGAAACAAACAAGCCTGGAATTATGTTTCGCCGGTTCTGGTTGAGTTCTGTGATAGGTTCGTTTGGTGTCCTGCTGAGATATGTGGTATCCACCGTAACCTCTTGCATCATACTGGGTCTTGTATCCCGAATTTGTCTTCATGGTGGTACTTGGCTGTCTCTTGTATGTTCTACGAACACATTCGTATTCGTCTATCTTTTCAGCCAGCAATGAAGGTTTTGATATTTCCCCCCATTCATCGATAAAATGGTCCCTGGCTTCCTGTGGCACTCTTTTCTTGACTTGATCGGCTATCATCAATTCCTTCAGACTCTCAAAATCGGAGATACCAAGTCCTTCGATCCATCCTTGAAAATAATTGGTTACTTCATAAGTAAAATCTTGCCAAGTTTTATCAGGACTTTTTTGATGTTGAATGAACTTCTGGCGAAATCCCTCTGGATTCATCTTAAACTTTAAAGAAGTTTAAGAAGTTCTTGTTAAAGACAAGAGGTCTTTAATGTGTTCATAATCTTCTAATCCCTCTTCCGAAACCCTCGCAATCAATTCTATTATCTCCAAAGGCATTAGGGTCAAAAGACATGATACCCAATTTCTTTCATCAATTTTCCTCCGCCTAGCTTGACTTTCGAACAGGGAGAGGTATAAAAGGATATCACCCTCTTTCATTTGGAATTTGGGCATGTATTTCGTCATGTCGACATGTATATCGGTAGGACTACTTCTTCCTTCTATGGAATCATTGCTTATACTTATTCCTGCTTCTATCCTTAACTTTTCTAGCTCAAATTCTCTTTGTTCTTTCTTTCTCTCCTTTTCCTCTTCTCTCTCCTTCTCTTCTCTCTCCTTCTTCTCTTCTCTCTCCTTCTCTTCTCTCTCCTTCTTCTCTTCTCTCTCCTTCTCTTCTCTCTCCTTCTTCTCTTCCCTCTCCTTCTCTTCCATCTCCTTTCGTGAACTCACTATCGTTTCAAGCATCTCCATCACGAATTCGACTTCGTATGACTTACTTCCTGTTATGAGATCTTTCAGTCCTATAACTTTAATATTTGGATCAGGAGTTTCCCCTAACTCCAATGCTAAAGTAAATAGATCGCATTTCTTATATTTTCCCAAAAAAAGCCATATTCACCAATATATTTTCCTTTCTAACTGGTATTAACTAAAAGACCATTAAAATAAAAACCCTTTTCAGCTACTGATTGACTACCCCTAGCATATATCACAATTGTTTAAAGAGAAAAATAATGGTTCACCCTAAACTGATAACGATGACATGTGAACAATAACACTGACGTGTCACATGAGTTAACTCTCAATTCGTAACTCTGAAATTCCAGCACTGTCGTGCTTTAAAAATATCTTCTGCCACTCCTGGTGTATCACAATTCTTCAAGAGAAACTATAATCAGCACTTTTGGCTAAGAACACTGACGTGTCACCTGCGCTGTCGCGCAATTCTAAAATTTGAAATACGGATGTATTTCCCGCACTGCCGTGCTTCAACTACACCTCATCATTTAACAAACAAATATGCTTCACCTAACATTTATTTAGCAATGGATCCCTGATTATTTCTCTTAAAAGAAAGGGTAAACAACACTCACCCGGTTCGTCTGCTTCACCAGGATTTCGCGTAGCCTCGCCGTCCGTTTCCTCAGGATTTCTCGTCTCTGGTCCAATCTTTACTGTTCCCGGTTCGTCTGCTTCAACAGGGTTCCTCGGAATTTCTCGTCTCTGGCCAATCTTTACTGCTCCGGGTACATCATTTTTACCGCTGCCACCATCTTATGTCGGGATAGGTAGTGTGGAGATCCGAGCTGATCGCCTGAATTTACACCTTGGACCGATCGCTAGGGTGTTACGAAGTGATACGGAGATTAGGACTAACACAATTTATTTCTCTACCTAAAAAAAAACTATGTACAGCAACCGTTATCTCAAATTGATGGAACAGCCTACACGCTGCCACTTGCATTAATTCTCTAAAAAACTGCGCTCGCTCCACCTGCGCGTGGAAGCCTTCAGTTACTAGTTCAAAACTGCGCTCGCTCCACCTGCGCGTGGAAGCCTTCAATTACTAGTTCAATTCTAACTCACTCTCGCTGAGTCAGGAAAATAGTTTCTACCAGTCACCGGATTTCAGCGGACATCTGCACGTGTGGTTAAGTCGATCATCAGCCGTTTGCACATCCTCACAATCATAATAAATTTGATTTGTTTAAAATTTTTAAAACTAATACTAAAATTATGTTTTAAACTACTTTCATTTGAATACCTAAATTTTGGAAATAAATCATAGGTTAAATGAACATCAAGAAACCCGGAAAATTGAGAATTTTCTTTTATTTCAATAGCAACGTTTAAAATTGTGGGTTTTTAATCAATTAGTTATCTTAGTAGTTCTTTTAAAATTTGATACATAATCATTCTGAAAAATTTATTGTTTTTACAGTTTATAAATCTAAACTAGAATTACAGTAAAAAATTCATGAAATGTTGATAAAATGTTAAATTTATTTAAAATGTAGTCTGCAATTTATTATCTGCATTCTTAAAATCTATTTCTTTGAAATAAACAATGCCGATTTATCTGTATTATATCTGTAATAATCGCAGTATCTTGATTTTCTACTATAATTGTTAAAAAGCATAAACCCTTTAATGATGAACATGGCATTTGAAGTTTGAGAACATCGAAAAAAATACGGTTAACAGACAAATCCCTGAAGGGTCATACCTTATAAAGAATGTCTAACCTCCCCAACATTCTCCTGTTTCAGAGCATTGTTATTGACAACAATTTGCCATATTCTTATCTCTTTCTATATGCATTCAAATATGATTCAATTCTGGGGAACGAGGATTCTAATTTAATTGCACTTCTATCCATAATCTGGTTCTTTTCAAGTACCTGTGATACGAAGCATTTATGTAATGAGTCCTAATTACTTTGAATACCTTATATAAGCGTAAATGATGCTCAAATATGGTTACAAAGTGGGTTGAAGACGGTCAAAGTAAAGTGAAAGAAAAATAGTTTTTATTTCTATACCATAACATTAATTCCGTGTTTATCTTTTTCGCATGATTGATCTAAATGTAAACCATTCAAAAGTTCCATTTAACGTCTACTGGCAAGCTTTCTTCCGACGTATAGAAACCTCCATGTTATTCGCTATCGATTTGGGTAACTGGTACCTTGTGTTATTAACAATAGATTTGTATTACTGATAACGTATTGAACTTATTACTAACAGATATTTGCGTAATTTACTTGAAGGAAACTTCTTTCAGCGTGTTCCACTTAATGTCTACTATCAAGCTTTCTTTTCCGTTGTTGAAATTGTGATACCCTGTGTTACACATTATCAATTTGTGTAATTAATCACTTGAACCACGGTGGTTCAATTTTGACGAATATTTGATGACATAAGCTGGCATTGAAATCCACCGTCTCCATTTTTATGCCACATGCGTGCATTTCAACCCCGCCACTCCTGATATGCGGATTCATTCATCACCAATCGAAACCAAACAAAAAGACACAAACCAAGCTCAAATCCCAATAAATTAAGCAATTTAATTTCCATTAAACCCATTTGAAACTGCTTTCCTTTTGATATCGGCTCTCTCTCACATCTCCGTCAAAATTTAATTAAAATGCGAAAGCGCTTTTCGGAATACAACGAGTCGAACCCCCGCTCCTCTCAAGCGTCTAAAAACGTCCCCTAATTACCTTATAATTAATAACGGCGACAAAAAATATCTACCCCAACCCCCACCTCAAAATTTGGTTCACTAGCTTCGGTTTCTAATTTATTTCACCCGGCGACTCCGAAAGCCACTTCATCTTTTAATTCATAATTAAAACGGCGGGGCAGGGCTTTAATAATTCATTTTTGCGTCGTGATTTGCGGTCTGGGTGCCTTGCGGCAGAGGGTGTAATGCGACGCAATGGGGCGTGCTGGGGACAAATTCATCGACGTCGAGAGGGTTGAAAAACACTGTGGTGAGTGAGAGGATAAAGTTACGTGAGTAATGGCTGCTGGAGACTGTTGATGCGATGGGGTTATGGGTGAGAGTTATGGTCTCCGAAATGTCTGGAAAGAAAGACAATGGTTTTTTTTTTAAGGTATTTGGTGGTCCAAGTGGTTTTGACGAGATACATCGCTCATCAAGATCTGCCCAATTTTGCTTATGACGAGATATCTCGTCAGTTTGGACGAAGAGAATCGTCTAAATCCATGTGACTAAAATGCCAACAAGTAGTCCAGCGCTGGTACGTCGGCGCTTGTATCACCTGCAACTAAACGAGTATATTCGTTAAAATAGGTGATTGGCTGAAACGAAAACAATGCGTATCCGCAATTGACGTATAGCGCGGATTCTGAAACATCTAGAAGGAAAGCGGTTAAGTTTCTTGGTTTTAAAAGGTAAGGGGTTCTTCACGTATGAATCACCATAAGACGTGGATACGTTTCTGATTAACTCAGATTCAGAATCCGTATAAATGGCATTAATTGTTGAAGCGTATTGTGTGTTTCAGGGAGTTACGTCTCCTAATTAATTTATAATTAATAACGGCAACAAAAAATATGTACCCCAAACCCCATCCTAATTTCGTCCAGCAGCTTCGGTTTCTAATTTATTTCACCCAGCGACTTCGAAAACCACTTCATCTTTTAATTCATAATTAAAACGGCGGAACATGGCTTCAATAATTCATTTTTGCGTCGTGATTCGCGGTCTGGGGGCCTTGCAGCGGAGGGTGTAATACGACGCAATGGGGAGTGCTGGGGACAAATTCACCGAAGTCGGGAGGGTTGAAAAACACTCGGTGGTGAGTGAGAGGATAAAGTTGCATGAGTAAGGGCTTCTGGAGACTGTTGATGGGATGGGGTTAAGGGTGAGAGTTATGGTGGGGGGTGTGACTGCTGCACCAATGTCTGGAAAGAAAGAGGATATGCTTCTTATTTTAGGTGCAAGGTTCTTAATTTATGGTCGAGATCAAAAGTGAGTCACCGTTATACGTGAATACGTTTTTGATCAAATCGGATTCAGAATCTGCGCTAGAATCACCAATTTCTCAACCCTTCAAGTGGTTTCGATAGAGATATCTCGTTTATGAAGATCTGACAAATTTTGCTAAGTTAATTCAACATCAAGATATTGTCAATTTTTTGACGATGACGATATCAAGATCGGGTCAGTTTTTTTTCTAGTGACGAGATATCTCCTCTCCATCAGCAACTGCTAATGTCCTTACTAATGACCTTGTCAAGACAGCCACCAGGAGGATTAAGTTTATTGTCTATGAAACGTATTGTGTGTGGTCTGTCTCCTAATCTAACGAAGAGAAACGTTCAAAGCCATGCGACTGAAATGCCAACATATGGTTCAGCGCCTGGTACGTTATTCTTATGGTTATATTCGTTAAAATAGGTAATTGACTGAAAAGCAAACAATGCACATCTGCAATTGGCTTACATAGGGAGGATTCTGGAATATTTCGAAAGAAAGACGATATGTTTCTTATTTTAGGTACGGGGAATGCACTATACGCGACTATTCCGAAAGCACTATATGACACATGGATCACGACCCAAAAGTATGTCACCATAAGACATGGATACGTTTCTGATATACTCAGATTCAGAATCCTTACTTAAGCTATCAGTTGTTGAAGCGTATTGTGTATGTTTGTGCGACCTGTTTCCCAATCTAACCAAGAAAATTGTCCAAAGCAATGTGACTAAAATGGCAATTTATAGTCAATGGCTAGTGCGTTGACACTTGTATCTTGATATTAAAAAGTAGATTCGTTAAAATAAGTAATTATCTGAAACGTAAACAATGCGCTTTTGCAATTGGTGTATATAGCGCGGATTCTGGAACATCTCGTAAGAAAGAAGTTATATCTCTTGTTTTAGGTATGGGGTTCTTAACGTATATGGGGCGCGATCCAAATTGGGATCACCTATATACGTGGAAACATTACAGATGTTCTGATCAACTCAGATTCAGAATTCTTGCTATAGACACCAGTTATTGAAGCGTATTGAGTGTGTGACCTGTTTCTCAAACTAACGAAGAGTATAGTCCAAAGCTATGTAACAAAAATGCCAACATATAGTCCAGGCAAGAAGTCACTTGAGTTATTTGATGTTACACGAGTCTATTCGTCAATATAGGTATTTGGCTGAAACCCAAACAACACGCTTCAGCAATCCACATCTCTAGTGTATATTTTAGAAGATCTGGAAAGAAGTAAGATGTCGCGAGGGTTGAAAAACACTCGGCGATTGTGTGAGTAATGGCTTCTGGAGACTGTTGATGGGTAGAGTTAGAGGTGAGAGTTATGATGACCGATGCACCAGGTCTCCGAAATGCCTGGAAAGAAAGACGACATGCTTCTTATTTCAGGTACGGGGTTCTTAACATATGGGTCGCGACCCAAATGTGGGTCACCGTAAAACCTGAATACGTTTCTGATCAATTCAGATTTAGATCTCATACTAAAGGCACCAGTAGTTGCACTACGAAGCGTATTGTGTGTGATCTGTCTCCTAATCTAACCAAGAGAATCGTTCCAGAGCCATGCGACTAAAATGGAAGCATATAGTCCAACGCTGGTATGCTGGCACTTGAGTCACTTGACATTAAACGAGTATATTCGTTGAAATAGGCTATTGGCTGAAAGTAAACTATGCGCATCCGCAATGGGCGTATGTAGCGAGGATTCTGAAACATCTCGAAAGAAAGCGGTTACGTTTCTTGTTTTAGGTAAGGGGTTCCTTATTTTTGGGTCGAGACCCAAATGCTATACATGCATACGTTCTGATCTTCTGTTGAATTCAGATTCAGAATCTGTGCTAAAGGTACCAGTTGTAGGCACACTCAGTCGTTAGAAAGTCTATGCCTCCAGCTTGTTTACGTAAACAACTCTGGCCGTACAGTGCGCATTTAGTAAGAGGGAAGACCTTGGGCGAGACTACTCTTAGAACGGTACTAAGCTCTCCAGAAGAAAGAGCTGCCTCGCAGAAACACCTTTGTATGTGGATAAACCTCTGTTGTTGGATAATCCCCATAAATGACGTTTAAAGCTATCGAGAGACTAGTAATCACGGCTATTGAACTTATAGTAGGGATCCGCATAAAAGATACTAATAGTGGAATGGTATTGCTTAAGTTTCAACTTATCACCCAGTTCAACAAATAAATCATGCGTAATTCGTTAACTTTCCAAGTGGTTTCGGCAAGATATCTCGTCCATCAGGATATTGCTAACCGTTTGATGATTACGAGATCAAGATCAGGTCAGTTTTCGTCTAAAGACGAAATATCATCAAGATCCAGGCAGTTTTCATTTAATGACGAGATATCTGGTCCATTAAGATCTGGCCAGTTCTGTTAGTTGCCTCATCGAGCCAAACCACCAGGAGGGTTAGCATAATCACTCGTTTAAGTATGCCTTTAATGTGGTTTTAATTGCATGGAAATTTTATAATTTATTCTTGCATTAAAGTTTATCGGCGTGCTGATTTATTTTTGTTCAGGAAGCCCCGATAACCAATTACTTAATTTATAACTATGTGATTTTATATAAATAACTTAAAATAACTAGTTGCTACTTACATCCCTGCTTGATACAACCAATAATAAACTAGTTAAATCTCTTATCACTCATAAATCGTAACGTAAAATATTGGTTAAGCTTTGTTAAATAATTAAAAAGAAAGATATGATAATAGATAAAATTATTTTTATAGAAAAAGGGACACCTGATAACAGTGCATTGTCAAGTAAAAATAATTTGAAATTCGTTGGAAAAGAATTTAAAGGTTTATTTGGAAAAAAAAGAGAAATACAGAAAATCAGATTAGAATCAGAATAGAATGATAAATAACTAATAATGAACGATATATAGAATAATAAACATCTTTTGATTTGTTACAAGATGTTTCTTTAATGTTCTATGCTGCCATTACCAAAAATATGAAGTAAAACTACATTTTAATAAAAAATAGGTTACAAAAAGTATCGTCTGCTAAGTTTAATGGCATTTTGAACCCGGAATACATTTTTTCTTTCAATTATTTATCGCTTGCACAGTTCCGCAAGTTGCAATATTAACTATTTTACACAATTATTAACTATTACAAAATCACATTTAATATATTGTTAGTACTTCTATAGATACTTTAGTTCACTAAACAACATTGGAGAAAAACTTTTTTTGTCTTTCTCCAATAACCTTCCTGTCAACCTTTCAAACATTTTATTCTTCTCTACTTTTGGAGTTGATTCTAATGCCTGCTTGTTTCGTTACCTTAACTATTACTCTAAGTAGTTATATTTTTTACTCAACTACTAGAAACGATGTTTAAAAGCTGTTAAGCACTTTGCAAGTGCCTATCGTCATGACTTATTTATTTTTAAGACTTGGAATTAGGGGAAGTAACAGCGAAATGTCCGCACTAACATTAATTTAAAATTCATTCAAGTCCTTCGTTATCTTACAAAGATACGTTCTATCTTCGCGTTTCCTGTCTACATCAATCCTGATTAATGTGAACAAGAAACGGAGTATAATGTACATTTGTTACACAATTTGAGCTGAACGAATTTCCGTGTATTTATCTATTACACAAGGATAAAAAGTGGTATTTTTATGGAACTACGAGCTGAATTACCCGGCGTTGCTCGGGTTGAAATGGTTAAATGTTGTTTGAAAAGTGAATTGGAATAATCACTTTTCTTTCACAGAAAAATGCAATAATTTAAGTTGTACGGAAAATACGTTTTAACTTTTTCATAGCTTCTACCATATACTTCGGACGCAAATATATACATTTAATTCCTGAATATATTGCAATATGTAAAAGATTAAGACATAAATACAAACAGAAACGAAATTCCGACGAAAAAATGCAGAATTCTAAAAAACGAAAGATGCGCAGTGTCGAATTTCGACTGCCTGAGTGTATTCTGAAATAGAGCAGTTCGAAAAAAGACATTTGAAAAATATTGATAAAGACGATAATGATTTATGAAATTTAGTAATGCTCAAATATGACTGCAACATTTCGCTATGGTAACTCAAATACACAAACACGGGATTCTAAATCAAATTTATAAAATAATAAAACATTAATTCTGGTTTGCCAAATCTAAAATAACAAAATTACGCTTTTATGATTGAGTTGAAATTTTTATTGTTCAGTTACAAAATGTAAATTATGGAAAATCAAATATTTTAAATATCTTTTTTTTTATCAAATATTCATAATATTCATGTAAAAATATAAAACTCATCGTAGAAATACAATAATAATAATGAACTTTAATTCAATAATGCACATTATACCTGTCAAAAAAAGTAGGAAATACTTATACAATCAATTAAAAGTAAGATTTAGTAATGACCAAACATGACTGAAACATGGCTTTGCCCGGGTATTTATCCCAATCTTCTATTGGACAGGAAAATGAATCAAATTAATCTATAGTGTAAAATCAAAGTAATTACATTAACAGGTTTTTAAAAGTAAAAGGACAGTACACACATCATGAAGTAAAATATTTTACAAATTCACTGTAATATAAATGTAACACAAAACTTAATTATACACAATATTTTTAGTTTCACCTCCAGGAGCAAGAATAACAAAATGCACATTACACCTGTCAAATAGAGTAGCAAAATTACGCTTCTATGATCAATGAGTTTTTCGTTCGTGCTTTTTGGAATAACGGTGCTTGGGTTAGAAATAAATGTAATAGACAAATTAAACTGAATAGAAATTTTTTTTTCAAATAGCAGAAGGTCGATTTTACAGAATTTTTCAGAAAGAAAATCACTGCTTTCAACGGAGCATTCACATGTATCTATTCCGGACATTTTAAAATAAGTTACACGCCTTACCTGAAAAGCTTATGAAACAGAATTCTACAAATCATTACGTATTCAATAAATTATTTAAGGAAAGTTGGTCGAAATATACACCAACTTTCCTTGAAAATCCTCCTTGAACTCCTGAAAACCTTTCCTTGAATTTCCTTGCAAAAATAAATATTTTCAAATATTCTTTCTTTATCAATAAAATAGCTATAATTTATTTACATCATGGGAAGAACTAAAAGGTCAGTTCAAACATAAATATTGTAATTTAATTTGTTTCGGAAAAATTGTTTTTCGATCAATACTGGTAAAGCAACCATAGCTGCCTAAAGCAATCAATCTATGCTCAATGTTATTTCTATGGCGATTTCGAATAGTTTTTAGCCCCCTAGGGCCAATAGAACGGGGGTTAAGAGTTAGCCTATGCTGACCGCAGTGTTCTAAAATATAAGTGTACCAAATTTGGTGTGGATTGGTCAAACGGTGTAGATTTGTATAGAAAATATACATATATACATACACACGCATCCTATTATATACACTGCTGGCCACCCAAATTGCAACACCAAGAAAGACAAGAGATATCACAACAAAATTTATTTTGTAGATAACATGTTGACCAAGTATCAAATGATTAAATTTATAGACTTCTGTGAAGTGTGGTTCCTGCCAAAATCAGTAGCCAGAGTAGCCGCCATTGTTGGAGATCACCGCTGCCACACGCCTCGGCATTGATTCAAAGAGACTTTGGATGTGTTCTTGGGGTACAGCAGACCAAGCAGATTCCACACGTTGCCAAAGTTGATCTGGTGTGGCAGCTGGGGATGTATTCTGGGTCAATCGTTGAGCAACCATGGACCACATGTTTTCTATCGGCGAAAGATCCGGAGAGCGAGCTGGCCAGGGAAGCAATTCAATCTGGCGATTGACGAAGAACCCTTTGACAATGCGTGCCACGTGTGGTCGCGCATTATCCTGTTGAAATATGGCTGTGGGCAAGCCCTGAAGGTAAGGAAGGACAACTGGCTCCAACAGCTCGGAGATGTAGCGCTGGCTGTTTAAAGTACCGGCAATGCATACTAGAGGAGTGCGAGAGTGATATCCAATACCGCCCCATACCATAATACCCGGTGCATGACCAGTGTGGCGGTGCATAACGCAGCTGTTCAGCATCCTCTCTCCACGGTGTCTCCAGACTCGAATCCGACCATCGTGGTGTTGCAGACAGAAGCGTGACTCGTCAGTAAAGACAATTTCATTCCATTCTGCCGTCCACATCCTTCTTTCATCGCACCATTGGCGGCGGAAACGTCTGTGGTTCTGCGTCAAGGGTAGACGAAGCAATGGACGTCTTGCGGACAGACCACTCTGCTGTAAACGGCGTCGAATGGTACGCGCAGACACTGGATGATGCGGTACAGACTGAATGTGCTGTGCTATGGTTCGTGATGTGGCTGAGCGATCCGTCACTGCCATACGCACAATATGCCTGTCATCACGTGAAGTGGTGCACTGAGGTGGATGCGATCGAACACGTCGTTCCGTCTTACCCTCCTGGATCCAACGATCACATATCCGCATTACAGTTGTTTGGTTTCGTCCAACACGACTACCGATTTCCCTGAAAGATAATCCACAATCTCGGTAAGCCACTATCCTTCCTCTGTCGAACTCGGATACTTGATCAAAAGATGATCGCTGTTTTCTACGAGGCATAATTGATCGTTTTTTTTTAAAAAACCACAAGAAAAACACAATTGCCGTACTTGAAATCGTCGAAATCTCCAAGCCTTAAATAGCGCTTTGAAGTGGCGCCACAGGCGCGCGTGATGTGCGTCTGCGCTGAAATTCTAATCATTTGCATATCTCACCTCCGCTAATGCATGTTGTAAATTTCATATTATTTGCATGCTTCCTTCAGGGTGTTGCATTTACGGTGGCCAGCAGTGTATATACAGATTTACGAGTTACACCTTAAATAAATTATTATTATTATTTAATGAAATTAAAGGCAAGTAAATGAATTAATAATTAATTAATTAATCGTTTTGGGGTTTTTTTGCTCTTATTTCTGGAAACTCTTATTGCTGGGTGAGCCAACACACATGCGTAGGTGTTTCGAGCACGCAAGGTGTCTTTGTCCCTGCATCTGACGAGGGATTTACGGTATCCCACATATCACATATCGAAATTTTTCAAAGTTGGAATATCAAATATGAGGTAGTTGGTTGGTAGGTAGTTGAATTTACGTCGTAATGGAGCGCACAATGGGTTTCGGAGACGGTGCAAGATCAATCCCGAAGGGAAAGATCGGAGGACAACATCTCGTAATTTTGAACCACGGTCAGATGAAGAAGTCAACATCTAAGTTGGCACCCCACTTTCCAAACATCCCCACTACGCCAACGTGAAGACATTTGGTAGTTGGTTGATAGTTGAATTTACGTTGCACTGGAGCAACACAACGGGGTATTGGCGAAGGGCCGGGATCAATCTAGAAGGGAAAGATCGAAGGACACCTAATCTTAACACGGTCAGATGACGAGGTCAACACCTAAGTTGACACCCCACTTTCCAAACTCCCATACCACGCCAACGTGAAGAAATTTGAGGCCACGCAGGTGCACCCCCTTCCACACACACGACAGTCTTTGATTGGATTGAGTTTTGAACTCGCACTCTGGTTGCTAATACTCGATTCTACCAACTGTCACCATTCATCCGCCAACTATTTGGGTTCCTCCATCATACTTTACTGTTGAAGCTGTAGGCTTCATTTGTAGTTCAGAATTTGCAATCCTCCAAATGTTTCAGCGTTCTTTGATGTGTGAATAACTCAAATTTAGACTCATCAGTAAATGACATATTCCCAATACCCTATGTAATGGTTTTTGAAGCGTTTGGAAAACAGCAGATGTTTTTGAGATTCGCTTTACTGATTAGAGCAGAATTCAATGTTCCCATAGTACTTGCACTCACAGTTAACCGATGACCTGATAATGAAAATGCCTTTTGCAAGTATGACAATACTAGGGTTGAGACTTGTTTAACCTTTCGGAAAACTGTTCGGGCATCCACATATGACAATTTTGTTGACCACCCTAAACATGAACTCATTATACTAATACCAGTCGATGGATGTGACGATATCTGGAACATTTCAATTACTTTCTTTCCTATTCATTCTATTTCGCAAATATTTATCTTCATGTTTTAACCACACGATGAGTTACGTACTTCTTTTTCACTAGTTTTCTTCGAAATCACTAAAAACGTGTGAATTGTACGATCATTTTTCAAATAGCCTGTTGTGTTGCTCGAGAGCGACGTTAATTAACTTCCCACCCGATCACTTTTGACTCGCAGATTTAAACCATTCGTCACAAATACGTAAGCGGTGTTTTAGTATAATCCAGTATTCTATTTTCTTACACTTGAAATTACTATTTAGTTTGTCGTATTTTCGATGCATTTAGATTGTAAAAACGGAGTATACGTTCACATTTGATTCTGACTGTAGATATAAGGAAACTAGTAATGCTAGTGATAATATTTTAATGATAAATTAATAGAAAACGCAAGCGATATTTATACAGAAAAACACCTATGCGATAGCATAATTAAATTTATATAAATAAGAATGGAGTGTTTGTACATTGAATATTTTCGACCCATTTCGAATTTTCTATCCGTTTTGGGTCCTTCTGATGCAAAATCCGTCTCTTGCGCGTTTGGTGTCTGTCTGTCCATCTGTCTGTATGTGTGTGCACATGCTACGTCCAAACGGTGGAACATATTTTCATGAAACTTTGAATTATGTAAGTACTTACATTCATTTAGTGGCTGAACTTGGTTGCGTTACTTTGTCGGTCTGTGTTCGATTTTGTGTTTGTGTATTTGTACAAGTATCACATAAAATTTATTTAGCATACATATTTTAAAACAATGTTCTATATTTGATATACTATATTTTAGTTTAGAGAATGGCATTATTTGAAATTTCTTTGCAAGTTTCAGCAAGTTTCAGGTTAAAGCAATTGAGTAACTATACTCAAATCGACCATAATTTGATAGTTTTGGAGTAGCTGGAAGGTATATTGAGCATTGCAATTACTTGTATTGTTTTACCAGTGCTGTGAAACATCAATTATTTTTCCCAAAACTATTTTTACGGAATTTAAATTCTAATACTTTATTTTGAGCCTTATTTTTTCTTCGAATATATTCGAAATTCAAATAATTCGAAATATAAAATTTTTTAAATATTTGAGACAGACGATAAAGAGGATAAAACATTACAAATAAAATATACAGAACAAGACCTTTTAAAATATTACTGATAGCTATATGGCAACCTTCGTACTTTTTAATCGTTTGCTTTTTCAAATTTTTGTCCTTTATATTCCAAGAATCTATTTTTAGTGAAAACACATACATTCATTAGTTTTCGTTCGAAGCTTTTTCAAAATCTGTTTAAAATGTATTTTGGGATTTTCAGTTTGATGGGGGGGCTTTTCGTTTAGTAACTGTAATCAATGTAAGTAATGGTTTAATTAATTTTAAAAACATTTTTAGTCATTGTATGATAGTTTTGGGAAACGCTTTTGTTTATAAGTGACATACAAGGCATTTATATGCATGCTCTGAACTGTTCTATGAATTCTGGGTAACATTGGCACACGCTAGAGAAATTTCTGTCTTACTAAAAGTTTAAATTCTACACAAATGTAAGAAGTTAAATATGCCATTTATTTACATTTGTGAAATTGTGTATTTAACAATTGTGTACCTTTATTAGAGTGTGGTAGTTGTTATATATGTGATGAATAGGAATTAACAATTTAGTAACGAAAGAGGTTGTTAGTTAACGAATTCAACCCGAGCAACGCCGGGTAAATCTGCTAGTTAGTAATAAGATGTAATTTTCTATATTTGGAAAGGACAGTAATAGATTTAATTTTTTTAGTTATATTTAGAATTATTAATTGAGATGTACTAGTTTTGAGCTGTGAGTTTAACTGAGTTATCTAAGTTCTATATTACTGAGTTTGTGTGAGATTATTACTGAGACATTTATTTCTGAGTTGTGAGATTTATTATTTGACTTTCTAATGCGAATATTTAGAGTTGTAAATATTCATGAGTAATGAAGCATAACAAGGGTAAGTTTCAATGCCCATTCATTATTTACGATTATTCCTCAGAAGATAATGAGCTCTTGAATAGCAATAAGTGATTTACACAGTATGTTGTATTCTTTTCTCAAATGGTTTTACAGCAGTCTATTAATAAATTTCTCCTAGCATTTTGAAGCTATGAATATTTCACTGTTTCCAAGAAAATATAAAACCTTTTGACGTAGAACTATATTCATGAGTTTTCATACTTATAAATCCTTATTTTCTACTGTGAATATTTCGTAGTAGAATTCTGTATAAAATTAAAATAACTCCATAACCTATTTCAATTTTCTTAGGGTTCCACAGATTTTTCATCGCAAAAATATATCGAAAAAAATTCTTCAAAGAATGTCTGAAAAGATTTCAAATATTCGTCTATGAAATGAAAACGCCATCGCTTTATAAAAGTGCAGACTTTGATGGATTAAAGTCTAAACTACACAAAGTTGTAATAAAAAATAATGCATACAAAATCTGTCAAGAATTCTTTTATATTTTGTATAAATTGAATCCATAGTATCTATGCTTCAAACTAAATTTGCGTCGTTAGAGAAAAAATTGAATTCGAGAGAAAATTTAAAGTCCGTTTTAAGATTAAATTATTTCGACACTTCGCACTTCATTTTAAGTCACACTTCAAGGTTTATACTTGCCAATAATTCGACGTGTTTCATGCTCAAAAATGTGGGCGTCATACAAAATTCAACATTAAAAAGATGACATTCGCATTCGATAAAAGTTTAATGTTCAGGTTTATTCCATTATGGAAAAAGAAGCACGAAAATGCGTCTAGAAATTCATATTTTTCTAGCGTAGGATAGAAAAAATAAAAATGTACCAGACATTCTTTTTTGAAACAAAGACCAAAATTTAAGTGCTTAAAGCCGTATACTTCTAAACGAGAAGAAAAAAATTACAAAGTTTTGTCGCCATTTCTTTTACCATGCCATCTCAGATATATTAGATAAGTGTGGAAAATGAGAGTAGAAGAATTTCCGTAAGGCTGGAAGGTAATTGCATTTTTCCTGCGAACCCTGCGAAATTCAGCACTTAGGAGTACATTCTTTCTCCAATGGCCCTTTTTATTCTGCACCAAGAATCTCATTTCAGCTTCTCTGCTATTATCAGATATTTTTCAGCCTCTTACAATATCTCTAGGATGTCATATTACACAGAAGAAAGTCCACGGCATTGTTGGACGGGAGGACATACAAAGTTAGAAAATGCCTTGAGGTAGAGGCCTATTTTTATTGCTTTGACCTACGGATGAGGTAAGGTAACGGACAAACCTGTAATTGTTTCATGCTATTTTAACCAGGGCAAAAGTTGTCCAAAGCTTTGGAAGGTTATATTTCGTTGCCATAAAAACACCAGCTTTTGCTCTTAAAAAATACCGATGAATAAATAGTCGATTAACCCTCCAAGTGGTTTCTAAGGGAGATATCTTGTCCATGAAGATCTGAAAAATTTTGCTAATAACGAGATATCTCGTTATCGAAATATTGCCGATTTTTGTATGATGACGAAATCAAGATCTGGTCAGTTTTTTCAAATGACTAGTTATATCATCCATCAAGATCAGATCAATTTTCTTCTAATGACGAGATACCTAGTCGAGACAACCACCAGGAGGGTTAAAAATACATTAAAAATGAAGCATATTTCATACAAATATTATTTTCTATCCACTGCCATACCTCAGCCTTTTTGCCATATGTCTCTGTCTGTATAAGTCTGCCCAATACAGTCTAGAAACAGAAATAAAATATGGAATTCTATCAGCAATATTTTTCACTGCGACGTCAGTAAGATCAGGGCAACAATTGAGGTGGGTTCCTGTCATGTCTGAAAGGCCATACAAAAGACAAGTTGGCGGGTCTGACTAGCCAAATCTGTAGAGATTTTGTAGGTAGTCCAGTATGAACACGAAAACATGCGACTCCTATAGCTATCGGTAGATCCTGTGGCAACTGAGACCTTAGCAAGGTGTTCCAATCTTTCTCTTTAGATATAATTTTGTACGTAGTAACCCTCCAGGGGTGATTGTCTCAGCGAGGTATCTCGTCGAAACAACCACCAGGAGGGTACGTCATTAGAAAAACTAACCGGATCTTGATGTACAAGATATCTCGTCATCAGAAGAAAACTGACAAGATCATGATATCATCATATAAAATAAGCAATATCCTGATGACGAGGTATCTTGTAACTAGCAAAATTGGTCAGATCTTTATGGACCAGATATCTTGTCGAAGCCACTTGGAAGGTAAAGTCTCAGATATATACATCAGAATTTTTATAAGAGGATCCTTAATACAATGAAAGAGCAAATAGAATAAACCAATGAAAACATTACGGAATCAAATGCAGAATAAGTAGGTAGTTAATTAACGTCACACTAGAGCAACATAACAGGCTATTGGAGGCGATCCGTGACCTACGAATGAACGTGTATGTAAGTTATAACTCTGTAGCATCGTTTACTGTATGATACATACTTTTTTTGATAGTTAATTTTCATCTAAAACATTTTTATAAATGCCTATTAGGATCGTATTAAAGCATTTTTATTATAAGGAGAGATGAATTAACCCTCCTGGTGGTTGTCTTGACGAGGTAACTCGTCATTAGCAAAATTAACAAGATCTCGAAGGACGAGGTATCTCGTCATTAGAAAAACTGACCTTATCTTGACCTCATCATCATCAAAAAACGGCTGTATCTTCATCATTCGGAATCAATCGACACTCTTGATGGACGAGATATCTCGTTGAAACCACTTGGAGGGTTTGCCTTTTAACCATCCTGGTTGTCTATCTTAGCGTCGAAACTGACCTGTAGTGGCCTGTATCTGATGCAAAGACGTGTTCCAAATTGTCACCAGTTCTGGGAAAGGAACAATTTGTTTTTATTGCTTGGATCTTCATTCCCAAAAGGGTAATAGGGTAGTTTTGTATCGACGAGGTATCTCATTAGAAAAACTGACCAGATCTAAACGGACGAAAATATATCGTCCTTAGCAAAATTTACAAGATATCGTCGAAATACTTGAAGGGTTAATACTAGCTGATCTTAATAGAGGAATGCACAGATTTAAACAGGGTATCCCATTTCAACTCATTAAAAATCTTCCTAATTTTAACAACAGATTTGAGATAGATATCATCCTAATTTTAACAAAAGATTTGTTAAAATTAGGATGATACTGTAATATGCAATTTAATAGGCAATTTTATAAATTAAAAAGTGCAAGTAATATAAAATAGGTAATCAAAACAATGACCGAATGATTAAGGGTTTTTTCCCCTCCATAGACAAGGGGTGATATATATTTTAAGTGAATGATTTCCATGCCGTTCGCAAGAATTTATCAGTAAAAGCTACCCATTTTCTCGCTTTAATTTTAGGGACATTAGCATATAAATTAAATTATTTCCAAACAAATGTGAAATTATACCCTTATACAAAGTAAAAGACAAAATGGTTTTCCTAAATACGTCAGTAAGAAATCATCGTTCTTAATATTACATATAATTTCATTTGTGGGCTCATGATTCATTTATAAATGTAGCCAATTAAAACTCGTTTGATTTTAGTATTTCAACATCACAGACTATAACATATGTATTTTAATTTTGCTAGATATTTATTATAATATAACATTCTGCTTATTTATAGCAAATGTTTTGTTTGCATTTGGGAATTATCTAAGTGAATTGAAATAAAATGAAGGACAAAAAATTTTAAATTGACTCTTGTTAAATTTTTTGTTTTATTTTCCCCTTAAAAAGGAGTAATGTAATTAATGCAAGAAATAACATGTGCGAGAACAATAATACCTACAGCAAGTTAATTAGGTAAGAAAATATCGTTCGAAACGGATCAGAATGATGTTAAAATTGTAGGTATAATAATTTAATCTGTACACCAAACACACAGAGCTTGTAAAAATTATTAGTCAATTGAAACCTTCAAAACAAAGACTAATAATGATTTAAAAAATTACAAAAGCTCGTTAATGGCTATTTCGGGGAACAAGGTGCTCACTATCATCAGAGTAGAACAGACAACAGAAGAGACTCAGGACAGACAGACCAAACAGTGTTTTTCGTGTGAAGTAAATTTCAGCATCTATTGTTTCGTTTCCCCCTTTATTTGAGGGGCAACGTCAATTATTAGTTTACCACCAATTTATTTTATCTTGGTTACCTTGTTTATAAGCAGACTATGTCCTTTCTAACTTTTTAGCCAGATATTTGTTAAATTGTTATATTTATAACTAATAATTTTTTCCATTTAATAATAATCTAAAAGTTGTTCAAAAGATCCCAAACTGAATGGAATTTAAACAGATGTTCTCAAGAAACTATAAGTAAGTAGCATTTATTTTAGAAATATTTAGCAACAATAATTTTCCATTGACATTTTCGAAGAAAGCAGTACACAATTATAAAATGAACTCGCGCATATGTGACAGTAGCGTAGTAGACATGCTGCGAAGAAGTTTGCCAAACGAAGTAAGAGTTCCATTAAAGTAACAGTTCATGGTTCAACAGTTCATCTTTTCTATATTCCTGATTCGTATATTACAGTTTTAAATTATCGATTGTTGATTGGATTAACCCTCCAAGTTGTATGGACGAGATATTTCGTTCATCAAGATCCGACCAATTTTTCTAATGACGAGATATATCTTTGTCAAGATATTGCCTATTTTTTATGATTAGGAGTTCAAGATCTGGTCAGTTTTCCTCTAATACTCATGATCATGTTTTCTTCTAATGACGAGAGATCTCGTCCGTTAAGATTTGGTCAGTTTTGCTAATGACGAGGTACCTCGTCGAACCAATCACTAGGAGAATTAATCCAATCAACAATCGATAACGTAAAACTGTAATATAGAAAAGGTATCCCATGGAATTGTTATTTTAATATTACGACAAAAAATGTGAGCCTTTGACAAGAAGAGCAATAGATTGTGGCGTAGGATTTCAACTATTTGAATTAGTCGTATAACAAATATTTGCATTATGGTGAGATCGATAAGTGCGTTCGCTAGGGTAAGAGTATCGCGGAATATAAAACGCTTATGTGATTAAAGCAGGGGCTGCCACCTGCTGTAAATGCTTGAAAGATTCCTACATAAGATCAGCGATTTTGAATCGTTAGTGCAACTGTATAAGTTGTGTTGGATTTGTTTCATTTCAACTGTTTACTTTTGACAAGTTACGTAGCTGAATTTACGTTGCTCTGAAGCAACACAATGAGGTATAGGCGACAGTCGGGGATCAATGCCGGAGAGAAAGATTCGAGGACTGATCTCGCAATTTTGAATCACTGTCAGATGACGAGGTCAACACCTAAGCTGGCTCACCACTATTCAAAATTCCACTCCCCGCCAACGAGAGATTTGAGAACACGAAGATTTAACGTGCGAGGGTCTTTAGTTGTATCGAGTTTCGAACTTGCAATCCTCCTGTTGCAGATCCGCTACTTTAGCAGCTGGACTACCGCTGCACCAGAAAAGAGAAATGAGTAACCACGTAACCTATTAAGATAACGACAAATTTTGCAGTCAGTGGGAAAACATAGGTGGCATGTTTTTATAAAAGTTTTAAAATTTTAAGTGAATCTGAGAATCTCGTCAAAACTCCGCTATCACCCTACTTTACTTCAACCCTACTAGTGTTTGTTGGGATCAACTGTCCGAATTTTATTTTCCTACATCATTAACGGTGCTGTACTGACTGTAACATATCAGAAACTCGCTCAGATGTTATGGTCAATATGTTCATTCAAAATAGCAAAAAGTAAGACATGTGTTTATCTTTCAAGAGCATTCTAAAGTGGACCTTATGTATGGACACTTCTATTCATAGCCCATCACTTTACAATAGGTCACACACTCTACTGCACGTGCCGTCCATTCACTCATCGAATGAATTCGTCTCATCGATCGTAGCAAACGTTACTACGGTTACAGAGTAGTGTTATTTTGATGCGTTTATTCAAAGTAATAATTTAAATAAAGAATAGTTAGTTGAATCATTGAAGTTTTAGATTCTGTACGATAGATCTCATTTTAAATCACACCGAACTTACGTTTAAGCACAATATTAAATACTGTACGTAAAGGTCACTGATTACATCCGTGTTCGTTAACAAATATTAAAAGTTCTTAACAGATCACGATTGTTATCATCATCGTTGCAAACTAACATGAGCAAATTTTTCAAGGCCCTTGTGAAATACAAATCGTTTAAAACTTTCAAAGTTTGAGGTTATCTATCATTCTCTTGTATTTACTTGTTTCAGTGGCATTAATCTTCCTCCGCATTGTCTTAGAACCAAGCGAGTCACGTTAAATTTAACTCCAGCACAACACGCAAGGAAACACAGGAGAAATTCAAATTAAGCGTCCCTATATTTTTATTATTCTTGGAAACAGTCCATAATCTCTAAGCGCCTGGAAGTTTGTGCCCCAGCGTATGTAGTTAATAGTTTTCCTGACTCATAACCACTCCACCATAGTAAAAAGTTAATAGTAAACAAACTCATAGACTTCTTTTGGAAAGAGGAGTTTGAAAAAAATATAGACTTTGCTTCATTTTAGAAGCGTTATGGGGCCTCGTAGCCCATTTGGAAGAGCAAGGGATTAGCAACCGGAGGGTTGCTAGTTCGAAACTCGGTACAGCCAAAGACCGTCGTGTTCAATTGGGCTGGTGTATGTTGGCGTGGTGTGGAAGTTTGGAGAGTGAGGTGCTATCTCCGGTGTGACCTCGTCATCTAACCGTGGTCCAAAATTACGTGGTGTTGTCCTCGGTTCTCTCCTTTCGGGATTGATCCCGGACCGTTGTATTGCTCCAGCGTGACGTTAACTAACTACTTACATACCTTAGAAGCCTTATTGGCGGGAAAATTTGATATGGGATAGAAACTAGTATATATCTCAGTTTCTTGCCTGAAGAAGAAATTACTTTAAAAATGAAAACGAAATATATTGAACAGTAGGTAGATAGCTAATTGACGTCGCACTGGAACAACACAGCGGGCTATGGATAACGGTCAGGGATCAATCCCGAAGGGAAAGTTCCAAGGACAACGCCTCGTAATTTTGAACCACGGTCAGATGACTAGAACAATACCTGAGCTAGCACCCTTTTCTCCAAACTTCCCACCACTCCACGGTGAATGAACAAAAGAAATAAATTTTTAAAAATTACCTTCTATTTATCGGCAAATATATAAAAGAAAATCCAAATGAAAGTGTAATCGCCACAAAATTTCTAAATCCGTGTGAGGAAACAATGTTTTAATTATACTGAATATTTACTCGTAAATATTAGTGCCAAACTTAAGAAACCGTAGCCCTAAGCAGTTTCGTTATCATACCTGTACTCAGCCTTTTAAAAGTAATTAGAAATGGCCACTTTAATATCAGATGCTTGACTTTTGCCAAAGCTTGTTATCCAGTGTAATTTAATTTGAAAAACCTTCAGGGTGCACTTCTTGTAGATAAGAATAGGAGTGCATTTAAAGCGACAGCACTCTGGACAATTATTTTTGATTTCGCATTTACAACAAAACCTTTTAGTGTCTTAATCAAATAAAATAAAATTTAGAGAAAAAATGAAAAATCCTCTTTTCACATAATCAATAATTTAAAATGTATAATTAAAAATACACTGGTGTTAAAAATTAAGAGAATTTTCACTTTGAGGTGATTATCTCCAGAACTACTGGACATATTTTAATAAAATTAGTTATGTACATAGTGTACTGACTTGCTCAAAATTTTAATTACCATCACAAGGAATACTCCCTTTTTGGTTTAAACCATTTTAATGAACTCACAGACACAGTACAAACACGACACACAACATAAATAGAAAAGGTAGTATATATCAAAATCCACACATCTCAGTCTCGATCACTCTCCAAAAAAAAACAACCCACACGTCTCTCGCCACACTCGTTCTTAACTCTTTCCTTTCTCAAAGTCCTTCTGGGCATGCGCAAGAGCGCCATCTATCTTAGTCTGAAGTCTTTACAGACTTATAAACTCCTCCCCACAAGGAGGAAACTTTTCTCGAAGAATGAGGGAAAAGTTTTGATGACTCCACTGCCTGAAAAAGTCTCCAGATAGGTGCAGTCATTGGAAAAGTTCAAGAGTTCAAGTACACAAAATACACTGCACATGTACCAGATTATAGCAATCAGTGCCTTGAACTCAAAAATATTATACAAAAAATTATATACTTATTAAAAATTTAGGAAAACAATTTACACTAATGATAAGAAAAATTTAAAATTTTCACACATAATACAAATATCAAAATAAACAATAAACTTACTAATATAAAATAAAAGGATATGAGGTTTATGGGATGCGACTTAATGAATCAGCATTTTGATGCTGTTTCCCCCTCTTATGGACAACCTCATAATTGAATGGCTGCAGGATCAAAGCCCAACGTAAAAGTCTAGGGTTGGTTCCCGTATTTTTGTCCAGCCAAACAAGGGGATTATGGTCCGTCTGGATGATGAACTTCTGGTGTCCATCCAAATAACATCGCAGCTTTTGGATGGCGAACACGATAGCTGCGCACTCTCTCTCGATGGTACTGTACTTTTGTTCTGCATTTGAGAACTTCCGACTCAAGTACATGACAGGATGTTCCTCACCAATGTCATTAATTTGGGACAAAACGATGCCAATCCCAAGATTTGACGCGTCACATTGGACGAGAAACTGTCTCGAGAAATCTGGACTGTACAACACCGGATTCTCCGACAACCGTTTCTTTAAATTGTCAAACGCCTCTTGACAAGCATCAGTCCATATGACAGCAGCACGACGATTTTTTCCTTTCAGCAGATCTGTAATTGGTGCTGAGAGGACTGAAAAGTCAGGAATGTATTTTCGATAATACCCCGCAAGTCCTAAGAAAGATCGGATCTGCGTCTTAGTCGCAGGGGTCGGAAAGTCCTTTACAGTTTGGATCTTCAATTCTCCAGGTGTTCTCTGGCCCTGACCAACCAAGTGCCCAAGATACTTTACGTACGCACGAGCAAACTGGCACTTAGAAGGCTTGATGTGCAGATGAGCTGCATTCATCTTTTCTAAGACGGTTTTCAAATGTTGTAAATGATCTTCCCAACTTAGGGAATAGATGCCTACATCATCCAAGTAAGGGCATGCAAATTCTCCACAGTCTTTCAACAGTTCGGCCATCAAACGACTAAAGTCATAAGGGGCATTTTTCAAACCGAATGGCAATCTCAACGGTCGAAATGTCCCAAAACTGGTTACAAAAGCTGAATATCTTTGGGCTCGTTTACTCAGAGGTATTTGCCAATAACCTCGGGTCAAATCTAGAACGGTGATATACTTGGCAGCTGACACTTTTTCAACAAGCTGCTCAATGTTTGGCAGAGGAAAGTACTTGGTTCTAGTGACCTTGTTGAGTCTTCGATAGTCGATGCACGGTCTTGCATCCTTTCCTGGTACTTCTACCAGAATAAGAGGAGAAGTAAAATCAGATTCTCCTGGCTCAATGACTTTGAGCGACAGCATCTTCTCCACCTCCATCTTCAAAATTTCTGTTTGGCGTGGAGACATCTTGTAAGGTTTGGCACAGATGGGCCTCTCAGATTCAAGTTCAATGTCATGTTCAGTAAGATCAGTACACCCCGGCTGGTTTGAGAATGAGCTAGAGTATTTTGATAGCAACTCTCTCAGCTGCTCCTTCTGATCTTCTGACAAGCGACCATTTTGTTCTATGTCTTGCCAAATTTGTGTCATTTCCGAGACTTCAGGCTTCTGCTCGAGACTTGGAATGTCCTCGTTGTCACAGTTCCTAATCTCTTTTAGACAGATTAAATTCACATTTTCGGGTCTCTGGAAATATGGCTTGAGCATGTTCACATGGTACACATGGGATTTGTCCTTTTCTGGAAACTGCACAATGTAGTTGGTTTCGGAAAGCTGTTTAACGACTTTCCCTGGGCCGATCCAATGAACTGCCATTTTGTTAGGCCTAGATGTAGCGACAACCAGCACAAGGTCGCCTTCACAAAATTTACGCTTCACAGCCTTGCGATCATACCATAGTTTTTGTTTGTCTTTGGCGTTCTCCATGTTTTGGACGGCTAATTCTTGGCACCTTTTCATGCGGTTTAGTAGCTTGAAGACATATGATACTACGCTAGTCTTCTCTTCCTCGCTTTCCGTCAAGTTCTCGTACAGTAGAGTCATGGGAGTCCTCAAATTCTGTCCATGAACCAGCTCAGCTGGAGTATATCCAGTACTGTCATGAGTAACAACTCGTAGAGCAAACAGGGCATGAGGCAAGATTTTCTCCCAATCAGGTCCTGACTCCAGACACAGGACTCGAAGAATTCTCTTCAAAGTTCTATGTAGTCTCTCCACAGGATTGCTCTGGGGATGATGTACGGAACTTCGCACTACTTTAACTCCAAATTTCTCCAGGAACTCCGTTGTGAGTGCACTTGTAAACGACGTTCCTTGATCACTTTGCAGCTCCCTCGGGAAACCCATCCGACTAAAGATTTGCAGGAAACTATCGACCACGGTTGAAGAACTAAGATTTGGGACAGGAACTGCATCGGGATATTTGGAAGACATGCAAATTGCAGTGATGAGATACCGGTTTCCAGATGGTGTAGTAGGTAAAGGACCACAAGCATCCACATTAATCTTTGTGAAGATCTCCGAGATGACAGGAACGATCTTCATGGGTGCCTTCTTCTTATCCCGAGGTTTCCCGACTCGCTGACATTGGTCACAAGATCTGACAAATTCTTCAACATCTTTGTAACAATTCGGCCAAAAAAAGTTTTTAAAAGAGCATCTTTAGTCTTGGTCACTCCTAAGTGAGCCGCTGTTCCTTCATGAGACAGTTTCTTTAATTGGTCCCGAAACTTCTCTGGAACAATCAGCAGTTTTCTCTGCGTACCATCCTTGTCACTTTTCAGATAGAACAGCATTTGATTAACGATTGCATACTTGGTTTCCTTTGCTAACTCCTCAGCTTCTAGGAAAAGTGGTTTCAACTCTTTACTCTTGCGCTGCTTTTCGACAAAATCATTCCGTGAGGCTTTAATCAGATCTGGAAGTGAGGCTTCTTCCGCCATAGGCAATACCTCTCCGTCTTCCTCTGTTAACACGGTACTGTCATTCTCTTCTCCAGGACTCGACTCAACTGGATACTCTTCAACTTCGGCTGTCAAAAGACTTTTCTGAGCTCTCGTCTGAACTGCATTAATAACTTGGATCTCCAGCTCCTTATCTTTTTTCATACTCTCGATCAGAGCAACGGTTTTGTTACTTAGTAGGTAATGCTCTTGATCCAGAAAACTGTCTCTTAC
Source organism: Meta bourneti (assembly GCA_933210815.1). Taxonomy (NCBI): domain Eukaryota; kingdom Metazoa; phylum Arthropoda; class Arachnida; order Araneae; family Tetragnathidae; genus Meta; species Meta bourneti. The sequence continues at coordinate 55,914,370 of OW119931.1, read as the reverse complement.
AGCAGCTTTCGTAAGGACATGTCCCAATTCGCAGTTCAAATCAACTTCTGCAATGGGCAAGCAGACCGGGCTGTCTACTAATGGAGAAGCGAGCCACACATGCTCACCTGTGTACATATGTGGTTTGATAAATTTTCTGGGAATAAGATCGATGCTGGCACCAGTATCTCTCAAGATAGACATTTGGGCTCCATTTACTGTCCCAGCACTAGTATAAGGAGACATCAACTCAGGCACGTGTCTTCCAAAGACTTCATTGGCAGCTACTACTTCAGATCTCTTGAGCTTCGGGCATTGGGGTCTCAGATGTGATAACGAACCGCATTCATAGCATCGGAGCTGTCTTCTCTTTTCAAACTCTCTTTCACGGTTTTCGTTGCTTGCGGGTTCGGTTTTGACCGGATGTTTGTTCTTGTCATCCTTGAATGGTACTTTGGGTCTACTTCCACTAAAATGTCCCTTTGAATCTTGATAGCCATACTTCTTTGGAAATTCCTTCTTCCTGAAACTCTGCCTGATGGTTTCGTACTCCTCGATCACTTCTGCCAATTCAAAAGGTGTCTTCAACTTCATCCATTTGTCAAGAAAATGCTCCTTGATTTGATCTGGTACACGATACTTCAATTGCTCGGCAACGATTAAATCTTTTAGTTGCTGAAAGGTTTCAATTTCCAATTCAGCAAGCCATTCAGTGAAGTAGCTGTACAGTTCATGAGCATAATTTCTCCATGTTTTCTCTGCTGTTTTCTGATGTCTGTAGAAACACTGTTTCAATTTTTCAGCGTTCATTTTGTATCGTTTCAGAATGAGATCTTTCACAACATCATAATTGTTGGCCACTTCAGGAGGTTCTCGGGCAAGCATGTTAGATAACTCGGCTGGCAAAACGGCCAGCAAATAAGCCACCCAGTCCTCCTTCGGCACTCGAGCCATCTCTGCTTTCCTCTCGAAATTGATCAAATACAATCCCATTTCATCCCCTTTTTCGTCAAATTTGGGAGTGATTTGGGTAAGTTGGATTTTTCTGTTTCTATCCGCCCCATTTTCAGATTCCTCTTCAGACCGGCGAAATTCCTTCTGAGCCATTTCTAGTTTTTTAATTTCGAGTTCATGTTGTCTGACCCTTTCCCGCTCTTGTCGTTCTTCTTCTTGCCTAGCTAATTCTTCCTCACGAATTTTTTCTTGTCTAGCTAATTCTTCCTCACGAATTTTTTCTTGTCTAGCTAATTCTTCCTCTTCCAGTCTATCTTTTATGACTCGTTCCATGATTATCGTTACCTCCTCCCGATCGAAATTTGGGCTTTTTAAAATTATTTGTTTAATATCCGCAACCTTGCACGAAGTTGGTACCTTCTCACCAATTTCTTCCGCAACAGCAATTAAGTCCTGCTTTCTACCAATTGCAAGAAATGCCATGATTAAGGGCCAGGGGAAACACTATCAAAAACCTCTATTAAGGTATTAAATTCCAACAGAATTCACAAGACTTTATCAAAGAATTAAATTCGCTAATTCTACGTTACAACTTTCTTACCGAACAACCAAAAATCAATAGAAATAATTTTCGAACACATAAACAAATTAAAATTTTCATTCATTAAAACAATATCTTTTTTTTAAAGATGTTTTCAAATTGAGAAGAAAATAAACAGTTAAAGAAAAGTTCAACTAAAGAACAGCTGTTTTGAAAATAATACTACAATTAAAATACAATTCAGAATATAAACTCAACTTTCCTGTCTAATCAAGAAAAGGTATTTTCAGTTCAAAAGAATTCCCTTTTCTCTATGAACAATTGATTCACACTCAGAAGCATAAATGCACACACAAAAATATAAAACAGAATATCATTCTTTTCCTTTTCTTTTTTTTCGTCAACAAACACAGGAAGTGAATAATTCAAATCCACACTTTCAGATTTTTTTTTTTCGAGTTCTTTTTCTGAACACAAAATGGTCTCACATTTGCCAAATTAGTTACACAAAGCAATTTCAAATTACTAACAAAAATTTCCTTAAGTACACAAGTTAGACATTCAAAATTCCGCAAAATAAATAAACAATTCTAAGGGGTTTCTTAGTCATTTAAATGAGCAACAAATGAAAATGACAATTTCAAAACACTCCAAAACTCTTTTAAATGAATTTCCGATTCATTCAGAAATATAACAAAATATTTTCCAAAGCAAAATAACCCAAGACGCACTAAATATTGAAAATTCTAGGCATTTGGTGCTGTTGACAACACTCATCAAAAAGAATTATACTTGTAATTCAAACTATATACTTCTACACCAAATTTTTAATTCTATTTTGAATCATACAACAGAATCAAATCAAATTTTAACAACACTTCAATTGTCATCAGATAGCATCATACAAAAGAACACAAAACAAACTAGGCTATCTCAATTTAAAATTTTAAAATAATTCTCTTTTCTTAGAAAACAAAACTCAAACTGACCATTTGAATAGTTCTAATTCTAACCATTCAGAACAGAAAATTCTTTTTTATATACCACATGAGTGTCCTAATTTTTTTTTTTTTTTTTTTACAATCAAACAAAATTTTAACTATATCAGTCTAGCTAAAATAAGAATAGTTTTGCAAATCAACAGAATAAATTTGCCTTTCAAAATCAGACAAAATTTTAACTATATCAACCTAGTTAAAATAAGAACACTTTTTCAAAATTATCACTCCTTTTACCAAACAAAATTTTAACTATATCAGCCTAGTTAAAATAAGAGAGCATTTTTGCATATTACAACTGCCTTTTACAAAACCAAAACTGCATGAAACCAAAACAACGATTCTTCAATGAACCAAAACTCAACATGCAAAACTTTACAAATTACAATTAAAAAGGCACTGTTGCTAATGAAATCTGGTACTCACCCAATAATTTGCACTGGAGATATCAGCAATACCAGGATCGTATCCAAACGGCTGCCACCATTTCTTCGTCGTCTGTACTGACTTGCTCAAAATTTTAATTACCATCACAAGGAATACTCCCTTTTTGGTTTAAACCATTTTAATGAATTCACAGACACAGTACAAACACGACACACAACATAAATAGAAAAGGTAGTATATATCAAAATCCACACATCTCAGTCTCGATCACTCTCCAAAAAAAAACAACCCACACGTCTCTCGCCACACTCGTTCTTAACTCTTTCCTTTCTCAAAGTCCTTCTGGGCATGCGCAAGAGCGCCATCTATCTTAGTCTGAAGTCTTTACAATAGGTTGAAATAATACAAAAAATTAACCATGCAACAATTATGATACAAACGCATAATCATGCGTAAGACTCATCAGCGCATGGTCTAAAACAGAGGTTACAATATTGACACAAAAAACGGTTTAGTGGAGGTATGGTACCCTCTTATACAGCTCTCACAATGTGAATTCATACTAGAAATGAGGCAGTTTATAAATACCTGTGGCAGTTGGTCCCACTCCTCCAGTAACGCTGTTTTCAGATCCTGGATGGTTCTGGACGGGGAAGGCGAGTTGCAATTGCTCTACCAAGAGCGTCCCAGATGCTCTATAGGGTTTGGGTCTGGTGATCTGGATGGCCAATCCATCCGATCACCACTTTCCAGATATTCGTCGACCAGATGAGCCCTATGTGGGCAAACGTTGTCGTCCATAAAAATGAAATCAGAGCCAACTGCACCCTTGAAAAGGCGAACATAGGGCTCCAAGATCTCATCCCTATATCTCACAGCAGTCACAAAACCTCTGTCAAAGACATGGAGGTCTGTGCGCTCATCCAATATGATGCTTGCCCAGACCATGAAACCTCCGATGCCATAATGGTCTCTTTCTCTGATGTTGGTGGACAGGTAGCTGGTCCCTGGGTCTTTACAGATGAACGAACGTCGAGAATCCGAGGTTAGGCTGAACCAGGACTCGTCAATGAATAAGACGATACCCACTGAACCCTAGTCCAAATTTGATGATCTCTGCACCGTGTTAAACGGGCTATCCTGTGCGCAGAAGTGAGCGGGATGCTAACAGCAGGTCTTCTTGCAAACAGACTTCTCTCATGCTTTCTGGAAACAGTAACCCTTGAAACTTGGCTTCCTGTGGCCGCGCGAAGGTCACGAGAGAGCTGAGAAGCTGTTGCACTCCTGTTACGAAACGGTGTAATGGACAAATATCGATCTTCATTGGCCGTCGTGGCTCTTGGACGACCTTACCCAGGCTTTCTCTCTACGGATTCGGTATCCTTAAACTGTTTCCATAAGTTGGACCCGACGCTGGGCGTTACATTCAAGTCTCTAGCAATCTGCACTTGAGACTGTACTGTTTCCAGCCTCCCAACGATTCGCCACCTTATTACATCATCCAAACGTGGTGGTTACTCATTTTAACTGTTTGCTTTTGAATTTCATCGAATGTTGCAAAAAAACACCCCAAAATTTGCCGATTTGTGCGAGTGAACGAAGCGCGGAAATTGTCACGTGCGCTTAGAAAGCCTGTTCCTCTAAATCAGTGGTAGTCAACCTGGTCCCTACCGCCCACTAGTGGGCTATTCAAGCTTTCATGGTGGGCGGTAGGGGTTTTGTCCGATGCTGAAGCTACTTTCCGTTATCACCGCGCATCTGTGACTCAATGACAGAGGAGGTCGTACTCCACTGTAGTATTCATGACGAGGGCGGGTTGTACCAGTGGCCATCACTCAAGTTAAGTTCGATTCATGGTGGGGCCATTACGTAGTTAGATTTGGGAAAGTAAGCATGTGCCTACGGCTCCAAACAAGTTTTATAAATTGTGTGAAATATTGTGAACCCATGTCTCAAAAAGAGAAATATGCTCGTGGCGGAGTATCTGAAGATGGGTTTCATCGTATCTGTTGTATATAAACAACTCCGAATGGTGTTTACTGTGTCATTAAACATTATCCAACGAAGGAATGAAGCCAAGTTGATTGCGAGAACATCTTGCTACAAAGCATCTAAAAGGTAAAGGCAAGTCCATTAAATATTTTCAGGAAATATATAAAAAATTTCAAAATCGTCCAACAATCCTTGCATCATTTAAGAAACAACATACAACGAACTAAGATGGATTAACTGCCGCTTATCGCATTTCACAATTAATTGCAAAAAGTGGTAAAAGCTATAATATTGGAGAAAGGATACTCTCTATAAAAGAATTTATCTCAACAGTAATGCATCGAATATACCTGAAGCTTTAAAAACGTTGCCCCTAAGTGATAGCACAGTAAAGCGACGAATTGAAGAAATGGCAGTTAATGTTGAAAATAAACTTATAGGTATTCTCCAAAACTCTTCACTTTCTATACAATTGAACGAGTCTACCATTGAAGATAATAAAGTTTTATTGATGACATATGTACGTTATTTTGATGAAAACAATACATTATGGGAAGAAATGCTATTCGCAATAAATCTCATTACAGATTCAAGAGGATTATCAATATTTAATGCTGTGAAATCCTACTTTGCAAAAAACAATATACCTTTAAACAATATTGTTGCATGCACTACTGATGGAGCACCATCAATGGTAGGTCGCTATTGTGGGTTTGTTGCTTATTTGATGGAAGAAGTGCCAAATGTTTCATGTATTCATTGTGTGGTGCACAGACAACATCATGTAAGAAAACGTTTAAGTACAAGTCTCCATTTATCATTAACTATAATAATTAGAGCTATAAATAAGGTAAAATCCAATGCCAAACATGATAGAATGTTTCGACAGCTGTGCCAGGACAATAAGGAATTTATTAGGTTACTTTTACACACAGAAGTTCAGTTTCACTGTCAAAGGGTACATGTTTGTCTCGTTTTGTAGCATTATACGATAGTGTCATACTTTATAGTGTCATTTTTTGAAAGTATTAATGAGACCAATCTCTGTCAACAATTAAAAACAGTAAAGAATGATGCATTTTATTTGGCAGATATTTCAAGAGATTTAATGAAATCAATTTGCAGTTTCAAGGAGCTAATAAAACTCTTATCAAGTGCCAAAATATTTTGTCATTTATCGACAAACTTGATCTTCGTTATAATCTATTGAAGAGAGAATTTCATCAGTTTCCCGAATTATGATTAATAAAAGATGATGTAACTCCAGAGGAGATTGAAAGATTCAGTAGCCACCTTAACGAACTTAAATTGGATATGGAAAAACGATTTATAGATATTTTTAACTTGAAGGTCTATGACTGGATGAAAAATCCTTTTACTGCAAATATTGAGGAGGATGGTACAACTTGCCAAGAACTGTTAGAATCTAGATATTATGAAGAGAGTACATATAATTTCGATAGTGGTGGATATGAAAACCTATGGCTAAATAAAAAATGCCTGTTTTATATCCAAATATGTGGAAAATGATATTCAATTTATTGATACCTTTCTCTTCCTCATATCTTACAGAATCAGGCTTTAGTGCTGTTAATCATATTATCACCAAACAGAGAAACCGTCTGAATATTTCCGAAAGAGGCCTTCGTCTGTTCCTTACGGAAATTGAGCCAGATATCAAATATTTAGTTTCGCAGCATCAGCCTCAAAGATCTCATTAATAATTAATTAAAGGTCATTTAATAGACTTTATATTTAATTTTATTTTTCTTCAATTTAAGCAGCTTCCGCACTAGTGGCAGCATCAAATTAAATTTTCTGTGTATTATAAACATATGCAAAGAATAAATAAAAATATAAATTTAACTACATATTTTTACTAAACCTCCACTCAAAAATTACGAGTACTTTGCAGTTGCTCTAAATTAAGTTACTGCGGAACCGGTGGGCGGTTAGAAAATTTTAGATACAAAAGTGGGCGGTAGGTATAAAAAGGTTGACTACCCCTGCTCTAAATACACCGCCCACACGCACGTGTACGCTTACGTATTCGACACTTAAGATTTGTATCTTTGATTGGAAGCATTAATTTGACCTTTCGTTCTGTACTTTTTGAGAAATTCGACAAAATATGCAAATTTTCTTAATTTTGAACATCAGTGTATTTCAATGTTCTAAAATTCGTACCTAGGCAAATTTAATTTCAAATTTTTTGTATTTTCCTTGTATTTTCCAAATTTTTTTTCATAGGTTTGCATGTACTGATGTTATTTATTTTTTCACAAATATTTTCATAGTTGGTAGTTGAGGTGGGTAGGTTGGTAGTTGAATTTAAGTTGCACTGTAGCAACACAACGGGCTATTGACGACAGTCCGGGATCAACCCCGAAGAGGAAGATCCGGGGACACCTCATCTTTTTAAACCACGGTCAGACGACGGGGTCAATACAACGCACTCTTCAAACTTCCACATCACGCCAACGTGAGAACATTTAAGGAACATTTTTAGCGTGCACCAGTCCTCACATCTCCACATACACGACGATCTTTAATTGTATCGAGTCTTGAACTCGCAATCCTCCGGTTGATAATGACTGCCAACTGGCTACCCCGGCTCCAAATATTTTAATAATAGACCTTAAAAACAATGATGAAACACATCATTGTTTTTTTTTATCAATTTTTTAACAATTAACTATTCTTATACACCCCTGTCAAATGCATCATAAAAATAGCTATAAAAAGTTTTTAATCAATCTACATTGATTTCATAAAGTGTCTCAACATTTTAAATAGTGCATTGTAGAACAGAAAGCTGAGAAAAAAGAGCTTTTATAGTTTTAAAAATAATCGGTTTCACTCTTGACATTCTATGGATAACCTTTAATAACTTTTAACTAATGTAGTTATAATTATGAAATTTGGCCCACAAATTCCTTAAAACTGTGCAACTAATATAAAACAATAACAAAATCGATATTTTTGGTCATTTTTAGACATTGCTCATGTACCATGTCCCCTTAAAGCACAAAGTTAATCAATGAATATTTCACTTCTCTGCTGTTAGCATTTTCTTTTCTGTTAATCATCTCGAAAAATGTTTCGGAACTGCACAAATGTTTAAAAACTACGATGTCCCGCTTTCACAATTCATTCCTACTGCACGTTGGTAACCACAACTCCATCCACTAAGAGAATATTAGTTCACAACGAATATTCAAAAGCCACCACATTCCCTCCCCTAATTCATTCCTACTGTTCACTGGTAACCCTCACTCCTACGATTTGGAAAGCACAGTGGCAATTAAACGGAATTTACCCAACACTTAGAATTCTTTCTCATACTCTTCGCAGCTATTGCTCGGTCACCAAATCTTCCACTGAACGGCATTCAGAACGGAACCAGAGCCGGGAATTGTTTACACCAGAGAAAGCATTCTACTGTGATTTCGATTGCAGAAATTGGAAATTGGATATTGGACATTTCAGACGTGTGTCCGGGTAGGACGCAAGGGAATGGAGGGGTGGATGTTTGTTGGGGAGTATTATTACCTGGTGATCGTGGAAGAGGGACACAGGGAGATTCAGCAATGGAAATTGGCCTTCATTGGGGTAGAGGTAGGGTATGTCAACTTCCGCGTGGATAGAGCTTGAAGTGAAACGGGTGGCTTCGACAGGTTTGAGTGGAGTTTGCTAAATATTTTACAAAATGGGAGATTTATAGAAGTTTGGTAATAGTTAGAGTCTCGCATTGAGGCATTATAACAGAAGTATTTAAACCCTCATGGTGATTGTCTCCACGAGGTATATAGTCATTAGCAAAATTGACCAGATCTTGATGGACGAGATATCTCGTCACTAGCAATACTGACCAGATCTTGATGAACGAGATATCTCATCATTAGAACAAAATTGACCAGATCTCGTTTCTCGTCATCACCTAAAAATCGGCAATATCTTGATGACGATGTATCTCGTCATTAACAAAATTGGTCATATCTTGATGAACGAGTTATCTCGTCGAAAATACTTGGAGAATCTTAAGGTTGATGTGGTAGCAGTGCCGTTAATTCTATTTGGTTCAGTTGAAATTAAATGCGATTAATTTCGAAATCACATCGAATCGTAGAAATTAATCCTTTAACCCTCTCAGGCGTATTATGCTGGAAATAGTTTTAAAAAATGATTTGAGGCAAGACGAATCACCTTGTATAGAACCTTTGAGGGATACACAAGAATATATCTGTCCTACAACCTGCCGTCTTCCCTGTACGACTTCTAACCAGTTTTAACCTTCTAGGCCGTTAGAACCTTTCCTAGGATTCTTTCAACTAATAGATGTGGTTATTTAGTCATGTGTATTGTGGGAGAAAAGCACCTCTATATTACTCAGAACTCTAGTGACGCTCAGAGGGTTAATGACTTTCGCTCACAATACAAAAATTTGATTTAATTTTTAGAATTTTAAAAGATGACGGAACATCTTATTCTCACGTTCCATCCCTTATACATCAGAATATCGTATAGGAGAATACATATCTAACGGCCTTAATATAACCCTTGAATATTTATACATCTAGCCTTAACCATTTTAATGTGGGATGCCAGATGTCCCATCGCCCCTTAAATTAATTTTCACTTAACACGATATGCTGTCATTTCAGATTATAGAATTTTATGATAAATTCTCAAGAAATTTCCTAAAAATCAAATTTAGATTATAAGAATTTCTCAAAGTGCTTGCTTACGTTTTATCAGAGACACCATCTTTCTCTTTTTCAGTTTCGCATCAGATGGTGCAATATTGTTTAAAGAAAATATTACTTCACAACTCCGAGTCACTATTGGAAAATCTAATTTCAGTAATAAAAATAATCGATGTTTTGAAAATATGCAATTTTCGTTAGCAAATACCATCTTAACACTTCAATCAATGTCTAGTATAGCTCAACTTACACAAAACACAGACCAAAACAAAAGCGAGCGATCTAAAAAGCAGACTTCTTTCCGATCCCTCTTATATTGTTACAGAATCCATAAAGCCTGCTGCATCGATTAATCGAATGTGGAATCTACCCCATTCTTCGCGTGACTTTCCATTCATCTCACATCGGGGGACAAAGCATCCTAAAAGGAAAGGACCGAAACCCAACACGCAGTATTTAAGGTGCTAATGATTCCACCTTGGATGGGTCAGCGTCGATTCCGCGGAAGACAAATGGATTCTGTTTGCGTTTAATGAGAAATCGAAAGCTTAAGATAGAGAGCTGGGAAGCCATGTCGGGGCCCGAATTTTCGAGAGAAAATTAATAAACGCTAAACTTGTTTTATGGAGGGTCTTGTTTCTTTTTCGATAGGGAGTTTTCTGAAAAAGATGCTGCTTGGTGATTTTGGGTGGATAGATAAAGCTGTGTTGGTTTGAGAAAGTAACGATGTACTGAGTGATTCTTTATGATCTTTTTAATCGTGGATGGTTCTGATGGAATCAGAACTGTGGAATGTTAATCTGTTATATCTTTCTTGAGATTTTTCTATCCCAGTGTTTTTGTGTGGCTCTATAGAATAAGAACTTTAAAGTTTTTATATCAGACTGAGATACTACACAGGGTTATAGGAAATACCTTTACTGGAAAAACTTTAAAGAGAAGTAGAGTTCTTCAAAATAAAAAAAATTGTCAAAGAATGTGTGTAAAGCTGTAGAATAAAGCTGTATTTTTGTAAAGCTGAATGTTCCTTGATATCCTTTTATCGTTAATGGTTCTAGTATAATAAGAGGTTTAGAATTTGATGAATATTTCACGAGATTTTTCTATTATAGTTTTGTGCGGTTCTGTAAAATAAGAGTTTATCTAAGACGGAGATACAGGGTGATTTGAATTTTCATGGCCAAACTGTAAAAGATGGTAGAATGCAACAAAAAATAAGCCTTTTTTTCAAAGGCTTTACTCCATTCTTTGAGTGATTTTCCATTAATCTCACACTGGGGTACAAAGGATCCTACGAGGAAAAGGCAGGAACCCAACACATGGTATTTAAGGTGTTAATTCAAGGTGTTCTAGTAGAATAAGAGTTTAAAATACTTATCTAAGACAGATACTATAAATATAATTCAAAATTTCATGGCCAAATTTTAAAAGGGTGGTAGGATGCATCAAAATAAATATTTTTTTGCCAAAGAATATATGTAAAGCTAAATATTTCTCGATATTTTTTTATCATTGGTGGTTCTGATAGATTCAGAACTTTGGGGTGCTTGTTTGTTATATTTTCTTGATTTTTCTATTAGGTTTTATATGGTTCTGTAGAATAAGAGTTTTAAAATGCTTATCTAGAACCAAGATACCATACACGGTGATGCGAAATTCCGTGGCCAAACTTTAAAGGATTGTAAGGTGCATCAAAATAAACATTTCTTGTCATAACGTATCAAGTAAGACACACTAAGTAAAAAAATTTCTGGATATGATTTTTTAGCTCTTCTATATCAGAAGGTGATCTTAAAGTTAGTGAAGTCCACTTTCATTTTTCTTTACATAAAGATTAGATCTTCTTGAGTGAGTACAATTTCCCCCCTTCGTTTCTACATAAGTATGTTTTTTGACTTAGCGTGTTCCACTTGCAAGTCGACTGTATGCAAATCTGTATTTTTGTAATACTGAATGTTCCTTGATATATTTTATCATTGTTAGTTCTATTACAGATACTTACCCAAAACTGAGATACCATAAAGGATGATTCGAAATACCCTGACCAAACATTTAAACAGTGGTAGTATTGAACTCTTTGTTAAAGAATGTATGTCTGCAACTTCTATGTGAAGGGACTGTTTGGTACGTTTGAAAATAGTTCTTTTCTTAAACTCCGTTATTCACAAAGTGGATTTCGCACGTGATAAAACATTGGCATAAGTTGCCCGACTCCGAAATTAAATTCAATTGGTCGAAAGAGGCAGGTGTGATGACTAAAAAAGATAAAAAGGAATGGAGAAAGAACGACTTTGACACGGAGAGACTTTTGTATATAGTGTAGAAATGTATAACTGTAAATAAAGGTCTGACTTAACCCTCCTGGTGGTTTATCTTCGAGTTAAAAACTACCCTCTAGTGGCCAGTCTCTGGTACAAAAACCTGTTCTAAATTGCCACTAGTTCTGGGCAAGGGACAATTTTTGTTTTCCTACTGGGATCTTCATTCCCTTGGAGTAATAGGGCAGTTTTGTCAAGACGAGGTATCTTAACCATAGCAAAATTGACCAAATATGTGACTAGATACCTTGTCGAAACAATTGGAGGGTTAAATTTTCTTATCAAGCTTGGTTGCTTATCACGCACCATGGTGCATGAGAAAATTTTACCGAGCATTATACGAAAATCGAAATCCCTGACAGGCATATAATGTATAACGCATGGATCTGGCAATGGAAACGGAAGATAAAAAATTAGCACTCTTTCAAAATTTGAACTTTTCTAACTTATTATGGAGTTTAGGATTGCCATACATCGATCCTTCATGAGAAGTTGGACCACCCAAAATGAAGAATGTTTTCATTTATCCCTCCTGTTGGTTGTCTTGACGAGGTATCTCGTCATTAGCAAAACTCAAAACTGACCAGATCTTGATGGAAGAGATATCTCGTCATTACTAGAAACCTTACCAGATCTTGATCTCGTCCTCATAAAAGAATCGATATATATTGATGACGGAATATCTCGTCATTAGCGAATTTGATCAAATCTTGATGGACGAGATACCTCGTCAAAACACTTGGAGGATTAACAAACGATTCTCCTAAAATAGAACTTTACTTAACGTTGCTTGTCTTATGTTTGGCGTGACATGGTTAAGTATGATGTTTGTGCCTTAAAAACACAACCAATCGACTTAAACTAGAACAAATTGTGGTAACAAAGAATATATTTTACCAACATTAAACTAAGATATTCTTGGTCATCTGTCAAATTAACATTCTTAGAGTTGTATCATTTTTGAGATGATCTAAGTGATAAACACTATTTGAGAAGCTCTTTCTGCCAAGCTAAATGTAGGTTTTGGTAGTTCTTCTGTGGAGGAATGTGTTTCTTACATGTATTCAGAATGAGACGTCACTTGTACTTTTCAAATGTAATTTCAGCTAGTCTTCAATAAAAATTCCAAAGAATAAATGTCGAATCTAGAAAAGATAGTTGATTAGTCAACCCCAATTACATTAACCAAATGTTGTCAAAAAGGCGATAAACAACATTTTACGGTAAACCCGATACGGATCATGAAAGATCATTTGGGTAATTTATTTTAAGTAAAATATTCGTATTCCGTCTGGTTTGTTTATTTTTACTCTCGAAATCCCTCTTAAACTTTCGTTGAATATATTAAAGTAATTAACAGAGAATGCATAATTTTATGTTACATAATCTTCTTAGATGTATATCGTACTCCATATTGTTTGTAAATTCTTTTATAAGATTATCGCAGTCATTTGTAATGTTGAACTACAATTCACTGTATACTAATTTACATTTATACTATTTATTTATAATTTACATTATATATTTATTTTTTACATTTACATAGGTAGGTAGGGAGTTGAATTAACGTTACACTGGAGAAACTCATTGGCGATGATCCGAGATTAATCCTGAAGGGAAAGAACCGAAGACAACGTAGATTTGAACCACAGTCAGATGACCAGTCACACCTGACCTGGCACCACACTCTCCAAACTTCCACACTACGTCAATGTGAGGACATTTGAGGCCACGGCATATTTAATGTGCACAAGCTCCCACTTACACGACCGTTTGGTTGGATCGAGTTTCAAACTTGCAACCCTCCGGTTGCAAATCCACTACTTTTCCAACCAGGCTACACGGCTCTTACATTTATACACTTAAATGAGCAGTGCCTTATTGAAGATATGGCATTGATATATATGGACATAAGGGTACTAATCACGTAGAAAAACATCATTCCACAGTAGAGAAAAGACAAATTAAGGAAAAACCGATGCTCATATTCAAAATTATTCCTCCTAGGTTTCCTTCCTTTGATTTATTTGTTGCAGTTACTTATGATCGCAAAAATCATCCTCCCACTTCGGATGTCTAATTAAGTTTCGTTAATTATTGCAGCGCCGCCATTTGGATGATTCTCAGTTACATAAGCTGGCGAACGCGAAATTGAAGAATAAATGAAATGACCATTAGGAACACTGGGAAAGGAATAAGAAAATCTTAAATTAAGTTAAGCATGCAATTACCAAGCGTTTTTGTTTCTCAACGAAATAGTCACGTGGTGTAATTAACGCTGGAGAAATTTTCGTCTTCTTTTGGAATAAAGAATTTAAACTGGATGATTGTTTGTGGAAAAGATATCAGAATGAAAATGGCGCAACTCTCAGCATCTTTCTTTTTAACGAATTGAGTTATGTTTCGTGTATATCTGATGGTAGATAAAATAATGTCTGCGAAAATTGCTTACAGTAAATTTTAGATACAGTAACGAAGTCAGTAAGAAAAACCTATGAAAAAGATTATTCTAATTATTGGCCTTAGCTTTGGTTTCAATGAAATTTAAACAACGTTAAACATCGAGTGAAAAATTAGAGAATGAAGAGCCTAAAAATTAATAACATAATTTTTTATCGTATTTTCAAGGAAATTTTAGGTTCGAGAACGGTTGTTACCATTTACTACATAAAAGTTTCATTTACAAACGTTTGAACATTATGAGAAAGTTATTTTTTTATAAAAGATTAATAACTCTATGAGTCACGAAATTTCTGATTAGTGTTGTACTGCTTTCTCCCTGCAACACACATAATGACTAAATAAACACGTAGATTGGTGGAGAAAATCCTAGGAAAGATTTTATTAGTGCGGTAGGTCAAAACAGATTAGAATTCATACAAGGAAAGCTGCCGATTGTAGAACGGATAAATGTGCGTGCAGACCCCTTCAAAATGTCTCTTATACCTGTATCTTACAAACACAAAAAGTCTTCCAGTAAGTCTTATTTAATGAAAACAGCTTTGAAATATAACGAGAGCATTCCCAAAATTCATTATTCGACATTTAAAAACAAGTAGTTTTTAGACAAAGATAAACTATCAGAAGGGTTAAAACTCCTCTCATTATAGAGAAAGAAGGATCAATTAACAAAAGAAAAATTTAACACTCACATTTTTCAAACTTCTTAAATCAAAATTTTCCAGCAAAGAGCAAATATAGCATAATTCTCAAATTTACACAAATTGTACCTTTTGTAGCTCATACGTTTAGGTGTAACCCGTACACTTCTACATTTATGCGATGCAGATAGGTAGTTAATTAAAGTCGCGCTAGAATAACACAATGGGCTATTGGCGATGGTCCGGGATCAACTCCGAAAGGAAAGATCCAAGGATAACGCCTCGTAATTTTGAACCCCTGTCGAATGACGAGAACAACACCTGAGAGCTAGTTAAAAACTCCAAACTACCACAAAAACTACACTCTCTAAACTACCACAAAAGGCAAACCTGAGAACATTTGAGGCCGAGACAGATTTAACGTGCACCAGCCCTTGTGTACACGACTGTCTTTGGTTGGACCGAGTTTAGAACTCGCAACCCTCCGATTGCTAATCCGTTGCTCTTCGGCAACGCGGCACCTTTATAAGCTGCAGATCACATCCGTGTAAACAGCTCCAATTCATCAAGCAGCCGACGAAAAGACAAATCACAACGCACAACACTAACGGCCCATAACACACATCGAACAAACCATCATTTTTCTCGGAACTATACCATTTCGCATCCCCACGACACATACTCAGGGGCGAAAAAAAGATAATGGAGTGAAAAAACCTCTGCCGGCTATGGAAAAGGAAAAAAACCTGCAATTAGTCATTAGCGAACTATAATGAAAATCCTGCCTGCACAGGAAGACATCGAACCTAATAAGAGCCAAACACTCCTGACGTGCAGAGCTATCGTTGTAATAGTCTAATCCATCATCCAACACCTGGGCATGCTCTTCCATTAAACTCATTCAACGAGAATATCTGCTCTAGGATTTTTTTTTCTTTCTTTTCTCCTTCATGACTCTTTTTCTTTTGGGGTGTTTTTCTTCGGGCACTTCATCGCGTGGACTTCTAATGTTCTGTCGGGAAACTTCCTTCCATGGATGGAACAGTGTCTTCGAGAGAGGTCGCCGGTGAATGATGAGGCAGAAACATGCCGGAGGGGCATGGCTTGGTTTTTATTGGAGGAGGTATCAATAGGGTCTTGTAGCAATAGCCCACTCAAGGATTAAACTTCTATCAGAGTGGGGAGATAGTGCTGGAACAGAGAAGTTGCAGCACTACTACCCCACTATTATTAGTAATTGTAATTTTAGTTTTAGTATTATGATGCATGAATTTGAATTTGTAAATCTGTAACAGAACACAACACTGTATCATTCCGTAACGACTTGCGATATTGTCCTTCCTAGGATAGAACAGTATCTTCGAGAGAGGTGAGGTTGGCGGTGAATGATGAGGTAGAAACATGCCGGAGGGGCATGGCTTGGTTTTTATTGGAGGAGGTATCAATAGGGTCTTGTAGCAATAGCCCACTCAAGGGTTAAACTTCCATCAGAGTGGGGAGATAGTGCTGGAACAGAGAAGTTGCAGCACTACTACCCCACTATTATTAGTAATTGTAATTTTAGTTTTAGTATTATGATGCATGAATTTGTGTTGAATTTGAATTTGTAAATCTGTAACAGAACACAACACTGTATCATTCTGTAACGACTTGCGATATTGTCCTTCCTAGGATAGAACAGTATCTTTGAGAGAGGTGAGATTGGCGGTGAATAATGAGGTAGAAACATGCTGGAGTGGATGGCTTGGTTTTTATTGGAGGTCAATAGGGTTTTGTAACATTGTTGTTATTCAATGATTAAGCTTCTATAACAGATGGGGGACTGTAATGGAGCAGAGAATTTACACGAATGGTCTTAATTGGAACTATTTTTTGTATTTTAATATTATGCTCGTGAATTTGTATTGAATTTGAATTTGTAAATCTGTAACAGAACACAACACTGTATCATTCTGTAACGACTTTCGATATTGTCCTTCCTAGGATAGAACTGTATCTTTGAGAGAGGTGAGGTTGGCGGTGAATAATGAGGTAGAAACATCCTGGAGTGGATGGCTTGGTTTTTATTGGAGGTCAATAGGGTTTTGTAACATTGTTGTTATTCAATGATTAAGCTTCTATAACAGATGGGGGACTGTAATGGAGCAGAGAATTTACGCGAATGGTCTTAATTGGAACTATTTTTTTGTATTTTAATATTATGCTCATGAATTTGTATTGAATTTGAATTTGTAAATCTGTAACAGAACACAACACTGTATCATTCTGTAACGACTTGCGATATTGTCCTTCCTAGGTTAGAACAGTATCTTCGAGAGAGGTGAGGTTGGCGGTGAATAATGAGGCAGAAACATGCCGAAGGGGATGGCTTGGTTTTTATTGGAGAAGGTATCATTAGGGTCTTGTAATGTGCCCACTCAAGGATTAAACTTCCATCAGAATGGAGGAGATACTGCTGGAACGGAGAACTTGCATGTATGGGCTTCATAATTGTAATTACTAATTTTATTTTAGTATTATGAACGTGAATTCGTGTTGAACTTAAATTTGCAAATCTGTGACAAAACACAACGCTGCACCATTTTGTTGCGACTTTCAGGTGAATGATGAGGCAGAAATATGCTTGTAACGATATAACCACTCAATGAATAAACTTCCATAATACTGGAATACAGAAATACTGGAAACAGGATAATACTGGAAAACAGAGAATTCATGCATGGATTTGGTTGTTGCTACTTATTTAAGTGTCAGTATCATGTATGTGATGTTATGTTGAATTTAAATTTCTCGATCTGGCGGTATTTGTATTGTGCCTTTTCTATGGACATTTTCACTCGTTGCTTTATAAAATAATGCTTTCCAATTGTTTGAACTTTTCTGCTTACTGTACCAATGGGATTTAGATCAGGACTCCAGACCACTCGGCCTTAAAACGAATTTTTTTCTGTTAAAATCTTATTTTCATGGAATTCGATGTTAAGAAAAGGAGCCCAATTTTGCACCTTTTCATATTTTTGTGAACTTTTGGGAGGCCAGTTCATGGCCTCTAGAAATTTACTGAAAGGTATCAAATTCTTCTCTCTAGAGTATCTCTATAGTTTTCAGATTTTTATTTCTGTTGTTAATGAAAGAGTTGCCTGTGACTGAAGCGAACTCCCTTTCCGTTTCCTACCGATCCATCACCTGCTTGTAAAAAGTTCTTGGCTCTTTCCTCAAATCAAGTCAATATAATGTCCAGTCATCTTCCTTTACGAGATCCCGTTTTCCCCTTATTGCATACTAATGTTAACAATCTGTCTCAAAGACATAAGCTTCCATACTCATTCCAAGCGTGCAAACTTATGAACCTGCTTCGAGTGGTTTCCATTTTACGACAAATTAATGTTCTTATCCCTTTAATCATAGCTTTTTAAATTTAAAACCCGTATTCCTTTTTGTTTTCGCTTAAGGTCATTCGAGAAAATGTAATCTATTTTTTCTGGAATGATGGATAAAATGATATGGACTTTTTCTTTCCAATCATCAAAATTTGCCAGCATCCTATCAATCTTTGTTCTAATTAAATCTGTTATTAATTGCAATGAGGTCTTTCCATTTGATTTTAAGTTTCAAAGTAGTACCTCCTCTCCAGTTAACTTCTGAGAGTTCAACATTTAACCCTCCTGGTTGTTGTCTTGACGAGGTATCATGTCATTAATGAAACCATTGGATCTTGATGGACAAGATATCTCGTCATAGAAGAAAACTGAGCAGATCTTAATCTCGTCACCATGAAGAATTTGGCGATATCGTGATGACGAGATATCTCGCCTTTAGCAAAATTGGACAGATCTTGATGGACGAGATATCTCGTCGAAACCAATTGCAGTGTTAATATAGCACTTTAAAACGAAGACTTAACTTTATTCTATTGCTCATGACGTAAATTCTTTAATATATTCCGCTGTTAATTCCCAGAGGGACACATACGCATATACGTTCGACGACGTGTAGTCTTCCCTGCATGACTTCTAATCACTTTCGACTTTCTTGAACAATAGAATGATTCATGGTATTATTTCAACCAATGAATGCAATTATTTTGTCGTTAAATATATAGGTAAAAGCAATACTGCACTACTTGGAAATATCGGTGACATTTAGAGATAAAGAAATTCTATGGTATATCAGTCGTGTCTTTTTGGACACGCTAGTTTCAAAAAAGTATCGTCAACTTCATTCACTTTTTTATTGATTTGATTGATTGATTTTATTTTTATGAATAAGCTTTTCCATGCCATGTACTTAGTTTATCTTTTACAATTTTAGCAAGAAACTTCTCTAGTATATAGGGTGTTTCGAAAATATCGGAACAAATTGCAAAGGGCGGTAGAGGGTTCAAAACGAGCATTTTTGTCAAAGAATGTGCGTCAGGAAAAAACGGTTTAAAGACGCTTTGGTCAATCAACAACATCGTTTCTGAGCCGTAAGGCGTCATTCCCGCTAAGAGTTTCAACGGCAAGCTCCGAATTCGTGTAGATATGCTTGCCACTAAAACTCCGAGTGGGGAAAGACGTTTTACGCTACAGAAACGATGTTATCGACACGTAACCAGCGCCTTCTATAACCTAAACGCGGCATTTCCGGACACACATTTTTTGACAAAAATGTTCATTTTAGGCCCTTCTAACGCCCTTTACAATTTGTTCAGATGTTTTCGAAACACTCTAGACTTTCGAAATACACTCTAAGTATGCTAATATAGTTCCGTAATAACCCTGCTGTAACGACGCCACAAGCTGACGAGACTCAAATCACTGACAGCCTATTATCAGTCATCCTCATTTGCAAAACATTTGCCCCGAACACCACTCAAACCATCCGGAACAATCACCTCAACTTTCCAGCAATACCTACACACGGAAGTTGACGTGCACTTCGCCCCGATTAGCGACGCAAGACAAGCGCTAATTGCCCGATCGCAATTCCTCCGTCTCCCAGAATATTCTCCAATTTCCCGGAAACCGCAGAGATCTGAAAGGATCCAGGATCCATTTTCGATTCCTCCGGGCAGAATCACAATGGAAATGCTTTCTCGTGCCATATTCCAGTACCCCTACTCATCCAGTCTCTGTGCGTGTTTGGTAGCAGGGCATAACAGTGTGTGGAGTTTGAGAAGGATATCTGAGTGTTGGGTAAACGCATTTAATTGCACCAGCGCCTTCCCTAGAGGAGTTGAGTTACCAGTGCGAAATATGAGGGGTTCGTGAAATCTGAGAGAAAGATTCTCTTTGCGAAAGTTGCAGTGATAAAATAGGTAGATGATTGCAGCAATAAAATGAAGGGTGGTTAAAGTTAAATAGGAGGTATTAAAAGCGGTTTGTGGAAAGAACTTTCGAGTCAAATTTCATCAAAATTTATTGTGCATACTTTACCAAACATGAGATTCCCATTTCTTAAAAGGGCTGCTGTACCCCGGTTATTAAATTAGAGGATTGAGTTTCGAACTCGATCCAACCACAGAGAGTCGTTTGCAAAGGGGGCTGATGCACGTTAAATCTCTCGTGGCCTCAAATGTCCTCACGTTGGTGTAGTGTGGAAGTTTGGAGAGTTGGGTTACAGGACAGGTGTGACCTCGTCATCTGACAGTAGTTCAAAATTACGTGGTGTTATCTTCGGATCTTTCTTTCCCTTCGGATTGATTCCGGACCGTCAATAATAGTCCGTTGTGTTGCTCCAGAGTGACGTTGATTCAACTACCTACCTACGTTAAATGCGAGTTGTAGGTGGCGCAGATTCTATTTCTGTAACTTAATTTGGGTTTATTTACTCTTCTGTACCAGTAAAAACTTTACTGGAGTTAGCATGTCCATTACTTGACGTTGTTTGTTATGTGTTTGGCCAAATATCTTTCTTGCGCCTTACAGCCCAACACAACGAATCAACCATTCTCTTTCTAGGGTACTTCAATTCGTCAAAAATTATTTTCGGATGTTAATTTTATGCACCTAATCTGTGAGCAAGAAATTGTGTAAATCTTGAAGTAATGGTTAGAGGTGACTACTTCCCTACAATACTCCGTCTTCCAAAATTCGCTTTCATTGAAGGAAGTATTAATAAGAGGTCTTGTAACAGGTAGGTACGTAAGTAATTGAATTTACGTCACCCTGGAACAACACAGCGGGCTATTGGTGACGACCCGGTATCAATCTCGATGGAAAAGATCCGAGGATAATACCTTGTAATTTTTAACCACGGTCAGATGACCAATTCAACATACGATCCAGTACCCACTCTCCAAACTTCCACACCACGCCAACGTCAGGGCATTTGATGCCACGAATGATTTTCGTAACTTACCATGGATGTATTTCTCTTTTCTGAGTCATTAAAAATTTTCCTGCAGTGTACATGTCCATTGCCTGACGTTATCTATCTTGTGTTTGGCGCAGTACGGCCATATATGTTTCTTGCACCATAATACCCAACCCCAACACGTTTCTTAAATAAAAAATAGTTCAAGCATTTCCCGCTACAAAGAAATTGAGTGTTGATATCACTTTATTAATTCATTATTATTGACAAGATATCAATTTTTATATCAAGAACCAAAAACTTTCGAGAATAAAGTTGTAATGTCGTCAATGTTGGCTGGGATTTATGGCACAATTACCATATTTTGCCAAACCGCACAAAACACAAGACGAAGTTAAGTAAAAACATTCAAACGGAAGGAATGTTTTACTGACATAAGAGAGAAATACACCCTGGGTAGGAGTTATGATAGGAGTTATGAGGGGTAAGAGTAAGTGTAGGAGTTATGAGTTAACCAGATCACTTTGAAGGCTACTAGTATGATGGAAAACCCATTAAGTCACAGCGGCACTGGTTTATATCGAGATTTGTATTGTGCAGGAGGTATAATTAAATAATAGGTGTTTAACGCTCTTATAGAAAGAACTAATTAAATTCAACACAATAGAGTTTGCATACTTATCTGACCAAGGGATTTTATTTCTGAAATAAAGATTGATAAATCAAATATTTCACTAGAATGAAATTTGATATAATTAATTTCTGAAATCTTAGGATAGAAAAGGAATATAAATTGTGTTTTTTCAATGTGAATTAACGACAAATCAAGGAACTGTTGGGGCTCTCGAAATTTGATAATTGAATTGACGTCGCACTGGAGCAACACAGCGGGCTATTGGTGACGATCTGGTATCAATACCGATGGGAAAGATCCGAGGACAGCACCTCGTTATTTTGAATCGCGGTCAGATGACGAGGTCAGCATCTGTGCTGGCACTGTGCTCTCCAAATTTCCACACAACGCCAACGTGGTGAGGAAATTTGGATTATGTCGAACTTAGTTATGTTCTACTTATGACGTAAGTTATTATTTTTGCCATAAATAAATTGGAAGTTCTTATTTATGGCGAACAACTTTTGCAGGTTAGTGGGCAGGATTCCTGTTTCTACATGTTCAAAAAAACCCTGAAGTAATAAATGATCGAAAAGAGTGGATGCAGTTAAAAAAATAGTAAGATGCCGAAATCTCTGGTACTAAAATAAATACCACCAAACACAAAAGGCAAAAAGTGAGGGAACTAATCTTTTAGAAAAAATTAAATTTTATAATTTTCTTCCTCTCATAGTAGTTATAATTATTTTACGAAGTTTAAGGTTCATTTTTGTATCTTATACTACCAAACCATGTTAATATAGTACCTCATAATTTCATTTCATGTCTACTGCCATTAATTTGTAAAAAAAGATGTTAATTGGATAATTCACTTAAATATAATTAATTAACCTTTAGCTAAAAGCTACTTCTCTTAATGAAGCATCTCCATGTGCATATACTCCTTTCTTCCTTCTGAAGTACCATTTTAACAATCTTAATTACCCACAACTCTTCTTATATCATATTAATCTAACCTGCTTTTACTAAGTGAACCAGCTATTTAAATTTAACCTTTGAATTACTCTTCGCGGCTACTATTCATCCAACCCAAAAAAATTATAAACTCGAAGAGGATTCGCCCGCTATGCTCAACCGTGAAATTACGTATGCCCTGTCTTGTGTCTATGATAAGATCATAAATAAATTACACAGTGGGTCTTGGTAATGTTGCTTATATATTTGGTCGCAATTTTTTGCAATCGAAATTTTTATGTATCACACGACTAGTCAAGTATGTTAGTATTAATTACATACAAAAATCAATGTTCAATCACCTTTAGCTCAGAAGTACTGAAAATACTCGTATCAGAAATACGAAAACATACTGGCCATCAATTGCACAAAAATCCAAAATGACCATCAATTGCTGAGCTCTGTCAGGAACTGCCATTTACTCGCCTTCACCATTACTTATTGTTATCTATACACAATCAAACATCGACCTTCTAATGAAATCGACCAATTATGTTCGCAGTTTCATGTTATTCTTACCGATCACTCGGTTTGAAGATCTCCGAGAGAAAAATCACGTGGTATTGGAAGAAATCACATATCCGTACAAAAGACTCATTAAAACAAAAGAAGTTTGATCTTCGAGAGCCTTTCGATAAAACTTTCACTGTGTGTTTGTCCATTACTTAACGTTCTTTATCTTGTATTTGGTAAAGCTGGGCCAAATCTGGCCCTTGCGCCATAAAACTCATTCAACCAATCGATCGTCTAATGAAGCTAAAAAGAGCTTTAGTATGTATTTAGAACTTAAAGGATTCTGCTATCTCATCAGGCTTAAAATACCGCATTTCAGTTTGAAACACAAGTTTACAACCTAAAGAACACACGACTTGATATGTACCACTATTATGTTCTTCCCTTAATATTTAATAAACACGCTAGAAAACAAGTGAGTTAGCACAGTGGAATTTTAAACGAGTTCAAGTAACTTGATTTTTATCTTTTGTTTACTTTTAATAAACTAACATTTTTATTTCCATCTTATAAAACTAAATGTTCTTACCATATTTTGTATTTTTCTTGAGCTCAGATTAGGTCATCTCGTCAGAAACAGATTACCATATTTCCGTTTCTAACCAAAGCTTACAACCAAAAGGAACAGCGATCTGATATGTACCACTATCATGTTCTTACCCTAACATTTAATAAGTACTCTAGAAACAGGAGATGTAGCAGTGTAGAAATTTAAACGAGGACTCGGGTAACTTGCTCTTTTATTTTTTTATTTCTTTTAATAAACTAACATTTTCATTTCCGTCTTATGAAACTAAAAGTTCTTAGTATATTTTGAATTTTTCTTAAGCTCAAAGTGTTAGGTCATCTCTCATCAGAAATAAATTACCATATTTCAGTTTCTAACCAGTTTCCAACGCAAAGAAACCACGGTCTAATATGTACCATCATTATGTTCTTCCTCCAACATTTAATATACCCTCTAGAAACAAGCGATTTAGTACAGTAGAATTTTAGACGATGATTCAAATAACTTTCTTTTCATCTCTTGTTTACTTTTAATAAACTAACATTTTCATTTTCGTCTATGAAACTTATTCTTAGCATATTTTGTAATTTTCTTAAGCTTAAATATTAGATCATCTTGTCAGCCATAGATTACCATATTTCAGATCCTATTCCAAAGAAACCACGGCCTTATATGTACTATTATTACTTTCTTCCTCCAACATTTAATATGCACTCTAGAACAAGCGATTCCAGCACAGTAGAATTTTAAACGAGAACTCAGGCAACTTGCTATCTTCTGTTTATTTTTACCTGCAATTTGTCAGTTCCATCCAAATGCTCACATCTGAACGACAGTTGGAATGCAAAGACCTTTATCAAGACGATAAGACAACTATTACCTAAAAATACAACAACAGCGGTAAAAAATTCAGTGCCTCCCAGGGGACTTGGACTGTCGCCAAACAAAGCGAAAGTAAAGAGACGTGAAGTTCGAATTTTCGTTATTTTCCCTTGCGTGCCGAAATGTAGTAGAACTGAACGCAGGTTCGTTTCGTTCCCTAACAATGTGGTGGAAGATTAATGCTCTCGGAACAACTAAATAATGGCATGGAATGATAGATAATTCGTATATTTTTTAAAGTTTTGAAGTATTCGTGTTTCTGGAGAATTCGGACGATGCATACAAGTTTAGTTTGTAACAAAAAAGAAATAACTGTGCTATATTCGGGATTGGTAGGAAGCAATGCAGTGGGTGTTCTGGCCGCTCTGTGAATACAGGCTCTTTTGATCACCGGATCTGTTCAATTTCTTCGCGCTTTATTTCGACATCAGTGAATAGGCAATTAAATACAATAACCGTTATTAGGGATCAGAAAATCCAAGGTTAATTCATGAACGACCTCTTCCTCTCCGTAGAGCAACTGTTTAGTGCACAATTTGGAGTGGAACCATTATTTGACTATCTTGTTTTCGAGGATGCGAATGAAAATGTACTTGCTGTCAATTGTGAAAAATATTGTGAGATGTTGCAAAATTTAGGTCGAATTAAAAGGGAAAGGTTTTATGTTTGGCATTCATTTGAGTAGAATACTGACTTGTAAGTCGGGTATTTCTCACATTAAAAATGTTCTTTACATATTTTGATAACAATTTATATTTTAGAGCCATGGAACTCAAAAAGGCAAAACCCATGGTCTAAATTCAACCGTTTGCCCAATTTCTCTACAGCAATTCTTGGCACTTCTAAATTTAATCCTCCAAATGGTTTTGACGAAATATCTCGTTCATCAAGATCTGACCAATTTCGCTAATGACGTAATATCTCGTCATCAAGATATTTCTGATTTTTTATGATGACAACATCAAGATCTGGTCAATTTTCTTCTAATGACGAGATATCTCGTCCATCAAGATCTGGTCAGTTTTTCTTAAGGCAAGATACATCATCTAGACAACCACCGGTAGGGTTAAAAGATTATCATTATTGAGCAACATGTTCTAATCTGATAGTAAACAGAAAATGGCAGTCAATGTTTTCAATAATCAGCAAAAAGATGCGAGTTTGATGTGTTATTAAATCGAAATTGCAGCTTTAGATGTAGCACTTCAAACCTCTCTAATGTTGCTGCTAGGCAAGAAGTTCATTTTTAATTAGCTTCACATATTGATTCGTTCAGTTAGAAGCAGCAGTTATGAGGCAATCTATTAAAATTGATTCTATTTAATTTATGTGTAAATTATTCCATATGTATGCTAATGTCACCAAAATTAATATGCATGAAATGGAGATTTCCATCATTAATATAGTGGTTTGAGAGACGAAAAAGCAATTTAAATTTTTATCGTCGATTTCATTTTCCAAACCTACTCATTACTTACAGTCCATTTACACCCCTTTTATATTAATAAAAATTCATCTAATGCCTCGTTCCTTTAGTATCACATGTCTCTTTATCAAGTTGTTCATTAATGGTAATCTACCAAATGTTATTAAATTTAACGTTAAGAAATAAAGAAAAAAATGGTAGTATAGTCCGAGAGACGAGAAAGCAGTCGACCTTAGGTCTGTCGATTTTTGAAAAGGTGTGAAACCTTGTTAGGAGAATGCGTCATTAGAAGTCATAGAAGAAAACTGACCAGATCTTGATCTCGTCATCATAAAAGAATCGGCAATATCTTGATGACAAGATATTTCGCCATTAGCAAACAAAATTGTCCAAATCTTGATGGATGAGATATTTCGTCGAAACCTCTTGAAAGGTTAATTTAACTAATAGACTCGAAAAAACGCGTGACTCCCGGAGCTGGACTATATCCCCCCCCCTCGGAGGGGTTCAACACAAATTTCCATCTTACAACTAGTAGGATGGATGACATCTAACCAATTTTGCATGATATTAACCAATTTCGACCTTTTCGACCAATAGAATTTTTCCATGAATTCTTTCAACCAATAGATGTGATTATTTAGTCATAATGTATGCTGTGTGGCAAAAGCACTCTACTCGGAAATTTCGTGATGCTCAGAGTCATATGCTCTTGAACGAGTCTATTAATTAAATTAGGGTATTGGTGTTAATGTAATAAAATCGCTTTAACAAATGGCGTCCTTAACGCGGATTATGGATCTAAGTTTATTGTTTGGTACCACTGCGATCGTCGTTCATGCTTTTGAGTATGGAAGCCTTCTTTTAACCCTCCAAGTATTCCTACATCTCGTCCAAGATCTGGTCGATTTTGCTAAGGATTAGATATCTCGTCGAGGTAAAATTGCCCTATTTCTCAAAGGAGAAAGGAAGATCTAAGTAGGAAAAACAAATTATCCCTTTCCCAGAGATGGTGGCAGTTTGGAACAGGTTTTTGCACGAGGGCTAGCCACTGCAGACGCGAAGATAAACCACCAAGAGGGTTAACAAGGTTTTCAATCTCTATAGATAAATATAATAGACTTTGCCGAATTAGATTGGTTGGGTTTTTTGGAGCAAGGGTCCCATTATGGCCAAGCTGCTCCACACACAAGATAGCCAACGTAAAGTATTGGATATGCACACACATAGAAAGTCTTACTGATGCAGAAGAGAAAAATACACCAAGGATAAGTTACAGGTACCCAAGCCTTCGCCAGCACAACGGGAAAACCCACTAAGCCACCTTGTCAAATCGGGAAATACAAAGTAATTGCAAAGGTGGAACCCTCCAGCACAAAATATATATTCTTTTCAATTAATAAACTATTTCTATTAAATTCGAAAAAACATGGAATAAAATCAGAAAATATTGTACATGATACGACATTCTACATGATTGAATTCTGCAAATTTCAAAACAAGAATAAAATATGTTATAGTTTTAATCTTCTTGTGGTTCTCCTTTTGAGTTGTCACTTCTCTTGGAAATGGATGATTTATCTGCAAATGAATGAAATCAGATAAAAATTAACCCTCTTAGTGGTTGTCTATACGAGATGTCTCGTCATTAGCAAAATTCTTAGCAGATTTTGATGGACGAGATATCTCGTTACTAGAAGAAAACTGACCACATCGTGATCTCGTCATCATAAAAAAATCGGCAATACCTTGATGACGATATATCCCGCCATTAGCAAAATTGGTCAGATCTTGAAGGACGAGATATCTCGTCGAAACCACTTGGAATCGACCTTGGATCAGTCGATTTTTGAAAAGGCGTTGAAAGCGCATTAGAATTTAGACATACGTAAATCATGAATAAGCGATCGCTGTGGATGTTTTCTTCGCACAACTAGTTATCAGATATTGCTTTCGGCACTACACAGAATCCGCACTAAAGGAACCAGTTGTGGATGCGCTTTATTTACATTACCACCAGCCCCTAATTCAACTAATAGACAAGTTAAAAATCACGTGACTCAACTCGCGGGAGTCGAATCTTCAAACGACTGTTGCCACCGTTACGAAGCAAAAACAAATTTAATCCACAAAAAAGTTCATTTTTATTTATTTTCCTTCCCCCTCAATGAATCCTGTCCAAAATCCAAAATCCACATACCCCACTTAATACAAACGAACACTTTCTGATTCTATTTAAACAGACTTGACGCACAGGGACGTCACTCAATCCTCGGCAATCGTAATTAAAACTCTCAGATCATCCCAACAGGTCACGAACGCAGAGCGACCCCCTGTCAAAACACAGCTCAATAATTCCGAGGAATTAATTCGAAAAGGGAAATGAACCGTCGCCCTCCTCAGGTGAGCGAATATTCGAATGAACCATCGATCCTTCGGAAGTAAATGATTCATCTTTTGACAGTCGTTACGTCTGCTTCAGAGGGTATGAAAGAGTGTGCAGTGGAAGTTGATACTTGGGAGCGATAAAATTGCGTTTCTTCGTCTGGGGTCTGTTGGGTTGAGTATATGTGTTTAATTGATCAGGTGTGACTTGAATTTTGTTTTTGATTGCAAAGGGAGTTGAAATATCGGTGAATTGTTTTGAATAATTTCGGGTGTCAATGCTCCGTATTTAAGAGAAGTAGGAGACGTTAGTTGAGTTGGGTTTGATTGCGCAAGGGTCATCCATATTAGTCCAAACAATGTCAAGTATAGACATCCACATACAGTTTTTTTACTGACGAAGAGACAAATACATCCAGAGAGTAAACAAATCCCTAGGAGATATAGACGTAATTAGATTAGTTGGTCGAGTTTTATGATGCAAGTGCCATACTTAGCCAAACACTAGACAGATAACGCCAGGTAATAGACATACACACAAGGAAAGTTTTACTGATAGATGAGAGAGAAATACATCCAGGGAAGAATAAAACCTCTAGGTAGATAGGAGACATAGATGTAATAAGGTTGGTTGGTCGGATTTTATGGCGCAAGTGCCGTATTTTGTCAAACACTAGACATAATAGCTTCAAGTAATGAACATACACACCAGGAAACTTTTGCTGACATAGAAGAGATAAATACCCACCCAGGGAAGAATCAAACCCCAACGAGATAGGAGACAGAAGTAATATGAAAAGTGAAACAACAGGTTGTGAAATCTGCTGGACGTATTGATGTGCTGGTCAAAATACTCGACCATTAATAGAGAGGACAGACTACTTACAAATTACCCAATGCAAAGTACACCGAAATGCTGATTCATAGTTTTCATTAGTTTTATTTGATTTGTAGGTGAAATATGCACATCGTGCTTATATTCATTGTAAATTGATGTAAATAAGCTGATAAATATGGGTAATGACACTGGCATAATTGATATAAGCAATTAAGAAAGATTAGTGCAGATACTAAGTCCGAGCTTGCTAGGTATTATTTATTTTTGGTATTTAGTAGTTTCAACAAAGCTAGGTACATCCAATTTTTATGCACATGGAATTTTTCAACGATCTGCAGCTGCATAGATGTTTGATATTTCTGGCTAATTTTTCTTTTGTCTTTATTGCCATTATACTGTGATCCTTTGCTTTTCAAGGAAGTTTTCAAATTTAATTCTTCATGAAATCAAACTTGATGTGTCTCATTGAAAATACAAACACTATCCTTTTACCAAAGTAATTCATTTAAAATGTTTTTGATAATAAAGTTCCATCTTGTTATCAAACAACGATCGACAAAATAAAACTATGAGCTAAAATTCTTTCCTTCGAGAGTTTGCTGAAACTTAAACTTACGATTCGTTCAAAACTAAAGCACTCATTTCTCTCTTAAAGTTCTACAAAGAAACAAAACTCAATACTTCGAACACTACTTCGAAACCGGAGTCAACAAAGCAGAAAAACATAAGTTTCACAAAATATAAAAACAGCACAAAAGGAACTAACGATTTTCTTATTAAATTCTACCAAAAATAAATACGCATGCAGCAGATGAGATTTCAACTAAAAAGTTTCAGTCTAACCCAAATTATAATTTTCTATAAAAAAATATCCGTAATGTGTACCATAAAAATACCTTTTAATTAACACTTTCTCGTGATTATAAAATATTTTACTGAATATGTATAGTAGTGGTGTATATTTAAATAATAGCTTGTACTTCAGTTTTGTAACATTTAATTGTTGTTAGTCTTGTTTCGATTGAAGATGTTCGCAATTCTATGAGGTTTATAAAGTTAGTCTATATTAACCATCTGAGTGTTCTTCAAGCTGATTCTAATATGCGACCTTCAGTTTTCTCAGCTTGATTTCTAACCAGTTTTGTGATCTTCTTGACCAATAGAATCTTCCTGGGGAATCCCAGGAAGATTCAACCAATCGATATGATGTTTTAATCATTATGTGTATTGTGGGGTGAAAGTAATAGTACACTACTAGGAAATGTCACGAATCTCAGAGGGTTAATGTGCCCCATGGAAGATTTAGAAAACGCTCGAGCATCTACCTAATAAAGTCAAGAGATGTGTAACTTGTTTGAGCACTTATTTAAAGAGTGCTCAAACTGCTTATACATCGTTTATGTAGCGCGTGCATTGTATGATCCGCTGCAAGAGGGAACAGGATAGTAAATACACTATCGGGAAAGACAGACCTCTTTCAAAACAACATAAAATATTTTGAATAAATATAAGTGCAAATACCGAAACATAATTAATTGTTACACATTTGAAGCATACAAACAAAAATTTTTAATCAAGACGAGGACAAATGCTAAGACTTAATTGAAGGAATCAAACAATCGACATATATTTAAATAAACTATATTAATTAGAAGGGATACAGTCATGATATATTATGTACAACCGCTAAGTGATTCAGGTTAGTAAAGATATCCCATGTTCTCACCGCGGGTCTGTATATTCTAAGCAGGGTCATTAATTCTAAGTTTTATACTGCTTAGAATAAGTGAACTTTAATTACATACTCCCTGTATGCCCTCGCTGAGAAATACTTATACAGAAACAACTTAACTCTTCTTGAACATCACTTCTAAAACGAAGCTAACGGAATATAAGAGCAAACAAAAACTTCTACGTCGAATAGCTGAAATTCAGCGAAAGATGATGATAAAAGAAACCCT